>JAGIQG010000039.1:2611245-3228705 GCA_024679065.1 Sphyrna mokarran | reverse complement strand
GCCCCATCTATCTTCTCCCCTCTCTACTCTGCCCTCTCTCTCTCCTCCTCTGCCCCCTCTCTCTCCCTTCTCTCCTGACTCCAACCTCTCTCTGACTGAGTTTTTGGGTTGAGCCTGTCCCTGATCTCCCCCCACAGTGTGTCCGGGGGGGTTTGAATCTGTCTGACTCACGCCCCCCACGAAGCCCCTCGTGTCAGATTTCTTCAGGCGCTAGATAAATGCAGAGTTACTGTCACACCGCCCCAGTGGACTGGATAAGTCCAGCTCCCTCTCCCCACCCCCAAACCGTCCCGCTCTTCTCCCTCCCCTGCCCCCGGCCCGTGTTTGATCCCAATCCGCTGCCACTCACATTGTCACATCGCAGGACAACCTCGTTCATTCCCTCCGGAGCCGGGATGAGGAGTTTGATGCAGAATTTCTGTGCGGCAATGTTTACATCGGGAGCAACTTCACAACCTGTGGAGAGACCAGGGTTCAGCGGGGCAGGTTCGAGCAGGGATCCAACGCGTTCCAACCCACCCCCCCAACGGAACCAGGCACTGCCCGACGGGGTGTGGGGGGGAGGGAACTGCCAGAGAGATCACATTCCCTACCCACAGGTACGGGGAGGGTGAGGGGTGGGGGGAGGGACTGGTCTCAGTCACAGCCTCAAACCGTCGTCGACGGTCGGCAAAAACCCCCATCGGTAATGTCCTTCAGGGAAGGAGATCCGCCTTGCTTACCTGCCCTGGCCTCCACGTGACTCCACACCCTGGTGGGGAGGCGGCGAGACCCTCAGAGGGAGCCCTCACTGAGGCGCACAGCGCTGCCTCCCCCCCTCACTGGCGCAAAACACACTTCTCCGCACCTCCCCTCATTCTCCCCCCTCCACCTCCTCCTCGCCTTCCTCCCTCCCTCCTCCCCCTCCCTCCCTCCTCCCTCACCCTCCCTCCCTCCTCCCGCACCCTCCCTCCCTCCCCTACCTCTCCCCTCACCCTCCCTCCTCCTCCCTCACCTCCCTCCCTCATCCCGTCACCCTCCCTCCTCCTCCCTCACCATCTCTATCCCCTCCCACTCCTCCTCCCCCTCCCTCCCTCCTCCTACCCCTTCCCCCTCCCTCCTCCTTCCTCCCAACTCCCTCTCTCCTCCATCTCGCTCTCCCTCCCCTCTCCCTCCCTCCCTCCCCTCGCCCTCCTCCCTCCTCCCCTCACCCTCCCTCCCTCCTCCTCCCCTCGCCCTCCCTCCCTCCTCCCCCCCCCTCCCTCACCTCCCTCCCTCCCTCCTCCCCTCGCCCCCCTCCCTCCTCCCTCGCCTCCCTCACCCTCCCTCCCCTCCTCCCGCCCTCCCTCCTCCTCCCCTCGCCCTCCCTCACCCTCCCCTCTCCTTCCCCTCGACCTCCCTCCCTCCTCCCCTCACCCTCCCTTTTCCTCCCCTCCCTCCCTCCACCCTCCTCCTCTCCCCGCGCCTCCCTTCCCTCCTCCCCTCCGCCCTCCCTCACCCCCCCTCCCTCTCCCTCCTTCTTCCCCCTCCTCCCCTCATCCCCCTCTTCCCTCCTCTCTCTCTCTCCTCCTACATCTCTTCCTCCTCCCTTCACCCTCCCTCCATTCTCCCCTCTCCCTCCCTAATTCCCACCCTTGCCCTCCCTCCTTCCTTCCTCCCACTCCCTTTACCCCCCATCCCGCTCCCTCCCTCCCTTCTCCCCCTCACCCTCACACCCTTCCTCTTTCCCCTCTCCCTTCCTGCTCCTCTCACCCTCCCTCCATCCTCACTGCCCCTCCTCCTCTTCCTCCCTCTCTCCCCCTCTGCTTTACCCTCACACCCTCTTTCCTCACCTCTCTCTCTTCCTCTCTCCCTCGTCCCTCGACTTCGGCCTCTTTGACCGGGCTTTGGGGAGTGACCTTTCTCCAATATCTCCCGGCAGGAGTGAGGACCCTTCCTCATTCCCCCCCATTCCCACTCCAGCCTCCCTCACACCCTACCCCGAGGCAGAGGAGTTTGCCCACCATTCGCCCAACCAGGCCTCAACTCCCCCAGAAGTTTCCGGAAGGTCTTACCCTTAAGGTTGAGTTGTTGGATGGGTTCCCCCAGAACTTCTTGGCTTTTATAGTACGAGATGGTCATTTCCTTGAAGATGAACCAGTATTGCTTGTAGGCTTTCAAAGTCAACTTCTTCGGCCTGTGGGAGTGAAGGGTGGGGGGAGAGAGGTCAAAGGTTAGATCACCAAGATGGCCGCACTACTCATCTCAACCCCTTCCTGGTCACACTCACAGCTCACTCATTCCGACTTTCCAAATGCAATCGGATTTAAAGACGGAAAATGTGGGCCATTCTACCCATCGTTCCCATGCTAGCCTCTTGCCAGAGCAACGCAACGCTTGTCTGTCCCCTACAACGAGCAGACATAGTGAGGGGAGTGGAAGGGCTGGAGGAGGTTACAGAGATGGGAACATAGAACATAGAACATTACAGCACAGAACAGGCCCTTCGGCCTTCGATGTTGCGCCGACCAATATAAAAAGCAATGCCCCTCCAAACTAAACCATTCCCTTCTCTTCCATATACTTATCAACTAACCTCTTAAACGCCACCAAACTTGGCGCATCTACAACTGCTGCAGGCAGGGCATTCCACTCCCGAACCACCCTTTGGGTAAAGAACCTACCTCTGATATCCGTCCTATAACTATCACCCCTTAATTTAAAGCTGTGTCCCCTCGTGCTAGCTTTCTCCATCCTAGGAAAAAGGCTATCACTGTCCACCCTATCTAAACCTCTAATCATCTTATATGTTTCGATAAGGTCCCCTCTTAGCCGCCTCCTTTCTAACGAAAACAACCTCAAATCCCTCAGCCTCTCTTCATAAGACCTGCCCTCCATACCAGGCAACATCCTGGTAAACCTCCTCTGTACCCTCTCCAATGCCTCCACATCTTTCTTATAATGTGGGGACCAGAACTGCACACAATACTCCAAGTGCGGCCGCACTAGAGTTTTGTACAGTTGCAACATGACGTTGCGGCTCCGAAATTCAATCCCCCTACCAATAAAAGCTAAGACTCCATATGCCTTCTTAACAACCTTATCGACTTGACTGCCTACTTTCAGGGATCTATGCACATACACACCAAGATCCCTCTGTTCATCAACACTATTAAGAATCCTACCATTAGCCCTATACTCTACACATTTATTATTCCTGCCAAAGTGCATTACCTCACACTTTTCCACATTAAACTCCATTTGCCACCTCTCGGCCCAGCTCTGCAACTTGTCCAAGTCTCTCTGCAAACTATAACCCCCCTCTTCACTATCTACCACTCCACCGACTTTAGTGTCATCTGCAAATTTACTAATCCATCCTTCAATACCCTCATCCAGATCATTTATAAAAATTACAAACAGCAGGGGCCCCAAAACAGACCCCTGAGGTACACCACTTGTCACCGAACTCCACGATGAATATCTCCCATCAACCACCACCCTCTGTCTTCTATCTGCTAGCCAATTCCTAATCCAATTAGCTAAATCACCCTCTATCCCATACATCTGCATTTTCTGCAGAAGTCTTCCATGGGCCACCTTATCAAACGCCTTACTAAAGTCCATATATACCACATCAACCGCCTTACCCCCATCCACCTCTTTGGTCACTTTTTCAAAAAACTCAATGAGGTTAGTAAGGCAGACCTACCCTTCACAAACCACAAAAAGGAAGGGGGGGTAGGGGGCTGGAGGGAGTTACAGAGATAGGGAGGGGGTGTAGGGGGCGGAGGGGGTTACAGAGATAGGGAGGGGGTGTAGGGGGCTGGAGGGGGTTACAGAGATAGGGAGGGGGTGAGGAGAGGAGGGACTTGAACCAGAGAACTTACCGGAAGAGTTTGAGGTTGTCTCGAAGTTCTGGAATGGAGGTGATAGAGTCCTGGAACACAATGACGGAGAGTTAGGGAGTTGACACGCCGGATAGGGAGTGAGAATTGACTCAGCAATCCCCAAAACCCGAGGAACGGAAATGTCTTCCCCTCTCAGACTGTCATCTGGAACATTCCATTCTGCTATCCAGGTGTCCGATCGGCAGGCTAATCGACCATGAAAGGCAGCGCGACGAAGCCCACCCACCTGGAAATGTCCCCGAGGGGCCTTGAGGAGTAACACTGGCTTCTGCCCACGGATACACACACCCACGACAACAACCAACATTCATGTAGCACCCCCCGTGACGCTGACACTATAGTTTTGAAAACCTCACCAGCGCCTCTGCTTTCTCAGAAGACTAAGGAAATTTGGCATGTCCGCTACGACTCTCACCAACTTTTACAGATGCCCCATAGAAAGCATTCTTTCTGGTTGTATCACAGCTTGGTCTGGGCTCCTGCTCTGCCCAAGACCCGCAAGGAACTACAGAAGGGTTGTGAATGTAGCCCCAATCCATCACACAAACCAGCCTCCCATCCATTGACTCTGTCTACACTTCCCGCTGCCTCGGGGAAAAGCAGCCGGCATAATTAAGGACCCCACGCACCCCGGACATTCTCTCTTCCACCTTCTTCCAACAGGAAAAGATACAAAAGTCTGAGGTCCCGCACCGACCGACTCAAGAACAGCTTCTTCCCTGCTGCTGTCAGACTTTTGAATGGACCCACCTCGCATTAAGCTGAACTTTCTCTATACCCAAGCTGTGACTGTAACACTACATTCTGCACCCTCTCCTTTCCTTCTCTATGAACAGTATGCTTTGTCTCCACAGTGCACAAGAAACAATACTTTTCACTGTATGCCAATGCATGGGACAGTAATAAATCAAATCAAATATTAAACTTTCACATCATACCAACATATCTTGTGGAGTCGATCCTTCTAATTTGACCTCCAGAGTTGACAGAGCAGCTTCTACCTCATCGAGCTCGGAGCATTTGTGTACCTCCTCCACCTCCCCCGACTGGGAACATTTGTTTATGTGATACTGAAATTTAAAAACAACATCAATTTAATCATCTTTCCTCTGATACACCATCAGACAGCGTAGAGGGAGCTTTACTCTGTATCTAACCCTGTGCTGTACCTGTCCTGGGAGTGTTTGATGGGGGACAGTGTAGAGGGAGCTTTACTCTGTATCTAACCCCGTTCTGTACCTGTCCTGGGAGTGTTTGATGGGGGGGACAGTGTAGAGGGAGCTTTACTCTGTATCTAACTGCGTGCTGTACCTGTCCTGGGAGTGTTTGATGGGCGGATAGTGTCGAGGGAACTTTACTCGTATCTAACCCCGTGCTGTCCCTGTCCTGGGAGTGTTTGATGGGGGGACAGTGTAGAGGGAGCTTTACTCTGTATCTAACCCAATGCTGTACCTGTCCGGGGAGTGTTTGACGGGGGGACAGTGTAGAGGGAGCTTTACTCTGTATCTAACCCCGTGCTGTACCTGTCCTGGGAGTGTTTGATGGTGGGGACAGTGTAGAGGGAGCTTTACTCTGTATCTAACCCTGTGCTGTACCTGTCCTGGGAGTGTTTGATGAGGGACAGTGTAGAGGGAGCTTTACTCTGTATCTAACCCCGTGCTGTACCTGTCCTGGGAGTGTTTGATGTGGGGGACAGTGCAGAGGGAGCTTTACTCTGTATCTAACCCCGTGCTGTACCTGTCCTGGGAGTGTTTGATGTGGGGGACAGTGTAGAGGGAGCTTTACTCTGTATCTAACCCCGTGCTGTACCTGTCCTGGGAGTGTTTGATGGGGGGAAGTGTAGAGGGAGCTTTACTCTGTATCTAACCCCGTGCTGTACCTGTCCTGGGAGTGTTTGATGGGGGGACAGTGTAGAGGGAGCTTTACTCTGTATCTAACCCCGTGCTGTACCTGTCCTGGGAGTGTTTGATGGAGGGACAGTGTAGAGGGAGCTTTACTCTGTATCTAACCCCGTGCTGTACCTGTCCTGGGAGTGTTTTGATGGGGGACAGTGTAGAGGGAGCTTTACTCTGTATCTCATCCCGTGCTGTGTTGTCGATACCTGCAGAGCTGCAAACATCATCATTTCCTCCTCTGTGCACTCAATGTCCTCGAGAAGGATGGCCCATCGAGCCTGTTCGTACAGCTGGTTTATCCGGACTGCGTCTTGCTGGGGGACAGTAGAAAGAAACAGGTCAGTGTGGTTAAAATTTGTTTGTCAATGTCACAAGTAAGGTTTACATTAACACTGCGACGAAGTTACTGTGAAATTCCCCTCACCGCCACACTCCTGTTCGGGTTACACTGAGGGTTACACGTCTTTCAGACTGGCCGTGCTAAATTGCCCCTTAGTGTCCAAAGATGTGTAGGTTAGGTGGATTGGCCATGCTAAATTGCCCCTTAGTGTCCAAAGATGTGTAGGTTACGTGGATTGGCCATGCTAAATGTCCTATGTCCAAAATGTGAGGTTAGGTGGATTGGCTGCTAAATTGTCCCTTAGTGTCCAAAGATGTGTAGGTTAGGGTGGATTGGCCATGCTAAATTGTCCCTTAGTGTCCAAAGATGTGTAGGTTAGGTGGATTGGCCATGCTAAATTGTCCCTTAGTGTCCAAAGATGTGCAGGTTAGGTGGATTGGCCATGCTAAATTGTCCCTTAGTGTCCAAAGATGTGTAGGTTAGGGTGGATTGGCCATGCTAAATTGTCCCTTAGTGTCCAAAGATGTGCAGGTTAGGGTGGATTGGCCGTGCTAAATTGTCCCTTAGTGTCCAAAGATGTGCAGGTTAGGGTGGATTGGCATGCTAAATTGCCCTTAGTGTCCAAAGATGTGAGGTTAGGGTGGATTGGCCTGCTAAATTCCTTAGTGTCCAAAGATGTGCAGGTTAGGTGGATTGGCCATGCTAAATTCCCCTTAAGTGTCCAAAGATGTGCAGGTTAGGGTGGATTGGCCATGCTAAATTACCCCTTAGTGTCCAAAGATGTGCAGGTTAGGTGGAGTAGCTACACTGAATTGCTCCTTAGCATCAGGGGAATTGACGGGGTAAATATATGGTGGTTACAGGGATAAGACCTGGCTGGGATTGTGGTCGGTGCAGACTCGATGGGCCAAATGGCCTCCTTTCTGCACTGTAGGGATTCGATTATATGTGGTTTCACAACACGTCGTGTGACTGAAGAATCACGTTGCATTCAATCCCGTTTGCAATGAAGGGCTACATTCCATTAGCTTTCTGAATTGCTGCTGTACCCGACCTCCAGCTTTTGTCGATACATGGACTAAAACGCCCAGATCCCTCTGCACCTCAACATTATGCAGCCTTTTCCCAAGTTTGTAACAGTCTGCTTTTTAATTCTTCCTGCAAAGGTAACGATTTCCCCTTTTGCCAGCGTGATATTATCGCTAGATTATTAATCCAGAAACTCAGCTCATGTTCTGGGGGGGCCCGGGTTCGAATCCCACCACGGCAGATGGTGGAACGCGAATTCAATAAAAAAAAAAATCTGGAATTAAGAATCTACTGATGACCCATTGTCGGAAAAACCCATCTGGTTCCCTTCAGGGAAGGAAATCTGCCGTCTTTACCCCGGTCTGGCCTACTCGGGACTCCAGAGCCCACAGCAATGTGGGTGACTCTCAACTGCCCCTCCAAGGGGCAACTAGGGATGGGTAATAAATGCTGGACCCAGCCAGCGACGCCCATGTGGATGGATTAAAAAAAACACACACCCACCACCACCCCCTCCACCCCACCCCCCGAGCTGAGGGTGGGTCATACCCCTGCCAGCTGTCAACACTCCCTCCCTCGCTCCCTTGATCGTTCACTCTCTTGCTCTCCCTCCCCTGCTCACTCCCTCTCTCATCTGCCCACTCCTTTGCCCCCTGACCCCCACACTCCCTCCCTCTCTCGCACCCTCCGTCACCCCCTCGCTCCCTCCCCCAGTGCCTCCCTCGCGCCTCACCTTGGGGTCCAGGTCGAAGAAGCTGAAGTATTTGAACCTGAGCATTAACTTCTCATTCTCCTTGATGTCCTGGGACATCAGCGATCGCGAGGAATCCAACCACCTGTCAAAACCCAGGCAGAGAGTCAGCTTCCAGTAAAACAACCACACCCTCTGGCCAGAGGGGGAGGGAGGAGGGGGCGGCGAGGGGGAGGGAGGAGGGGGTGGCGAGGGGGAGGGAGGAGGGGGTGGCGAGGGGGAGGGACAGCTCTGGAAGGCGGTGGAAGCGCGGAGGCTCTGACCTGCTGTGGATCTGAGCCTTGTCGGTGAGGGAAGTAGGCCGAGGCATCCTGGCGATGAGCTCCGGGGCCAGGCTGGGCTGGCTGACAGACAGAATCTGATAGGCTGCCTCTCCCTCCGGCGTGTCCCGCATGTAGTGAGCTCCATTCGGATGGTGATATCCCTTGTCTGGATCACAGAGAGAGGGAGGAGAGGGAGACAGAGTCACACATCACAACACACAGAGAGAGAACATTCATCTTAATCACCCCTTAGTGTCCAAAGATGTGCTGGCAATTTAGCATGGCCAATCCAACTAACCTGCACATCTTTGGACACTAAGGGACAATTTAGCATGGCCAATCCACCCTAACCTGCACATCTTTGGACACTAAGGGACAATTTAGCATGGCCAATCCACCTAACCTGCACATCTTTGGACACTAAGGGGCAATTTAGCATGGCCAATCCAAACTACCTGCACATCTTTGGACACTAAGGGGCAATTTAGCATGGCCAATCCACCCTAACCTACACATCTTTGGACACTAAGGGGAAACTTAGCATGGCCAATCACCCTACTGCACATCTTTGGACACTAAGGGGCCAACTTAGCATGGCCAATCCCCCTAACCTGCACATCTTTGGACACTAAGGGACAATTTAGCATGGCCAATTCCACCCTAACCCACACATTTTGGACAATAAGAGACAATTAGCATGGCCAATCCACCCAAACCACACATCTTTGGACACTAAGGGACAATTAGCATGGCCAATCCAACCAACCACACATCTTGACACTAAGGGAAATTAGCATGGCAAATCCACCTAACGGCACATCTTTGGACACTAAGGGGCAATTTAGCATGGCCAATCCAACTAACCTGCACATCTTTGGACACTAAGGGAATTTAGCATGGCCAATTCACCCTAACCTACACATCTTGGACACTAAGGGCAACTTAGCATGGCCAATCCACCTAACCTGCACATCTTTTGACACTAAGGGGCAACTAGCATGGCCAATCCCCCTAACCTGCACATCTTTGGACACTAAGGGACAATTTAGCATGGCCAATCCACCCTAACCTGCACATCTTTGGACACTAAGGGACAATTTGCATGGCCAATCCACCCTAACCTGCACATCTTTGGACACTAAGGGGCAACTTAGCATGGCCAATCCAACTAACCTGCACATCTTTGGACACTAAGGGACAATTTAGCACGGCCAATCCACCTAACCTGCACATCTTTCGGACTGTGGGAGGAGCACCCAGAGGAAACCCACACAGACATGGGGGGAATGTGCAAACTCCACACAGACGGTGACCTGAGCTGGGAATCGAACCCGGGTCCCTGCCACTGTGAAGCAGCTGCGCTAACCCCGCTGTGCCACCCTGCCTTGCAGTCTCTTCCAGGCAGCGTCTCCTGCAAACCTCTCCAAAGCCCCCACGTCCTTCCGGCGAGCACAATCAAACGCGGCCGAACCCAAGTGTAACAAGGCCACGTTCAGCAGCCGCGTGTCGAATCGCGTTGAAGAGGTTACTGGAGAGGTGCTCAGAGCGGTGAAACGTTCGAGAGATCAGGAACCACGCCAGTTCCTCCCCCGGACGGGCCGGGGGGAGGCTGAGGGCTGGCACGTCATGCCTGCCAGAGGCAGCAGGTGGCAATGCTGAGCAGGGTCCGGCATTCCAGCTCAGCATCGCCGCCCGCAGGCCGGGAGACACACTGCCCGAGTTAAACCGCACATCAGGGGACAGGTTATAGCAATGGTCATTGCCACGTTACCATCTAGATCCAACCCAAAGTCAGGACCTTATCAACAATGACTTCAAGTTTTTAGGTGTCCAGATCACCAACAACCTGCCCTGGTACCCGGCCCCCCCCACGCTGACACTATAGTTAAGAAAACCCCACCAACGCCTCTACTTTCTCAGGAGACTAAGGAAATTCGACATGTCCGCTACGACTCTCACCAACTTTTACAGATGCCCCATAGAAAGCATCCTTTCTGGTTGTATCACAGCTCGGTCTGGGCTCCAGCTCTGCCCAAGACCCGCGAGGAACTACAATAGGTCGTGAATGTAGCCCAATCCCATCACACAAACCCAGCCTCCCATCCATTGACTCTGTCTACACTTCCCTCGGGGAAAAGCGTCATTAAGGACCCCCCCACACACCCCGGACATTCCCTCTTCCACCTTCTTCCGTCGGGGAAAAAGATACAAAAGTCCGAGGTCACGTACCGACCGACTCAAGAATAGCCCAAAGATGTGCTCTTAGGCTGATTGGCAAAACAAATTCTCCCTAAATTGTCTCAAATTTGGTTTTTAATCCATAGATCTATAAACACGGACAGGGATCATGGGGAGAGGTGGGAACGTCGGGGTGGCGGCGCGGGCTCGATGGGCCGAAGGGCCTGTTTCCCGTGCTGTTTTGACCTCGCATTAAGCCAATCTTTCTCTGCACCCCTCGCTGTGACTGTAACACTGCATTCTGCACCCTCTCCTTTCCTTCTCTGTGAACGGTATGCACGCAGGGGAACAATATTTTTCACTGAATCCCAATACACGTGACAATAATAAATCAAACCAAATGTTAAGTTGGTTTTTTTTCTCTACACCCCTCGCTGTGACTGTGACACTACATCCTGCACCCTCTCCTTTCCTTCTCTACGAATGGTATGCTTTGTCGCAAGAAACGAGACTTCTCACTGTATGCGAATACACAGACAATAATAAATCAAACTCAGAGTCTTGTACAATCTCAGACACATTCCTGCTCCTGTAATTCTGGATATGAATGCTAACATTGCGTTTGCCTTCTCTGCTGGAATTCTGCTTTGGGCTGAGATTTGGAAGGAATGGAAGGTTTTCTTACTGTGTGAACCCCGGGGCGTGATGAAGCTTTCTAAATCCACCAACTCCTCCTCCGGTTCGTTCTCCTTCTCCTTCCTCTTCTTCTTCGGATCCTCGGGAAGTTTCAGAAGTGAAACTTCCTCAGGATGGCGGATATCTGACATGGAATTGGGGAGAAAAGCAGATGAGTGAGTGATGGGCTGGTGAGGCCCAGACACAGGCCTCAGGCTGCTCTGTAACCACCCCCCCCACCCCCGACCCAGTCCGGGCCCTACCCTCGGTGCTCACCGTCACACCAAACTGTGCCAAGGTTCACCGTCTGGGGTTGCCCCCCCCCCTTCACCAGGGCACTGGGCAAGATTTACAATCCATCTGTGTGGAAAGGTCAATGCTGAGGGAGCACCGCACTGCGGGAGGGTCAGTGCTGAGGGAGCGCCGCACTGCGGGAGGGTCAGTGCTGAGGGAGCGCCGCACTGGGGAGGGTCAGTGCTGAGGGAGCGCCGCACTCGTGGGAGGGTCAGTGCTGAGGGAGCGCCGCACTGTGGGAGGGTCAGTGCTGAGGGAGCGCCGCACTGTGGGAGGGTCAGTGCTGAGGGAGCATCGCACTGGGGAGGGTCAGTGCTGAGGGAGGGCCGCACTGCGGGAGGGTCAGTGCTGAGGGAGCGCCGCACTGCGGGAGGGTCAGTGCTGAGGGAGCGCCACTGCGGGAGGGTCAGTGCTGAGGGAGCGCCGCACTGCGGGAGGGTCAGTGCTGAGGGAGCGCCACACTGCGGGAGGGTCAGTGCTGAGGGAGCGCCGCACTGCGGGAGGGTCGGTGCTGAGGGAGCGCCACACTGCGGGAGGGTCAGTGCTGAGGGAGCGCCGCACTGCGGGAGGGTCAGTGCTGAGGGAGCGCCGCACTGTGGGAGGGTCAGTGCTGAGGGAGCGCCGCACTGCGGGAGGGTCAGTGCTGAGGGACGCACACTGTGGGAGCCGCACTGTGGGAGGGTCCGTGCTGAGGGAGCGCCGCACTGCGGGAGGGTCAGTGCTGAGGGAGCGCCGCACTGCGGGAGGGTCAGTGCTGAGGAGCGCCGCACTGCGGGGGGCCGCACTGTGGGAGGGTCAGTGCTGAGGGAACGCCGCACGCGGGGAGGGTCAGTGCTGAGGGAGCCCACACTGGGGAGGGCCGCACTGTGGGAGGGTCAGTGCTGAGGGAGCGCCGCACTGCGGGAGGGTCAGTGCTGAGGGAGCGCCGCACTGCGGGAGGGTCAGTGCTGAGGGAGCGCCGCACTGCGGGAGGGTCAGTGCTGAGGGAGCGCCGCACTGCGGGAGGGTCAGTGCTGAGGGAGCGCCGCACTGCGGGAGGGTCAGTGCTGAGGGAGCGCCGCACTGCGGGAGGGTCAGTGCTGAGGGAGTGCCGCACTGCGGGAGGGTCAGTGCTGAGGGAGCGCTGGTGCTGAGGGAGTGCCGCACTGTGGGAGGGTCGGTGCTGAGGGAGAGAGACAGATGGAGGCAGAGGGAGAGTGTTGATCGGTTGTGTGGGGCTGGGACTTACCGAGTATTTTACAGATGCCAATGATTGAGCGGAAGACAGGGCTAGAGAAGCTAGCTTTGATTTTGACTGTCTTGAGGTTGGGGAGGAGAAGGCGGATCGGTTTGTGTTGGGGCATAAAAATCAGTTTAGCATCAGCCTGGATTCCGCATTTATCCAGAGCCCAGTTAGTCTTGAGGAGCCAGGCGCGTTTCTGTTCCCACCACAGCCCATGATCCGACCAATTCTTCTTAATCTCTGAGAGAGGGAGAGAGAGAGAGGGAGAAGCTCAGTGTGCAAACTCCATCCAAAATTCATCCAGTAAAGCACATCCAACAACTCAACACGGCCGTGAAATACAGACCCCTCACACTACTGTTCCCCAACACCCCCTCCCTAATCTCCTCCAGCCCCCTACACTCCCTCTAACCTCTCCAGCCCTCTACACCCCCTCCCTAACCTCCTCCAGCCACTACAACCCCTCCCTAACCTCCCAGCCCCTAAACCCTCCTAAACCTCCTCCAAACCCTACACCCCTCCCTATCTCTGTAACTCCTCCAGCCCCTACACCCCCTCCCTATTCTGTAACTCCTCCAGCCCCTACACCCCCTCCCTATCTCTGTAACCTCCTCCAGCCCCTACACCTCCTCCCTATCTATAACCTCCTCCAAACCCTACACCCCCTCCCTATCTATAACCTCCTCCAAACCCTACACCCCCTCCCTATCTCTGTAACCTCCTCCAAACCCTACACCTCCTCCCTATCTATAACCTCCTCCAAACCCTACACCTCCTCCCTATCTATAACCTCCTCCAAACCCTACACCCCCTCCCTATCTATAACCTCCTCCAAACCCTACACCCCCTCCCTATCTATAACCTCCTCCAAACCCTACACCTCCTCCCTATCTATAACCTCCTCCAAACCCTACACCCCCTCCCTATCTATAACCTCCTCCAAACCCTACACCACCTCCCTATCTCTGTAACCTCCTCCAAACCCTACACCACCTCCCTATCTATAACCTCCTCCAAACCCTACACCTCCTCCCTATCTATAACCTCCTCCAAACCCTACACCTCCTCCCTATCTATAACCTCCTCCAAACCCTACACCCCCTCCCTATCTATAACCTCCTCCAAACCCTACACCCCCTCCCTATCTATAACCTCCTCCAAACCCTACACCTCCTCCCTATCTATAACCTCCTCCAAACCCTACACCCCCTCCCTATCTATAACCTCCTCCAGCCCCTACACCCCCTTCCAGCCCCCTACACCCCCTCCTATCTGTAACCTCCTCCAGACCCTACACCCCTCCCTATCTCTGTACCTCCTCCAAACCCTACACCCCCTCCCTATGTCTGTACCTCCTCCAGACCCACACCCCTCCCTATCTCTGTAACCCCCTCCAGACCCTACAACCCTCTAACATCTCTACGTTCGTCCAATTCCGACCACTCTCATGTCCCCCGATTCCCGTCGCTCCGCCATTGGTGGTGAGGGATCAACCCCAGAGAATTTCTGCAAAGTGTACGTGTTTGCGTTTCCAGGCGGACCCGCGTAGGCCGGGCCCCAGCACGGGCCCCAGCGTGGGCCTGCACAGTTCCTGTTTCCAATATCTCATTCTGACAGCACAGAATCTCTTTCCGAGTCAGTGTCACACAGCCCTGTCTCACTTCCGCCCTGAATTCACTGACTTAAAGTTTATTTATGAGTCACGAGCGGGCTTACATTAACACTGCAATGAAGCTACTGTGAAAATCCCCCAGTCGCCCACACTCCGGCACCTGTCCGGGTCACACTGAGGGAGAGTTTAGCACGGCCGGTGCACACCAGACGTAGAACAGCACGGCTTTCGGAGTGTGGGAGGAAACCGGAACACTCAGAGGAAACCCACGCAGATACGGGGAGAATATGCAGGCTCCACACAGACAGGAAATTTCCGAGCCGGGAATCGAACCCACCACGGCGCAGTCTCTCTTCCTCTCACAGAGGAGACCATTCGGCCCACCCTTCCCCTGCTTGCCGTTTGAAATATCTATCCAATTACCAATTACTATCCAATGCCTTCCCCTTCCCCTTTTCCAGTATCTCTCCCTCTTTTGAAAGTTCCTATTGAATCGGCTTCCACCGCCCTTCCAGGCAGCACCTTCCAGATCACAACAACTTGCAAAAAAAACATTCTCCCCATCTCCCCCTCTGGTTCTCTCCCCGATTCTCTTCAATCTATGTCCCTCCTTCCCTTTGGCTCCCCTCCCTCCGAACACTGGAAACAATTTCTCCTTACTCACTCTATCCTCGATTCAATCTCCCCCTCAACCTCCTCCGCTCCGAGGGGAGTGATCCCAGCTTCTTGAGTGAGGGGGTAGGTGGAGAGCCAGGATGTGACAGGGAGGGGGCAGATGGGAGAGGGGGCAGGAGTAAGTGGAGCGAGAAAGGGGCTAGGTCTTGATTTGATTTGATTTAGTATTGTCACATGTATTGGGATACAGTGAAAAGTTTTGTTTCTTGCTCGCTGTACAGACAAAGCATACCATGCATAGAGAAGGAAAGGAGGCAGTGCAGAATGTTGTGTTACAGTCACAGCGAGGGGTGTAGAGAAAGATCAACTTAATGCGAGGTAGGTCCATTCAAAAGTCTGACAGCAGCAGGGAAGAAGCTGTTCTTGAGTCGGTCGGTACGGGACCTCAGACTTTTGTATCTTTTTCCCGACGGAAGAAGGTGGAAGAGAGAATGTCCGGGGTGTGTGGGGGTCCTTAATTATGCCGGCTGCTTTTCCCCGAGGCAGCGGGAAGGGTAGACAGAGTCAATGGATGGGAGGCTGGTTTGTGTGATGGATTGGGGCTACATTCACAACCCTTTTGTAGTTCCTTGTGATCTTGGGCAGAGCAGGAGCCCAGACCGAGCTGTGATACAAACAGAAAGGATGCTTTCTATGGGGCATCTCTGGGGGAGGGAAGGATCTGGAGGAGGTGGGTGGGAGGAGACGAGATGTTTGATTTCCAGAAGGAATTAGATTTCACTCTCGGGGCTAAAGTGATCGAGGGGAAAAGGGGTGGGGGGTGGAATTAGGGTATTGAATTCAATAATGAGGCATGATCAAAATGAATGGGGGAGCAGGAATGATGGGTCGAATGGCCTCCTCCTGCTTCTATTTCTGTGACCCTAGCTGTTACGCAGGAGGTCGTGCCTCGTTTCCCCCCTTCTCCGTGCTTTACACGTGGCTTGGGAAGGAGCTGGGACACTAGGCCCGGAGTACACTGTGTTAGCTAGGCCTGATCCATCCCCTCCCTCCTTCCCCTCGGTCTCCCTGCCGGGCCCCTGTTAGAGAGGCGAGCCTGGGGGGGGCTCAGTAAGCAGACACTAGGCCTCACCCTGTGGAGGATGGGCTTGGGAAGGAGCTGGGACACTAGGCCCGGAGTACACTGTGTTAGCTAGGCCTGATCCATCCCCTCCCTCCTTCCCCTCGGTCTCCCTGCCGGGCCCCTGTTAGAGAGGCGAGCCTGGCAGGGGGGAACTCAGTGAGCAGATACTAGGCCTCGCCCTGTGGAGGATGGGCTCAGGCCGCAGATTAAACCCCCGGGCTACACATTCCAAGGCCGGTTTGCCAAGAACAGGAGGGTGTGTTCCCAGACGCCCAGTCCCTCCACACAACAACTCCGTGCGTCTGAGAATGTTTTCCAGCTCCCTCGCCGTCTGGAATTCCCCCCTCCACCTCTTCCCCTCCCCGTCCCTCCACGCCCCCCAACCCCGGACATTGGCAGTGCCCAGATTGGGAGTGGGGTTTCCGATCCTGCCCTTGGGCCTGTTAATAGTGTTTACCAGGACAAATTGAATGAGAATTCTATTTGCTCCCTCACCTCTCCAACTCCCCTCTCAATCAAGCAAACCCCTCACCCCCTGGGGTAAAAGCATCCTTCCATATCTGCTTCACCTCCCTCCCTATCTCTGTACCCTCCTCCAGCCTATTCTGTAACCTCCTCCAGCCCCCCTACACCCCCTATCTCTGTACCTCCTCCAGCCCCCTACCCCCCCCCTACACCCCCTCCCTATCTCTGTAACCTCCTCCAGCCCCCTACACCCCTCCTATCTCTGTAACCCCCTCCAGCCCCCTACACCCCCCCCTCTCTATCTCTGTAATCTCCCTCTCAGCCCTACACCCCTCCCTATCTGTAACCTCCTCCAGCCCCTACACCCCCTCCCTATCTCTGTAACCTCCTCCAGCTCCTACACCCTCTCCCTATCTCTGTAACCTCCTCCAGCCCCTGCACCCCCTCCCTATCTCTGTAACCTCCTCCAGCCCCTACACCCCCTTCCTATCTCTGTAACCTCCTCCAGCCCCTACACCCCCTTCCTATCTCTGTAACCTCCTCCAGCCCCCTACACCCCTCCCTATCTCAGTAACCCCCTCCAGCCCCTACACCCCTCCCTTTCTCTGTAACCCTCCCCCCCCTACACCCCTCCCTATCTCTGTAACCATCCCCCCCTACACCCCCTTCCATTACTCTGTAACCTCCTCAGCCCCTTCCACCCCCTCCCTATCTCTGTAACCCCTCCAGCCCCCTACACCCCCCCTATCTCTGTAACTCCTCCAGCCCCTACACCCCCTCCCTATCTCTGTAACACTCCAGCCCCCTACACCCTCCCTATCTCTGTAACCTCCTCCAGCCCCTACACCCCTCCCTATCTCTGTAACCCCTCCCCCCTACACCCCTCCCTATCTCTGTAACCCCCAGCCCCCCCACACCCCTCCCTATCTCTGTAACCTCTCCAGCCCCTACACCCCCTCCCTATCTCTGTAACCTCCTCCAGCCCCTACACCCCCTCTATCTCTGTAACCTCCTCTAGCCCCTACACCCCTCCCTATCTCTGTAACCCCCTCCAGCCCCTACACCCCTCCCTATCTCTGTAACCTCCTCCAGCCCCCTACACCCCTTCCTATCTCTGTAACCTCTTCCAGCCCCCTACACCCCCTCCCTATCTCTGTAACCTCTCCAGCCCCTACACCCCTCCCTATCTCTGTAATCCCTCCAGCCCCCTGCACCCCCTCCCTATCTCTGTAACCCCCTTCTGTCCCTACACCCCCTCCCAATCTCTGTAACCCCTCCAGCCCCTACACCCCTCCCTATCTCTGTAACCCCCTCCAGCCCCCTATACCCCTCCCTCTCTCTGTAACCTCCTCTAGCCCCTACATCCCCTCCCTATCTCCATAACCTGCTCTGCAGAGGTGGGTGGGGGAGAGAGTGCCCCGGACAGTGCATGGCTATTCTGCCTTGCCCACTCCCAATCTGGTCCTTGGAACCATTCCCCTGAGTGTTTCGGGATGATCCCACAGAGTGACGTATCTCACTGTTGAAAGTCTTTTGCCAACTCATTCAGGAAGATTAAAGATGTGAATCTGCCTTACCCAACACCCATGGGTGGCACAGTGGGTTAGCGCTGCTGCCTCACAGCGCCAGAGACCCGGGTTCGATTCCCGGCTTGGGTCACTGTCTGTGTGGAGGCTGCACAATCTCCCCGTGTCTGCGTGGGTTTCCTCCGGGTGCTCCGGTTTCCTCCCACGGTCCGGAAGACGCGCTGGTTAAATTCTCCCTCCGAATGCGGCGACTGGGGGGGGGGATTTTCACAGTAACTTTGCTGCGGCGTTAACGTCGGCCTTGTGACATTTGATGAGTAAACTGCCACAGCGCTAAAATGGCTGTGAACTCTGCACAAGATGGCTCCCACCGTGGAAGAACGGGACTTAGGAAGTTTCCTCCGAGCTTAGTTTCCGCCTCATCCCTCCTCCCTCCCCCCCCCCGCACCCCCTACCCATCCCTCGGTGACCAACCTCCCTCCTCCTCCCCACCCCCCCTCGCCCTCCCACGTGACCCTTAACCAAAGATGTTGTAACTTCCTGCTCCACTCAACGGCACGTCATCCAGAGACCGACCAAACCGCATCCTTCCGGCACAGCCCAGCCGAGCGGGGAGGAGGCGGGGAGGGTGGGGGCTGGAGAGGAGGGTGACCAGAGTCGCGGCAGAGGTTACAAACTCGCAGAGCCCGCAGGGTTTGGAAGTAGACCTTCCCTCGCCTCCCCATCGTCAAACGCACTGCCGTCATCGACACCGGCAACCTCCTCACCCCAACCGTATCCGACAACCAGGGGCTCTGCGACACCGCCCCCCCCCTCCTCCCCACAACTCCCACCATTACGCCCCCCCCACCCCCCACTCCCACCCCACTCCTGACCCGCAGGAGGACATTCAGCCCCTTCAAAACCTCCCACACAACCATGGCCGAACTCTGATCCAAATCGGAGAATCCACGGAATTCCCGTAGGGCGAGGCCGTTCGGCCTCACCGCCGACAGTCCCACCCAGGTGCGCCATCCCTACTTCTTTAAACTGTGAATCCCCCTACCCCCCCACCCCCGACAATAAGATTTAGCGCCGCCTAACCGGCACTTCTTTCAGAGTGTGGGAGGAAACCGGGGCACCTGGAGGAAACCCACACAGACATGGGGAGAATGTGCAGACTCCACACAGACAGTGACCCAGAATGAGGCCATTCAGCCCATCGAGACCGCTCCACCATTCGATCATGGCTGATATGCTCCTCGTCCCCATTTTCCCGCCTTCTCCCCATAACCCGTATGATGAGGACACGGGATTAAATGGGATTGGGAATTACGACAGTTCTATGGCCTGGTAGGTACAGATATGATCGGCACAACTTGTGGGCCGAAGGGCCTGTTTGTGCTGTAGTGTTCTATGTTCTAACCTTTCACCCCATTCCCAATGAAAAGTCTGTCTAACTCCTCCTTAAATGTACTCACTGTCCCAGTACCCACCGCACTTTGGGGAGAGTGAATTCCACAGATTCACAACATTTTGGGAGAAGTAGTTTCTCCTCCAACTCTGTTTTAAATTTGCTGCCCCTTATCCGAAGACTATGACCTCTTGTCTTATAATGTCCCACAAGAGGAAGAACACGCTCCACGCCTACTTTATCCAGATCTTTTATCATTTTGTACACCTCAAAAATACAAAGGACAGCATGGGAACAGGCCCTTCAGCCCTCCAAGCCTGCACCGACCACCATGCCCTCATTAAACTCTTCACATCGTTAGTGTACGCTTGACCTGGACCATTTGATGGGCAACACGACAGCACAGTGCCTATCGCTGTGCTGTGCAGATACATGGGTTTGGGCCTGTGTGGGAGTTTGCGCGTTCTCCCCGTGCTTGCATGGGTTTTCTCCGGGAGCTCCGGTTTCCTCCCACATCCCAAAGATGTGCTCTTAGGCTGATTGGCAGAACAAATTCTCCCTAAATTGTCTCAAATTTGGTTTTTAATCCATAGATCTATAAACATGGACAGGGATGACGGGTAGAGGTGGGAACATTGGGGTGGCGGCACGGGCTTGTTGGGCCGAAGGGCCTGTTTCCCGTGCTGTTTTGTTCTTTGTTCTTAAAACCATACGCACTTACAGAGTCAGTACCCTTCCATTCCCATCCTATGCATGGATTTGTCTAATTCTCCCATCAAACTCACTATTGTATCCGCTTCCACTCCCTTAAACCTTCGCACCTTAAACCTGTGCCCCCCCCCGTGTAATTGACTCTGGGGGAAAAAGCTTCTGACTATCCACTCTGTCCCTCATTATCTTGTAGATTTCTATCAGGGTCTCCCATCAACCTCCAGTGAGAACAAACCAAGTTTCTCCAACCTCTCCTCATAGCTAATGCCCCTCCATACCAGGGCAAACATCCTGGTAAATCTTTTCTGTACCCTCTCCAAAGTCTCCACATCCTTCTGGTAGTGTGGAGACCAGAACTGAACACTATATTCCAAGTGCGGCCTTCGAATATAGTGTTCAATTCTGGTCTCCACACTACCAGAAGGATGTGGAGGCTTTGGAGAGGGTACGGAAAAGATTTACCAGGATGTTGCCCGGGTGCGGAGAGCATTAGCTATGAGGAGAGGTTGGAGAAACTTGGTTTGTTCTCACTGAAGGTTGAGGGGGAGACCCTGATAGAAATCTACAAGATTATGAGGGACAGAGTGGATAGTCAGAAGCTTTTTCCCCCAGAGTCAATTATGCGGGGGGGCACAGGTTTAAGGTGCGAGGGGCAGAGTTTAAAACAGATGTACAAGGTAGGTTTTTTACACAAGAGGGTGGTGGGTGCCTGGAACTCACTGCCGGGGGAGGGAGTGGAAGCGGATAAGATAGTGAGTTTTAAGGGGCGTCCGGATAAATCCATGAATAGGATGGGAATAGAGGGATATGGTCCCCGGAAGGGTAGGGGGTTTTAGTTCAGTCGGGCAGTATGGTCAGTACAGGCTTGGAGGGGCCGAAGGGCCTGTTCCTGTGCTGGAATTCTCTTTATTCTTTAAAACCAGAGCACCCAGAGGAAACCCACGCAGACACGGGGAGAACATGCAGACTCTAACAGACATTGACCCAAGCTGGGAATCGAACCCAGGTCCCCAGGCGCTGTGAGACAGCAGTGCTAACTCACTGTGTGAACCCGGATCCCTGGGCACTGTGAGACATCAGTGCTAACCCACTGTGTGAACCCGGCTCCCTGGGTGCTGTGAGACAGCAGTGCTAACCCACTGTGTGAACCCGGGTCCCTGGGTGCTGTGAGACAGCAGTGCTAACCCACTGTGTGAACCCGGGTCCCTGGGTGCTGTGAGACAGCAGTGCTAACCCACTGTGTGAACCCGGGTCCCTGGGCGCTGTGAGACAGCAGTGCTAACCCACTGTGTGAACCCGGGTCCCTGGGTGCTGTGAGACAGCAGTGCTAACCCACTGTGTGAACCCGGTCCCTGGTGCTGTGAGACAGCAGTGCTAACCCACTGTGTGAACCCGGGTCCCTGGGCGCTGTGAGACAGCAGTGCTAACCCACTGTGTGAACCCGGGTCCCTGGGCGCTGTGAGACAGCAGTGCTAACCCACTGTGTGAACCCGGGTCCCTGGGTGCTGTGAGACAGCAGTGCTAACCCACTGTGTGAACCCGGGTCCCTGGGCGTTGTGAGGGAGCAGTGCTAACCCACTGTGTGAACCCGGGTCGCTGGGTGCTGTGAGACAGCAGTGCTAACCCACTGTATGAACCCGGGTCGCTGGCACTGTGAGACAGCAGCGCTAACCCATTGTGTCACCACGTTGCGAGTGACAATGAGTTAACTGGATCGGCTCGTAGCGGGTAAATACGTAAGGCTAGGGGATAGGAACTGGGTGGGATAACAGACTAGATGGGCCAAATGGCCTCTTTCTGCACTATGGGGTTTCTGTGAAGCCGGTGGTGGAGGGTGGGGCACTGCGGCGGGCACAGTTTAACGGCGAGAGTTACTCGAGCTTACCGATCTTCTCCACCAGTTGCAGGATGACCCCTCCGATGTGCACGTCCCCCGTCACCCTCAGGGTGATGGGATCTGCCTCGGGGCCCAGCTCTTCTACTTGAATCTTCAGCTCCCACGACGCATCGATACCAGACCGCGCCATCTCTCAACATTCCTGTCAACGGAAAAGACAGACAATGAATCCACGGGAGAACGGGCGGGGCGGGGAAAGAACTGGAACTGATACAGAGACAGAGTGCAGGAAAAGGGAAGAGAATAGAGTTAACATGTATAGTAAGGAAATTCGCAATTACTGCTATCAACAAAAGGACTACAATAATGTACAATCCTTCAGAAATAAAAGATGATACAAAGACACGTAGCTTTAATATCCCAGTCTTCAAATATTCCACCTTTGACAGGATCCCGACACGGATGGAGGACTGGCGGACTGACAGACGGCAGAGAGTAGGGATAAAGAGGTCTTTCTCAGGATAGCAGCCGGTAATGAGCGGTGTGATTCAGACCCACGACTTTTCACACGTTAATGATTTTGGAGGGAGGAACTGAAGGCACTCTTGCGGGTTTTGCAGATGATATAAAGAGGGACGGTATTGAGGGAGCCGGGGGGTGCTGCAGAAGGACGGGGGCAGGTTAGCAGAGTGGGCGAAGAAATGGCAGACGGAACACAATGTGGAAAAGCGTGAGGTTCGGAAGGAGGAGCGGAGGCACAGACTATTCCCTCAGTGGGGAAGTCAGAAACACAAAGGAACTTGGGAATCTTCGTTCAAGATTCTCTTCAGGTTAACGTGCAAGTTCGGTCAGCAGTTAGTGTCCCAAAGATGTGCAGGTTAGGGTGGATTGGCCATGCTAAATTGCCCCTTAGTGTCCCAAAGATGTGCAGGTTAGGGTGGATTGGCCATGCTAAATTGCCCCTTAGTGTCCCAAAGCTGTGCAGGTTAGGTGGATTGGCCTTGCTAAATTGCTCCTTAGGATCCAAAGATGTGCAGGTTAGGTGGATTGGCCGTGCTAAATTGTCCCTTAGTGTCCAAAGCTGTTGCATGGAAGCTAAGCTTGGGGTGGAAGGGGAATGTGAGTGCACCAGGGTGACCCAGTTGCATTGCTGTTTTATTGCGGAGGCACGGAGATCGCAGGGACAAGTGAGGGAAGTGATTCAGATGTTACGCCTGTGTTTCTCAGCAAGCCGTCAGCAGGTGCTGGGCACATCACAGGTTCAGGGTACATGGTTTGGCTCACTGACATCCGCCTGTGTCTGTAACTGCAGAGAGCAGGCAGAGTAAAGAGCAAACACTGGCACCTCATTGTTTTCTGTATTTTATTACATGGGAGTGCCTTTGATTACCAATGGAGTGTCCCGTATCAGACACAAAGGCACCAGTAACACACCTCAGGAAAATTACAACCAACACTACTGTGCTCCCCTCAGCACTGACCCTCCCACAGTGCGGCACTCCCTCAGCACTGACCCTCCCACAGTGCGGCGCTCCCTCAGCACTGACCCTCCCACAGTGTGGCGCTCCCTCAGCACCGACCCTCCCACAGTGCGGCGCTCCCTCAGCACTGACCCTCCCACAGTGTGGTGCTCCCTCAGCACTGACCCTCCCACAGTGTGGCGCTCCCTCAGCACCGACCCTCCCACAGTGTGGCGCTCCCTCAGCACCGACCCTCCCACAGTGCGGCGCTCCCTCAGCACTGACCCTCCCACAGTGTGGCGCTCCCTCAGCACTGACCCTCCCACAGTGTGGTGCTCCCTCAGCACTGAGCCTCCCACAGTGTGGTGCTCCCTCAGCACTGAGCCTCTATCAGGTAGTCTGGTTCTATCCTCAGTGATGGAGAGGCCAGTGAGGGTGGAATTGGAGCTGGAAGAGTTTATGGAGTATCTGAAGGAACCAGTGCTCAGCCTCAGCTCCTTATCATGGACCATGAGTCATTGGGCTGACAGTGCAGACAGTTGTAACCACACTCACTGCTGATAGAAAGGCAGGTCAGCGACTAAGTTTTGAGAAGCACGCAGAGCATGCCGAGGAATATAAATAGAATCCCAAAAGTGCAGAAGGAGACTATTTGTCGCACTGAGTCTGCACCAATTTTCTGACAGAGCATCCTACCCAGAGCCACATCCCCGCAACCCCACATATCAACCCCACTAATTCTCCAAAAATACACATCCCAGGACACTAAGGGACAATTTAGCATGGCCAATCCCCCTAACCTGCACATCTTTGGACACTAAGGGACAATTTAGCATGGCCAATCCCCCTAACCTGCACATCTTTGGACACTAAGGGACAATTTAACATGGCCAATCCATCTAACCTGCACATCTTTAGACTACGGGGGGGAAACTGGAGTACCTGGAGGAAACCCACGCAGACAAGAGGAGAATGTGCAAACTCCACAGAGACCCAAGCCGAGGAATCAAACCCTTGCGCCGTGAGGCAGCAGTGTTAACCCACAAGTGATACTCTTTTTTTAAAATTCAAGGTAATTTAGTTTAATCATGAGTGGGTAAAAGATCAGTAGATGGGGTTTAGTGCAATGAGTGTTGAACGAATGGAAAAGCAGAACACTGTTTAAATGGAGGGAGATTGTCGCAGTGCAGAGGGATCTGGGTGTTATTGGGTGTCAGCCAACAGGAACTGGGAACGATTGTGAAAGCATGTGGAATGAGAATTGCAAAGGTCGGGATGAGGTTGGAGCACAAAGACAGGCGACTCTGTGGGTGGCACGGTGCCACAGTGTGTTAGCACTGCTGTCTCACAGCGCCCAGGGACCCGGGTTCACACAGTGGGTTAGCACTGCTGTCTCACAGTGCCCAGGGACCCGGGTTCGCACAGTGGATTAGCACTGATGTCTCACAGCGCCCAGGGACCCGGGTTCACACAGTGGGTTAGCACTGCTGTCTCACAGCGCCCAGGGACCCGGGTTCACACAGTGGGTTAGCACTGCTGTCTCACAGCGCCCAGGGACCCGGGTTCACACAGTGGGTTAGCACTGCTGTCTCACAGCGCCCAGGGACCCGGGTTCACACAGTGGGTTAGCACTGCTGTCTCACAGCGCCCAGGGACCTGGGTTCACACAGTGGGTTAGCACTGCTGTCTCACAGTGCCCAGGGACCCGGGTTCACACGGTGGGTTAGCACTGCTGTCTCACAGCGCCCAGGGACCCGGGTTCACACAGTGGGTTAGCACTGCTGTCTCACAGCGCCCAGGGACCTGGGTTCACACAGTGGGTTAGCACTGCTGCCTCACAGTGCCCAGGGACCTGGGTTCACACGGTGGGGTTAGCACTGCTGTCTCACAGCGCCCAGGGACCTGAGTTCACACAGTGGGTTAGCACTGCTGTCTCACAGCATCCAGGGACCCGGGTTCACACAGCAGTGGGTTAGCACTGCTCCCTCACAGCACCCAGGGACCCGGGTTCACACAGTGGGTTAGCACTGCTGTCTCACAGCGCACAGGGACCCGGGTTCACACAGTGGGTTAGCGCTGCTGTCTCACAGCACCCAGGGACCTGGGTTCACACAGTGGGTTAGCACTGCTGCCTCACAGTGCCCAGGGACCTGGGTTCACACGGTGGGGTTAGCACTGCTGTCTCACAGCGCCCAGGGACCTGAGTTCACACAGTGGGTTAGCACTGCTGTCTCACAGCATCCAGGGACCCGGGTTCACACAGCAGTGGGTTAGCACTGCTCCCTCACAGCACCCAGGGACCCGGGTTCACACAGTGGGTTAGCACTGCTGTCTCACAGCGCCCAGCGACCCGGGTTCACACAGTGGGTTAGCGCTGCTGTCTCACAGCGCCCAGGGACCCGGGTTCACACAGTGCGTTAGCACTGCTGTCTCACAGCGCCAGGGACCCGGGTTCACACAGTGCGTTAGCACTGCTGTCTCACAGCGCCAGGGATCTGGGTTCGATTCCCGGCTTGGGTTACTGTCTGTGTGGAGTCTGCACATTTTCCCTATGTCTGCGTGTGTTTCCTCCCCCAGCTTGAAAGAAATGCTGGTTAGTTGCTAAATTCTCCCTCAGTTGTGCCCAAAGAGGTGCAGGAGCGTGGGCAACTAGGGGAATTTCACAGTAATTCCATTGCAGTGTTAATGTAAACCGGCTTGTGACACTAATAAATAAAGTTAGAAAAGCAGTGACTGATTGGAGTGGAGAGAGATATTGTGGAGAGGTGCAGAGGGATCTGGGCGTCCCGGGACACGAAGCAGAGAAAGGGCGCCTGCAGAGACAGCCAGTGATCAGGAAGGCAAGTGGAACATGGTTTCATCGGGAGGGCAACGGAATGTAAAAGTTGCTCCAGGTGTTCGGGAGACCACATCTGGAACACTGCGTACAGTTTGAGTCTCTTCTTTGGGGGGTGGGGGGATAGACTCACATTGGAGGCCATTCCGAGAAGGTTCTCTGGGCTGATTCCTAGGGATAGAACATACAACATTACAGCGCAGAACAGGCCCTTCGGCCTTCGATGTTGCGCCGACCAATTAGGAACAAGCAGTGACCCTCTAACCTAAACCATTCCCTTTTCGCCCATAAGCTTATCTACTAACCTCTTAAACGCCACCAAACTTGGCGCATCTACAACTGCTGCAGGCAGGGCATTCCACTCCCGAACCACCCTTTGGGTAAAGAACCTGCCTCTGATATCCGTCCTATAACTATCACCCCTTAATTTAAAGCTGTGTCCCCCTCGTGCTAGCTTTCTCCATCCTAGGAAAAAGGCTATCACTGTCCACCCTATCTAAACCTCTAATCATCTTATATGCTTCAATAAGATCCCCTCTTAGCCGCCTCCTTTCTAACGAAAACAACCTCAAATCCTTCAACCTCTCTTCATAGACCTGCCCTCCATACCAGGCAACATCCTGGTAAACCTCCTCTGTACCTTCTCCAATGCCTCCACATCTTTCTTATAATGTGGGGACCAGAACTGCACACAATACTCCAAGTGCAGCCGCACTAGAGTTTGGTACAGTTGCAACATGACGTTGCGGCTCCGAAATTCAATCCCCCTACCAATAAAAGCTAAGACTCCGTATGCCTTCTTAACAACCTTATCGACTTGATTGCCAATTTTCAGGGATCTATGCACACATACACCAAGATCCCTCTGTTCATCAACACTATTAAGAGTCCTACCATCAGCCCTATACTCTACACATTTGTTATTCCTGCCAAAGTGAATTACCTCACACTTTTCCACATTAAACTCCATTTGCCACCTCTCGGCCCAGCTCTGCAACTTGTCCAAGTCCCTCTGCAAACTATAACACCCCTCTTCACTGTCTACCACTCCACCGACTTTAGTGTCATCCGCAAACTTACTAATCCATCCTTCAATACCCTCATCCAGATCATTTATAAAAATTACAAACAGCAGGGGACCCAAAACAGATCCCTGAGGTACTCCCTCAGGATGGGGGGAGGGGGTTTGTCTCACGGGGAAAGGTTTGGGCAGGTCTAAAACCCCAGTGGAGTTTAGAAGAATGAACGAGAATCTTGTAGAGACATGTCCCATTCTGAGGGAGGTCTTGTACGATGATTATACATCCGAGGTCTCTCCTTGTCTACAGGCTGTTGGTGTTCACCGGCAATTACAACACAGAACAGGCTCTCGATGCTGTGCCGAGCTTTGTCCAATCCCAGGATCAAGCTATCCCACTCCCTATCATTCTGGTGAGCTCCATGTGCCTATCCAATAACCGCTTGAAAGCTCCCAAAGTATCCATCCAAAATGGGGGTCCATTTTGGCAGGACCAACAGGATGTATATCAAGGATAGGAGTCTTGGCAGTGTTGAGGAGCAGAAGGATCTCAGGGTCCGGGTCCATAGGTCTCTTAAATCTGCCCCGCAAGTGGAGGATGTGGTCAAGAAGGCGTACGGTGTACTGGCCTTCATTAATAGAGGTATTGAGTTTAGGAGTCGGGAGGTAATGCTGCAACTTTATAAGAGCCTTGTCAGACCCCACTTGGAGTATTGTGTGCAGTTCTGGTCGCCTCGCTATAGGAAGGATGTGGAAGCTATTGAGAGGCTGCAGAGGAGATTTACAAGGATGTTGCCTGGATTGTGGGGCATGCCTTATGAAGACAGGTCGAGAAAGCTAGGTCTCTTCTCCCTGGAGAGAAAAAGGTTGAGAGGCGACCTGATAGAGGTTTATAAGATGTTGAGAGAAATAGATAGAGTGGATTCTCAGAGGCTGAAATGGTCACTACGAGAGGACACAGATTTAAGGTGCAGGGAAGCAAGTACAGAGGAGATGTTAGAGGTAAGTTTTTCACTCAGAGGGTGGTGAGTGAATGGAATCGGCTGCCGTTAGTGGTGGTAGGGGCAAACTCGCTGGGGTCTTTTAAGAGACTTCTGGATGAGTAGGTGGGATTTAATGGGATTGGGAGATGGCCTATGGCCATCTATTGGTCTATGGCCTGGTAGGTATAGATATGATCGTCACAACTCGTGGGCCAAAGGGCCTGTTTGTGCTGTAGTGTTCTATGTTCTATCCGACTCCACTATCACAGCAGGCAGTCCATTCCACGCCCCAACCACTCTCTGAGTGAAGAATCTACCTTGGACATCCCTCCTATATCTCCCATCATGAACCTTATGGGTATGGCCCCTAGGAACAGCTACATCCCCCTGAGGAAATAGTCTCTGCGCGTCCACTCTATCAATCCCCCCTCATCATCTTAATAAACTCGAATCAGTCTCCTGTAACTGTGTAAATAAAAGATAGGCAAATATTGACACCTGTTCCATACTTCAGAGCGGGTCCCCTCTCTGTTCCCAGGTTTGAACCCAGGCCCTGGGAACAATTGTCACTATGTTTTGACCTTGGCAGCGTCCAGGGAGAGAGAGAGACAGAGGTGGGATTTGTAAGCTGTAATCTGACTGCCCATTCCCCCAGGTGTCTCAGGAGGGAGAGGCAGTCCGAGGGACTGGTCACCAGCGATCGCAGCAGGAAATTAAAGATCTTCTTGTGGGTGGAGGTTGGCAGAGGAGTGAGGGGAGGGGGGATGAGTCGCTGGGGAAGGCACTCACTCAGTACTCTGAGCTCAAGCCGTTCCAGGGTCCCAGGGGGGTTAGTAACATCCCCATTGACCTCCGCCCTGCTGGGTGACACAGAGGGCCCCACACAGATTGGTCTAAGCCCTGAAGCTCTACCTGTCTTACAATCCTTACAGTGCAGAAGGAGGCCATTCGGCCCATCGAGTCTGCAGTGAGTCTCCAGAATAAGGTCTTATCCAGGCCCCCTCCCCAATACTATCCCTGTAACCCCACACATTTAACATGGCCAATCCATCTGACCTGCACATCTTTGGACGCTAAGGGGCAATTTATGGAAATAAATCAGAGAGAGAGACAGAGAGAGAGAGAGGGACAGAGAGACCGAGAGAGAGGGACAGAGAGAGAGGGACAGAGAGAGAGATAGAGAGAGACAGAGAGAGAGAGAGAGAGACAGAGAGAGAGAGAGAGAGAGAGAGAGAGAGAGAGAGAGAGAGAGAGAGAGAGAGAGAGAGAGAGAGAGAGAGAGAGAGAGAGAGAGAGAGAGAGACAGACAAGAGAGAGAGAGAGACAGAGAGAGAGAGAGAGAGACAGAGAGAGAGAGAGAGAGAGAGAGAGAGAGAGAGAGAGAGAGAGAGAGAGAGAGAGAGAGAGAGAGAGAGAGAGACAGAGAGAGAGAGAGACAGAGAGGAAGTGGCCAATCTCCTCCCCCAGACTAATCTCTGGAGGATGTGTAATCGAGGTTCTCTCCAGCTGAGAAAGAGTCAGGCGATGGGTTCCAATACACACTCTGCCTTCTCTTTATCTGCTTAAGGAAGCCACTGTATCCTGTCCCCCTCCACCCCACCGAAAGGATCAGCCTGAATGCACCAACAGATAGCAGGAAGGGGAAGGGCTGTTCTGTCTCTGTACAGTGATGGTCAATTCCGGATCGGTTACTTCCTGTGGCTATTTATATCGACACGGGCAGGCCACCCTCAGCCCTGCAACCCGGAGATATTCGGAACCTCGGGTACGCGGCTCGGGGGGCGCGGAACCTCGGGTACGCGGCTCGGGGGGCGCGGAACCTCGAGTACGCGGCTCGGGGGGCGCGGAACCTCGAGTACGCGGCTCGGGGGGCGCGGAACCTCGGGTACGCGGCTCGGGGGGCGCGGAACCTCGGGTACGCGGCTCGGGGGGCGCGGAACCTCGGGTACGCGGCTCGGGGGGCGCGGAACCTCGGGTACGCGGCTCGGGGGGCGCGGAACCTCGGGTACGCGTCGGGACCTCGGGGGGCGCGGAACTCGGGTACGCGGCTCGGGGCGCGGAACCTCGGGTACGCAGCGCGGAACCTCGGGCGGCGCGGAACCTCGGGTACGCGGCTCGGGGGTGAAAGAATAGGATTAGCATTGTGTGATTTCAGGAAGGAATTAGATGTTACCCCTGGGAATAAAGGGATCGAGGAATATGGGGTGGGGGGGGGAGGGGGTCAGGATATTGAATTCGATAATCAGCCGTGATCAAAATGAATAGCGGGGCAGAATCGAAGGGCCGAATGGTCTCGTTCTGCTTCTGTCTCAAGCAGCTCCTTCCATTCAGTCGGATGAGTCTCTCCCCTTTTCATCGGATCCCCACAGTGCAGAAGGAGGCCATTCTGCCCATTGGGGCTTCACCAACCACAATCCCACCCTGGTCCTATCCCCCTGACACTAAGGGACAATTTAGCATGGCCAATCCACCCTAACCCGCACATCTTTGGACACTAAGGGACAATTTAGCATGGCCAATCCACCCTAACCTGCACATCTTTGGACACTAAGGGACAATTTAGCATGGCCAATCCACCCTGACCTACACATCTTTGGACACTAAGGGACAATTTAGCACGGCCAATCCACCCTAACCTGCACATCATTGGAGTGTGGGAGGAAAACGGAAGCGCCCAGAGCAAACCGACGCAGGAATTGGGAGAACGTGCAGACTCCACACAGACAGTGACCCGAGCTGGGAATCGAACCCGGGTCCCTGGCGCCGTGAGGCAGCTGCGCTAACCGACCATGCCGCCCCATGGGGTTGACCTTTCAAAGCGTTCCCAAAGGGGTGGACGGATTGGCCTCCTCCTCCAATGGTGCGTGTGTGGATTGTGTGAGCAGTTTCAAGCTTTGAACTTCTGTTTTTTTTTAAAAACTGTGCTGGAAACCACAAGGGTCACACGATATCGCCGATTCGATCCCCTCTTTTGCTCTTTCTGCTGCAGGGGTCTGCCACCATCAAGCTGACCAGCAGTTCAACATGTCAATCAAAATAATCACTCCCATCTTAGAGGGGGAACGTGGCTCGAAACAGTTCTGTCTGAAACTGCAGCCTCACTGCTCGCTAACGGTTTCACAGTTTGCGCACAGTTCATTGGAGGGAGATTTTCGCACCCAATGTGGGTGGGGGAGGGCTCTGCAGAACGCGGAAAAGGCTCCAGAGTTCTCTGTTGGGATGGGGAAATCCCATCGGCGTGCTTTTAAACCCCCTCCCTCCTTTGCCCTGGGATCGGTGCTGTCTTGCCCAGGGACCAGGAGTCACAGTACCCCAGTCTCTGAACTTAATCTCACAGTGTACACACACACACACACACACACACAGAGGGTGCCCTTATCCAACGCCCCTCAGTAATACAGCAGCAAAAGGCCCCTCCCCGCACCCCCCAGGCCCTATACAAGAGCATAAACATTGACACGCAAGAGATACAACAATTCTCTCAAACTCTTTCAGTCAAAAGAGTTCGGTTTTAAGGAATATCTTAATGAAGGTCAGAGACAGGGAGACAGCCAGACAGGTGGGGGTCGGGGTCGGGGTCGGGGTGGGGGTGGGGGTGGGGGGGAGAGACAGCCAGGCAAAGAGACAGAGAGAGAGAGAGAGAGACACACACACAGCCAGATAGGGAAACAACCAGACAGACAAGGAGAGGTTTAGGAAGGGAATTCTAGAGGTTACAGTGATAGGGAAGGGGATGTAGGGGGTTACAGAGATAGGGAGGGGGGTGTAGGGGGTGGAGGAGGTTACAGAGATAGGGAGGGGGGTAGGGGGCTGGAGGGGGTTACAGAGATAGGGAGGGGGTGTTGGGGGTTACAGAGATAGGGAGGGGGTATAGGGGGCTGGAGAGGGTTACAGAGATAGGGAGGGGGGTATAGGGGGCTGGAGGGGGTTACAGAGATAGGGAGGGGTGTAGGGGCTGGAGGGGGTTACAGAGATAGGGAGGGGGGTAGGGGCTGGAGGGGTTATAGAGATAGGAAGGGGTGTAGGGGCTGGAGGAGGTTACAGAGATAGGAGGGGATGTAGGGGGCTGGAGGAGGTTACAGAGATAGGGAGGGGTGTAGGGGGTGGAGGGGGTTACAGAGATAGGGAGGGGGTGTAGGGGGCTGGAGGAGGTTACAGAGATAGGAGGGGGTGTAGGGGGCTGGAGGAAGGTTCCAGAGATAGGGAGGGGGTGTAGGGGACTGGAGGAGGTTACAGAGATAGGGAGGGGGTGTAGGGGGCTGGAGGGGGTTACACCTAACCCGCACATCTTTTGTGTGGACAAAGCAATGGAAATAATGGTCTAGTGGGAGCAAAACCTCTGATTCCACATCAGAGCAAGACAGTGAGAGACACTCGAAAGATGTGCAGGTTAGGTGGATTGGCCATGCTAAATTGTCCCTTAGTGTCCAAAGATGTGTAGGTTAGGTGGATTGGCCATGCTAAATTGTCCCTTAGTGCCCAAAGATGTGCAGGTTAGGGTGGATTGGCCATGCTAAATTGTCCCTTAGTGTCCAAAGATGTGCAGGTTAGGCAGATTAGCCAGATAAATTTGTGGGGTTAAGGGAATGGGGCGGGGTGTGGGCCTGTTGTAAGATGCTCTGTCGGAGAGTTGGTGCAGAGTCGATAGGGCTGAATGGCCTCTTTGGGGATTCTATGGGAATGTGTGAGTTTTGGTCCTGGTTGTTAGGTTTCCAAAGCTGGCGCAGTCAGGCCCCATGAAGGGGAGTTGAACAGGTAAACACGGTCGCAGTTAACCCAAACTCTACAAAACCCAAACATTCTCACAAGCCATTTAAAAGAAAACAAACTGTTACTCTGTGCACAGTTCCGATCACCCTATTATAGAAAGGATATTATTAAACTAGAAAGAGTGAAGGAAAGATTTACTAGGATGCTACTGGGATTTGATGGATTGAGAGGAGAGGCTGGATAGACTGGGACTTTATTCTCTGGAGTGTAGGAGGCTGAGGGTGATCTTATAGAGATCTATAAAATAATGTGGGGCACAGATCAGCGAGATAGTCAATATCTTTTCCCCCAAAGGTAGGGGAGTCTAAAACTAGAGGGTATAGGTTTATGGTGAGAGGGGAGGGATACAAAAGGGTCCAGAGGTGCAATTTTTTTACACAGAGGGTGGTGAGTAGAACATTACAGCGCAGTACAGGCCCTTCGGCCCTCGATGTTGCGCCGACCAGTGGAACCAATCTAATGACTCTCTAACCTAAACTATTCCAATATTATCCATATCCACTGACCATTTGAACGCCCTTAAACTTGATGAGTCCACAACAGCTGCAAGCAGGGCATTCCATCCCTTACTACCCTCTGAGTAAAGAACCCACCTCTAACATCCATCCTAAATTTATCACTTATCAATTTAAAACTAAAATCTCTGGAACGAGTTGCCAGAGGTAGTAATAGAGGGTACAATTTTGTCTTTTAAAAAGTGTTTAGACAGTTACATGGGTACGATGGGTATAGAGGGATATGGGTCAAATGCAGGGAATTGGGTCTAGCTTAAGGGTTTAAAAATGGGCTGGCATGGACAGGTTGGGCCGAAGGGCCTGTTTTCATGCTGTCAACCTCTATGACTCAATGTTTCTACTCGAAAGAGAGGACAAGGGAGCTTTGCTTCGTGTCCCTCAATGAAAGTTAGGAATTACGCGGAGGGACCTGGGAGAAGCTGGGATCATTCCCCTCGGAGCGGAGAAGGTTGAGGGGGACATTGAATTGAGGTGTTCAGAAGATAGAGTGAATAAGGAGAAAGTGTTTCCAGTGTCGGGAGGGTGGGAAACCAGAGGTGGTGGAGGGGTGGGGGAGCACAGATCGAAGGGAATTGGGGAAAGAACCAGGAGGGAGAGATGAGGAGAATGGTTTTTCTGTGAGTTGTTGCCGCCTCAAAGGGAAGCAGATTCAATACAAACTTTCAACAGAGGGGTATTACTGGAAAAGGAGAGATTTACAAGGCTATGGGGGGGGATGAGGGGGACTAACTGGATAGATCTGTCAAAGAGCTAGTACAGAAAGGGTGGGCCGAGTGGCCTGGCTGAGTGCTGTGAGGCTATGATTTGACCCATGCGTTTCACGTTCTAAGGGCTTACACAGTGCAGGAAATGAACCGAGAGCCTTCCTACAAATAACAAATTCCCAATCCCCTCCCTTACATACTCGTGCAAATTTCCTCACCAGTTTTCCTGGGATTCCTGATCCCAGATTGTTAGGATTCCAGGCAGCAAGCACTCCTTCCTTGGCAGCAGGAGCCCGATTGGGAGACTTGGAGCTCTCTCTCCTCGCTTTGGCTGTTCAGTGCCAGCACAGGGCGTCACCGAACAACTTTCAAAACTTGCAAGCAGTTTCCGCTGACTGCGAATTTCAACTCACTCTCACACACACACTGCAGGCTGCAAACTGTACACCTCCCCGTGTCCCCCTTCTTACAGCACACTGAACCCACAAGCTCTCCTCTGTGTCAGCACTGCCTCACAGCACAGGCAACCTTGACTCATTGAGTCATAACTATGCAGAAGGCAAGCTGTGGCAACCTTTCTATAGAAATGTGTGTGTAGCAAATGCTATACACAATGCTTTCTATACAGTGTATGTGTGTGTGTGTGGGCAATGCTGTGTGTGGGGGGGGCAATGGCATGCCTTTCTATACAGTGTGTGGGGGGGGGTGGTTATACATGTGGTGGGGGGGCAATGCATTATCTTTCTATACAGGTGTGTGTGTGTGGTGGGGCAATGCCTTCTATACAGGTGTGTGTGTGTGGGGGGGGGGGAGGGGGGGGGCAATGCATTATCTTTCTATACAGGTGTGTGTGTGTGTGTGGGGGGGCAATGCATTATCTTTCTATACAGGTGTGTGGGGGGGGGCAATGCATTACCTTTTATACTGTGTTGCATTAATACAAGTGTGTGTGTGTGGGGGGGGGGCAATGCATTATCTTTCTATACAGTGTGTGTGTGTGGTGGGGGGGGCAATGCATTACCTTTCTATACAGGTGTGGTGTGTGTGGGGGGGGGGGCAATGCATTATCTTTCTATACAGGTGTGTGTGTGTGTGGGGGGGGGGCAATGCAATATCTTTCTATACAGGTGTGTGTGTGTGTGGGGGGGGGGCAATGCATTATCTTTCTATACAGGTGTGTGTGTGTGTGAGGGGGGGCAATGCATTATCTTTCTATACAGTGTGTCTATACAGGTGTGTGTGTGTGTGGGGGGGGGGCAATGCATTATCTTTCTATACAGGGTGTGTGTGTGTGTGGTGTGGGGGGGGCAATGCATTACCTTTCTATACAGGTGTGTGTGGTGTGGGGGGGGGCAATGCATTATCTTTCTATACAGGTGTGGTGTGTGGGGGGGGGGCAATGCATTATTTTCTATACAGGTGTGTGTGTGTGTGGGGGGGGGCAATGCATTATCTTTCTATACAGGTGGTGTGTGTGTGGGGGGGGCAATGCATTTCTATACAGGTGTGTGTGTGTGTGTGGGGGGGCAAGCATTATCTTTCTATACAGGTGTGTGTGTGGGGGGGGGGCAATGCATTACCTTTCTATACAGGTGTGTGTGGGTGTGTGGGGGGGGGCAATGCATTATCTTTCTATACAGGTGTGTGTGTGTGTGTGTGTGGGGGGGGGGGCAATGCATTACCTTTCTATACAGGTGTGTGTGTGTGTGTGTGGGGGGGGGGCAATGCATTACCTTTCTATACAGGTGTGTGTGTGTGTGGGGGGGGGGCAATGCATTATTTCTATACAGGTGTGTGTGTGTGTGGGGGGGGGGGAATGCATATCTTTCTATACAGGTGTGTGTGTGTGTGTGTGGGGGGGGGCAATGCATTATCTTTCTATACAGGTGTGTGTGTTGTGGGGGGGGGGGGCAATGCATTATCTTTCTATACAGTGTGTGTGTGTGTGGGGGGGGCAATGCATTATCTTCTATACAGGTGTGTGTGTGGGGGGGGGCAATGCATTATCTTTCTATACAGGTGTGTGTGTGTGTGGGGGGGGGGGCAATGCATTACCTTTCTATACAGGTGTGTGTGTGTGTGGGGGGGGGGGGCAATGCATTATCTTTCTATACAGGTGTGTGTGTGTGTGTGGGGGGGGGCAATGCATTATCTTTCTATACAGGTGTGTTTTTCCTGTGTAAATTTCGTAGAATCCCTCCAGTGCAGAAGGAAGCGAATGTCCGTTTGCCCTGTACCATCTGGTTGTGTTTGAGCTGTGGGTTGCTTTCGTGCTTGAGTTTTTCTGTTTTGGTTCAAGGGTTGGGATTAACTTTGTCAACAACAAGATCGCCCCTGCCTGAACACGCCGGGGTAATTAACAAGCGTGTAACCCTGGTTATTTGCCCTGCTGCGGAGACGGTGCCACGCTCCGCTGGAATTGACTCCCAAACTTCCCACAGCCCGCCTGCAGACGGGTGCTGTCTAGCCTTTGGTACTCTGAAAACACTTGCAGTGGACAGAGTTACTGAGTCAATCCTAACTCCCACCTTGTTTACTATATTTATATATATAATCGTTCACTGGGGGCAGGGGGGGGTACTTTCCCATGACAGGCTGCTGTCTCACAAGACTCAGGAGTCAGGGTGATTTCAGATGAAGTCATTTCCATGCACCAGACGTTGACACAGCACACAAAGATCACATCATCGATCGGATTGTTAATTACCTGCCAGGTAATCATATTTGTGGCATTTCCAGCATAGCTGATTACGCAACCCCCATATTGTCACATATCTTGGTACACAGTGAAAAGCATTGTTTCTTGCGTGCTGCACAAACAAAGCACACCATTCATAGAGAAGGAAAGGAGAAGGAAAGGAGGACGTAGTGTTACAGCTAGGGTGTAGAGGAAGATCAGCTTAATGCGAGGTAGGTTTTGATTTGATTTGATGTATCACTGTCAGATAGAATCCCTACAGTGCAGAAGAAGGCCATTTGGCCCATCAAGTCTGCACTGACCACTGCCCACCCATGCCCTATCCCCACAACCCCTCATACTTACCCTGCTCATCCCCCGACACGAAAGGCAGTTTAGCATAGCCAATCCACCTAACCCGCACGTCTTTGGACTGTGGGAGGAAACCGGACCACCCGGAGGAAACTCATGCAGACATGGGGAGAACATGCAGCCTTCACACAGACAGTGACCCGAGGCTGGAATTGAACCCAACTCCCTGGCGCTGGGAGGAAGCAGTGATAACCAGTGTATTGAGATACAGCGAGAAGTATTGTGACTAATAAATAAACTTTAAACACGTGCAGACACGAGGGGAATGTGCAAACTCATACAGACGATGATCGGAGGCCGGAATTGAACCCATGTCCCCGGTGTTGTGAGGCAGCAGTGCTGGCCACTGATGCTGCTCCAAACTCGCGACACTAATAAATAAACTTTAAACTTCTGTTAATCACCTGCCCCTCACGACTTCTCGCGAGGTTGTGTCAGCTTTCCTTCGATGATGCTGTACAAATACGAGTCGCTATTTAATTTCTTAAGAAGAAAGAAAATTTTATCTCCAAAAAGATATCAGACTTACACAGGGATTGCTTCACTCTGTATGGGGTAGACTTACTTTCCACACAGAGACAACCTTACAAAAGGGAAAACCATTATATTGGTAAACCCACTTATCAGTTACAATTTTCTTTTAAAAGAAACTTAACAATCAAGGATTAGTTTCTGCTGCCTGAGTTTATTGTGATCAAGCAAAAAATCCCCTTTCTCCCATCGACTGCGATTCCCAGTATTGCTCCCAAAAAATCATTCACAAACGTTTCACTCACCCAGTAGTTTCCCTGACCCTTCCCTCCCGGTTAGTCAGATATCAGACAAGCCCTCACATTGCGACACAGGCCTAATTCCCGGAAATGGATCACACAGCAAACTCTTAGTTACTAATATGTGAGTAATAGGTTTTGGCTGTGAACCTTAATATCTGTGTGGTCAACATTCATACTGTTAGAAATTCTACATAATCCCGGCCAACACTCCCACTGTTTGGATGTTCTACATAATCCCAGCCAACACTCCCACGGTTGGGAATTTCTATGTGACCCAGGCCAACACTCCCACTATTAGGATGTTCGACATAATCCTGGCCAACACTCCCACTATTAGGATGTTCTACATAATCCAGGCCAATACTTCCACTGTTGGGATGTCTTACATAATCCCCACAAACCCTCCCACTGTTGGGAATTTCAGAGAGACTCTGGCCAATACTGCTACTGCTGGAAATGCTGAGGCACTGAAAGAAGCAACACACTCTGTAGTGGTCCAGCCAATTGAAATCCCTCAATGATGCCCCTGGAAACAGGTAGCCAGTGGTGACAGGCTGAGTTGCTGGGTGATCAGGAGGCATACAACAGTCGCTATTGCCCTTGTAAGTTTCAGCACCACCAGGAAGCTATGCCACATCATTGCAGTGGAATCTTGTAGATAGTTCAGTTAGTTGCAGAAATGGGTGCTTTAGGTAGTGGCCAGTGTGTTGATTGAACTGTCTACTACTTGTAGACAGTAGACTACAAGTCTACTGTAGTCTTGTGGCACTGAGTGTCATTGGAGCTGGATTTATTCCGGCCAGTGGAGTTTGGAGCATGCTTGTGTCTTGCACTTTGTTGGGTGGTGCTGGGGATGTAAAGAAGAGGTTCGAGTGAGATGTCTACCTCAGGTACCCTGCTCTAGATCTGCCCGTCTGAACAGAGCTGCTTCAGTTAAATTTCTGTTCAATGGTGACCTCTCATGGATATTAGTATTTATTTCCAAAGCCTCAAATTCTCACACATTTATCCGTGGTCTCACTGCTCCTGCTGGAAGGGGTGTCATTCTTGAAGATATTACCAGAAAATAGAACTCGGAATCTGTTTCAATCATAGAATCCCTACAGTGCAGAAGAAGACCATTTGGCTCATTGAGTCTGCACCAACCAATAATCCCACCCAACCCTACCTCCATAACCTCACGCATTTATCCTAGCTCATTCTGAACCCCGCCACTAACACTGAGGACAATTTAGCATGGCCAATCCACCTAACCACATCTTGGGAACACTAAGTGACTAATTTAGCATGGCCAATCCACCTAATCCGCACATCTTGGGAACACTAAGGGGCCAATTTAGCATGGCCAATCCACCTAATCTGCACATCTTTAAGATTGGAGGAGGAAACCCATGCAGACACAAGGAAAATGAGCAGACTCCACCCAGAGAGTGACCCAAGCCAGAATCGAACCCTGGCACTGGGAGGCAGCAGTGTTAACACACTGTGCCACTGCTCAGACATGGCACCTCATGAGCAGGCAGCAGTTCCACTGACGGGCACAGAGCCTGAGATCTTGCTAACTCTTGTGGATTCATCTTCCGACTAAGAACTTTAATAGAAAAACAGGAACAAGGAAGAGAAAGCAAGAAGCCAACTTCCACGTAGCGCATGCACTCAAATTATACTTAGGAAAGATGGGCTTCCCCTTAAAAAATACAGGAAGTATGAATACTTGGTAATGCTGGACATGGCTTTAAGCAAGTCAAATTCATCTCCCCCACACTTGACAGGGCGGAGAGATGTATCTCCAGTCCATAGCCTGATGATAGGTACATCAAAGCTCTCAATGTCCAAAGGGAAAGGATACCTGTGAAAAGTATAGGCCAAGATTAGCACAGTCACTGAATTACCACAATCCTACCCTAAAAAGGCCATCAAAATTGCACTGTACAGACCCCACCAGTGACTTCACAGTAACTTCATTGAAGTATTAATATAAGCCTTACCTAAAATAAACTTTACTTTTAGGTCCTATCCCTGTAACTCCCATGTATTTACTCTAATATTCCTGAACTAAGTGGCAATTTGGCGCAGCCAATCCACCTAACTCACATCTTCCAGACTGTGGGAAGAAACTGGGAGCATCCGGAGGAAACCCACACAGACACGGGAGAACATGCAGAAGAACATGTAGACTCCACACAGACAGTGACCCAAGCTGGGAACTGAATCCGGATCCATGGCACTGTGAAGCAGCAGTGCTAACCTACTGTGCCATCTTTCAGTAGGGAGATACACAGAGGAATGAACGCTTGACAGTCTGTGAGCTGCGCAGAGCTCCCATGTTAGGTAGATGGAAGCGAGACATGACAACAAAATAGAACAACAAAAAAATGGCAGCTGCATCTAGAACAAGCAAACGCTGCTTTTACAGGCTAGACATTCATGAGAGAAGTTTGGTTATATTACAAAAATCCCCAGTCTCAACAAGGGCAAAGAGACAACTTGAAGGGAAATTTGCACAACACATGCACACATCATATTGGAACCTTTAAGCAACAGCAAAGCAGAACTGGACTGGGGTTAGTGCTGCTGCCAGATAGCACTAGGGAACCAGGTTCAATTCCTGGTTTGGGCCACTGAGTGTGGAGTCTGCACATTCTCCCCATGTCTGCATGGGTTACCTCCCCCAGTCCAAAAGATGTGCTGGGCCATGCTAAATTCTCCCTCAGCGTACCCAATCAGGCGCCGTAGTGTGACGACAAGGGAGATTTTCACAGTAATTTCACTGCAATGTTAATGTAAGCCTACTTGGCAGCAGCAAGGCAGCACATTGGGTTAACACCGCTGCCTCTCAGCCTGCTCAGGTCACTGTCTGTGTGGAATCTGCACACTCTCTCCATGTCTGCATGGGTTACCTCCCACAGTCCAAAAGACGTGCTGATTGGGTGCTAAATTCTCCCTCAGTGTACCTGAAATGTGGCAACTAGGGGATTTTCACACTAACCTCATTGCAGTGTTAATGTAAGCCTACACACGACATTAATAAATAAATAAAAATAATGTACACATGGCTCGATACAACATTTTAATGCAACTCTTTGCATGCAATAAACTGCAAAATATTTGAAAACCCCAACATCTCTACAATCCTTGTAAGGTGAGTACAGCAGCAGAGATGTACATTCCTTATTTATCACCTTATAAATGAAAATAATTAAAATTACAGAAAGTGCACAGGCTAATATAGGTTTGCGCTATATATCATTAGATCAGAAAATAATCAGATGTTACAAATAAAAACTATGATGAGATGCTGTACACATTTTTTATTTTGGCTGCTCTTAAATTTATTATTTCTTTCTCCTGTTTCACTCCCCTCCCCCCCTCCCAATCTTTCCCAAATTTCTAAAGAGGGCAGGTTCCTGTAGGACTGTCCTTGTTCCATCTCTGCTGGAAGTCTCGTGGTGGGTCATCACCGGATCGCAATGAGGCCAACATCGATAAGCTTTTGGATCTTCTGGGCTATGACAGGATTCTTCAAGTGGCTGGAGGGGGGCGGCGGAGGGGACAGAACAGAGACAGAAAAAAGGGAGAAGGAGAGTGAACAAGTGTCACTGGTCAGCGACATTATAAAACCTGCCCCCACTACCCCCAGCCGTAAGCCCACCATAACACAATACAAGTAAAACTTGAAATAACTTGTAATATTGTAAGATGCCATGTGACCATCTACATTTCCTGCTGCCTCGGGGAAAAGCAACCAGCATCATTAACCACCCCAGACATTCTTTTCCACCAATTTCCATCTAGAAAAATATAGAAAAGTCTGAGGTCATGCACCAACCGACTCAAGAACAGCTTCTCTGCTGCTGTTGACTTTTGAATGGATCTGCCTCACATTAAATTGATCATTCGCTACACCCTAGCTATGACTGTAACACTACATTCTGCACTCTCTCCTTCCTAGAACATAGAACATTACAGCGCAGAACAGGCCCTTCGGCCTTCGATGTTGCGCCAACCAATTATGAAAAAAGCAATGACCCTCCAAACTAAACCATTCCCTTCTCTTCCATAAACTTATCAACTAACCTCTTAAACGCCACCAAACTTGGCGCATCTACAACTGCCGCAGGCAGGGCATTCCACTCCCTAACCACCCTCTGGGTAAACAACCTACCTCTGATATCCGTCCTATAACTATCACCCCTTAATTTAAAGCTGTGTCCCCTCGTGCTAGCTTTCTCCATCCTAGGAAAAAGGCAATCACTGTCCACCCTATCTAAACCTCTAATCATCTTATATGTTTCAATAAGGTCTCCTCTTAGCCGCCTTCTTTCTAACGAAAACAACCTCAAATCCCCTCAGCCTCTCTTCATAAAACCTGCCCTCCATACCAGGCAACATCCTGGTAAACCTCCTCTGTACCCTCTCCAATGCCTCCACATCTTTCTTATAATTGGGGGACCAGAACTGCACACAATACTCCAAGTGCGGCCGCACTAGAGTTTTGTACAGTTGCAACATGACGTTACGGCTCCGAAATTCAATCCCCCTACCAATAAAAGCTAAGACTCCGTATGCCTTCTTAACAACCTTATTGACTTGACTGCCTACTTTCAGGGATCTATGCACAAATACACCAAGATCCCTCTGTTCATCAAAAACCTGTATGCTTTGTCTGTGGAATGTGCAAGAAACAATACTTTTCACTGTATGTTAATACATACGACAATAATAAATCAAATCAAGTCAGGTATGCTTTATTTGTATGCAACAAAGATACAAAAGGTCATGAATGTAGCCCAATCCATGACTCAAACCAGCCTCCCATCCATTGACGCCGTCTACACTTCCCGCTGCCTCGGCAAAGCGGCCAGCATGATTAAGAACCCCACACACCCGGAACATTTTGTCTCTTCCACCTTCCTAGAGAGCCAGAGCCTGCTCCTATGCTCTACGGTTCTTTGTTCTTCCATCGGGGTAAAGATACAAAAGTCCAAGGTCACATACCGACTGATTCAAAAACAGCTTCTTCCCTGCTGCTGTCAGATTTTTGAATGGACCCAACTCGCACAGACTTGATCTTTCTCTACACCCTAGCTATGACTGTAAAACTACATTTTGATTTATTGTCACGTGTATTAGGCTACAGTGAAAAGTATTGTTTTTGCACACTACACAGACAAAGCATACCATTCATATAGCAGGAAAGGAGAGTGTAGAATGTACTGTTGTCGACACAGCTAGGGTATAGAGAAAGGTCAACTTAATGCAAGTTAGGTCCATTCAGAAGTCTGACAGAAGCAGAATGAGGCCACACGGCCCTAGTCTGCTCTGCCATTTAATCATGGCTGATACTGTTCTTATCCCCATTCCCCTGCCTTTTCCCCACAACACCTGATCCGCCTATTAATCAAGAACCTGTCTTAAAAAAACTCAATGACCCGGCCTCCACAGCCTTCTGCGGCAAAGAGTTCCACTCTCTGGCTGAAGAAATTCCTCCCCATCTCTGTTTTAAAGTATCATCCCTTTAACCTGAGATTGTACCCTCTGGGTCTAGTTTTTCCTACTAGTGGAAACATCCTCTCCACGTCCACTCTATCCAGGGCCTCTCAGTATCCTGTAAGTTTCAATAAGATCGTTCCTCATCCTTCTAAACTTGAATGAGTACAGATCCAGAGTCCTCAACCATTCCTCATATGACAAGCTCTTCATTCTAGGGATCATTCTTGTGAATCTCCTCTGGACCCTTTCCAAGGGTCAGCACATCCTTCCTTAGACACGGGACCCAAAACTGCTCCCAATACTCCAAATGGGATCTGACCGGAGCCTTATATAGCCTCAAGAAGACAATATACCCAGAGTTTTTGTCAGGCTATCTTTGGCATGTACTCACTCGCTGAGTGCCTGTGGATCTTTCTGCATCTGCTCCAAGATCAACCTCATAGCAGGGTCACTCATGATCTGCTGCACTTCTGGATCACCCATGGCACGGCGTTTGACCTCCTCTGGGGTATCGTTCCGATTGTACTGCATCATAAGGCAGCGCTGGTAACCCTCAGAAGCTTCCTGGAGGGAGGTATGAGAGAAAGAAAGGGTTATCTGTCAGGGCTGTTGTATCTCAGCTGCCAAACCCTGACCAAGGACATCTGAAGCAGACACTATCTCAGCGGTCCATGGGGACAGCACTTCAGAATTGTCCGCACGGATTATGGGGAACAGGCAAATTACCCACTGCTGCTGCTGCACCCACCATTCCAGACCCCACCACCACCAGCCTCTTCCAAAACAGTCCCTCAAACTAGCTTAATGCTGATGGCTGCTGGCTCCTCGGTATGTGTAATGGCCATTTTGGGGCAGAAGGGTGTTCAAATTTGGTCCACCACTTGCATTTTTGAGACCGCGAGAGGTTTACGCAGACAGGACTTAGAACCAGTTCTCAAACCAGGTGAGGTGGGATGGGGCAGGGGGCAAAGTGGTTAGGACTGCTACCTCACAGCACCAAGGACCGGAGTTCGATTTCCAGCTTAGGCAACTGTCTGTGCAGAGTTCTTCTAATGTCTGCCTGGGTTTCCTCCAGGTACTCTGGTTTCCCTCGTCAGTCCCAAAAGAGGTGCTGTTTAGGTGGTTTGGCCATGCTAAATTAACCTTTATTGTCCAAAGATGTGCAGGTTAGGTGAATTGGCCATGCTAAATTGCTCTTAAGTATTTTCTCTGTCAAAACCAGATGTAAATTATTAGATTAATACCCTCAGCTACTCGCCTGTCCATATATCCTGTTCGAGCAGCTTTACTACTTTTACCACACTTATACTATTTATGTGCCTATAAAAAACTTTGGGATTTCCCTTCATGTTAGCTGACAGTTTCTCTTCATACTCCCTCTTTATCACTTATTTGTTTATTCACTTCCTCTCTCAACCATATCTGTCTGGTTTACTGTTGCATTATCCACCAAATAGCTGTCACCAGCATATTTTTTCTTCCTTCATCTTAATCTCTGTGGCTTTGGTCATCTAGACCCTCTGCATCTGTTTGCTCTCCCTTTTCACCTCCAAGGGAATACCTGATTGATGATTTCTATTTTTATCCTTTTCCAAATACCAGGACATCGTAGAAGGCCACCCAAACCGTCAACTCACGTTAATATGTCTTTCTATGGAGAGAAAGCCAGCTCCACGGCACGTCCCTGCTGCAATACTGTGCTGCCTAAGCTGCACGGCCAGGGGCTCCAGCCTGCATTGCTCTCTCTCTGATAACATCATAGCCAACATGAGCAAGAAAAGTGATCCCGTCGTACCTTGGAATTAGGGTCCAGATCAAGCGCTTTCTGATAAACATCCATTGCTTTGGAGAAATCCTTCAAGGCTTCAAGGGCTGCTCCTTTTCTTGTGTAACCCTTAACTAATCAAAATGAAATTATAAGATTGCGTATGCAATCAAGATTCATTTGCAACTCGAGTGACGGCAGACTCCATATCCGAGATGGAAGGTATTTAAAACTAGATTTTCTCAAAAGGAATACGGGAGTCATATTGTGATCTACAATTTACATACGTAGTTGATTTAGAGTTGGTGACCAAGTGTAGTGTGTCAAAATTCACAGGTGACATTAAGATGAGTGACAGAGCAAAGCGTGCAGGGGACACTGAACGTCTGCAAAGGGATAGCGATAATTGGAGAGAGTGGACGAGAGTCTGGCAGGTGGAGTACAATGTTGGTAGATGTGAGGTCACCCATTTTGGTCGGAACAGCAGCAAAACAGATTATTTAAATGGTAAAAAAATTGCAGCTTGCTGCTGTGCAGAGGGATCTGGGTGTCCTTGTGCAAGAATCACAAGGAGTTGGTTTGCAGATTCAGTGGTTAATGAAGTAGTCAGATGGAATTTTGTCCTTCATTGCCAGAGGGATGGAGTTTAAAAACAGTGAGGTTATGTTGCAGCTGTATAAGGTGCTGGTGAGGCCACACCTGGAGTTACTGTGTACAGATTTGGTCTCCTTGCTTGAAAAAGGATATACTGGCACTGGAGGGGGTGCAGAGGAGATTCACTCGGTTGATTCTAGAGGTGAGGGGCTTAGGTTATGAGGAGAGACTGAGACTATACTCTTTGGAATTCAGAAGAATGAGGGGTGATCTTATAGAAAGATAAGATTACGAAGAGAATGGATAAGATAGAAGCAGGGAAGTTGTTTCCGCTGAACTAAGGGCATAGCCTCAAAATAAGGGGGGACAGATTTAGGACTGAGTTGAGGAGGAACTTCTTCACACAAAGGATTGTGAATCTGTAGAATTCCCTGCTAGTTGAGGCTACCTTATTGAATGTTTTTAAGGAAAGGATAGATAGATTTTTGAACAATAAAGGAATTAAAGATTATGGTGATAGGGATGGTAAGTGGAGCTGTGTCCAGGTAAAGATCAGCCATGATCTTATTGAATGGTGGAGCAGGCTCGAGGAGCCAGACGGCCGACTCCTGCTCCTAGTTCTTATGATTGCCAGGCTAACACTTACCTCTGTGCTCTACTAATGTTCCCAGGGCGATCCAGTCACTTTTTTTTGTCTGTAATGCAAGACTGATCTCAAGTGTACGGAAAATTCAGCATTTCCTTATGCCCAGTGACCCCAGGATAACCCTCAGTAAGAGGTATCTGAATCAGCCTCTTAGCTGTAGTTGGTATATGGATGGCACAGTGGTTAGCGCTGCTGTACTCACAGCACCACAAACCTGGTTTCAATTCCAGGCCTGGGGTTACTGTCTATGTGGAGTTTGCATGTTCTCCCAGTGTCTACATGGGCTTCTTCCTGGTGCTCTGATTTCCTCCCACAATCCAAAAATGTGTGGGTTAGGTGGATTGCCATGTTAAATTACCCCTTAGTGTCTAAAGATGTGTAGGTTAGATGGATTGCCGTGCTAAATTGTCCAAAGATGTGCAGAGTAGGTGGATTGGCCATGCTAAATTGCCGCTGCGTGCCCAAACAGTGTAGGTTCAGCAGACTGGCAATGCTAAATTGTCTGAAGAAGTGTAGGTTAAATCAATTAGTGGTGTAAACGTGTGGAGTTACAGTGTTAGGGCAGGGTGACAAGATCCTGAGTAAGACACTGTCAGAGAGTCAGTGCAGACTCAATGGGCTGAATGAGCTTCTTTTGCACTGTAGGAATTCGATGATACATTCAACCCTGGATGAATCATTTACCGTGTTGCAATTTGGCAAGCAAACTCTGCTTACCAGTGCCTCGGTGAAGCAGCACAAACTTACAGGAGGCCAATGGAATCCGATTGCATCAGAGGAAGGAACTGCCCGACAGAACAACATTCTGAATGAAGCTTTGAGAAGCACGTCTTTTGATGGCCATGAATCATTAACAAAGAAAATCAGACTTGTGTGTTTGGAATAGATGGATCCAATGCTGCTCATTCCTTATTAAGCAAATGAGCATGAATTTGGGATATCACAAAACCAACGCAACACAGAACATCAATGCTACTTACGGAATGTGTGATCTAGACGGATACACTCCTCACAGTCCTGTAATACAAGGAAAAGGCATCAAGTTATTGATAGTTACAAGTTACTATTCATGTACAATTCGCAAATCAAGACACAGAGTTAACTAAACCACCACAGTTTGGTGAAAAGTGGAGATTTAGTATGGCCAATGCACCCTAACAACATGTCTTTCAGACTGTGGGAGGAAACTGGAGCACCCGGTGGAAACCCACGTAGCCACGGGGAGAACATGCAAACTCCACATAAACAGTGACCCAAGCCGGTGATTGAACCTGGGTCCCTGGTGCCGTGAAGCAGCTGTGCTAATCTACTGTGCATGTCAAAGTCAGAGGTGACTTGACAAAAAGTTCAAGTTTATTTATCAGTCACTAGTAAATTAATGCTGCAATGCAGTTATTGTGAAAGTCCCCTAGCTGCCTCACTTGGGTGCCTGTTTGGGTACGCCGAGAGAGAATTTAGCAAGGCCAGCGCACCTAACCAACATGTCTTTTGGACCGTGGGAAGAAACCCACATAGACATGGGGAGGGAGAATGCGCACAGACAGTGATCTGAGCCAGGAATCGAACCCAGGTCCCTGGCACTGTAAGGCAGCAGTGCTAACCACTGTGTCACCCATTGTAGGGATCAAAAGAGAATAAAATTCATCCGGTCCGTTAAACAGAAAAATAATGATGAATCCATTTTACGACCACATTGGTTAAAAATTAGATGCAGAACATTCTACACTCCCTTACAAGGACTGACGCCTTCAAGATCCATAAATAACAAGGACAGTTAGGGACACAAATTCTGGATTGTCATCAGAATGCTTATCCCCCTGACTGAATCATACCATCAAGATATTAGAAATAGCACCAAAAAGCGTTAGAAAACCGACAATGCAGATTTAAATTCAAAATCTGAATAACGATTTCAAAAACCATTCCTCTTCCTGATATTGCGCGCCTAGCACTGGGGAAAAAAATCAACAACTCCCATTCATCAGCCCTCCTCCTCAGGGGAAGTTATAAAATGCCATCCTACTAACTACAACATCCTGGCTGGGTTGCTATAGCTGGCAGGCTGTGACTGAAAATGTTTTTAACGTCTGAAGTAGGCGCCTAGTTGAGGTGGATTTTCAATAGGCACAGATGAATAATCAACTTTCTTAGACAAAGTGCTCCGATTTCTTTTCCTATTTCCCTGTAGCTAGCCAGACAGTCATTCCAAACATCTCCGCCAACTAAAATGAAACACTGCCAAGCTGAAGCATGCATTCTGCCTTCCAAAGCAAGGACGTTTTCAGCTGGCACAGAATCATCAAGTCCCTACAGTGCAGGAGGCCATTCGGCCAAGAGACTGCACCAACAACAATCCCACTCGGGTACTATTCCCTGTAATCTCATGTATTTACCCTGCTAATCCCTCTAATCGATTCATCCCGGCACACTAAAGGGCAATTTAGCACAGCCAATCCACCCTAACCTGCACATCTTTCGGACTGTGGAAGGAAACCCACGCACATAGAATAGAACCCATACAATGCAGAAAGAGGCCCTTTGGCCCATCCAGTCTGCACTGAACACACATAGGGGGAGAGAATGTGCAAACTCTACACAGACGTGACACAAGCCCCCAGCGTTGTGAAGGCAGTAAGAAGTCTCACAACATTTAGTTGAAGTCCAACAGGTTTATTTGATAATACAAGTTTTTCTTTTAAATGAGGGAGCAGCGCTGACCACCATGCATGTTGGGGGAGCACAGATGATTTGACTATGTGGAGGCTGAAAGGATGTCTCCCCTTGTGGAAGAGCCTAGAACCAGGGAGGCACAGTTTAAAAGCAAAGAGTCTCTCACTTAAGTGGGAAAGGAGTTTTCTCAGAATTGCTGGTCTGTGTAACTCTTCAGAACAAGAGAACACTTGAAACAAGCTCATTAGAAATTTTCAATGTATTAAACGTGATTCTTAAAGAACAAAGGAATCAAAAAAGTATAGATGGTGGGAGGGAGGTAAAATAGGGAGGTCAAATAGGCCACAGCAAGATCAGGATCTTATTGAATGGCTCAGCAGGCTCCAAGGGCCAAATGATCTACTTCAAACACGTTTGTTTGTATATCATGTCAGAGCTGGGCTCACGTTATCAAAATACATTCTGGAAACTACATCTTATAAAACAGATGCATGGTGGTACAGTGGGTTAGCACTGCTGCCTCACAGCGCCAGAGACTTGTACTCGATTCCCAGCTTGGGTCACTGCCCATGCAGAGCCTGCACATTCTCTCCCCACCACGGTTGCAAAGGTTTCCTCCAGGTACTCCGGTTTCCTCCCGAGATGTGTAGGTTAGGTGGACGAGCCATACTAAATTGCCCCTTAATGTCCGAAAGATTAGCAGAGTAAATATGTGGGGATGGGATTGCTGTCAGTGCAGATTTAGCGGGGCAAATAGCCTTCTTCAGCACTGTAGAGATTCTATGTTTGTCCTGTCCAAGCTTTTCTCCTTGCCTTTCCTATATATTCACATAAGGGATGCTGGCCTGACTACCTGGGCCGACATTCACTGTCCATCCCTAACTGTCCTTCGGTAGTGGGTGAGCCATCTTTTCGAGCAGCTTTTCTATGTGGTGTAGGTACACCCACTGCGCTGTTAGGGAGGGAAGTCTATGATTTGACAGTGATACTGAAGACACAAGAGGAACAACTGTGGAAATATTTACCTTCAGAGCTAGCTGGAATTCTAAGAGCTTGGTGTAGCAGGCAGCTCGATTACTGTAGAGTTTAGCATCAGTGGGGTTGCGTTTAATAGCTTCTGAGTAATGTTTCATAGCCTGTGGGTAATCACCTGTGAGGGAAATCAGAAATGGTCACTGGTACGTTACATACCATCATTCAGAGGCATGTGTGCATCATGCAGGAGTTATGTATGCCATGTTGTAATGTGCAGCCTTTAAAAGTTGTGGATGATGCTTTGTGGGATTTCACTAATTGCATGTGGTTCAGTGACTTAAAGATTAAAAACTTCCCTTTAGAGCATGCCCATCATTCTTTTCACACACATCATCTAGTGCACACAAAGATAACACTCCTAACTCCCCAGTGTTTCTGTAACAATAAATTTATTTGCATCACAAGTAGGTTTACGTTAAACACTGCAATGAAGTGACTGAGAAAATACCCTAGTTGCCACATTCCTATTCAGGTTACACTGAGGGAGGATTTCGCATGGCCAATGCACCCTAACCAGCATTTCTTCCGGACTGTGGGGGGAAATCCGGCGGACAGACACGGCAGGGAGAATGTGCAGACTCCAGAAAATGACCCAAGCTGGGAATCAAACCCAGATCCCCAGTGCTGTGTGACACCAGCACTAACCACTGTGCCGTCCCACACACGTAGACTTGTACTGTTAAAAGCAACTTCGGAGAAGGGACGAGAGAGAAAGATTAAAACCTGCCACAGGGGATTAAACAAAAAGGCACAGCATCCGCGCACACAGCCCTCATTCACTCACTTCCCCACATATTGAATTCATTTCCCATAGCTCCAGATTTAAACTTGGATTTGGAACTATGTTGACAGCGTGACTGGATTAGCAATAAAAAGTGTGAACCTCCATCCAAAGCGCTCCAAACAATGAGGGTTTTGACAGAGTAGACGAAGTTAAAACAGTACTACTGACAATGGGATTAAAGGAGACATTAAACTAGCCAAAAAAATCAGAATGGGGAAAATTTTAAAAAAAATTATTTTAAATTCAGTTATAAACTCATAACTGAGTTAAAAATTTTAAAAAAGTTCTCAAAAACATAGTTAGACAGGGTAGATTCAGAAAGAATGTTCCCGATGATGGGGGAGTCCAGAACTAGGGGTCAGAGTTTGAGGATAAGGGGTAAACCTTTTAGGACTGAGGTGAGGGAGAAATTTCTTCACCCAGAGAGTGGTGGAATTCACTCCCACAGAAAGTAGTTGAGGCCAAAACATTGTGTGATTTCAGGAAGAAATTAGACTTCGCTAAAGGGATTGGAGGCCGGGGGGAAGCTGGAATTAGGATACTGAATTAGATGATCAGCCATGATCATGATGGATGGCTCAACAGGTTTGAAGGGCCAAATGGCCTCCTCCTTCTTCCGGTTTCTCAGTTTCCAGGGTCTGGGATGAAAAAGGATAGTGGAAGCAGATTAGCAGCAACTTCCAAAAATTAGGAAAATTTGCAGGACTCTGGAAAAGTGCAACACGTGGACACTCACTGGATAATCCTGTCAGAAAGAGCTAGGTAGATACGTGGGCCAAATGGCCACCTTCTGCACTGTAAGAGTCTGGGACCTGGGGAGCATAAGGTCAATAAGAACCAAGGATGTTTACTCCTAATTCGTAAGCAAATAAAATTTCTGGCCCTGGATTCCTGCCATAATATTAATTAGAGGCTGCATAGCTGTGGGGTTCGAAGCAAATCTCAGCTTGAACATGAATTGGAATTCCAATTTTATAGCTCATGGCACCACTTTACATAATAGCCAGCACAGTAGCACAGTGGGTTAGCACTGCTGCCTCACAGCGACAGGGACCCGGGTTCGATTCCTGGCTCGGGTCACTGTCTATGTGGAGTCTGCTCATTTTCCCCATGTCTGCGTGGGTTCCCTCCAGGTGCTCTGGTTTCCTCCCACTGTCCAAAGGTGTGCAGGTTACGTTGATTGGCCATGCTAAATTGCCACCTTAGTGGCCAAGGATGTGTCGGTTTGGGAGAAATCAGAAGGGAAAATACATGGGGTTACAGAGATAGGGCCTGGGTGAAGACTCCAAAAGGAGAGTCAGTGCCCAATAACCCCTTTCTAGGCAGCATAGTGGTTAGCATTGCTACCTCACAGCGCCAGGGACCCAGGTTCGATTCCCGGCTCGGGTCACTGTCTGTGTGAAGTCCTCACCTTCTCCCCGTGTCTGCGTGGGTTTCCTCCCACAGTTTGAAAGATGTGCTGGTTAGATGGATTGGTCATGCTAAATTGCCCATTAATGTTCTATAATGTGTCAAATTAGAGAGAATTAGCCATGGTAAACTGCCCCTTAGTGCCAGGGGAATTAGTGGGATAAATACGCAGTCTTACAGGGATAGGGCCTGGGTAAGATTTCCTGCGGAAGAGTCTGAGTAGGCCATCTGGACTTTTTCTGCACTATAGGGATTCTAGGATAAGCGCAGAAAGTTCAAAACTTTATTTACTAGTTACAAATAGAGTTACATTAACACTGCAATGAAGTTACTGTGAAAAAATCCCCTAGCCGCCACACTCCAGCACCTGTTTGGGTTACACCAAGGGAGAAGTTAGCACCTAACCAGCACGTCTTTCGGAGGGGAAACAGAAGCACCCGGAGAAAACCCACATAGACACAGGAAGAACGTGCAGACTCCACACAGACAGTGACCCGAGCCAGGAATCAAACCTGGATCTCTGGTGCTGCGAAGTAGCAAGTGCTAACCCACTGTGTCATCGTGTTTGGTTTGGTTTGGTTTGTGAAGCTATCCCAAGTTGAAACAGGTTAAAACACATTCTGGGTGCTGGAAAGCAGGAGGGATGTGCACAATAATGCATCACTGTCCCAAAGGCACAGATGAAAAACTCCCAGTGAAATATGACCGGGGTTCGTTTTAAAACGTGTTCTTGTGACACCAATAACAGCACCAGCAGGCTGTGTGGTGGCACCCTCTGGTGCCAGAATCTTGCTGCTACAAGATTACTCCATGAACCACAAGCAGGTGAGATCATAGACATCCCAGCATTGGTTACCCTCCCCACCCTTCCACTCGGAAATGTCTGCAGAAACCTCTTCTTGTGGATGTTACCTTTCTGGAAGAACTCATTGCCTTTGTTCTTCTCCTCCAAGGCAAGCTCAGGATTGATGTAAGCTGCCCGCTCCTCTTCCTTCAGGATCTTTTCAGCCTACAAGACAGCAGAATTGATTTTAGAAACTGGGGTTGGGAGGAAAACCAGAGAGAACGCGCAGCGAGCACAGACAGTCCAGGGATTCCGTGATACGTAGCACTGTAGCCCAGTCCACTGCGCAAACAGTCTACGCTTCCCGCTGCCTGGGGAAAAGCGGCCAGCATAAATCAAGGACTCCACACACCCTGCACATTCTCTCTTCCACTTCTACATTGAGAAAAAGATAGAAAAATCTGAAGTCACGTACTAACTGACTCAAGACAGCTTCTTCCCTGCTGCTGTCAGACTTTTGAATGGACCTACCACACATTAAGTTGATCTTTCTCCACACCCTAGCTATGGCTGTAACACTGCATTCTGCATTCTCTCCTATCCTTCTCTATGAATGGTGCGCTTTATCTGTATAGCACACAAGAAACAATATCTTTCACTGTATGTGACAATAATAAATAAAATCACAATCTACTTCACATTAAATTGATCTCTCTCTACATCCTGTGACTGTAACACTACGTTCCACACTTCCTCTTTTCCCTGAAAGGGTTGTATTATGAGGACAGACTAATAGACTGGGGCTTTACTCATTGGAATTCAGAATAAGGGAGAATCGTATAAAAACATAAGATTATGAATGGAATAGTAACAGGGAAGTTGTTTCCACTGGCAGGTGAAACCAGAACTAGGGGCATGGCCTCAAAATAAGGGGGAGCAGATTTAGGACTGGAGTTGAAGAGGAATTTCTCCACACAGCGGGTTGTGAAGCTGTGGAATTCCCTGCCCAGTAAAGCAGTTGAGGCTACCTCATTGAATGTTTTTAAGGCAAAGATAGATAGATTTTTGAACAGTAGAGGAATTAAGGGTTTATGATAAGCAAATGGGTAAGTGGAGCTGAGTCCACAAAAAGACCAGCTATGCTTGTATTGAATGGTGGAGCAGGCTCGAGGAACCGGATGGCCAACTCCAAGTAGTTATATTCTTCTCTATGAACAGTATGTTTGTCTGTATTGCGCTCAAGAAAGAATACTTTTCACTATATGCTAATTGATGTGACAATAATAAATTCAAATCAAATCAAACAATACTCTCTATAACAGAAGAAAGCTTCCTTTGTTTCTTGGCCAAGAACGAGGCGTTTAAAAAGAAACAGCTGTAATCACCCACTTTTCGTGAAGCATTCCGGGCTTCATTTTCCAGCTGTAAGAAAAGATTGTGCATAGGGTGCTTTGGAAAGGGAGTTTGCCGACATTCCTTGATAGGGTCATGAATCACACTTTTCTTATTAATTCGTTCCAAGAACACTGATGTGATTAGATCAGAGGAAACTCACTTGCTGACATTTCTTGATGACCTCTGGAGTCCTGTGCTCCGCAAGTGACTTGTTGTAAAAGTGAACGGCATCTTTGTACTTTTCTTCCTTGAAGTAGGCATTCCCGATTCGCGCGTACGCCCTGCAAAGATGCGGTGATGTTAAGCTGTCCACTGAACGCAATGACAGGGGGTGAGACATGCTGGTTAGGTGCTAAATTCTCCTTCGGTGTAACCACGATAAATGGTGTGGGATAGAGCAGAGAGGGCTTGGGGGAGACACACTAATCAGAGTCAGCACAGATTCGATGACTCAAATGACCTCATTGTGTACTGAGGATTCTATGAACGAGTTAATGAATGAGTGGTAAAACACGTTTATACGGGGAATACAGTGAAGTAATGGCATTGTTATTGGATTAAAGTTTATTAGTCACAAGTAAGGCTTACAGTAACACTGCAATGAAGTTATGTGAAAAATCCCCTAGTCGCCACACTCTGGCGCCTGTTCAGGTCAACGCGCCCTAACCAGCATGTCTTTCAGACAGAGAGAAAACCCAAGCCCCAGAGGAAACCCTCTGGGAGAACATGCAGACTCTGCACAGACAGACAGTGACCCAAGCTGGGAATTGAACCCAGACCCCTGACGCTGTGAAGCAGCAGTGCTAACCACTGTGTCACAGAGCCGCCCAAGTAACTAGTAACATCGAATGTATTCAAGAGGTGGCTGGATATAGCAATTGGGGCAAATGGGGTCAAAAGTTATGGGGAGAAAGCAGGATTAGGCTATTGAGTTGGACAATCAGCCACAATGGCAAATCAGGCTCGAAGGGCCAAATGGCCTCCTCCTATCTTCTACGTTTTTATGTTTTAGTCGTAATACTCTTGAGACTACTCTTCGAATCCTGCCACGGCAGATGCTGGGATTCAAATTCAATAAAAATATCTGGAATTAAGAATCTACTGATGACCATGAAATGACTGTCAGAAAACCCACTTGGTTCACTAATGCCCTTTTAGGGGCAGGAGTGTCTTTACTCCATCTGGCCAACATGTGACTCCAGAACCACAGCAATGCGGTTGACTCTCAGCGGTCCTCTGAATTGGCCCAGCAAGCCACTCAAGTTGAAGGGGCACTTAAGAGCAACAAATGGTGGTCCAGCCACATCCATGGGAGAACAACAGACCAGCATCTGTAAATCCTACAATATTTTATGAGTGGACTGTTGGCTAACACAAGGGTCACTTACTTTGCGATTTGTCTGTAATCTACACGGTTTTCCCGTCCTATCTCGATGGCCTTTTCACAGATTTCGCGGCACTTGTCAAATTCATTCTGTTCAAAGTACACAGCTGCAAAAATAGAACATTATTTCAGATGTATCTCACCAAAGCTTTATTAATAAAGGCAGCAAGCAGTTAGGATCAGGGATGCTCTGCCCAAGTGTGTGTGCTGGAGAGAGGACCATGAGGGGGAAGAGAGATGGGCAACAGTTAAACCAGCAGAGACTGGGTTGAGGATAAGGGGTAAACCTTTTAGGACTGAGGTGAGGCAAAAATTTGAATGTGTGAAATTCTCTACCATAGGATAAAAGCTGTGGATGCTGAAATCTAAAACCGTAAGAGAAAATGCTGAAAAATCTCAGCAGATCTGGCAGCATCTATAAAAGGAGAAAGAAGAACTTAAGTTAAGTCCAGACGACCCCTCGTCAAAGCTAAAAGGCAGAAAGGGAGATATTTATATCTCTCGTTCCCTCATTCTGCGATGAGTCACAATCAGGGAAAAAGGTTGCTAATGGCAGTCGGAGGGAATAAAGGGTGTGAATGACCAAATGGCAGAGAAGCTGTAACAGATGGAGATGTTGGGGGGTGTGGGGGGGAATGGGACAGAGGTAGAATATAGAAAAGGGGAAGCATGGGGAGAGAAACGGTAAGGAAAGGGGGATAAAGTAGGGGGGAGAAAAAGTGAGGGGGAAGAAATAAAAAAGGTAGACAAGAAATAAAAAAGGTAGAGAACTGTAAAAATAAATTAGAATGAAAACAAAAAGGGGTGGAGGTGGGGTAAAGCAAACCATCCGAAGCTTTTGAATTTGATGTTGAGACCAGAAGGTCGTGAAGTGCCTCGCTGGAAGACGAGATGTGATTCCTCCAGTTTGCGTTGAGCTTCAGTGGAACACTGCAGCAGCCAAGGTCAGATATGTGGGCACAGGAGCAGGATCGTGTATTAAAATGGCAAGCAAGCGAAACATCAGGGTCCTGATTACACATGGGCTGAACGTGCTCAAAGCAATCACCTACGCCTGGTCTTTCCAATACAGAGGAGACCAGATTGGGAGCAGTGAATGCAATAGACCAAACTGAGGTGCAAGTGATACGCTGCGTAACTTGCAGTGAGTGTTTTGGGATCTTGTGTGGGAAGCACGGAAGAGGTAAAGGGACAAGTATTATATCGATTGTACAGGAAGGTACCACGAGAGGTGTTGGGTACAGTGGAACCATGCAATCGCTGAAGGTGTGACAAAGACTCATCTGGACTCAAAACGTCAGCTCTTCTCTCTCCTGCTTGACCTGCTGAAGTTTTCCAGCATTTTCTCTCTTTTTGAGGATACTGAATTCGATGATCAGCCACAATCAGTATGAATGGCAGAACAGGCTCGAAGGGGCTACTCCTGCTTCTAGCTCCAAAGTTTCAATGGCTTCCTTTGGTGCTGTGACCACTCTGTTTCAAAGACAAGCATTAAAAAACAACAAAAGGGAGGGGACTCAATTTCTCCCTATGTTTTAACGTTTTTTTTTTCAAAAGACAGCAACTCCAGCGAGAGAGACAGTCGGGCATCCAGCTTTCTGGGGAGCTGCTACCGCTGTCTCAAAACCACCGAGAAGGGGAAATAGCTCGACTAGAACAACTAAGAGAATCAATCGAAGTCCCACTGCACTCCAGTGAGTGCCTGGCTTCCATTTAAAAAACTTCCAATGGATGAGGTGCTTCTGGGAGTAGGAAGGAGGAGACAAATGCAACGTACATTGAGTGATGCTAAGGCAAAGTGAACCTGCACACTTAATACTCTGTTGTTTAAGTAATTAAAACCCTTCGTGGCTGGATGAACATCTTCCTTCCCCAAAAGCCAAACAATTCCCAAGAGAGCAAGTTCAAGAGGATGGCATAGAGGCACAGTGGCTAGCACTGCTGCCTCTCAATCACAGTGTTCAATTCCTGGCTTGGATCACTGTCTGCGCAGAGTCTGTGAGTTCTCCCAATTCATACCACAAGTCAGGCTTACATTAACACCGCAATGAAGTTACTGTGAAATTCCCCCAGTCACCACACTCCAGCGCCTGTTCGGGTCAATGCATCCTAACCAGCACGTCTTCCAGACTGTGGGAGGAAACCGAAGCACCTGGAGGAAACCCACACAGACACGGGGGAAGAACATGCAGACTCCACACAGAGTGGCCCAAGCTAGGAATCGAACCCGGCGCTATCAGGCAGCAGTGCTAACCCACTGTGCTAGCATGCCGCTGGTTAGGTGGATTGGCCATGTTAAATTGTCCCACAGTATCCAAAGATGTGCAGGTTAGGTGGATTAGCCACGATAAATGTGTGATGTTAGAGAGATGAGGGCCTGGGTAAGACACTGTCAGAAAGTGGTGCAGACTCAATGGGGCTGAATTGGCTCCTTTTGCACTGTACAGATTCTAACAGAGATCTCTGGGGCCTCAATGCATTTCCTTTTGGTTTCACTATTCAGATCGGGAAAAAAGAAATAGCTTGTGTTGGGTCATGACCTCTAACAGACCTTCTGATGACCCAGAGGACAACAGTGCATTACCTGTGGTAACCCAAGCACCCTTCAGAATTACTATCAGAACCTTGTGACTCTCAGCTTGAATAGTTTTCAATAACAACTGCTTCGGAGTATTTAAAATATGGAGAAATAAATGTTCACTAAAAATTAGTGAGAAGTTTCTCAACACCAGATTAAAATTCAACAGGCTTATTTGGGGATCACAAGCTTTTGGAGCACTGCCCCTTCATCAGGTGAGTGGAGAGGTAGGTTTCACAAATACAGCATATATAGACAGACACAATTGCAAGATAATGGTTGGAATGCAAGTCTTTACAGGTGAAGAAGTCTTTACCCATACAGACAGTGAGAGCTGAAGAGAGAGATAATCACAGGTTAAAGAAGTGTATATTGTCTCAAGCTGGGCCAGATAATAGGATTTTACAAGCCCAGGCCAAATAGTGGGTGTTACAGATAGTGCGACATGAACCCAAGATCCCAGTTGAGGCTGTCCTCATGTGTGCAGAACTTGGCTATCCCTCTCTCCACGCACATTCTCTGCACCTATAAAAAAATCTGGTTGCCTTTAAAGACGTGCATTCCAACCAGTATCTTGCAATTGTGCCTCTGTCTACATACAGTTTGTGAAATCCAACTCTCCACTCACCTGAAGGAACAGCTCTCTGAAAACTTGTAATTCCAAATAAACCTACTGAACTTTAACCTGGTGTTGAGAGACTTCTTGCTGCACCCCATCCCAGTCCAACACCAGCATCTCCATATCACAAAAAATATTAATGAGACTCATACACAAAGGGTAGGGAAATAAAACAGCACTACAAACTTGTAACACAGTCCAGCTGCATTTGAGAAAGAAGTTTGAATAAAATTCTTGGCAATTCTCACCTGCTTTGTTAGTTAAATAGGTCATACTCGTAGGGTCAAGTTCTGCTGCCTGCTCGTAATGCTTTAACGCCGTTTCAAAGTCCTTCTTCTTGTAGGCTTCATTACCCAACTCCTTCTCTTTCAATGCCTAAAGATTCATACAATCAGGCATTAGAACAACAATGGGAATAAGTGTGAGGGAAAGTTATCGAGATAAGATATAGGAACAGAATTAGGCCACTCAGCCCATTGTGTGTGTTCCACCATTCAATCATAGCTGATATTTTTCTCATTCCCCATTCTCCTGCCTTTTCCTCATAACCTCTTCTCCCCTTATCAATCAAGAACCTGTCTTCAAGACATTCAATGACCCGCCCTCCTCAACCTTCTGTAGCAAAGAGTTCCACAGATTCACCAGCCAGTGGCCTCCTCATCTGTTTTAAAGGATCATCCTTTTAGCCTGAGGCTGTGCCCTCTGGTTCCATTTTTTTCCTACTGGTGGAAACATGCCCTCCACATCTACTCTATCCAGGGCCTCGCAGTATCCTGTAAGTTTAATAAGATTCCTCCCTCATCCTTCTAAATTCCAAAGAGTACAGACCCAGAGTCCTCAACCGTTCCTCCTACGACAAGCTCTTCATTCCAGGGATCATTCTTGAGAACCTTCTCTGGACCCTTTCCAAGGCCAGCACATCCTTCTTTTGGTATGGGGGCCCAAAACTGCTCATAAATGGGATCTGACCAGAGTCTTAGACAGCTTCAAAAGTACATCCCTGGTCTTGTATTGTTAAGAGGATCCAAAACAGTTTGAGAAGTTGAAATTAAGACACCGAACTTTTCTTTATTGGCGTTGTGGGTTTGTTCAGTCTCACTGCTTTCCTCCCACGCAATCCAGTGTCCCAGCAATCCCTGCTCTCTAATTATTCAGACAATGTCTTTTCCTGTTTGTGAAATTGAAACTCTGGGTTCCTGTGCAACAGGCAAGGATATGAACCATTATCTGAATGGAAAGCTGCATTAGTGTGAACAACATCCAACTAGATAGACAAGGTCTCAGCTGAATACCTGAGCACTTTCAAGCCAATACTGGAGTGTCAGCATTGCACAGTGCTTAGCGCTGCTGCCTCAGTGCCAGGGACCCGAGTTCAATTCCCGGCTTGGGTCACTGTCTGTATGGAGTCTGCGTGGGTTTCCCCTGGGGGCTCCTGTTTCCTCCCATAGTCCAAAAGGCATGCTTGTTAGGTGCTAAATTCTCCCTCAATGTACCTGAAAAGGCACCAAAGCATGGTGACTAGGGGATTTTCACAGCAATTTCACTGCAGTGTTAATGTAAGCATACTTCTGACAGTAAAAAATAAACTGTTTAAAATTTTGTGCAGATCCTGTTATGGGGTATGAAGTGCACAATCAGCTGAGCTACAATTATTGATCTCCAATAATCGTAGAATCCCTACAGTGCAAAAGGAGATCATTTGGCTCATCGAGTCTGCCCTGACCACAATCCCACTCTGGCCCTATACCCGTAACCCCTCATATTTGCCCTAACCCACCGACACTAAGGGGCAATTTAGCATGGCCAATCCAGCCAATCAACAGGTCTTTCACAGTAGGAGGAAATCGGAAAATAGCCACAGAGACATAGGGAAAACATGCAAACTCCACAGACAGTGACCTGAACTGAACCTGGCTCATGGATGCCTCACAGCACCAATGTTAACCACTGTGCTCAATAATATAAAATAATGGTCAATAATATGCACTGAAAATAGTTAATGGAACAATGCCTTTGGCCTGTCTAGCTGAACAATATAATTAACACAGCATTGGCTGAACGGATTTCCAAGATGCCTTTTTTACTGGCAACGTACCTGTTTTTTATTCTCAGGGAGGTCCTCTTCCATTGGCTCCACTTTTGGTTCTTTCTTCGGCTGGGAAGGGGGTGGAGCTGGAGTTTCCTCTTCTTCATCCTCTGCACCTTGTAGATCAATTCCAAGCAAAACACTTAAAGTTGTCATAACCCTTGGATCTTGGAGTCTCCTGAGAAAGCAGAGATTACCAACTGCTTATTCCAACTCTAACAACATACATATCGTTCCCAGCTGGAAGAGATCACCGACAATCTCTAGTATACTTTATATGTTCTGTGGTATCTTTAAAAAACTCTGAAATTCTCCAGGTTATTCCAGTTCAAATTTCATATTAATGCACTTTAATGTACTCACTCAAGCAGAGCCCACGTGTCTGGCAAAGTGGTTCAGTGCACAGCCCAGTTCAGTATAGTATCAGCTACAACAGATTCATGACTGACAAAGGCCAGGGTCTTCAGTTTTAGAATCATAGAATGCCTACAGACGAAAGGAGACCATTCGACCCACCAAGGCTGTACTGACCCTGTCCCACCCAGGCTCTATTCCTGTAACTCCACACATTTACTATGCTAATCGCCCTGAGACAAGGGTCAATTTAGCACAGCCATTTAATTTTGCCTTTTGCTGTAAAATGGATTGATTGGAATGTCATTTTACACTCAAGTTTAGAAAATGATGAATTAACTCTGCCTTGGCACACCACTAATGATTGGGACTTACTTTCCTTGATGGTTATAGAATCCCTACACTGCAGGAGGCCATTTAGCCCATCATGTCTGCACTGACCAGGCCTAATCTTGTACCTTCAGGTATTTTAACCCACTAATTCCCCCTCCAAACCTCTGCAGATCTTTGGACATTAAGGGGCAATTTAGTATGGCCAATCCACCTTACCTACAGATCTCTGGACTGTGGGAGGAAACCCACACAAGACAGAACTTGCAGACTGCACACAGACAGTAACCCAAGCCAGGAACCTGGGTCCCTGGAGCACTGTGCTGGCCATAACCCCAGGTATTTACCCTAATTAGTATGCCCGATATTAAGAGACAATTTAGAACTGCCAATCCATCCAACCCGCACATCTTTGGAGTTTAGATTAATATTCCAAAGCTACGGGTTTAAACCTGGAATTGGACTCAGTATGACTGGAAGAGCAGTAAAGCGTAACATGGGACGTTAGTCAGTATTCCAGGTAACTTCAATATCAATCTTGTATCAAACTAAAAAAATTCATCCAAACAGCGAAGGAAAGCTGGAGGAGGGGGAGGCTATACGCACGTGGCTAAGTCAGCAGGCTTGTTTTTCAGCTGTTCAATCATTTCTCTATAGCTCGGGTCACTCAGCAGTGCCTTGGTCCTGGGGTCGCTCTCCAGTTTCTGGTACAGGTTTGGGGAAGCGAAAGGGTTCATGAACTTTTTCTCTGCAAAGGAAGCAAAGTGGATGAGTATGAGTGTCCAGCAACAGGAACGACACCGCGTTTCAGTGTCCTGAAAGTCTAATTCAGCAAATGAGGAGTCAGCAACACAGCACAGGGAGGCTTTGGAACTACATCACTCTTTTGAATGGACCTACCTCGCATTAACTTGATCTTTCTCTACACCCTAGCTGTGACTCTAACACTACATTCTGCTTTCCTTTCCTTCTCTACGAAAGGTATACTTTGCCTGGCGTGCAAGAAACGATACTTTCCACTATATGCTAATACACGTGCAATAATAAATCTTATCCTCCAAATTGTCTCCTTGCCCCACCCATTTCAAATTCCTTAAAGAGTTGCTCGACAGGTGATCCGTCCCAAGGCACAGGAGGGCAACTTGGATTTTCTTCCTAAGAGAGGCTGTGCGACAGACACTCAGCATCACTCTTCCTCCCTGCTCATCAGATGAGTCAACAAACCAATACTGACATTTCAGAAATCTGCACGTACTTGCCCTGTCTGTGCACCGAGTCTCCAAAAGTTAGTTTGCTGCAACAACCTGAACCAGAAGCACGAGAGGCCATTTGGACCTTCGAGACTGCTCTGCCATTTACCACAATCAGGGCTCATCATTAAATTCAATATCCCGATTTCCCCCCCTTCAATCCCTTCAGCCAAGAGCAATATTTAATTTCTTCTTGAAATCACACAATGTTTTGGCCTCAACTACTTTCTGTGGGACTGAACTCACATATTCACCACTCTCAGTGAAGAAATTTCTCCTCATCTCAGTTCTAAAAGGTTTACCCCTTATTGCCAAACTATGACCCCCTAAGTTCTGGGCTTCCCCCACCATCAGGAACATTCTTTCTCAATCTACCCTGTTGGAATTTTTTAAGTCTCCATGAGATCCCCTCTCCTGTCTAAACTCCAATGAATGTAATCCTAACTGACTTAGATTTGCCATTCCAGGAATCAGCCTGGTAAACCTTCGCTGTGCTCCCTCTATAGCAAGGGCATCCTTCCTCAGAACAGGAGGCCCAAACTGTACATAATACTTAGCAACACCCTGGTAAACCTTCAATGTACTCCCTCTATAAAGACAAACCATCAACTGAAACAGAAGATAGTTACCGACTTTACCCAGTTAGCTGCTTACCCGCTAACTTGGCGTCTACGTTTTGCATGCCATCCTTCAGCTGCTGGTTGCCTGGTTCATGCTTCAGACCCTCCTCGTAGGTTTTCTTGGCCTCTTCAAAGCGATTCAGGAACTCCAAGGCTGCAGCCTTTCTCGAGTAACCCTAAAGGTGGCACAATTATTGGAACAAGTCATCTCAGAGGGTGTTGTTCCATGAATGCGGGTTGGTGACACCAGGAAAATTCCCCAAGCTTCTTCCTAAGAAAACCTCATCTGAACCAGCAGCTGGGGCCTGGGACAACAATATCCGATCGGAAACATTAACAGCTCCAACGGTCCAGAACCAGAGGACAATATTTACTGGAGTCTGTGCGCAGACAGTCTCATTTGCAACTACAGGCCATTGGCCGATAGCTAGTGACGACTACAATGGAGGAATTCAGGCAAAATATTTTCCCCTCACTTGCAGCGGGGGGAGGAATGTGGGACTCGCCTCCTCCCATGGGGACAGGAGGAGAATGTGGGCTCCTGCAGGGCTCGTTTCCACAGGAAGCGAGGGAGAATGCAGGGCTGGCTCCCATGGGGAACGAGGCAACTGATAGCTTTAGATGAGGACTGACTGGAGGAGGCTGGAATGCAGCACAAATGTTGACATGGACAGGTTGGCCTGTTTCTGTAACATCCATCCTGTGTCTTGCCAGTCAGCTAAAGTGGAACTTGAATGCAGCAGACTCAAGGAGTGTTAGCCTTTGCTCAGTCTGCAGCCCTTCCATTCAAACTGTGGGTTTATATCCCACAATCTCTAGGTTAATCAAAAGAGTCCAGTTCTCGGTCAGAACTACATTGGCTGAGGTCTAAATTTCTCCAAGTGAAAAGTTAAACTTTCTGCCTAAGCAGTATGGTTTTAGAGGTTAGCACTGCTGCTTCAGTGCCAGGAACCTGGGTTCAATTCCCGGCTTGGGTCACTGACTCTGCATATTCTCCCTGTGTTTGCATGGGTTTCCTCCAGGTACTCTGGTTTCCACCCATAGTCTGAAAGACATGCTGGTTAGGGGCTAGATTCTCCCTCAGGGGTCACCAAACAGACAGAGTGTGGCGATTAGGGAATTTCCACAGTAACTTCACTGCAGTGTTAATGTAAGCCTCCTGTGTCACAACTTAATTGTCAAGCAGGCAACTTTCCTTTAACCAACTGGGGGCCTTTAAAACCCATCAATTTGAATTTCTATAGCACTGCGTCACATCTGTAAAGTGCGACATCAGCTAAAGTTAATTTAATAGTCATAATAGACTTACATTAACACTGCACTGAAATTATTGTGAAATTCCCCTGGTCACCACACTCCAGCGCCTATTCGGATACTCCAAGGGAGAATTTAGCATCTAGCCAGCACATCTTTTAGACTGAGGGAGGAAATCTGAGCACCCAGAGGGAACCCACACAGACAAAGGGGAGAACATGTAGACTCCACTCAAAGCAGGAATCAACCCCAGATCCCTGGTGCTGAGAGGCAGCAGTGCTAACCCACCGTGCAAACCCAGATCCCTGGGCGCTGTGAGGCAGCAGTGCTAACCCACCGTGCAAACCCAGATCCCTGGGCGCTGTGAGGCAGCAGTGCTAACCCACCGTGCAAACCCAGATCCCTGAGCGCTGTGAGGCAGCAGTGCTAACCCACCGTGCAAACCCAGATCCCTGGGCGCTGTGAGGCAGCAGTGCTAACCCACCGTGCAAACCCAGATCCCTGGGCGCTGTGAGGCAGCAGTGCTAACCTGCTATGCCACCCATGTACAACACATGCAATGATTGAGACTACAATGTTGTATGGGATTTGACTGCTTTCCCTGAGTGGGAGATCATCTACCTTGCCCCAGTCTGGTTTAATTTCAACTGTTTTGCAGCCGTCCTCCAAGGCTTTCTGATACTCCCCCTTCTTGGCATAGGCCGCAGACCGGTTGCTGTAAAGCACATGGTTCTTGGGGTCCAGCTTAATGGCTTCACTGTAACACATGATGGCGTCATCTATCTTCCCGGCACTCAGGGCCTGATTGCCCTTTGCTTTCAGTTCATTCACCTAAGAGGGAGAGAGAGAGAAAGAGGAAAAAGGTTACCACAGAAGAGGATTAGCCTCTGCAACTGCACAAATTGACAATTGCAATTCAATCACACTGATTAATTATTTCAACATCGACAGGAGATTTCCACAGCAACTTCAACAGTATTAATGCAAACCTTACTTGTGACTAATAAATCCTAGATCAGAAAGTGCAGAGAGCTGTTGTTTGAATTTTTTTTGTATTACCAGTTCTTTAGCAGCAGAGAATACAAACAGGTTACTAAAACCTGGCTCTGGGACCCCATGCTGTGTTGTGTTATATCCATGACCTGCAGCAGAGAAAGAAGTCTCATAACCCCAGTTTAAAGTTCTTTAACCTGCTGTTGAGAGATCTCTTACTGTGCTTAGCTTACTCCAACAGCAGCAACTCCACAACGTTGCAGCAGAGAACACAGTGCAAATATGGACTTCCTAAACTATGGTGCAGTAACTTGCCTAATTTTGTGTTCCCCAAATACCATGTCTCTGTCTTAACGACACTCAATGTCCCAGCCTCCACAGCCTTCTGCGGTAAAGAGTTGTACAGATCCGCCATTCTCTAGCTGAAGAAATCCCTCATCTCTCTTTCAAAAGATTGTCCCTTCAGCCTGAGGTTGGAAACATCCTCTCCATGTCTACTCTCTCCAGGCCTCGCAGTATTCTGTAAGTTTCAATAAGGTCCTCCCTCATCCTTCTAAACATCAGAGTACACTGAGTCCTCAACAGCTCCTCATATGACAAGCTCTTCATTTCAGGGATCATTCTTGTGTGAACTTCCTCAGGACCCTTTCCAATCCTTTCTTAGATACAGGGACCTAAAACTGCTCACAATACTCCACATGGTGTCCAAATAAAATCTTACACAGCCTCAGAAGTATATCCCTGCTCTTGTATTCTAGCCCTCTTGACATGAATGCTAACACGGCAATTAGGAAGGAAAATGCAACTATGGGCATGTTAATCTTCAGAGTTTGAATAAGGACTCCCAAATCCCTTTGTTTCTGACTTCCTAAGCATTTTCCTATTTAGAAAATAGTCCATACCTCCATTCCTTTTTCCCAAACCCAAAGTGCTGCCCAAAAGACAGCAAGGCTGAAGGAAACAATCACTCAGTTTACAGCAGCTCCAAACTCAGTCTTAAATTTCTAATGCAGAAATCTTAGGAGGGAGCTGTAGCAGAGTTCCCACAAGATGAAGGGAGCGACGAAGAGAATCAGGGATCAGAAACCTGAAACAAAAATCTAGGCTCTGGCCAACACAATTGTCCGTTCCTTTCCCCCAGATCAGCTGGTAAGTCAGCCATCAGAAATGTTAAAAAGTCCAGCTGCCTCGTTTGTGTAGCAGTGTGCTAAGTTTCAAATTCACTTGCCCAAAACTAGTCACTGTGGCACACTGGTTAACGCTGCTGCCTCGCAATGTGAGGTACCTGGGTTTGATTCTGGTACACTATGAGCTCGGTCTGCACTTTCTCCCTGCATATGCCTGTGTCTCCTCCCACAGTCCAAAGATAAAAGTTAGCAAAGTTTATTATTCACAAGTAAGGTTTACATTAACACTGCAATGAAGTTGCTGGGAAAATTCCCTAGTCGCCCACACTTCAGCGCCTGTTCCGGTCAATGCACCCTAACCAGCATATCTTTCAGATTGTGGAAGGAAACTGAAGCACCTGCAGAAAACCCACACAGACACGAGGAGAATGTGCAGACTCCAATGCAGACACAGGCTGTACGTGTGTAACATGCAAGTTCCACACAGACAGTGATCCAAGCTGGCAACTGAACCTGGGCCCCTGGCACGATGAGGCATCAGTGTTAAGCACTTTGCACCACGCTGTCATGACTAATTTAGGCAAGTGAATTTAAAACTTAGCATGCCGTTGCACTGTGCTGCCCATGTGCTGAGTTAGGTTGACTGGCCATACTAAAGTTATCCTTAGCATCAGGAGCTGGGTGGGATTTGGGTCAGTACAGACCTGATGGACCTAATGGCCTCCTTCTGCACTGTAGGATTTCTATGGTTAGTCCAGGATTAAAATCAGGTCTTGCATTCAATCATGCCTTGTTCAATTAATACTGAGTAGCTGGTATCTCACAACGAAGGAAAAGAAGCTGTTACAACATAACACAGCAAAACGAACCCTGTAGTACCACACAGCTCAAAGAAAACCTGAGCTTGGAAGGGAAACACTCTGTGATAAGATCCTTGTCTTTCACGCTGTAGTTACATTACTGATCATCGACAGAAGCCTCAAAAGATCGAATGCGGTAGCGTCCAAAGAAAACTGTCAGCGAATCCAGAAACAATGCTTCATTGCTGATTGAGAGTAGGAATTGGAGCCCAGGAGACATACAGAAAATATTTCAAATATTGATACTGATCAGACGGACAATTGGAGCAGCGTACAATTGGTGTATATGTGCATAGATCCCTGAAAGTTGGCAATCAAGTCGATATGGTTAAGAAGGCATATGGAGTCTTAGCTTTTATTGGTAGGGGGATTGAATTTCGGAGCCGCAACGTCATGTTGCAACTGTACAAAACTCTAGTGCGGCCGCACTTGGAGTATTGTGTGCAGTTCTGGTCCCCACATTATAAGAAAGATGTGGAGGCATTGGAGAGGGTACAGAGGAGGTTTACCAGGATGTTGCCTGGTATGGAGGGCAGGTCTTATGAAGAGAGGCTGAGGGATTTGAGGTTGTTTTCGTTAGAAAGGAGGCGGCTAAGAGGGGACCTTATTGAAACATATAAGATGATTAGAGGTTTAGATAGGGTGGACAGTGATAGCCTTTTTCCTAGGATGGAGAAAGCTAGCACGAGGGGACATAGCTTTAAATTAAGGGGTGGTAGTTATAGGACGGATGTCAGAGGTAGGTTCTTTACCCAGAGGGTGGTAAGGGTATGGAATGCCCTGCCTGCTGCAGTTGTAGATGCGCCAAGTTTGGTGGCGTTTAAGAGGTTAGTAGATAAGTTTATGGGCCAAAAGGGAATGGTTTAGGTTAGAGGGTCATTGCTTTTTCCTAATTGGTCGGCGCAACATCGAAGGCCGAAAGGCCTGTTCTGCGCTGTAATGTTCTATGTTCTAATTCCAGGTCCTATTCAGAGGCTGTCCACAGGACATCAACACAGCAGCCACACTCGCTCCCCCTCCCCACTCAGAAAAGCACACAAGTAAAGATCCCACAACAGCTGTGAGCTGAGGGAAATGGTAATAACTGCGACTGAACATACTCTTCCCATTACAGATGGCAGGAGATGGGAGAAGCTGGGAAACCAGACACCAGAAACTGCTTCTAAATCAGAAATGAATCAAGTGACAGACACTGGCCTGAGAGTGTGTCTAATTCTTCCCCAGCCACTTGTTATCTTGGTAATATAGAGTCAGATATACACAGCAAGGAGTCTCAACACCAATTTAAAATCCAACAGGTTTATTTGGAATCACGAGATTTCGGAGCGGTGTTCCTTCATCAGGTGAGTGGAGAGGTAGGTTTCACAAACACGGCATATACAGACACAGACATAATCTCAAGATAATGGTTGAAATGCAAGCCTTTACAGGTTATCAAGTCTTTACAGGTACAGAGTGTGTGAGTGGAGAGAGGGATAATCACAGGTTAAAGAGGTATGAATTGTCTCCAGCCAGGACAGTTAGTGAGATTTTGCAAGCCTAGGCAAATATCTGTGTCTAAATATGCTGTGTTTGTGAAATCTACCTCTCCACTCACTTGATGAAGGAGCAGCATTCCAAAAGTTCGTGATTCCAAATAAACCTGTTGGACTTTAAAGTGGTGGTTGAGACTTCTTACTGTGCCCACCCCAGTCCAATGCCACCAACTCCACGAGGTACAGCATGGAAACAGGTCCTTTGGCCCAGATCATCCATGCTGACCTGGTTTCTTAAAACTGAACTAGTCCCATTTGCCTATATTGGGCCATAGCTCTATAAACCCTTCCCATCTAATGCATCTGTCCAAACGTCCTTTAAATGTTGTCACTGTACCTGCCTCGACCACCTGTTCCGGCAGCTCATTCCATCTACACACACACACACAAACACACAACCTCTGTGAAAAAGTTATTCCTCAGATCCCTTTCAAAATCTTTCCTCTCTCATTATGTTTTCTAGTTTTGGCTCCCCCTACCCTGGGGATAAGCCCTTGGCTGTTCACCCTGTCCAAGCCCCTTATCATTTTATAAATCTCTAAAGTCACCCCTCATCCTCCTACTTTCCCAGGAGGAAATGTCCCAGCCTCTCCTTATAATTCAAGCCTTCCAATCCCAGTAACATCCTTGGAAATTTTTTTGTGTGCCCTTTCCAGTTTAAATAACGTCCTCTCTACAGCAGTGCAACCAGAACTGTACTCGCATATAGGGGTTATTTAATTTTGTTTTGACAGAGGGAGAATAAGATTCACAGAATACCTGCTGTACAGAGACTATTCGGTCCATTGAGTCTGTATTGACCACAATCTAGCCCAGGCCATTTCCCTGTAACCCCACACATTTAACATGCTAATCACCGATACTGGGCAGCATGATGGCACAGTGGTTAACATTGCTGCCTCGCAGTGCTAAGGACCTGGGTTTGATTCCCAGCTTGGATCACTGCCTGTGTGGAATCTGCACGTTCTCCCCACGTCTGTGTGGGTTTCCTCTGGTTTCTTCCCACAGTCTGAAAGACGTGCTGGTTAGGGTGCATTGGTCCGAATAGGCACTGGAGTGTGGTGACTAGGGGAATTTCACAGTAACTTTATTGCACTGTTAATGTAAGCCTTGTGACAAAAAAAACTAAAAGCTTCAAAACACTAGGATCAATTTACCATTGCTAATCTTTTTGATTTGATTGTTTACATAAGTACACAGTGAAAAGTATTGTTTCTTGCACGAGCAAAGCATACTGTTCATAGAGAAGGACACAGTGCAGAATATAGTTTTAAAGCCATAGCGAGGCTGTAGAGAAAAATCAACTTAATGTGAGGTCAAGTCCATTCAAAAGTCTGACAGCAGCAGGGAAGACACTGTTCTTGAGTTGGTTGGTTGGTACATGAGCACAGACTTTTGCATTTTTTCCCCGAAAAATGTGGAAGAAAGAATGTCCAAGGTGGGTGGTGTCCTTAATTATGGTGGCTGCTTTTTAGACAAAGGAAGGGAGGCTAGTTTGCATGTTGGTTTGGACTACATTCACGTCCTTTTGTAGTTCCTTGCGGTCTTGGGCAGAGCAGGAGCCCATACCAAGCTGTGATACAACCAGAAAGAATGCTTTTTATGGGGCATCTGTAAAACTTGGTGACAGTCGTGGCTGACATGCCAAATTTCCATTGTCTAAGAAAGTAGAGGCGTTGGTCTCAGGTCACTGTCTGTGTGGAGTTTGCATGTTCTGCTCCCATCCCATGTTGCATGGATTTCCTCCCACATGAAAGACATGCTGGTTCAACAAGTTTTTTATTAGTCCTAAGTAAGGCTTACATTAACACTGCAATGAAGTTAGTGTGAAATTCCCTTAGTTACCACACTCCGACCACCTGTTTGGGTCAATCCACCGCAGCCAGCATGTCTTTCCGACTGTGGGAGAAAACCCATGCAGACATGGAGAACATGCAAGCTCCACACAGAGTGTGACCAAAGATGGGAAATGAGGCAGCCTTGCTAACCGCTATGCCATCGTGCTGGCTTGAACAGACTGTGGCAATTGGGGAAATTTCATAGTAACTTCATTGCAGTGTTAATGCAAGCCTTACTTGTGACTAATGAATAAATAAGGTTAAGGGTTTAATTCCCTTTTATTCATTTTGGAGAAAGATAATCACCTTGAAACTTTAGCGCAATTTCTCTCCGGACAGATGCTGCCAGACCTGTTGAGTATTTCCAATACTTGAGATTTTATTTCAGATTTCCAGCACCCAAAGTATTTCACTTTTATACCAAATAATGTGTGAACAGGCACAAAATCGTGCACTACACTAGCTATTAACAACCTGATTATACGATTTAAAGTTAGACTTAGGGCTGTTAATTTATACAAAGACACAGATCACTGCGATAATAATTTATACAGCATCTGCAACGTAATGAAGTGTCCATAGCAGCTTCACAGGAGAACGGAATAACATATAGAGAGGCCACGGGCAAGTGAGGCTGCGAGATAGTCAGCAGCTGGCACCAATTCTGCAGTGGTGGAAACAGATATTCAAGAGGGTGAAGCATAGTGAAGAGGTCTGACAGAGGTTTAGATAAGATATAGGAGCAGAATTTGGCCATCGAGTCCACTCTGATATTTGATCATGGTTGATATGCTCCTCATCCCCATTTTCCTGTCTTCTCTCCCAACTAAAAATGTTTAAACTCCTTGTTAAATTTGCTCACTGTCCCAGCACCCACCGCGCTTTGGGGGAGCAAATTCCAGATTCACAACCCTTTGGGAGAAGTCAGTTCTCTCCAACTCTTAAATTTGCTGCCCTTTATTTAGGGCAAATCCATGAATAGGATGGGAATAGGGGGATACGGTCCCCAGAAGGGCAGGGGGCTTTAGATCAGTCGGGCAGCATGGTCAGGCAGGCTTGGAGGGCCAAAGGACTTGTTCCTCTGCTGTAATTTCGTTTGTTCTTCAATCTGCAGACAAGGTGAGGTAAGAGTGAAGTGTGCTTGCCTACAGTGTTAGGGCTAGTCCTCAATAAATAAAACACCAAGAAGTCTCACAACATCAGGTTAAAAGTCCAACAGGTTTATCTGGAATCACGAGCTTTTGGAGATTCATCAGCTGAGTCAAAATTCACATTACTTTCACCTGTGATTATCTCCCTCTCCACTTGCACTATCTGTACCTGTAAAGACTTGATTACCTGTAAAAACTCACATTCCAACCATTATCTTGCAATTGCGTCTGTCCGTGCTTATGGACCCACTTCTCCATTTACCTGATGAAGGAGCAGTGCTCTGAAAGCTCATGATTTCAAATAAACTTGTTGGATTTTAACATGATGTTGTGAGACTTCTTACTATGTCCACCCTACTCCAATGCCAACATCTCCATATCTTAAATGAAAATATGTGCGTGTGTGCCTGCAAATGTAACAGCGGGGAAGTCAGTCCAATTTCTGATGACAGAGCCTCGACGGTAATTAATCTTGATTTGGGGAGACATTGTTACAACTCAGAAACTGTCAGCTTTGCAGTTATTACTTCAAAAAAAAACAACAAAGCAACGAAGCCAAAGCATCTGAAGTAAAAATACTCCCCCTAGACTTGCTTTCCCAGTAACTTGCACTATAAATAGACATGGTGATGATTGCTGGGATTAATGGTGAAGGAGTTCCATCCACAGCACCAGTCTACCTTTCTGTAGTTAGTCTAATCTTCCTTTTTTTACAAAACGTGGGGTAGATTCAATTTTAAAAAACAACTACTTAAAAAAAACTGCAAAGATCCAAAGGGAAAGTAAGTTTTAAAAAACCAAAAATATGCCAAATATTGGAAGGTGGAAATAACGGAGATTGGGGATTCAAAGTCCCACTTTCCAAAATGCACAACTCAAAGCTGCCAAAATTTTTTTTTTTTAAAGAAAGTTTAAAAGTTTTAAAAGTTTATATACTATTGTTACAAATAGGCTTACATTAACACTGCAATGCAGTTAGTGAAAATCCCCCAGGTGATAACAAGTGAAAAATCCATGTCAACATTTGAAAACAAACATTTAAGCAGAAATGTTATATTTTAATGGAAGTTTGCAAATCCATGCCCACATATTTACAATTGAAACTTAATTTAAAAAGTTATGAGTTTGGGAAACACAAATTTGGAAGAAAATATAATCACATTGAAAAAGGTTTATAGTTTATTAGTGTAACAAGTAGGCTTACATTAACACTGCAGTGAAGTTACTGTGAAAATCCTCTAGTCCTCACATTCCTGGTCACGTTTCACAGAGAAAATTTAGCACCTAACCAGTACATCTTTCAGACTGTGGGAGTAAACAGTAAATGGGATTGAAGGTGATTTAGCAGTTTGGATTAGGAATTGGCTAGCTGATAGAAGACAGAGGGTGGTGGTTGATGGGAAATATTCAACCTGGAGTGCAGTTACAAGTGGTGTACCTCAAGGATCTGTTTTAGGGCCACTGCTGTTTGTCATTTTTATAAATGACCTAGATGAGGGTGTAGAGGGTTGGATTAGTAAATTTGCTGACGATACCAAAGTGGGGGGAGTTGTAGACAGCGAGGATGGATGTTACAATTTGCAGAGGGACATAGATAGGTTGCAGAGCTGGGCTGTGAGGTGGCAAATGGAATTCAATACGGATAAGTGTGAGGTGATTCACTTTGGTAGGAATAACAGGCATATGAAATATAGGGCTAATGGAAGGACCAAGGTCGAGCAGAGGGATCTTGGGGTACAAGTACATAGCTCTTTGAAAGTTGGCACCCGGGTTGATAAAGTTGTTAAGAAGGCGTACAGTGTGTTAGCTTTTATTGGTAGAGGGATTGAATTTAGGAGCTGTGAGGTTATGTTACAACTGTACAAAACTCTGGTGCGGCCGCACTTGGAGTATTGCGTACAGTTCTGGTCGCCGCATTATAAGAAAGATGTGGAAGCATTGGAAAGGGTGCAGAGGAGGTTTACCAGGATGTTGCCTGGTATGGTGGGAAGGCCTTATGAGGAAAGGCTGAGGGACCTGAGGTTATTTTCATTAGAGAGAAGAAGGTTACGCGGTGACCTAATTGAGGCGTATAAGATGATCAAAGGACTGGATAGGGTGGATAGTGAGAGCCTTTTTCCTTGGATGGTGATGACCAACACGAGGGAACATAACTTTAAATTAAGAGGTGGTAGTTATAGGACGGATGTCAGAGGCAGGTTCTTTACACAGAGGGTGGTGAGGGCGTGGAATGCCCTGCCTGCAGCAGTTGTGGACTCGCCTACTTTGGGGGCATTCAAATGGTCGGTGGATAGGCATATGGATGATACTGGAATAGTTTAGGTTAGAAGGTCCACTGGCCGGTGCAACATCGAGGGCTGAAGGGCCTGTACTGTGCTGTAATGTTCTAAACCAGAACATGACAAAAGTCATGCATACATGGAGAGAACATGCAGACTCCATACAGACAGTGACCCAAGTTGGGAATTGAGCCTGTGCTAAACACTGTGGGCTGCACAAGTGGCCCTTCTTCACCTTGGTGGACCACAACCATATAAGAGGACTGTTCGCTAAACATGACCCACAATAAGATTGGACATACTCAATAGGTGCTGAACATTCTGCGACAAGTAACAGAAAATACTGAACCAATCATTCAGCTTTTAGTAGAAGCATCAACTTCCAATGGTACAAAAGAAATATTTATGCTGACTGGATGGGGAGTCAGTATCCCAGTTTGGTACGGGCTGCTGCTCTGACCAAGACTGCAATGATCTACAAAAGGTCATGAACATAGCCCAATCCATCATTGAAAAAGATACAGAATTGAGCGTCAGGTACCAACCGAATCAAGAATAGTTTCTTCCCTGCTGCTGTCAGACTTCTGAGTGGACCTGCCTTGCACTAAATTAATCTCTCTCTACAGCCTAGCTACAACTAACACTACATTCTGCACTCTCTCTTTTCCTTCTCTACAAACGATACGCGCTCTCTGTATAGCCGCACAAGTAGTAATAGTTTTCACTGTACGATAATACATGTGACAATAATAAATCAAATCGAGAGAGATAATATGCACTAAATTTGAAGCTTTGCCACAGACTCTCCACAAACCTAAAGCGATCAAATGTATTTAACTCCAAAGGAAAAGTTAAATTTTGACAGAGGGTCACTAAAGATTATTAAAAAGACATAATATGCATTTAATTTGAAGTTAAACTTGTGACACCAGCTCACCAAAAGATTGAAGACATGAAGTGTGTTTAATTTTAAAGGAAAAGTTAAACTTTTTGGCACAGGGCTACCTGATGACAAGAGATGATTTAGATTTTATTAAAAGCAAACAAGTCCTCACCCACCCATAATCAAAATTAAAGGTTTATTTACAGACACACAAATGATGTATATATAAATATATTTTTATCTGGAACTTTGAAAGCCCATTGGAAATGAAGAGGGAAATACACAATTAATTTTGAAGGAAAAGTTAATATTTTTAGCACAGGGTTACCTGAAGACACAAAAGAGATAACAGATTTTTATTAAAAGTAGACAAAGCACAATAAAATCAAGATTAAAGGTTCATTATAAACACAAACATAAATGTATCAAATTCTGAAAGCCTGTTGTACCTCCCGCTCCACCAAAATCACAGGTTCACCATAGACATAAATAGTCATATCACATAATCACTACAGTGCAGGAGGCTGCCATTAGGCCCATTGAGTCTGTACTGACCACAATCCCACCAGGCTCTATTCCCGCAACCTCACTCATTTACCTTGCTGATCCCCCGACACCAAGCATCAATTTTAGTATGGCCAGTCAACCCAACCCTCACATCTTTTGAGTGCGAGAAGAAACTGGAGCACCCAGAGGAAACCCACGGAGATATGGTGCAAACTCCACACAGACAGCGACCCGAGCTGTAAATCAAACCCGGGTCCCTGTAAGGCAGCAGTGCTAACCATAGTATCATCATGCCACCCTGTGATAGAATTTAATACGTACTACATTATAAACTTTGAAAGCCCATAAGAGAAAATATGTTTAATTTTGTAGGAAAAGTTGAACGGCCCCAATAACCCAATATTTAAGATTCAGTATTGATAGAGATGAGGAGGAATTTCTTCAGCCAGAGGGTGGTGAATCTGTGAAACTCTTTGCCACAGAAGGCTGGGGACGACAGGTTACTGAATGTCTTTAAGTCAGAGATAGATAGGTTCTTGATTAATAAGGGGATCAGGGATTATGGGGAAAAGGCAGGAGAATGAGATGAGAACAGTATCAACTATAGCAGAGCAGACTCAATGGACGAATGGCCTGTTCTGCTCCTATATGTTATGGAGACTCATGAACATAGATTAATATACCTGAAACTTTGAAAGCTATCACACAAGACTAATTTTGGAGATATTTTCGGGGTGGGGAGGTGAAAAGTGAGCATTACTTTCCTCTCCAGAAAGTGGAAAGGGAGGATGGCACAGCAGGGAATGTGAGGAGTAACGTTGGGGTGAGTGGAGGAAGGAGAGGGATCTCTAATGTGGGTAGAGGGGGGGTGTGCCCCCCTCCAGAGAGGGGGGACACAAGGAGAGAGTGCACCCTCTCTGGGAAGGGGGATACAAGGGGAGGAGCAAGCAAAGAGGGGTGGGGAGGGGGGGCACCCTCCCCAGGGAGGGAGAGGAACACCCCCTCCAGGGAAGGGGGCCCCAGGGGGAAGGGGAGAAGTGACCCCTCCGAAGAAGGGCACAAGGGGGAGGAGGAGTGGCCCCATAAGTGGGGGGAACACTGGGGGGAGTGCCCCCTCCAAAGGGGGGAAAAAAACATAGGGTGGGGGGGGGGGAAGTGCTCCCCTCAAAGGGAGGAATGCAAGGGGGTGGGGGTAAGTGCCCCCCCCCACAAAGGGAAGAACACAAGGGGGGGGGGGGGGGGGAAGTGCCCCCTCTAAAGAGGGGGACACAGGGGAGAAGCTGCCCCCTCCAAAGAAGGGGATCACAAGGCAGCATGAGCACACCACCCCCCCTCCCTCCAGGGAGGCAGCCTTAAGAATGGGGGTGCACCCCCTCCAGAGAGGGGGGGGACGCAAAGGGGTTTGGCGGGGGGGCGGGAAGCACCCCATCCCCTCACGGGAGGGGGATGGGAGCCTTCAGGATTGGGTGGATAATGGCAGGGGGTCCTCCAAGAGATTATGGCCCTCCAGTAAGGTGGGGGGGGGTCCTCCAGGGGGAGGGGGTTCTCTAAGAGTGGGGGGGGGGGGCAGGGAGAGAGAAGGGCCCTGGTTGGGGGGGGGGGGGGGGGGTGGTGGTGGCAGGGATCTCTGAGGTGTGGGGGGGGGGTGGTGGTGGTGGCAGGGATCTCTGGAGGTGGGGGGGGGGTGGAGGAGGAAGGGTCCCCGCGGATGGGGGGGGGGGGGGGGGGGAATGTTGGCCGAGCACCATACCAACCATATCTCCCCTCTCTCTCTCTATGCCCTCGAGGGTGGGGGGGGGGGGTTTCATCCCGATTCCTACCAGCCCTGCCGCCCTCTTCCCTTACCTCGTCGCCGTCTCCATCAATAGCTCCAACCATGCGCCTTCTGGAACTTACCAGAACTCCCGCCGGAAGTCCCGCCCCATCCCCTCCACCCTCCGCCTCTGCCGCCGTTCATTGGTCCGGCCGCCTGTCACTCACCCCGACAACATCTCCGCCCTCCCGTCCCCAGCCCCGCCTTGCCCTTTCCATTGGTTGAGAGGCCAGTCCATCAAGGCTCGTTAATCCCCGCCCCCCGTCCTCCTCTGGAAACCCAGCTTCTATTGGTCAACCTAACCAGGACACCTCCCATTCCGATTCATCCCTTCTCTCGTCAATAATTAATCGCAAACTCCCGCCTCCCGCGGGATAGCGGCTTCCCATTGGCCGTTCATCCAGGCCTCCGCTTGTTCTCACTGGTTGACCCCACTGTCAGTCACTCCTAAAAATCCGCCCTTTCCCTCCGCCCAGCATCCATTGGCCACCCATCCAGGCCGTCTCCCCTGCCGATTGGTCCGTCCAACTATCAATCAATCTATGGGACACCCGCCCCCTTACCCACTCTACAGTACTCATTGGCCGCCCATTCAGACAGCGTCCCGTACTGATTGGTCCGTATTCATGTCAATCACTCCTTCGGAAAGCCCGCCCCTTTATCCATTTTGCCCGCACTCATTGATCAGCCAGTCAACTGCTCTGTGTCCCAATTGGTTGGTCGCCTAAGCAATCATTTATAGGGAACGCCTCCAGTGGGCGGGGAAGTGATCTCTGACGTGATTGGTTAGTTTTCTAGTCAATCATGCTCAGCGTCCCCGCCCACCACTCTCTCAGGTCCACTCCCTATTGGCTGCCGCTTCGGTGAGACCTGTTGGTCGTGCTGCTTCTCAATTAGGGGGCGGGCGCCAATTGCTGACTGGGCGGCCCTCCCGGCTGGGGAGGGGCGAGGAAGTGGGCGTTACCCCCTTGTCATTGGCCACAAACCACTTCTGGTGTCCCTGCATTGGCTTGCGCGGTTGTCAATCAGCAGCAGCACCCCACGTGACTGATAGTCATTGAAGAACATTCTGGAGCTGTTTCTGCAGAAGCAGTTTCAGTCAGAGTCTCTGATCCATCAGTTGCAAAGCCCCGTTGAAATTCCAATTGCATACCCGGCTGGTTGGGCAGCTTTGCGAATCCTAAAACACGTGCAAAAATAAAATCAAAACTTTGGACCCTTTTTATGTATTTCTCCCACAGTGCAGAAAGAGGCTATTCGGCCCTTCAGATCTGCGCAATCCCACCCAAGCCCTAGCCCCACAACCCCACGTATTCAAATCAACTAGAATTGAGGTTGTTTTAGATGTTGGTGAGGCCTAATTTAGAGTATTGTGTGCAGTTTTGGTCACCTAATTACAGGAAGAATATCAATAAGGTTGAAAGAGTGCCGAAAAGATTTACAAGGATGTTGCCGGGATTTGAGAAACTGAGTTACAGAGAGAGATTGAATAGGTTACGACTTTATTCCCCGGAGCATAGAAGGATGAGGGGAGATCTGATAGAGGTGTATAAAATTATGATAGGAATAGATAGGTTGAATGTAAGCCGACTTTTCCCACTGAGGCTAGGGGAGAAAAAAAACTAGAGAACATGGTTTAAGGACGAAGGAGAATAAGTTTAAAGGGAATATGGGTGGGCTTCTTCACACAGAGCATGGTAGGAGTGTGGAATGAGCTGCCAGATGAAGTGGTAAATGCAGGATCACTTTTAACATTTAAAAAAAACTTGGACAGGTACATGGGTGAGAGGGGTGTGGAGGGATATGGTCCGGGAGCAAGTTGGTGGGACTTGACAGCAAAGTGGCTCAGCACAGCCAAGAAGGGCCAAAAGGCCTGTTTCTGTGCTGTAGTTCTATGATTGGCCATGCTATTTTCAGGGGGATGAGCGAGGATAAAGACATGGGCGATGGAGATAGGACCAGGGTGGGGTTGTTGTTGCTATGGACCCAATGGCCTCCTGCACTGTAGGATTCTATGATTCCACGTTGCTGACAAAACAATAAAAGTTACGTTCAATTGTGCATGGGTTCCAATGCTGGAGCCAACTGCTGAATAGAAATATAACTTTCTGGAATCAGAACAATATCTTTCTGTGGAAAAACGCACATCTTCAAGAAAATTAAGCTGCATCATTTAAACCTCAGAGATATCAAATCAAATAGCCTTCAACTGTGTCTTTTAGTGTAATTGTTATCGAGAGCTCAATTTCTTTTGGAACCACAAGCGATTGATTTTTCTACACAGCAAGTAATTGTCTGAAATGTGTTACTTTTTACAGGGTGGGTAAAGATTCAATAATAACCTTCACAAGGGGATGATAAATACTTGTATGACCGTTAGTATATAGAACAATGAATATGGAATTTTCACTCTCCCTCTGTAACCTCCTCCAGCCCCCTACACCCCCTCACTATTTCTGTAACCTCCTCCAGCCCCTACACCCCCTCCCTATCTCTGTAACCTCCTCCAGCCCCCTACACTCCCTCACTATTTCTGTAACCTCCTCCAGCCCCTCCACCCCCTCCCTATCTCTGTAACCTCCTCCAGCCCCTACATCCCCTCCCTATCTCTGTAACCCCATCCCAGCTCCTACACCCCCTCCCTATCTCTGGACCTCCTCCAGCCCACTAGATCCCCTCTCCTTTCTCTGTACCTCCTCCAGCCCCCTACACCTCCTCCCTATCTCTGTACCTCCTCCAGCCCCCTACACCTCCTCCCTTTCTCTGTACCTCCTCCAGCCCCCTATACCTCCTCCCTTTCTCTGTACCTCCTCCAGCCCCCTACACCTCCTCCCTATCTCTGTAAAATCTCCAGCCCCCTACATCCCCTCCCTATCTCTGCAACCTTCACTAGTTCCTACACCTATGATTAAGCCAGTGGCATTGTTTAATGATACTGTGATTAATCCAGTGACGTTGTTTAATATCTCGATTAATCCAGTGAAATTGTTTAATGATATTATGCTTAATCCAGCAACATTGTCTAATTTTATGATTAATGCAATGACATTGTTTAATGATATTATGATTAATCCAGTGGTACTGTTTAATATTATGATTAATTCAGTAAGCTTGTTTAATGATAATATGATTAATCCAGTGACATTGTTTAGTGATATTGTAGTTAATCCTGTGACTTTTTTAATATGTTAATCCAGTGATTTTTTTAATGACATTATGATTAATCCAGTGATATTTTTAATGATATTATGATTAATCCAGTGACATTCTTTAATGATATTATGATTAATTCAGTGACATTCTTTAATGATATTGTAGTTAATTCTGTGACTTTTTAATATGTTAATCCAGTGATATTTTTTAATGATATTATGATTAATCCAGAGATATTTTTAATGATATTATGATTAATCCAGTGACATTGTTTAATGATATTATGATTAATCCAGTGGTACTGTTTAATGATATTATGATTAATCCAGTGACATTGTTTAATGATATTGTAGTTAATCCTGTGACTTTTTAATATGTTAATCCAGTGATTTTTTTTAATGATATTATGATTAATTCAGTGACATTGTTTAATGATATTATGATTAATTCAGTGGTACTGTTTAATGAGATTGTGATTAATGATACTGTCTATAGACATTATGGTTGAATGGGGGGGGGAAATGAACTACAACTCCCATCAGTCTCCGCGCAGGGATCACGGACCCTCGCTCTCTGATTGGTCCAGCCATTCGGCGGGCGAGCTAGTGCCCTGGAAGTGCTTTCTCCGAGGGCCGTGCGTCATCGAGCGGGCCAAAGGAAAATCAAAACATTGCAACGGGCTCGACCGCACCGTCCTTTGCCGCGGTTGCACGACAAAGATGAGTGCTTCGGTTTGCAGAGCGATGGAGAAAATGGTCGGCGGGCTGATCCGGGGGAGTTGGGGCAGTGGCGGACGGCCGTTAGTGTGGGCGCCTTCTAGCACCTTCCGAGACCAACGGTCACCTTGGTCGCCGGCGGCCGGCTCGGCGCCCGCGCGTTGGCTCCTGTCTGCCGGGAAGGCGCCTGCGCGCTGGCTGCTGTCCGGCCCCGCCGGCAGGGCGCCTGCGGACTGGCAGCTGACCGCCGGCCGGGCGCCTGCGTACCGCTTGCTGCCCGGCGATGCCGGCCCGGCGCCTGCGCGGTGGCTGCTGTCCGCTGGCCTCTCCACCTCCCTGGCCGCCATGAGCTCCAAGGAGTTTAACCCCACTTACCCCACCACCGACTGGAAAGTGGCGAAAAGTAAGTATTTCCCTCGCCCAAACACACCAAATCCACTTGAATTGGCACAGAAATGCTGTTTGCCTCTTGCTGAGGGGGGGTGTAAAAGTTCCTGCTGTGGTAAACTCTGGTCTAGAAGTGGTGAGGAAAAATGCAAGAATGCCAAATTTCAGAGGGAGGGCGCTCAGAGTATAATTGCATTTTATCCAAAATAATACTGTACTCATATAACCTGAAAATCAATACAAAAACATATCTGCTCATTACAAAGGTGAAATCATATTTACATTTTGTGTGAGATTTATTAGTGTCACAAGAAGGCTTACATTAACATTGCAATGAAGTTACTGTGAAAATCCCATAGTCACTACACTCTGTCGCTTGTTCAAATTCACTGTGGGCCAATTTAGCACAGCCAATCCACCTAACCAGCACATCTTTGGACACTAAGGGACAATTTAGCAGAGCCAATCCACCTTGCCTGCACAACTTTGGACACTAAGGGACAATTTAGCATGGCTAATCCATCTAATCTATACATCTTTGGACACAAAGGGATAGTATAGCATAGCCAATCCACTAACCTGCACATCTTTGCACACTAAGGGACAAGTTAGTATGGCTAATCCATCTAACCTGCAGATCTCAGGACACTAAAGGACGTTTAACATGGCCAATCCATCTGACCTGCACATTTTTGGAGTGTGGGAGGAAATCGGAACTCCCCAAGGAAACCCAAGCGGAGAACGTGCAAACTCCGCATAGACAGTGACCCAAACCGGGAATCGAACCCGGATCCCTGGCGCTGTGAGGTAGTAGTGCTGGCAGCACATAAGGTGATGATTTGAACTGTTGTGCTGTTTGGAAGAGGTGTTAGCCCTAAACCCTTATCATTCACCACACAACCTTGCAAGCACCTTCGCAGTCGCCCTTCGAAATCTTTAGCAATTGGCACTGAGATATATAAGCAGAGTGATTTGATAAGTGACCAAATGTTTGGTCAAAAGGGCAGGAGCGTCTTACAGGAAGAGAGTGGCTCAGGGAGAGAATTTCAGAAATTAAAATTTAGTTGACACCTGAAAGTTGTGGCAGGGCATCGGAAATTAGTGTTCTGCAAAAGGTCATAATTATTGGTCATCATTTCCTATCATTATTTGCCATTCGATTCCACAATAAATTCTATCACCACCATCTGGCCTCGCGCTGAAGCTCTACGGAATGAATCTCTGAGTCTCTCATCATAAACTTGTATTCATCAACTAAACAGTGGGTTAGCATTGCTGCCTCACGGTACCAGGAACCCGGGTTCGATTCTTGGCTTGGGTCGCTGTCTGTGCGGAGTCTGCATGTTCTTGCCATGTCTGTGTGGGTTTCCTCCCACACTCCAGAGATTGTGGGATAAGTAAATTGATCATGCTAAATTGCCACTTAGTGTCCAAAGATGTGCAGGTTAGGTGGATTGACCATGCTAAATTGCTTCTTAGTGTCAGGGAGACTAGCTAGTGTAAGTGCATGGGGTTATGGGGAGGATTGTGATTGGTGCAGACTCGATGGGCTGAATGGTTTTCTTCTGCATTGTAAGATTCTACATTTACTACTTCGCAATAAAACATCAAAACCTGACTGGAACTCCTTAACTCAGAAAATGGGAATAGGCCATCCCAGCCCTTGCACTGCCATTCAATAAAATCATAGCTGATCTCATTGCCGTCTTGATTCCACTTTCCCGTCAATCTGCTCATCATCCTTGATGACCCCCCCCACCCCCGCAAAATTGTCTTATATTTGCAAGTTATAATTCTGTTTTGAATAAATACAATGACCCAGCCTCTGTCGCTTTTGGGGAAGAAAGTCCCTAATACTAACTACCCTCAAAGAAGAAATCTCGTTTATGAATCACCCTTGCTCCTAAATCCTCTTCACTTCTCTCATATTCTTATTGTGTCCCCAGTCCTGAACTCCTCCACATAGGGAACCATCACCTGATCTCCACCATGTCAAGTCCCCTCTACACCTTCTCTGTTTCAGTAAGATCACTTCTCGTTCTTCTAAACTCCGAAGGGTACAGACAAGGGTACGAAGAGTAAGATAAGTTCATCATTTCAGGAATGAGTTGAATGAATCTTCTCTGAACTTTTGACTCGATTATATTTTTCAACTATGGAGACCAGACTATACACAGTATTGCAGGGCAGCAGGGTGATTAACACTGCTGCCTCACAGCTCCAAGGACCCGGATTCAGTTTTGGCTTTGAGTGACTGTGTGGAGTCTGCATGTTCTCCCTGTGTCTGCGTGGGTTTCCTCCAGGTGCTGTGGTTTCCTCCCACACTTCGGAAGATGTGTAGGTTAGTTGAATTGGCCATGCTAAATTAACCCTTAGTATCGAAAGGTGTGTAGCTTAGGTGGCTTGGTCATGTTAAATTGCCCCTTAGTGTCCAAAGATTGCAATTTAAATGGATTAGCTATGCTGAGTTGCCCTTAGTGTCCAGAGATGTGCAGGTTAGGTGGATTGGCCATGCTAAATTGCCCTTAGTGTCCAAAGATGTGCGGGTTATAGAACATAGTACAGCACAGTACAGGCTTCAGCCCTCAATGTTGTGCCAAACTATGTCCAACCCAAGATCAAGTTATCTTCTCTCTATCATTGTGGTGTGCTCCATGTGTGATTGGTCATTCTAAATTGCCCATTAATGTCCAAAGGCAGGCAGGTAGATGGATTGGCCACGCTAAATTTCCCCTTAATATCAAATGATAAAGTTTAAAGTATATTTATTAGTCACAAATAGGCTTACATCAACATAGGCTTACATCAACACTACAATGAAGTTACTGTGGAAATGCCCTAATTGCCACACTCAGGTATCTGTTTGGGTACTGAGGGAGAATTTATCATGGCCAATGCATCTAACCAGCACATATTTGGAGTGTGGGAGGAAACCAGAGCACCCGGAGGAAACCCACGCAGATACCAGGAGAATGTGCAAGCTCTACTCAGACACTGACCCAAGCCAAGAATCAAACCTAGGTCCCTGGAGTTGTCAAGCAGCAGTGCTAACCCACTATGCCACCGTGCTGCCCGATGTGTGCAGGTTTGGGGGATTAGCCATGACAAATTATCTCTTAGTGCCCAAAGATGTACAAGTTAGATGGATTGCCTGTGTTAAATTGTCTTCAGTATCCAAAGACGAGCAGATTAGATGGATTGGCCGTGCTAAATTGTTCCTTACGGTCCAAAGATGTGCAGGTTAGGTGGATTGGGCCATACTAAATTGTATCTTAATGTCCCAAGACATATAGGTTAGAGGGATGAGTGAAGTAAATACTTGACGTTACAAGAAAAAGGTCTGGATGGGATTTCCCCTTCTTGTCAGGGGGGGATTATGTGGGGTTAAGAGGATAGATAGTTGGGATTGTTGTCGGAGCAGACTCGATGGGCCGAATAGCCTCCTTCTGTCAGGATTCTATGGTTCACGGCATTTGGAAGAGATTATCAAATGATTACTTCAATGAAATTATTACAGTATCAGACTCATTATTGTGTTATATGCCATTTGTCTGGTCCCCATTTGAACTTTAAATTAACTCTTATGTTTGTGGGAAAGGTGGGTTTACAAACGATTAGAGTGCTCCGACTTGGGGTATCTGGGATTCGTTCAGGGGATGTGGGCGCCACTGGCTGGGCCAGCATTGATTGCCCTTCCCTATCTGCCCTCCATTTCAGAGAGTATTTGAGAGTCAGCCACACTGCTGTGATGCTGGAATCACACAGAGTCAGCATAGAATCCCTGCAGTGCAGAAAGAGGCCGTATGGCCCATTGAGTCTACAATGACCACAATCCCACCCAAGCCCTATCCCCCTAACTCCACATATTTACCCTGCTAATCCCTCTAACCTACCCATTCTGGGACAATAAGGGGCAATTTAGCACGGCTAATGCACCTAACCTGCACATCTTTGGACACTGAGGGGCAATTTAGCATGTCCAGTCCGCCTAATCGCACATCTTTGGACACTAAGGGACAATTTAGCATGGCCAATCCACCTAATTGCACATCATTGGACACTAAGGGGCAATTTAGCATGATCAGTGCACCGAATGCGCACATCTTTGGAATGTGGGAGGAAACCGAAGCACCTGGAGGAAATGTGGTGAGAGCAGACATAGGCAGAAGGTGCAGACCCCACACAGACAGTAACCCAAACCGGGAATCGAACCCGGGTTCCTGGCGCTCTGAGGCAGCAGTGCTAACCACTATACCACTGTGTTGGCCCAGGTGAGGAAGGCAGATTTCCTTTCTCTAAAGGGGATTAATGAAACAGATGGGTTCTTCTGACAATCAATAATGGTTTCATGGTCATCAGTAGACTCTTAATTCCTGACTTAGTTCAGAATGACCATCTGCTGTGTCAGGATTTGTACCCAGATCTCTGAAGCAATACCCTATACCTGTGGGTTAGCAGACCACTGACAATGCCGCTATGCCTCTGTCTCCGCAGAATGTATCTGTCTGCATGAGATGAGAGCAGGATTACACAAAATTATGATGTTCTTGATATGTGTGACTCTGCCTCAGCATTCAGGAGTATCGTAACTCATTTTCTCCTGGAATAATGATCTGTGAGTTCAACTCCATCAGGGCAGCTTGGCAAGAGGAATTGTGTAAATTTGGTTCTGGAATAAATTCTTCAATTAAAAGCCAGTATCGCTGATGGTGAGCGCAGCGGTAGCACTGCTGCCTCACAACGCCAGGGACACGGGTTCGATTCCCAGCTTGGGTCACAGTCTGAAAGACGTGCTGGTTCGATGCTAAATTCTCCCTCAGTGTTACCTGACAGGTGCCAGAGAGTGGCAACTAGGGAATTTTCACAGTAACTCCATTGCAGTATTAATGTAAGCCTACTTTACGATAATAATAAACAATTGCGTCATACTGCTGTTTTTGTATAATTAGGCTCTCTGTACATGACCCGCATAGTGAGGCTTCAATTTATCCGCTTACAAACCATAAAGTATTGACCAGAACTATCACGGTGGCACACTGGATAAGCACTTCTACCTCATGTTTGATTCCCAGCTTGGGTCAGTGACTGTGTGGAGTTTGCACATTCTCCCCATGTCTGTCTGAGTTTTCTCTGCATGCTCTGGTTTCCTCCCACAGTCTGAAAGACGTGCTGGTTAGGATGTATTGACCTGAACAGGCACCGGAGTGTGGCGACTACAGGATATTGACAGTAATTGCAATGTAGTGTGAATATAAGCCTTACTTATGACTAATAAATAAACTTAAAATTTTTTAAATCTAGTTCACACATGTCTTTTTGGGAAGTAAGTGTGCCGTTCTTGAACTAACATGCCTGTGCAGAAAGCAGCACCGTAGAGATGAGGAAGACTTGCAATGGGATGTCTATGTTTGGGTAGAGTAGGAAAATCCAAGCCATAAATACAGAACCCCTTTTGTTTGATTTTTTTTTCCCCTTGAAGAGCACTTGGAGACAATTGATCGCACAGAAAGACGCAGCTACTACAAAGCTGAAAGGTTCATCACCCTCGATGAGATCCAAACGTGGAAAGACTTGGCTGAAGGTGAGCCATGTGTTATTAGGCTTATGGTGTGGAGATACTGGGGTGGACACAATAAGAGGTGACACAAGAGGTCTCACAACACCAGGTTAAAGTCCAACAGGTTTATTTGGAAGCACGAGCTTTCGGAGCACTGCTCCTTCATCAAGTGAGTGGAGAATTGAGTTTCACAAACATGGCATATATAGACACAGACACTGTTGCAAGATAATGGTTAGAATGCAAGTCTTTACAAGTGCATGTACCTGTAAAGACTAGCATTCCAACCATTATCTTGCCATTTGTGTGCCTATACATGTATATGCCACTTTTGTGAAACCTAATCTTCACTCACCTGATGAAGGAGCAGTGCTCCAAAAGCTTGTGATTCCACATAAGCCTGTTGGACTTTAACCTTGATGTGGAGATGCTGGAATTGGACTGGGGTGGGCACAATAAGAAGTCCTACCACACCGGAATAAATCCAACAGGTTTATTTGTAATCACGAACTTTCAGAGTGCTGTTCCTTCATCAGGTGAGGGGAGAGGTACGTTTCACAAACACGGCATATATAGACACAGACACGATGGCAAGATAATGATTGGAATGTGAGTCTTTGCAGGTAATCAAGTCTTTACAGGTACAGACAATATGAGTAGAGAGAGGGTTAAGCACAGGTTAAAGAAATATAAATTGTTTCAAGCCAGGACAGTTAGTGAGATTTTACAGGCCCAGCCCAAACGGTAGGGTGACAGATAGTGTGACATGAAGCCAAGACCTTGGTTGAGGTCTCTCTCGTGTGCGGAACTTGGCTATCAGTTTCTATTTGGCAATGCTACATCTTGCGAATCCATGATGATGCAGAATTGCCGAACAGAAACTGATAGCCAGGTTTTGCACGCATGAGGCGGCTTCAACCAGGATCTTGGGTTCATCTCACACTATCTGTGGCCTGGGCTTGCAACATCCTATTAACTAACCTGGCTGGAGACAATTCACACTTTTTTAACCTGTGATTAATTCTCTCCACTCACACTTTCTGTACCTGTGAAGACTTGATTACTGTAAAGGCTCGCACTCCAACCATTATCTTGCAATTGTGTCTGTATCTATATATGCCGTGTTTATGAAACCCCAACTCTCCACTCACCTGATGAAGGAGCAGCACTCCAAAAGCTCGTAGTTCCAAATAAACTTTAACCTGATGTTGTCAGACTAGCTATACTTAAAAAGAACAAACTAGAAGAAGGTGGTCCATCAAAGGGTGAAATGTTCCTTGTATCCCCTTTCATCCAGGTGAAGAGATGACTCTTCACCTGAGGATGCGCACATCTCTTGGTAGCTGAGGATCTCTTGGGTGGTGGAGGGTGTCTACAGTTTAGCTGAAGATTAAAACGATAATCTCTGGGAGGGGGGTCGGGATATTGAATTTGATGATCAGACATGACCATCTGGTTGTGTCACAGCTTGGTATGGCTCCTGCTCTGTCCAAGACCAGAAGAAACTACAAAGGGTCATGAACATAGCCCAGTTCCATCACTCAAACTAGTCTCTCATCCATTGACTCTATCTGTTCTTCCCTCTGCCTTGGCAAAGCAGCCAGTATAATCAAGGACTCCTGCACTCTGAACATTCTCCCTTCTACCTTCTTCCGTTGAGAAAAGGTGCAAAGGTCTGAGATTACACACTAAGTGACTCAAGAACAGCTTCTTCCCTGCTGCAGTGACTTTTGAATGGACCTACCTCACATTATGTTTATCTTTCCTAGCTGTGAGTGTAACACTACATTCTGCACTGTCCCCTTTCCTCCTTTATGAATGGTATGTTTTACCTTATAGTGTGCTAGAAACAATACTTTTCACTGTATACTAATACATTTGATGATAAATCAAAATGAATGGTGGAGCAGGCTCGAAGGGCCAAATAGCTTCCTCCTATTTCTAGTTTGTTTCTATAAGACATTGGAGTAGAATTTGAGCAGATTCAGCTCATCATGTCGGCTCTCCCTTTCAATGAGATCATGACTGATTTGATGTAAAAACCCTCAACTCAACTATCCTGTCTTATCTCCAGAGTCCTACATTCCCTTACTGATTAAAAATCTATCTCAGCCTTGAACATACTTAATAACCCAGCCTTACAGTCCTCTGCAGTAACGATTTTCACAGAATTCCTTTACAAGGACAATACCAAGAATGTGTGGATGTACTGTGATGATACTGTGCAAAGAATAAAGAAAATTACAGCACAGAAACAGGCCCTTTGGCCTTCCAAGCCAGCACTGACCATGCTGCCCAACTGAACTAAAACCATTTATCCTTCTGGGACGATATCCCTCCATTCCCATCCTATTCATGTATTTGTCCAATGTCCCTTAAAATTCACTACCGTATCCACTTCCACTACCTCCCATGGCATGAATCCCAGGCACCTACCACCCTCTATTAAAAAAAACTTGCCTCGTACGTCTCCTTTAGACCTTCCTCTCTGCACCATAAACCTGTGCCCCCTAGTAATTGACTCTTCCACCCTGGGAGAAAGCTTCTGACTATCCATTTTGTCCTTGCCCCTTATAATCTTGTAGGCTTCTTTCAGGTTGCTCCTCAACTGACATCATTCCAGTGAGAACAAACCAAGTTTCTCCAACCTCTCATCAGAGCTGATGCCTTCCATGCTAGGGCAACATCCTGGTAAATCTTTTCTGTACCCTTTCCAAAGCCTCCACATTCTTCTAATAGTGTGGCGACCAGAATTGAATACTATATTCCCAGGGCTGCCGAGCTAAGGTTGTATAAATGTTGTGACAAATGACTTGCCAATTTTTAAACTTAAACACCGCCTTTAAGAAATGTATTTTTGTCGTGCTTTTTGTGAAGGTGCCACTTTGTCTATAACCGGTAGCCCACATGCTGAGCAAGCAGAGGCATAATTGATTCTAATGGTTGGCGTGTTTGTTTTAATCTGAGTTAATGCAGCTTGTTGTTCTAGTATTTTCCTCTGGGGTCTGATTAGGTGGATTGACAGGAAAAATCATGTGATTGAGCAGAACTTGGCCACCTCATTGAATGTTTTTAAGACAAGGATAGGTAGATTTTTGAACAGTAAAGGGATTAAGGATTATGTTGAGCGGGCGGGTAAGTGGAGCGGAGTCCATGAAGAAATCAGCTGTGATCTAGGATCAGGCTTGAGGGGGCCAGATGGTTGACTCCTGCTCCTAGTTCCTATGTTCTTACAGAGGAAAACAATTGGTCAGTTGTTCTTTTCAATCTTTGCCGAGCAGTAGCTCTATGTGTCTGCACTGTAGAGTTTCTATGATTATTATGAAGAAAATGGAGGGTTATGATGACAGATTTAAATGGGGAGAGATCAGAGATGTCAGTGTGTTAACAAGTGCAGCCCTCTCTTATTTCCACAAGCTTCACTTTGTTTGCAGCCATCAATACTCCCCTATCATGGGGACTCCTACTCCTGTCATTGGTTTGACTTCTAACCTTTCACCAAGAACAGGCTTAGGCTGATTGCATTGTTAAGTTAATTGCCTTATTAAAGACAGGTTAATGGCTGCTGGCTGAACCTCCAAAGCAGTATACATGGACTGCAACAGTTGAGAAATTGTATGAAGTGTGTATTCCTGCGCATTGGATGCAGAATAGAACAGGAGTAGGGAGTAGGCCATTCAGCCCCTTGTGCCCGTTCTGCCATTCAGTAAGATAATGGCTAATCTAACTCCACTGTACCTACCTGAGTCCCATATCCTTTGATACCCTCTGTCAAAAGTGTGTCTATCTCAGACGGAAACCAAACAATTGAACCAGCCTTTCATCCATTGACTCTATCTACACTTCCCGCTGCCTCGGGAAAAGCAGCCAGCATGATTAAAGGACCCACGCGTGCCGCACATTCTCTTTTCCATCTTTTTCCTTTGCAAAAAAAATTAAAAAGTCTGAGGTCACGTACCAACTGACTCGAGAACAGCTTCTTCCCTACTGCTGTCAGACTTTTGAATGGACCTACATCACGTTAAGTTGATCTTTCTCTACACCCTAGCTGTGACTCTAAAACACTACATTCTGCACTCTCTTTTTCTTTACTATGAACAGTATCCTTTGTATAGCGTGCTAGAAACAATACTTTTCACTATATGTTAATACATGTGACAATAATAAATCAAATCAAAACAGCATCCACTGTTGTTTGAGGAAGAGAGTTCCAAACCTCCCCACTCTGTGTGTGGAACAGTTTTCTAACACCTCTCCTGAATAGTTTGGCACTAATTTTTAGATAATGGTCCCTGATTCTAGAACCTTCAACTAGTTTATCCTTATCCAGCTTGACCTTCCTTGTAAATATTTTGTAGACTTCTATCAGATCATCCCTCAGTCTCCTGAATTTGAGAGCATAAAGGCCCTGTTTGCCAAATCTCTCACAACTTAACCCTGAAGTCCAGATCCGTTGTGAAGTCCAGTAAAAAGACAAGCTGCTGTATTATTTATCCATCATATTAGCAAGGAGGCTGGGATGGTGGAGCCTAATTACTAGCAAGGACTGTTTGGATTGAATAGCCTGTCTCAGTGCCATATATTCTACACAACCCCACTTACAGTTCCCATCTGTGTCCCTGAAACAGAAATCAATGGGAAGCTAATGCCCTGATGGTATCATCGCTGGGCTATTTATGCAAAAACTCAGCTAATATTCTGTGGGTCTGAATCCTGCCATGGTAGATGGTGGAATTTCACAATATCAAAGAATACTTCAGTGCAGAAAAGGCCCTTCGGCCCATCAGTCTGTACTGGCACATGAAAGGTCAGACCTGCTCACCCAATCTGACTTGCCAACACTAGGCCCATAACCTTGAGTGACATGCCAAGTATTAATCCAAAAACTTTGTGAGGCGACCGGCCTCCACCGCCCGTTCCAGGCAGTGCATTCCAGACCCTCACCATTCTCTGGGTAAAAAGGTTTTTGAATTCAATAAACAAAAATCTGGAATTAAGAATCCACTGATGACCATGAAACTATTGGATTCTTGGAAAAACCCATCTGGGTTCAACAATGTTCTTGAGGGAAGAAAATTTGCCATCCTTACCCTGGTCTGGCCTACACGTGACTCCAGAGCCACAGCAATATGGTTGACTCAACTGCCATCCAAGGGCAACAAGGGATGGGCAACAAATGCTGGCCCAGCCAGCTACACCCATGTCCCATGAATGAATATTAAAAAAAATTGAATTAGAAGGTAAAATACAGGAAATATTCAACAGGTTTAGTGGCAAGAGAGGTGCAGTTAACCTTTCCATTGATGATCTTTTTGGAAAAGTGAGGAGAGGTGACAGTCTGGAAACAAATCCAGTCGCAGAAGAAAGATGTGGGGTGGTGATTGCGGTGGTGTTGGATGGTATGAGGGGTGGTTTGGGGGCAGGTGATGACAGGGCTGTTGGGTACCGAGGGAGCAACCAAGGATTCCAATCTCAGTTATCTGCTGGTGGACCCTGTTGGAAGTCTGCAGTGTGTGGAGGTCTGGTGTGCAGGGCAGCTTGACCTTGCTCTGATGATAATTTCAACACACCACTTCCACCACGCACAGAGGAAGAGTGGCTCTTTCTTTCAGGTACCGGAGCCATCTCCCAGTGCCCTGCTGCATCCTCGCAAGAGATGCAAGAAAGTTGGACAGAAGTAACTCACTTCCTGACTCTCCCCAAAGCCAGTCCACCATCTACAAAGCACAAATGAGGAAGGAGTATGATGGAATACTCCCCACTTCCTTGGATGGGTGCAGCTCCAACAATACTCAAGAAGCTCAACACCATCGAGGACAAAGCAGCCCCACTTGATTGACACCCTATCCACAGACATTCACTCCCTCCATCTCTGACGCTCAGTAGCAGCAGTGTGTACTATCTACAAGAAGCACTGCAGCAATTCACCAAAGATCCTTAGACAGCACCTTCCAAACCCATGACCTCTTCCATCTAGAAGGACAGGGGCTGCAGACACATGGGGAACACCACCACCTGCAAATCCCCCTTTCGAACCATTCGCCATCTTGACTTGGAAATAAATCGGCTGTTCCTTCGCAGTGGCTGGGTCAAAATCCTGGAATTCCCTCCCTAACGACATTGTGGATTAACCCACAGCACATGGACTGCAGCGATTCAAGAAGGTAGCTCACCACCATTTTCTCAAGGGGCAACTAGGGATGGGCAATAAATGCTCAAGTCCCACAAATGAATAAAAAAATGTAAGAAGTCTTGAGGGGCATAGATACGATGAACGCCCACAGTCTTAGAAGTATATGGGGAGAGGGATCTTATAGAAACATATAAGATTATAAAGGCAATAGATAAGGTGGAAGCAGGGAAGTTGTTTCCACTAGCGGGTGAAACTAGAACTAGGGGGCATGGCCTCAAAATAAAGGGAAGCAGATTCGGACTGAGTTGAGGAAGAACTTCTTCACAGAAAGGGTTGTGAATCTGTGGAATTACCTGCCCAATGAAACAGTTGAGCCTACCTCATTGAATGTCTTTAAGGCAAGAATAGATAGATTTTTGAACAGTAAAGGAATTAATGTTTATGGTAAGTGGGCGGGTTAGTGGAGCTGAGTCCACGAAAAGATCAGCCATGATCTTATTGAATGGTGGAGCAGGCTCGAGAGGCCAAAATGGTCTACTCTTGCTCCAAGTTCTTATGTTCTTTTTTCCCCAGGGAAGGGGAATTGAAAACTGGAGAGGATAGGTTTAAGGTGAGAGGGGGGAAGATTTAAAAAGGGATCAGAAGGGCAACTTCTTTACGTAGAGGTGCGTCTATGGAATGAGCTGCTACAGAAAGTGGTTGAGGCAAGTGTGATAGCAACATTTAAAAAGCATTTAGATAAGGCCATGGATGGGAAAGGATTTGAGGGATATGGGCTCAACGCATGCACTTAGGACAGGGTGAGAGGTGCTGTGTGGATCGGTTGAGTCAATGGGCCTGTTTCTGTGTTGTGTTGCTCCACGATTCTAATAATAGTTCCATTGTTATCAGTAGGTTTCGCAATTCAGAGCCCATCTAAGTAAAGCTTAAAGTTTGTTTATTAGTCACAACTAAGTTTACATTAAGTTTATTTATTAGTCACATGTAAGTTTATATTAACATTAAGTAAGTTACTGTGAAATTCCTCTAGTCGCCACAGTCCGACACCTGTTCGGGTACACTGAAGGAGAATTTAGCGTGGCCAATCTACCCTAACCTGCACGTCTTTTGGACTGTGGGAGAAAACTGGAGCCCCCGCAGGAAACCTCCGCAGACACGGGGTTGGGGAGGGGGGGACGTACAAACTCCACCTAAGCTGGGAATTGAGCCCGGATCCCTGGCACTGTGAGGTAGCAGTGCTAACCACTATGCCACCGTGCTGTGAGGCAGCAGCGCTAACTCGCTGTGCCTCCCTTTGTACTTTGATGTTCGTCGAAGAATAAATTGTACAAAATGCATGCGTTTGGGGAAGAAATGTGCGTAAATATGATTAAATGCTTGCAAAACATCAACTTACTTAGATCTGACAGCTCAATTGTAAATGGGTCCTGATTCCCTCAAATACATGTTATCGGCTCAACTGGGGACGACTGAATAACAAATGTATTTAATAATCTCTGCCAAAGGTGGTATAAATATTTTACACTGATATTATAGTTACAAGAGCTTGAAAGCTGCCAAGTCCAGTAACTGATAAAATTTATATATTCATCAGAAAACAACCTGGCCCTCAGTACACACAACATTACGTGCTTTACATCATCCACCCATTAGCCCGAGGCACTTTGTAAAGGTTGTATTTTCCACCGCAGGCGGGAATGCAATGAAAAGAGACATTAGATGCCATTGGAAAATGAAATATCAGAGCCTGACACACATTCAGTGCCATAGGTTTGTCATACTACATGGCTGATATTGATTTAGAGTTGTTCCAGTTTCTCATCGTGATGTGGAGTCACCCCAAGCAGCTGTACGTCGGCCCATTCCCCGGAAATGATTTTCCCTCTTGCCCTTGTTTACTGTGTCAGTTCAAGGCTCAGTTGATGGCAGCCTCGAACCAGTGAGGCTGTGAAAGATCTCGTGGCGCACTTTCAGAGGAGAACGTTTGGTGGGGGAGGGTTCTTCCGGTGTCCAGTCCGATCTTTATTCCTCGATTAATATCAAACTACAAAGGTTAGCACTGCTGCATCACAGCGCCAGGGATGCGGGTTCGATTCCTGGCTCAGGTCACTGTCTGTGTGGAGTTTGCACGTTCTCCCCGTGACTGCGTGTGTTTCCTCTGGATTCCTCCCACAGTCCAAAAGGTCTGCCCGTTAGTTGGATTGGCCATGCTAAATTTCCCCTTAGTGTCTGCGGGACCAGTAAAGGTAAATTTGTGGCGTTATGGGGATGTGGCCTGGGTGGGATTTTGTAGGTGCAGATTTGATGGACCAAATGGCCTCCTCCTGCAGTGTTTAAAGGTTTATGGTGTATTTGTTTAATTGTCACAAGTCGACTTACGTTAACAGTGCAATGAAGTTCCTGTGAAAATTCCCTAGTCGCCACACTCTGGCGTCTGTTCGGTTTACACTGAGGGAGAATTTAGAGCTGACCAGTATGTCTTTTGGACTGTGAGAGGAAACTGGATCATCCAGAGAAAACCCATGCAGACATGGGGAGAATGTGCAGACTCCACACAGACAGAGACCGGAGCTGGGAATTGAACCTGGGCCCTGGCACTGTGAGGCAGCAGTGCTAACCACTGTGCCACCATGCCACTCCCCACAGTAGGGATTCTATGAGCACTTATTCCCTGACCAACATTCCATGAGCAAGTTATCTAGGTCATTTTCATGTGGCTGTTTTGTTGGGAAATTTGTTGTGTGTGAACTGACCATCCCATTGACCGGACTACAATAGCGATGAGCCTTCAAAAAGTACTTCATTAACTGTAAATTACTTTGGCCAATCCTTTAACTTCTGGCTTCACACCAGCGACAGTACAACTGTCGTTGCCATTATAATAGTGTTTGAAAACTCTTGGGTGGTTTGAGGTTTCAGACTTACATTGCACATTCACTGGTAGCCTGCTTCTCACCGGAAGGGCAGGAAGCGGTCACAGACTGCTACTTGTAATAAACCCAGTTTGCTACAGTTACAGCCAAGTCTGATCGTTTCATTCTGAGAGATTGGTTAATTTTAAGCCCTACTTTCTTAACATAAGCTCCTTACCGTGCAGAAGCAGGCCATTCAGCCCATCAAGTCTGTACTGACAACAATCCCACCCAGGGCCCTATCCCTGCTTAGTTATCCCGCTAATCCCTCTAACCTATCACATCTTTGGACGCTAAGAAGCAATTTAGCATGCCTAATCCATCTATTGTGCACATCTTTAGACACTAAGGGACAATTAGCATGGCCAATCCACCTAACCTGCACATCTTTAAACATGAAGGGGCATTTAGTGTGGCTAATCCACCTAACCTACACATCTTTGGACATGAAGGGGCAATTTAGCATGGCCAATCATCTAACCCGCACATCTTTGGACACAAAGAGGCAATTTAGCATGGCCAATCCACCTAACCCACACTCTGGGAGGAAACCGGAGCACCCGGAGGAAACCCATGCACACATGGAGGAGAACGTGCAGACTCCACACAGATAGTGACCCAAGCCAGGTATTGAGCTCAAGTCCTTGGTGCTGTGAGACAGCAATGCTAATCTGCTGTGCCACCATGCCAGGGAATTCCTCTTCCCTGAATATTGTGGAACTTTTTAATGCAAACTTGTGTGGAGAATAGAATAATAGAATCCTACAGTGCACTCTATAAGTTTCAATAAGATGCTCCCTCATCCTTCTAAACTCCAATGAGTACAGACCCAGAGTCCTCAACTGTTCATCATAGGGCAGCCCGAAATCAATCTTTAACTTCAGTTGCATCTTCCAAACATGTGACCTCCACCATCCTGAAGGACAAGGCGGGGAGGGCAGCAGACACATGGGGAACACCACCAGCTGTAAGCTCCCCCTCCAAGCCACTGTCCATCCTGACCTGGGGACGTATTAGCTGTTCCTTCTCTAGTTGTGGTCAAAGTGCTGGAACTCCTTCCCTAACAGCTCTGTGGTTGTACCTATACCATACTGGATCAGCAACAGGTTCAAGAAGGCAGCTTACGCCACCACCTTCTCATGGGGACAATCTGGGATGGGCAATAAATGCTGAAGCCCACATCAAGAAGTCTCACAACACCAGGTTAAAGTCCAACAGGTTTATTTGGTAGCACAAGCCACAAGCTTTCGTATTGTTGCTCCTTCATCGGATGAGTGGGAGTTCTGTTCACCAACAAGTCTTTACAGGTAATCAAGTCTTAAACATGCCGACATCGGAGGGAGTTAAGCCCAGGTTAAAGAGACTTAATTACCTGTAAAGACTTGCATTCCAACCATTACTTTGTAAATCAGTTTGTGTCTATATATGCCCTGTTTGTGAACAGAACTCCCACTCACTTGATGAGGGAGCAGCACTCTGAAAGGTTGTGCTACCAAATAAACCTGTAGACTTTAACCTGGTGTCATGAGACTTCTTATTGTGCTCACCCCAGTCCAACGCTGGCATTTCCACATCATGAAAGCCCACACCATGCATCGATGAACTAAGAAAGAGGCAAGTATTGCTGTGTCTGGAGTTGCATGTTGGCCAGAGCAGGTTTAAGAACAACAGATTTCCCTCCTCAGAGGAGCCAGATAGGTCTTTCTGATCATCTGTCAGTTCCCTGAGTGCCATTACTGATACTAATTTTTAAACTGGATTTATTACATTTCCCAACTTTTGTGATGGGACTTGACCTGAAGTTTCTGAATTAGCAGTCCAGTAACATAAACAGTAATGCTAATCACCCCCTCCATCCCATTCATTAATAAAAACGGCTACTTAGGAATGAAATATAGTTTCTTTTTCCAGTCATAGGGCGGGATTTTCTGACCACACTTGCCCTAAAACTGGAAAACCCCATCCTGCAGTCAAGTAAAGTTTATTGTGAAGTGTCACGATTAGGTTTACGTTAACACTGCAACGAAGTTACTGTGAAAAATCCCCTAGTTGCCACACTCTGCCGCCTGTTCGGGTAACACAGAGGGAGAATTTAGCATCTAACCAGCACGCCTTTCAGAACATGGAAGGAAACTGGAACATCCGAGATCAATGGACCTCAGTGTGATCTACTCTCTGCCCTCCTGTTATGATTGACACAGTGGGTGGGACTGGAAAACTCCTCTGCTGAATTGTAGAATCCCTACAGCGCAGAAGGAGGCCATTCGGCCCAACGAACCTGCATCGGTTCTCCAGATCTTACCCAGCCTATTATTATTCCTGCTCAAAAAAAAAACCAAACACAGTTCGTTACTTTACATGCTAGCAAAAAAAATCAATTCTTTTTAGGCTTATGTAGAAAAATATTGGCTGAAAAATTCCCACGGAGAACACGCTATACAATTATTCCAGAGTCACTGTCATTACGTTTTGATCAAAGGTGAGTAAATGCTCTCAAAACCTTTTTCTTGAAGATCTGTCTTTCCCAGGAGCTCAAGGATTTTTCCTGAGCTTGAGAGAAAACAGTTTTTTAGCCGTGGTCTGTTCCCGCTCATGGTTTGCGCTCGGCGCCTTCTTCTCCAGGTTCTGGGTTCCTTTTGTGGACATTAACCCACTTTTGTAACAGTCCAGCTCTTCCTGCGTCACCAGCAACTGGGCCTTGAGTTTGTTGCGTTCTTGCAACACTTCCTTCAGCTCCTGGAGCGTGAAACGCGGTCGCTCCGGGTCGTTAATGTCAACTACCATTTTGTCCGGTCCCACCGCCGGCTGCCCCCCCAAGTTGCCCCTGGCCTCCTGCAGCTCCCTCTGAAGCCTCTCTGTTTCTGTCCTCAGGTTGTCCCGTTCGATCTTCAGCGTTTCCACGCTGAGGTTCTGCTTGTCCACCAAGGACTCGAATATCTCCAGGACCCTGATGATCTTGTACTGCAGCTCTGCCACCGTGTGGCTGTCCTCTGAGCTGCTGAGTTTGAACAGGTCGCGGCCAATGACGTAGGACATGTCGTAGACATCTTCGGCCGTGAGCTCAAAGGGATCTTTCTCAAATGCTGACGTAGGGTTCGCCTCCTCCATCGGCTTTCCTTCCAGTGCCTCCTTGTTCTCTGGCCAGACTAGAAGTGGAAATAAAATCCTGAGATAGACAGCTGCTGTGTTACAAGCAGCTTGCTTCAGGAGAACTTCAGGTCCACAAATTTCAACAGCGCACTGTTAAGTCTGGTATCTGTTAGGTGACTTGCTTCAGGCAACAGAACAAACGTTTGGTACTTCCTCTGTCTGTGCCGAGGTTTCACATGACAGGAAGTAGGAGGGTTTCTCGATCGGCAGTCTTTCAAAACCAGTGTTTGACAATCCTCAGTTGCTTAGCAACGTCCACAGGGAAGCAGGATTTCTGCTTCTCTTGTGCAGTTTCCAAAATAGCTTTTCTGCTTTTGCAATAGGCAGCTTGAGGTGGTGTATTTCAGCTCCTTCCTTCAAAGTTTATCTGAGCTTCACAATCGCAGAAACATACATAATGGAAGAAAATCATTGAACCCCTACAATGTAGAAGGAAGCCATTCAGCCCATTGAGTCTGCACTGATTACAACCCCACTCAGGCCCTATCCCCATAACAACACATATTTATCCTGCTAATCCCCCTGATGCCAAGGGGAAATTTAGCATGGCCAATCCACCTAACCTGCACTTCTTTGGACATGGGAAAGTTTAGCGTGGTCAACCCACCTAACGTGCACATCTACAGATGCTAAGCGACAATTTAGTATGCTAATCCACCTAACCCGCACATCTTCAGATGCTAAGCGACAATTTAGCATGCCCAATTCACATAACCCTCACATCTTTGGACATTAAGGGGCAATTTAGCATGTCCAATCCAACTAACCTGCAGAGCTTTGGACATTAAGGCGCAATTTAGCATGGCCCACCCACCTAACCTGCAGAGATTAGGCCATGCTAAATTGCCCCTTAGTGTCCAATTATGTGTGGGTTAGGGTGATTAGCAGGCTAAATACGTGAGGTTAGAGGATAAAGCTCTGTTGAAGAGTCATTGCAGACTCGATGAGCTGAATGGCCTTTTGCACTGTAAGGATACAGATCCACTATGGGGATTCTACATCCTGGGGCAAGAAGAAAGACATTTGGCAGAATGGGGATGAGAAAAATAACAGCCATAATTAAATGGTGGGGCAGTCTCGATGGGCTGAGTGGCCTAATTCTGCCCTATGTCTTATGGTCTTACAAACCGGGATCGAACCACTGTGCCACCCTGATGTGCTGGTTAGGTGATTGGCTGTGCTGAATTTGCTCTCAGCGTAACTGAACAGATGCCGGAGTGTGATGATTGGGGGATTTTCACAATAATTTCAGTGCCACCTGGGAAAGGTAAAGTTGCCATAGTCCCAGATGACCGTAGGCTCCTCTCCCCTCAGAGAGAGAGAGCTGACTTGTGGCGATTTAACCTGAGGATTTCCAGACCTCCGGTGAGGGGCAAGATTGAGAAGGTGAGTCCTTCATGGATAACCTCAACTGGTGCGGGAATTGAGCCTGCGCTCTTGGCGTTGCTCTGCAGTATGAACCAGCTGTCCAGCCAAATGAGCTAAACCAAGTCCCTCGTATGCTGCACACAAGTCTCCTCCTTGATTCATCTCACCCTTCCATCAGACTGCCTATTCCAATCTTGATTCCTCTTAACTGCATTTAAGCTAGCCATTTCGACCACTCCTTGTGGTAGTGAGTTCCACATTTGCAAGTTACACTGGAATGCAGAAGCATCTCCTGAATTCACTTTTGGATTTCTAAGTGATTATCATCTGTTTGTGATCCCGAGTTCTGGTTTCCCCTACAAGTAGAAACATCTTCTGGAGGGTTGCTGAGCATTTATCTGCATGGAAGCTCCGAGAGTTTGGCCTCCACTGTAGTCCATTGATCTGATGAGACCAGGCCCTGCTGTACCTTATTTTGGAGTCTAATCCCAGTTTGATTGTTGGGCTCACAATGCATGGATAAACTGGAATCTTACCCTATGTGTAGCCTTGATCCACAGACAGCAAGGGAAGATCTGGGTTGCGTGGTGGTTAGCACAGCTGTCTCACAGTGCCAGGACCTGGGTTCGATTCAGGCCTCGGGTCTACATCTGAGTGGCATTTGCTAGTTCTCCCCATCTCTGTGTGGGTTTCCTCCGGATGTTCCGGTTTCCTCCCACAGTCCAAAGATGTGTAACTTGGGTGGATTGGCCATATTAAATTACTCCTTAATGTCCAAAGATGTGCAGGTTAGGTGGATTGGCAATGCTAAATTGTCCCTTAGTGTCCAAAAGATGTGCTGGTTAAGAGGATTGGCCATGCTAAATTGTTCCTTGGTATCCGAAGATGTGCTGGTAAGGTGTATTAGCCATGCTAAATTGCCCCTTAATGTCCAACAATGTGAAGGATTGGCCATGCTAAATTGCCCCTTGGTGTCCAAAGATGTATGGGTTAGGTTGATTGGGTGTGCCAAATTGCCCCTTAGTATCCAAAGGTGTATGGGTTAGGTGGATTAGCCATGCTAAATTCTCCTTAGTGTCAGCATGTTAGTAGGGTATGTCAGTAGATTACGGACCTGTGTGGGATTGTGGTCGGTGCAGACTCGGTGGGCCGAATGGCCTCCTTCTGCACTGTAGGGATTCTATGATATGCTCCCCTCCACTTGATGCAGTCCCACATTCCAGTTTCACTGAATTCTTTTTGACAGTTGTCCTCTGGCGGGATTTGACGTTGCGATCCATTAGTTTTCGCCGAGCTAACAGATCTCCCTCCTTTTCACTCTTTGCTGTCCTGTTAACGCTGTATCTCTAGAACCAGTGCTGCCTCCCTCGCTGAGTGGGTCAATTCATTCAAACACAGGATAGAATAGAAATTAATAATGGCATTTATAATGTTTTATGTATGTACTCAACAAGGTAATGAGGGATCACATCTGAGGAAACAGAGCATTTCATTCCATTGCTTTTGCTGAACCGTACAAGTATCATTCATGTGTGAAGTGGCTGTTAAAAATCATCTCAACACTTCACACTGATCAGTATGGTATACTCATCAGTGCTGTCAAGAAGCAGAGGTGTACCGTTGGGAGAATGCCTTGTCAATATGATGATCTGCTGTTTACATTGATTTTAATTCCACCAGTTCGAATCTTCTCACTTCTTACCCAGTCATTTATTCACTGTTTGCACCTTGTTTGTTCTAGGAGTGGTAGGCACTACAACAACTGCCCTTGGATTGAGATTAGCTTTGTCTCCAGATAATACTTCTGTCCCTGAGCATGAGGGAGAAATAGAGCCAGTGCAGAAGGCAAACAAGTCTGTGGGGATAGATCATAAGACGTTGGAGCAGAATTAAGCACTCGGCCCATCGAGTCTGCTCCGCCATTCAATCGTGGCTGATACTTTTCTCATCACCATTCTCCTGCCTTTTCCCCATAACGTCTGATCTTCTTATTAATCAAGAATCTATGTATCTCTGTCTTAAAGACACTCAATGACCCAACCTCCACAGCCTCCTGCGACAAAGAGTTCCACAGATTCATCGCTTTCTGGCTGAAGAAATTCCTCCTCATCTCTGTTTTAAAGGGTCGTCCCTTTAGCCTGAGGTTGTGCCCTCTGGTTCTAGTTTTTCCCTAGTAGTGGAAACATCCTCTGCATGTCCACTCTATCCAAGTTTAGTAAGTTTAATAAGATTATCCCCCCCATCTTTCTAAATTCCAAAGAGTATAGACATAGAGTCCTCAACCGTTCCTCCGACAACAAGCTCTTCATTCCAAGGATCATTCATGTGAACCTCGTCTGGACCCTTTGCAAGGCCAGCACATCCTTCCTTACATACAGTGCCCAAAACTGCTCCCACTATTCTAAGTGGAGTCTGACCAGAACCTTATATAGCTTCAGAAGTACATCCTTGCTCTTGTATTCTAGCCCTCTTAAAAGTAAAGTTTACATGTTGAGTAACACTACAGTAAAGTTACTGTGAAATTCCCCGAGTTGCCACACTCCAGCGCCTGTTCAGGTCATTGCGCCTGTTCAGGTCATTGCGCCCTAATCTTTCGGAATTGGGAGGAAACCGGAGCACTAAGAGGAAACCCATGCAGACACAGGGAGGATGTACAGTCTCCATACGGACAGTGACCTGAGCCAGGAATCGAACCTGGGTCCCTGTGCTATGAGGCAGCAGTGCTAACCCGCTGTGCCACCCTGTTTGCGCATTGAAGAAACTATATCTTTTTTTAAACTCTTTATGATTAAACTGGGATAGGCACCAGCTTTACCACTAACACAAACTCAATTTCACTCGGTCATAAAGAAAGAATTTCTCATAAATACTTGTAAGGAGGTGAAGTGTTTTATTATACTACTGAATGGGATGCTAAATGCCTTTACTACTTAGAGTCTTATTTGTATTGCTTGGTAATAATCGAGAGGTTTCCAAGTGTAAGAAGTGGCTCGTCAGTGCAAACACATTATTAATTTGATGTGGCGATGCCGGTTTTGGAGTGGGTGAGTGCAGTAAGAAGTCTCACAACAAGACAAGAAGTTGTACAAGCCATTGGTAAGGGTCACACGTGGAATACTGTGTACAGTTCGGGTCACCCTATTATAAAAAGGATATTATTAAACTAGAAAAAGTGCAGAAAAGATTTACTAGGATGTTACTGGGACTTGATGGATTGAGTTACAAGGAGAGGCTGGATAGACTGGGATTTTTTTTTCTGTGGAGGCTTAGGGGCGATCTTATAGAGGTCTATAAAATAACGAAGGGCACAGATCAGCTATATAGTCAATATCTTTTCTCAAAGGTAGGGGAGTCTCAAACTAGAGAGCATAGGTTTAAAGTGAGAGGGGAGAGATACAGAAGTGTCCAGAGGGGCAATTTTTCACATAGAGGGTGGTGAGTGTCTGGAATAAGTTGTCAGAGGTAGTAGTAGAGACGGGTACAATTTTGTCTTTTAAAATGCGTTTAAATAGTTACATAGGTATGATGGATATAGAGGGATATGGGCCAAATGTGGGCAATCGGGATCAGTTTAGGGATTTAAAAAAAATGACGGCATGGACAAGTTGGGCTGAAGGGTCTATGACTCTAAGGACCAACTTAAAATCCAACAGCTTTATTTGGAATCACGAGCTTTGGAACGCTGCTCCTTCATCACATGAAAACAGAGAATTTACAGTGCAGTGCAGAAAAGTCTGCACTGACAATTTCTACTATTAAAGATGTGCTAATCCCATTTTTAAAAAAGTTTTACTTATTAGTGTCACAAGTAGGCTTACATTAACACTGCAATGAAGTTATTGTGAAAATCCCCCTAGTCGCCACACTCCGGCGCCTGTTCAGGTATATTGAGGGAGAATTTAGCATGGCCCAATGTCCTCTAACCGGCGTGTCTTTCGGACTGTGGGAGCGCAGATACAGGTAGAATGTGCAGACTCCACACAGACAGGGAAGGGAATTCCAATTCAGGGAAGAGAAGGGAATGGTTTAGTTTGGAGGGGCATTGCTTTTTATTTTGGTCGGCACAACATCGAAGGCCGAAGGGCCTGTTCTGTGCTGTAATGTTCTATGTTCTATGTTCTATGTACAGTGACCCAAGCAGAGAATCGAACCCAGGTCTCGGGCACTGTGAGGCAGCAATGCTTACCACCTATACCACCATGACGCCCCAACATGTATTATTTCTATTCCAACCTATCCCGCACATCTTTGGACTGTCCGAGGAAACTGGAGCACCCGGAGGAAACCCACGCAGACACGTGGAGAATGTGCAGACACCACACAGACAGTCCGGAGGCGGGAATTGAACCTAGGTCCCTGACACTGTGAGGCAGCAGTGCTAACCCACTGTGCCCTATGAAGAGGTTTCACAGCTTTAGAGTTTCTTTTCTTTAATTCCCCTTCAGCAATTTTATCTCTTGCTGACTGCAGTAAACCTTCACGTTCACCATCGTTAAATCTGGAAATGGCAATGGTTTTAACTTGAGGGAGCAGAGCTTTTACATAGCATCTGCCCTGGCAATATCTATCACTCAAGGCACGTTAATTCCATTTTCCTGCACTTGTCTCAGATCTTTGAATGTTATGATATTTCCAGTGCTCATCGAAATTTTTTTTTAGAGGTTCATAGAATCTCTGCAGTGCAGAAGGAGTCCATTCAGCCCATCAAGTCTGCACCGACCACAATCCCATCCAGCCCTGTTCCCGTAACATACATATTTACCCTGCCAGCCCCCCTGACGCTAAGGGGCAATTTATCATAGCCAATCCATCTAATCAACACATCTTTGGATGCTAAGAGACAATTTATTATGGTCAATCCACCTATCCATCAGCTTGTCTTTTGGACTGTGGGAGGAAACCAGAGCACTTGGAGGAAATGCACACAGACACAGGGAGAACATGCAATCTCTACACAGACAGTGACCCGAGCCAGGAATTGAATCCGGATCCCTAGTGCTGTGAGGTAGCAGTGCTAACCAGTGTGCCACCATGAGGTTGTAAGGTCCCACCCTCCGGCCCCACCCTCTACCTTCCCAGGTATTGCTTTCCAGATTCCCACCACCCTCTGCATGAAAAAGCTTCTTTTCAAATCCCCTCTGGATCTCCCGCCCCACACCCTAACACTGTGCCTCCCTCATGATTGACCCCTCAACCCCTCAAATATGTGGACATATTTGATTTGATTTGATTTGATGTATTATTGTCACATGTATTGGGATACAGTGAAAAGTATGGTTTCTTCCGTGCTATACAGAAAAAGCATACTGTTCATAGAGAAGGAAAGGAGAGAATGCAGAATATAGTGTTATAGTCACTGCTAGGGTATAGAGAAAGATCACCTTGGTGCGAGGTAGGTCCATTCAGAAGTCTTACAGCAGAGGGAAGAAGCTGTCTTGAGTCGGTTGGTACGTGACCTCAGACTTTTGTATCCTTTTTCCCAACGGAAGAGATGGAGAAGGGAATGTTTGAGTTTGTTGATATGTGAGTTTGATATTCCAGTGCACCAAGTTACGCGTAATAGATTGCATATATTGGCTCAGGAACAATTTTTTCATGTCCTTGTAATTTGTTATCACCAAAGTCAAAGTTAACAGTAGAGTGTTGGGGAGAGTTACAATTCAAAGAGATCTAGGTTCATAACTGCTTGAAAGTGGAATCACTTTCAAGTGGCTAGAGCGGTGAAGAAGGCGTTCAACATGCTTGATTTCATTGGTCAGAACATTGAGTACAGAAGTTGAGATGTCTTGTTGAAGTTGTACAAGATATTGGTAAGGCCACACTTGGAATGTTGTCTACAGTTCTGATCACCCTATTATAGAAAGGATATTATTAAATTAGAAAGAATGCAGAAAAGATTTATTAGGATGCCACCGGCACTTGATAATTTGAGTTATAAGGAGAGGCTGGATGTACTGGGACTTTCTTCTCTGGAGCGTAGGATGCTGAGGAGTGATCTTATAGAGGTCAACAAAATAATGTGGGGCATAGATCAGCTAGATAGTCAATATCTTTTCTCAAAGATAGGGGGATCTAAAACTAGAGGGCATAGGTTTAAGCTGAGTGGGGATTGTCCAAAGGGACAATTTTTTTATACAGAGGGTGGTGAGTGTCTGGAATGAGCTGCCAGAGGCAGTCATAGAGGCAGGTACAATTTTGTCTTTTAAAAAGCATATAGACAGTTACATGGTTGAGATGGATATCAAGGTGCATGAGCCAGATGTGGGCAATTGGGTGTAGCTTAGAAGTTTAAAACTAAAGGACAGCATGGCCAAGTTGGGCCAAAGGGCAAGTTTCCATGCTTGTAAACCTCCATGACTCTAAATGAGTTTCAGTATCAGATTTGATCCACTGTGTGAATTCTGCGTGGTACAGGTGCCCTGACTATGTTTGTTTTCCTGTAAACTTACTGGTAATTAGTTTGCTTATGAGTTGTCTGGACAACTGAACTTCCAAAGACAATTTATGAATGTTTTCAAGTTTTGACACCCAAGGGTAGCTTAGTGAGATGCTGAACAGATGCTGTCAGTTAGTAATAAACTGCATTAAATTTCCTTCAAATAGAAAGATCCCCTGCTGGCTAAGCAAGTTAAAGCTGCGAGTATTTCAGCCCTCTGATAAGGAAGAACCCAGGTGCCTTTGCCGCTTGATGCGCTTAGCTTATCTGAGCTGGAACATTGGCTACTTCAGCGGAGTTGGACAGCGGGGAGGGAGGAAAGGAAATCAGCTAGGATTCCTCACACTTACCACATACAGTGAGCCCCGCTGCAATGTACAAGCTTGCAGAATCGAGTGGGCTCAGCAAGGTTATCATTTAATTTACCAAGAAGATAGGAGTTAGGAGCAGACGTCGGCAAATCCAGCCCTTCATGTCTGCTCTGCCATTCAGTCGGACCATAGCTGACCTAGTCTCAAATCCACCTCCTCACCTATTCCCCATGTCTCTTTCTAAGAACAAGGAGCAGTACATCACAGGAACAGATCCTTCAGCCCTCCAAGCCTGCACCAATCACATTGTCCTATCCAGACCAACTTCTTATTCCCTGCCTGTTCATGTGTCTATCCAGATAAGTCTTAAATGTGGCTAATGCATCTGCCTCAACCACCTCACTTGGCAGTGCATTTCAGGCCCCCACCACCCTATGTATAAAAAACTTCCCCTGCACATCTCCACTGAACCTTCCCTCCCTTATCTTGAACTTGTGCCCCCCTGTAATTGTCATTTCAGCCCTGGGAAAAAGCTTCCAACTCTTCACCCTATCTACACCCATCATAATTTTATAAATTTTGATCAAGTTGCCTCTTTTTTATTAGAAATACATCTATCTCCTTCTTGAAATGATTCACCGATTCAGACTCCACCTCGCTGCAGAGCAGCGAGTTCCACAAATCCACCACCCTCTGCCAGAATTGTTCCTCCTCACCTCAGTCTACCGCCTCTCAACCGATACCTGCGACCTCTTGTAGATTGCTCCACAAGGGAAAACATTCGGTCTACATTTACTTTATCAATCCCTTTTAGAATTGTATATACCTTGATCAGATTCCTTCTCTTCCTTCTAAACTCTGCTGAAATTCCACTCTCATCACCTTCTCTGCTGAGCCTGATAGCCAAGTTCTGCACACTTCAGGGCGGTCTTAACCGGGATCGTGGGTTCGTGTCACACTATCCTCCGTGACTTGCCTGGGCTTGCAAAATCTCGCTAACTGTCCTATCTGGAGACAATACCCATCCCTTTAACCTGTGTTTAACCCTTTCTCCACTCACAATGCCTGTACTTTCAAGACTTGATTACCTGTAAAGACTCACATTCGAACCATTATCTTGTAAATTGAGTTTGTGTCTATATGTGCCCTGTTTGTGAACAGAGCTCCCACTTACCTGATGAAGGGGCAGCGCTCTGAAACAAGTGGCTTGTGCTACCAAATAAACCTGTTGGAGTTTAGCCTGGTGTAGTGAAACTTCTTACTGTGGGGTGCAGTCCCGTGGTATACCAACAGATGTCACCTAGTAAACAGTTCATTTTAAGTTTATTTATTAGTATCACAAGTAGGCTTAAATTAGTACTGCAAAGAAGTTACTGTGAAAATCCCTCAATCGCCACACTCCGGTGCCTGTTCGGGTAACACTGAGGGAGAATTTAACACCTAAACAGCACGTCTTTTGGACTGTGGGAGGAAACCCATGCAGATACGGAGAACATGTAGACTCCGCACAGACCTTGACCCAAGGCAGAGTAACCAGCCACCTCTCTGTTTGATGGGACTGTCCCCTAATTGACCCTGGGCTGCAACTGGGATCCCATCTTCCTGACTCTCAAATACCCTCTGAACAAAGGCAACTGTGGATGGACAATAAATGCTAGCTAGCCGGAGATGCCCATTCCCGCAAATGAATAAAGAAAAGTTAAGTCAACATTCAAAAATGAAGTTCTCTTTGTATACATAAGACACTTCAATTTTCATACAGTAGCTTGCTAGTTATGTGTAGTCAGCCCACAGCACTGCAGCGATTCAAGAAGGCAACTCACAACCATCTTCTCAAGAGCAGTGGGGAATGGGCCAGTGTATAAGTCTTTGATTTTGATTTTTTATTGTCACATGTATTAACATACAGTAAAAAGTATTGTTTCTTGTGCGCTCTACAGACAAAGCATACTGTTCATAGAGAGAGTGCAGAATGTAGTGTTACAGTCACAGCTAGGGGGTAGCAAAAGATCAACTTAATGCGAGGTAGGTCCATTCAAAAGTCTGACAGCAGCAGGGAAGAAGCTGTTCTTGAGTCGGTTGGTACGTGACCTCAGACTTTTGTATCTTCTTCCCGATGGAAGAAGGTGGAAGAGAAAATGTCCAGGGTGCACGGGGTCCTTGATTATGCTGGCTGCTTTTCCCGAGGCAGCGGGAAGTTTAGACAGAGTCAGTGGATGGGAGGCTGGTTTGTGTGATGGATTGGGCTTTGTTCACGACCCTTTGTAGTTTCTTGTGGTCTTGGGCAGAGCAGCAGCCCATACCAAGCTGTGATACAACCAGAAAGAATGCTTTCTATGGTGCATCTGTAAAACTTGGTGAGAATTGTAGCGGACACGCTAAGTTTCCTTAGTCTTTTGGATGCTGAATAGCAGTGCAGTCTGCGCCACTGGAGATTCTCTTTTCTGTCAGGAACTGGACTGAGGACACCGCTGATCAAAGTTATAACTTTGGGCCGGGTGCAGGAAGATGAAATTAAAGTTCAGGGTTTTAAAGTTTACTTTATTAGTGTAACAAATAGGTTTAGATTAACACAAAAATGAAGTATTTTTTAAAATTTATTTGTGGGACATGGGCATCACTGGCTGGGTCCAGCATTTATTGCCCATCCCTTGTTGCCACTCAAGAAGGTGGTGGTGAGCTATCTTCTTGAATCGCTGTAGTCCACATACATTGATCCACAATGCCACTAGGGAGGGAATTCCAGGATTATGACCCAGTAAAGTTGCTACTTTTCCAGCAAAGTATTTAAAGTGTAAAGCTGGAGACTGGAGTTTTCTGTTCGCTGTTTGTACCCACAGTAAGTAGTGTCACAACATCAGGTTAAATCCAATTTGGTAGCACAAGCTTTCAGAGCGCTGCTCCTTCATCAGGTGAGTGAAGTGTTCAGTTCACAAACAGGGCACATAAAGACACAAACACAATTACAAGGTAATGATTGGAATGCAAGTCTTTACAGGTAATCGTGTCTTTACAGGTAATCGTGTCTTTACAGGTAATCGTGTCTTTATAGATACAGATAGTGTGAGTGGAGAGAGGATAAAGATATGAGAATTGCCTCCAGCCAGGACAGTTAGTGAGATTTTGCAAGCCCAGGCAAGTCATGGCGGTTAAAGATAATGTAACATGAACCCAAGATCCTGGTTGAGGGTGCCCTCATGTGTGCGGAAGTTGGCTATCAGTTTCTCCTCAGTGATTTGAAACCTGTTGGACTTTAACGTGGTATTGTGAGACGACACCAGGTTAAATCTCTTGTTAAGACAGTGACCTAACCCAGTCTAACGCCAGCAACTCCACATCTTGTTTGTACTCAATGTTTCTTGCTCAAAAAATAGTTCTGATGTAGCTTTATCGTGGCTTTTCCGCATGTTATCGTCTAATTTGGTCTGCATTTTGTTGTTGCAGAAGAGAAGTTTAAACAACCCTTGACCCACTACACAAAGGACGATGTTATGAATCAAAAGCTTTCACTCTTGCAGGAGGACATCACCAAGCTGGAAATTGATGCAGTTGTCAACGCAGGTTGGTACATTGCACCCACATGAACTTTAAGCGTACAAATGCACAGAGTAATAATGCACCATTGACTGGATTCAAGCCTGATGTGAAGGCTTTGGAAAGGGTACAGGAAAAGGTTCATCAGGATGTTGCCTGGTGTGGAGAGTATTAACTACGAGGAGAGATTGAATAAATTGTTCTCTCTGGAAAAACGGAGGCTGAAGGGGTGATGTAATGGAAGTTTATAAAACTATAAGGGGTGTGGTGGATAGGGTAAAGAGCTGGAAGCTTTTTTTCAGGGCAGAAATGACATTATAAGAGGGCACAAATTCAAGATAAGGTGGGGTGGTTCAGTGGAGATGTGCGGGGGATGTTTTTTACATGGAGGATGATGAGGGCCTGGAATGCACTGCCAGGTGAGGCGGTTGAGATCTTGAGAAAGTGAGATACTTTAAGACTTAGCTGGATAGACATATGAACAGACGGGGAGTAGAAGGATACAAGTGGTTGGTTTGGACAGGACGATGTGATCAGCGCAGGCCAGGAGGGCTGAAGGGCCTGTTCCTGCGCTGTTCTTTGACCCATTCACTTGATGATCCAATCTGTTATCTAATCAAAGCTTGGTTAAAGGAAAAAACGGAGGGAAAATTCTTTCCCCCATTCCAGGAAAATGCTGGAAACTTGCTTCATTCCGGACTTGACCTTTAAGTCCTTGGACCTCTAAGTTCAGGCAATTCAGCTCCCATCTCACTTCTGTTTCTTCTGAACTATGTTTGCTGTATCCTTGGCGTTGTGGGAAGGACCACTTACACTGATTGTTCGATTACGATGTTTCCTAAACTACATCAAGCATTATCAATTTAAATTGGCTGCTAAGTTAATTGGGGATATCGATTTCAACTTTATATCTGGCTGCTACAACTAAAACTGTTTGATGCGTGGAGAGTTATTTTCCCCCAGCTTAAGAGAACGCGAATAACTTAAGCAAGAATGTACGCGGCTCATGACAGTTTCTGCTAACAATTTGCCCCTCTAGCTGCAGCGCAGTTAATTAAAATTATTATGGATTTGAGAAGACTATACTCCAAACTTGCATCATTGGAGAAAAGAATTTTTTGCAAAGGTGAGTTACATGATTAATATTATGTGCCTTGGACTTTTGGAAAGCCTTTGGGTACCGCTCAGAAAATCTCTCGGGAAGATGGAAGAGTTTGGAACAAGGGGAAGGAGGTTGGTAAATCAGATTACAAGTGCAGAGTAGAAATTAAGGATGGTTTCGCAGTGTTGTTGGAAGTGTAAGGCGGTGTCCTACTAACTAACTTAGTACGAACCTCTGTGTGACATCCTCCACTGGCTCTGTTCGGAGGGCCGGAGGAATCGTGATGCTTATTTACACATATTTAAATAGAAAGCATGGCAATTATTCCTGAAGTGACAGGAAAGTACAAGAGTAGAATAGGTGGAGTACTGATGGATAGAATTTAATATCAGTAAATGTGAGGTGTTTAAACGGGGCAAATGTTGGGTGATTATATTTTGAAAGGCAAAATGTCGGGTGATGTGGAAAACAGAGTCACAGCTGGCTCAACTTATCCATGCTGCCCCTTTTTTAAAAATTCCTAAGCTAGTCCCAATTGCCTGCACTTGACCCACATCCCTCTATACCCATTTACCCATGCAACTGTCTAAAGGCTTTTTAAAAGATCTTAGGGACAAGCATGGCTGGAAAATCCCACCCACAGGGTTTATGGTGAGAAATACAGAAAGTACAAATTATTACAAAACTAAATTGCTTACTTTGGATTCCCAGAAACACGATTCCCAGAGGGTCTCGGGCCTTCTGCATGTGTGCCGGCTGGGAATTGGCTACGCTCGCACAGTCTGTATTTTTTACTGAAATTTTGGCTGGGAACCAGTACTGCATACCTGCAAAACGGCGCAAAACTGCAGGTTAAGTGGGCTGAAAAAGAACGTCTTTCCAAAAAAAGTACCCTAAGAAGCAGGCACAGGAGGGAGATGGGGAGAGGTCCTAGAAGGAAGTCCGAGGATGGACATCTTTATGATGACAGAGGTCCCCAAGTCAAGTTGCCAGAAAAGAGCAGGGCAGTAGTTAGAGAGCTGTGAGGGACAGACCTGAAGCAAAGTGCATTCTCTAGGAGCTCTGAAGATCTGAGGAGCAAGTTGAAGATTAGTGACTCCTTACAGCGGTCCTTTTGGAACAATGGTGCTCTGATTGGCATGGCTGAAGACTTAAAATTGTGCTTTTGGAGGGTGAAGCTTGAGTGTAATTGGAGATTCAGAGGAAAGGAATCTTGGAATATGAGAGTGAAACCCTGGAAGCGGATCCTTGCTAAAGCCATCCGAGTGGGAATGACATTTGAGGAAAATTCCAAGGTAAGACCTTCAAATGTGAAGATTGGAAAGCATCATGAGAAAGACAAAGTTACAGTGAGACTGATTGGCTCGCAATGTGACTAACCCCTGGGTGGGTTGTTGAGAACTCCATGGAGTCTGTTTTGATTATATTTGTCATTTAGGTTGGAGCCTGACCATAATTTGCCTGTTAATTCACATGTACCTCACACTTACTGTGTACATTAGATAAGATAGATATTGTAAATTGTTTTATCTTTCTGAATTTATAGATGTCTGTAAAGATAATGCTGGGGTAAAAGAAACAAAGCGGATTTTCTTGTGTCAGTATTCAGATCTTTCAACCCTTTTCCCTGGAGTAACATTATTTATTTTTCCTGTTTAATAAATGATTTTTATTTGGGCTAAAAATTCATTTGTAAACTCCTGTGTAACTACTGTTACTGTTTAAAAAATAAACAAAGATAGGATCTCTCAAATTTGGTTTCATTCTGGAATCTGACTTGTTGAACATTAAGATTAGATCAAGACAACAGAAGATAGAAATAAAAACAAGATTTTAAAGCTTTTGATATGATTAATATAATTACCCAGCATTCTATAGATACAGCTCTTGGGGCTACAGGGATCAAGGGATATGGGGGTGAAAGGGAGGATCAGAGTATTGAATTTGATGATCAGCCATGATCAAAATGAATAGTGAAGCAGGCTCCTGCTTCTAGTTTCTAGGGGTGGATTTTTACCGACATGTCCCGCCCGAGGCCAATGGATAATGTTGTTCTCCGAGTGGGCAGGCATGCTGGTAAAATTCCGGTCTAAGTGTCACCTGCAAACTTACTTAACATTACCACCCCCTCCCCCTCCCCCCACAGTTTCATCTGTAGGAAGTTCTGAAGACCTTAGGGACCTTGGCGTGTTTATCCACAGATCTCTGAAGGTGGAAAGGCAGTTTGATAGAGGGTGGTGAAAAAGGCACATGGCATCCTTGCCTTTATCAGTCGGGGTACAGCTTACAAAAGCAGAGAGGTCATGATGGAGTTGTGTAGAACTTTGGTGCGGCCACAGTTGGAGGACTGTGTGCATTCTTACAGGAAGGATGTGATTGCACTGGAGGAAGTACAGAGAAGATTCACCAGAATGCTGTCTTGGATGGAACATTTAGAGAGAGGTTGGATAGGCTTGGATTGTTTTCTTTGGAGCAGAGAAGACTGAGGGCTGTCCTAATCAGGGTGTTTAAGATTATGAGGGGCATAGACAGGATGGATAGGGAGCAGCTGTCCCCCTGTGTTGAAGGAGGACACAAATTAAAAGTGAAGGGGTGGGAGATTTAGGAAGGACGTAAGGAAAACCATTTTTACCCATAGGGTGGTGACAGTCTGGAATGCACTACCTGGGAGGGAGGTACAGGCCAGATGCCTCACATCCTTTAAAAAGCACCTGGATAAGCAGTATGTCACAACATTTGAGGCAGTGGGCCAAGTGTTGTCAAGTGGGATTAGTAGGCAGGTCAGTGCTTTTCATGTGTTGGTGGTGCAAACGTGATGGGCTGAAGAGCCTCTCTGCGTTGTAGTTTATGATTCTGTGACATATATATATATATATATATATATAAAACAAACAATAAGTGCCTCGGTACTGATCCTTGTGGTACACTGCTGGACACTGGTCTCCAGTCAATTGAATAGCCTTCTATCGTTATCCTTTGTGTCCTATTACAGAGGCCAGTTACACTTGTTGTACCTGAACTAGGTAGATTTTGGCTGGATAAAGATAGTAAGGAAGATGGAGAAAGGAACGGAAACAAGTTGCAGATTAACCATAATCTTACTGATGGATAGATTAGGATCTTCTTGGAGTTGAATGGCCGATTCCCATTCTTGATTTCCTCCGGAAATAAGCTTTTGTCAACAATTTCCAAAAGAAACCAGAGACTAAAATTAATTTAAATAATTGCAAGGCTATAAGTGATGTAATATTGTAACTTAGGATAAAGTAATCACGAAGGCATATGGCACTCTTGCCTTCATCGGTCGGGGTACTGAGTATTAAAATTGACAGGTCATGCTGCTACTGTATAGAACCGTTAGTTAGGCCGCTCTTGGAATATTGTGTCCAGTTCTGGTGGCCACGCTACCAGAAGGATGTGGAGGCTTTCAAAAGGATACAGAAAAGATTTACCAGGATGTTGCCTGGTATGGAGGGCATTATCCATGAGGAGAAGTGGGAGAAACTCGGTTTGTTCTCGCTGGAACGATGGAGGTTGAGGGTTTGGAAGCATGGACGTTGAATGGTGACCTGACAGAGGTTTTCAAGATTATGAGTGGCATGGACAGAGTGGATTTCCAGGGTGGAAGAGGCAATTCCTAGGGGGCACAGGTTTAAGATGTGAAGGGCAAAGTTTAAAGGAGATGTACAAGGCAAGTTTTTTTATCCAGAGGGTGGTGAGTGCCTGGAACCGGCTGCTGGGGGAGGTAGTTGAAGCAGATAGGATAGTGTCTTTTAAGGGGGGTCTGAACAAATACATAGGATGGGAATAGAGGGATATGGTCCCTGGAGGGGTAAGGGGTTTTAAGTTCAGATATATAACATGGTAAGCCGTGGTGAATATGTGTAAAATCTTAATAAGTATTACAAAGGGGGAGGTTGATTCCCCCCTCTCTGAGAACTAAGACGAACCACACAAAGAGCAATACCTTCCTTCATAATCTATTAAAGTGTGTGTGAGAATCTGCACTTCAGCAACTTCCAGTAGTTAAATGAAAATAATTACAGTGTGGCCTCGTTATAACACGATGGTTGGGGTCCACAAAATATTATCATGCAAAAAGCAGTGTCATGCTAACTCGGGATGCTATAGTTAGGTTACAAATGATCTTGGCGTCTGTCAGAGCTCTGTTTGTTTATACAATCGCTACACGCTTCATTAACTTTTACAAATCTTTTGATTGGCAGGTCCAGGCTAGTTTAAAACACTTCCATGGTCCATTAACTGTGAAGGACTTCTTCTTTTGAACAACTGTCTAATGTAGTTTTTTCTCAGTGAGAATTCCTTTTATCTGAACTGGACAAGGGCGGGGAGCAAGTATTTTCTGTCCACAGTTTCTTTCTAAGGCAGATTACTTTCACTTTAGAAATAGATTGCAGTAACCAAAACTTTTCAGTCCCCCAGAAAGAGCAAAAAAAAGATTCATTGCGTTATATACGAATTCGCGCTAAATCAAGAGGCGTAAAATCAGGGTTTTGGTTTATCTGAGATTGTATCAGTTTATCTGTAAAAGTTATCTGCGTATCTGTAAAATCAACAAATAACACTTTATTTATCTAACCAACAGTAAACAGCTAACTAAACTATTAACAAACCCAATAAAACACTCATTCAAATGGAATACTGCCTAGCTAAATTCAATTCCTACTTATTAACCAAAAAAAAAGAATATTTAGTCACTTTCAAAATATAAACAACAAAGAAATTACAGAACAGGACCAGGCCCTGCAGCCCTCAAGCCTGCACCAACCATGCTGCCCAACTGAACTAAAACCCCCTACCCTTCCAGGGACCAGATCCCTCTATTCCCATCCTTTTCTTGTATTTGTCCAGACGCCCCTTAAAATTCACTACCGTATCCGCTTCCGGTACCTCCCCGATAGCAAGTTCCAGGCACCCACCACCACTGTGTAAAAAAAACTTGCCTCATACATCTCGTTTAAACCTTACCCCCTGTGCCCCCGAGTAGTTGACTCTTCCACCCTGGGAATTGCTTCTGACTATCCACTGTGTCCATACCTCTCATAATCTTGTACACTTCTATCAGGTCGCCCCTCAACCTCTGTCGTTCCAGTGAGAACAAACCAAGTTTCTCCATCCTCTCCTCATAGCTAATGTCCTCCATACCAGGCAAATCTTTCCTATACCTCTCCAAAGCCTCTGGTAGTGTGGTGACCAGAATTGAACACTATATTTCAAGTGCGGCCTAACTAAGGCTCTACAACCAGATCTTATCTTTCAGAATCTTCTGTCTTTCCTGATTTCTTCTATCTTCACTATTGAGATCAGGCTTTCCTTTAAGACATAAATGTGGCTGTTATGCTGGCAGTGATAGTTGCTGGCTGTGTCTTTCTCCCAAGCTGTGAGCTGAGGCAGAGGCAGTTGCTGAATGGTCCTCTTGAAATGGCTCCTAAAACCCTGATGACATTGCAAAATCCCGCAATAATATTGGCTTACAGGCCACCAAAATATCAACTGTTAAAAGTAGGTGAGAAAGAAAGGTGTTGAAGTGGATTTGGAAACGGAGACAGCGGGCACAAGGGGTTAGAGGATATGCACCACTAGAGGATAAGCATCAAGCAAATTGTATTATTTAAAAAGGGAGAGAGGCAAAAAGTACGAAACCATAGGCTGGTTAGCTAGATCTCTGTTGTGGGGAAGTTGCTAGAATCAGTCATTAAGGAGGAGATGAATGAGCTTTTGGAAAGACAAATATTAATCCACCATTGTCAGCACGCTTTTCTGAAGGGTAAATTATGCTTGACAAACTTGCTTGAGTTCATCTTGCTTCTTTGTAGAGCCTTAGTTAAGCTGCACTGCAAATATAGAGTTCAATTCTGGTCGCCACACTACCAGAAGGATGTGGAGGCTTTGGAGAGGGTACAGAAAAGACTTACCAGGATGTTGCCCTGGCATAGAGGGCATTAGCTATAAGGAGAGGTTGGAGAAACTTGGTTTGTTCTCACTGGTACGACAGAGGTTGATGAGTGACATGATCGAAGTCTACAAGATTATGAGGGGCGTGGACAGAGTGGATAGTCAGAAGCTTTTTCCCCAGAGTGGAGAGGCACAGGTTTGAGATGGGAGGGGCAAGATTTAAAGGAGGTGTATGAGACAAGTTTTTTACACAGAGGGTGGTGGGTGCCTTCAACTCACTGCCGGGGGAAGTTGTGGAAGCAGATACAGTAGTGACTTTTAAGGGATGTCTGGACAAATACGAGAATGGGATGGGAGTAGAGGGACGTGGTCCTCGGACGAATCGGGTTTTAGTTCAGTCGGGCAGCATGGTCAGTGTAGGCTGGGAGGGCCGAAGGGCTTGTTCCAGTGCTGTAATTTTCTTTGTTCTTTGAGGACATAACCAGAGCAAAGAGGTCCCAGATATAGATTGAGAAGCGGTAGATTTAAAACTGAGATGAAGAGAAGCTACTTCTCACAGAGGATGGTGAATTTGTGGAGCTTGCTGTCCCGTAGAGTCTGAATTATTGAATGTCTTCAAGAAGGAGATAGAGATATTTCTGATAAAAGATGAGTTAAAAGGATATGATTTTGATTTTATTTATTAATGTCACATGTATTAGTATACAGTGAAAAGTATTGTTTCTTGTGTGCTGTACAGACAAAGCATACCGTTCATAGAGAAGGAAAGGAGAGGGTGCAGAATGTCATGTAACAGTCACAGCTAGGATGCAGAGACAGATCAACTTAATATTTGACTTGATTTATTATTGTCACATGTACAATATACAGTGAAAAATTTTCTTCCTTGTGTGCTGCGCAGACAAAGAATACCATTCATAGAGAAGGAAAGGAAAGAGTGCAGAATACAGTGTTACAGTCGTAGCTAGGGTGTAGACAAAGATCAACTTAATCCGAGGTAGGTCCATTCAAATGCCTTCCCTGACAGTAGCAGGGAAGAAGCTGTTTTTGAGTCGGTCGGTAGTGACCTCAGACTTTTGTATCTTTTTCCCAACAGAAGAAGGTGGAAGAGGGAATGTTCGGGGTGCATAATTATGCTGGCTGCTTTGCCAGATGGGGAGGTGGATTTGAGACCAAGGAGAGATCAGCCATGACCTGATTGAATGATGGAGCAGGCTCGAAGGGCTGAATTTGCCAACTGCTGCTCCTAATTCCTGTAATATTTGTGTAACTGGAATTGCCTTCTTCAGCGCTTGCCAAGATGTCCTTAAATGACTGAAGGAGCCTCACACGCACCAAGGGATGGCAGCTCATTTCCGATGACTGGTGGTGGTATCTAATCTAATTCTTCTGCATTCGCGTGACTGCTGCTCCTAAACATTTCACTCTGTCCAACTCAAGAGCATCCAATCCCCACACCATTTAAAAAAAAAATTCAACCTCATTCCCCCAAAGCCAGATTTTAATTGAAAGACAAATACCTGTCTAATACTGTGGACAGCTCTGATCAAATTTGTTCTGTAGCACTTGTGTTAACAATCCATTCACATTAGGAGCACAGACAAGCTGTAAGGGTGATATCTGAATTGCATAATGCTCTGCGCATTAAAATGCTAGACAATAATTTAGCTTCTTTGTGACGATGTGGTTTTGCCAGCCGTGTGGTTTTGTAGCAGGCAGTCTTGGTTCTTAGAATCATAGAATCACTACAGGACAGAAGATGGCCATTTGGCCCATCAAGTCTGCACTGACCACAATCCAACCCTATCCCCATAACCCCATACATTTACGCTTGCCAGTCTCCCTGACACCGAGGGACAATTTAGCCTGGCCAATCCACCTAACCCGCACATCTTTGGACACTAAGGGACAATTTAGCATGGCCAATCCACCTAACCTGCACATCTTTGGACACTAAGGGCAATTTAGCATGGCCAATCCACCTAACCTACACATCTTTGGACACTAAGGACATTTAGCAGGCCATCCACCTACCTCAATCTTTGGACACTAAGGGACAATTTAGCATGGCCAATCCCCTAACCTACACATCTTTGGACACTAAGGGGACATTTAGCATGGCCAATCCACTACCTAACATCTTGGACACTAAGGGCATTTGCATGCCAATCCCCTAACCTACACATCTTTGGACACTAAGGACAATTTAGCATGGCCAATCCACCCTAACCTACACATCTTTGGACACTAAGGGACAATTTAGCACGGCCAATCCACCCTAACCTACACATCTTTGGACACTAAGGGACAATTTAGCACGGCCAATCCACCCTAACCTACACATCTTTGGACACTAAGGGACAATTTAGCACGGCCAATCCACCCTAACCTACACATCTTTGGACACTAAGGGACAATTTAGCATGGCCAATCCACCCTAACCTACACATCTTTTGTTGCCTGCCGCACAGTCTGTTTTAATCCTCATACGGTGGACAAATAACTACGAGTAGTCGTCTTATTAGTATAACCAATATTTATTTAAACCTCCACAATCAATAATCACCCACCTGACCAACAATAGGTTATCTTACAGAAAAGTACTAAAGTTCAAGTCCAATACTAGACCTGGACTTAACTTAGCGCAATTGGCAAGTACCCAAGCAGATATTGGCCTTTATCTGTGCGCTGGTCTCTGTAGTCATCTGCGTAGCCTGGTCCTTTGGTCGGGTCTGGCACTCTGGCTCTGGTCTTACTTCCTTCCTTCTCGAGTGTGGTGGCTGTCTTTGTGCTGGCGATGGCCACCATTGTCGTAGCTCATTCGTGGCGTCAGAGAGAGAGAGAGATTCCTGGTTGCGCAGCACCCTTTATATCCCATTTGGTTTTGCGCCCCTTTTTGGCCATTGCCAATCAATTGATCAGGACTTGATCACCCTGATTGACAAGAGTCCAATCAGGTGCTATCACACTGATCTCTGGGTGTGCCCCCAACGGCCGTGTCTATAGATGCTGGAGGCACATAGGTCACATACCTCCCTCCTAAATAAGGGTTCACGGTGCCCTTATGTCTGGTACACAGCCCAGTGTGATTATAAAGTCTCTTTCATCCTGGAGATGACCCATATTCTGTTTATTCACTTGTCAGGGTTGCAGTCTCTGTCTTTAAACTTGCAGTCTGTCGGTTTAGTTTCTTGCCCAATTGTCCCAGAGTGCTTTACAAATTGCCATTTTAGATAGCCCATTTGGCCACACTTTGGACACTAATTTAGCACGGCCAATCCACCTAAGCCACACATCTTTGGACACCAAGGTGCAATTTTGCATTGCCAATCTACCTAACCCACACATTTTTGGACACCAAGGAGCAATTAATTTAGCATGGCCAATCTACCTAACCCACACATTTTTGGACACCAAGGAGCAATTAATTTAGCATGGCCAATCTACCTAACCCACACATTTTTGGACACCAAGGAGCAATTAATTTAGCATGGCCAATCTACCTAACCCACACATTTTTGGACACCAAGGTGCAATTTAGTATGGCCAGTCCATCTCACCTACACATCTTCGGACTGTGGAGGAAATCCACGTACACTCAGGGAGAATGTGCAGACTCCAGACAGACAGTGATCCACGCCAGGAATCAAACTGGGTCCCTTCCCCTGTGAGGCAGCTGTGCTAACCACTGTACCACTCAGATGTATGTCACTATGCAAAATTTCCATCTGAAGCAATTAATTAAAATTCTGAGGTAAAACTGCTGTAAAACAACAAAACTTAATACAATTTAATACACCCATCCAAATTAAATTAAAAGTGGATGTATTTAGGTTTCTGTTCTCAAGGAATCGATTCATTTTTAATTCTGATGGTGTGTTAAGATTAAGGAGCACTTTATATTCAGGAGGTTTAGCTCTGCTTGTAGGCAAAGGGTTGTGAGACTCCCCCCTTGTCACCTGTTCTTTGAAGGTTTTTGCTGATTGTGTTTGCCAGAGAGAGATTGCAATTACTCAGCGAACAGTGACCCTGGGAGATGAACACCAAAGGACAAAGCAGGTTCGGAAGATAGCAACTGCATCTTTAAACTCAACTCCAGCCCGCTGAAAAAAATAATAGATTTTTGCTTTGTGGGTGGTCTGGAATTTTAAAAAAAAATCTGAGCTGCGAACTATATGGATTTAATAGATTTCTTGAAATAATTTGGCGTCTTTTATGTGCTAAGATGAATTCAGGTTAGTAGCTTGAAACCTGCCTGCCAAGTCATAAGGAACTTTTATATAAAATATAATTAACAGAAATTTTTCAATTCAGGGATATGCTGCAGTTCATTACTGAGATATTTTGTGACCTCGGCTGAACTTGTAGCTAATATGTTCATTCTGTTTACCTTTTCCTTCCATCCTTATTTCTATTTGCCTGAAGCCATTGATTCCTGCAGATGCATAACCTGCTAGACATTGCTGAACTCAAAATGCCTTTGTGTCTGAACTCAATCGCATTTGTGTGTGTATATGTGTGTGTGTGTGTGTGATTTCGTGCGTGTGCATGTTTGTGCATTTGTTTGCGTGTGCATGAGTTGCGTGTTTGTGTGTGTGTGGTGCATGTGTTTGTGTGCAAGTATTTGTGTGTGTGTTTCTGTGTGCGTGTGTTTGTGTGTACATATGTGCACAACAGAACAGGTGACCATAAGACACGGAAGCAGAATGAGGCCACTCGGCCCATCAAATCTGCTCCGCCATTTAATCATGACTGATATTTTTCTCATCCCCATCCTCCTGCCTTTTCCTCATAACCCTGATCGCCTTGTTAATCAATAACCTACTATCTCTGTCTTAAAGACACTCAATGACCCGGCCTCCATAGTCCACTGTAACAAAGAGTTCCACAGATTCCCCACTCTCTGGCTGAAGAAATTCCTTCTCATTTCTGTTTTAAAGGATCGTCCCTTTAGCCTGAGGTTGTGCCTTCTGGTTCTAGTTTTTCCTACCAGTGAAAACATCCTCTCCACACCCATTCTATGCACCCCCTCGCAATATCGTGCAAGTTTGAATAAAATTCCCCCCCTCATCCTTCTAAACTCCAATAAGTACAGACCCAGAGTCCTCAACCGTTCCTCATATGACAAGCTGTTCATTTTGTGAACCTCCTCTGGACCCTTCCCAAGTCCAGCACATCCTTCCTTAGATACGGGGCCCAAAACTGCTCGCGATACTCGTGATACAGAGATTTATACAGCCTCAGAAGTATATCCCTGCTCTTGTATTCTAGCCCTTTTGACATGAATGCTAACATTGCACTTGCCTTCCTTACTGCTGACTGAACCTTCTTGCTAACCTTAAGAGAATCTTGAAGAAGGACTCCAAAGTCCCTTTGTGTTTCTGATTTCCTAAGCATTTTCCTCACAGGTGCCACAGATCAGGAATGAGAATTAACATTTGCTGCTCTCTGTCACTAATCACTGTGTCACCATGCCACTACAGTATTCAAACTGCGGTCAGAATTTGATTGAATGTGAGATGGCAGTGGATACGTGATGACTGGTCTGAGTGACCCTGGGCTAGGGAGGGGAAAATTCAAATAATCCTGGGTGCTACACAGCGGTCATCTTTCCCAAAATGAGGCAGAGATCAACCCTGTCCCCGGCACAGGAGTTGAATTTTGCCTCTCCCAAACCGCTTTCATTACTGCTGAACAGCGCAGACCTCAGCCCCCACTTTAAAAAGAAACCATCGGCAGATTGCAACTGGGAGATTAAAAATCAAAGGGCTGTGGAAGTTAATCACAATGCTTGCAAAGACAAAGCCTCTCCTTTGTTACAAGGAGAAGGCAACGAGAACACAAGACAGATAATGGAGGGAGCAGACCCTGGAACTGGCTGCAAATGGCATAGAAATGGAACAAGCGTGAAGAGGGGAGAGGAGAGAAGAGGGCGCGTGTTGGGTCATGTAAATTGGGAAAAGGAAAAAGCTACAATCAGGGAAAAACTGCACTCAAAGCATCATAAACTGAAAATGAAAAGCCTTTCAATCTGTCCAAAACTGGCTTTCACCTGAAACATTAAAACGTCTCTCTCTCTCTCTCTGTCTCTTTCTCTGTCTCTTTGTGTCTCTCTCTTTCTCTGCCTGTTTATCTCTGTGTCTCTGTCTGTCCCTTTCTTCCTCTGTCTCTCTCTCTCTCTTCTTTTCCTGTCTCTCTCCCTTTCTCTGTCTCACTTTCCTTCTCTCTTTCTGTCTCCCTTTCCCTCCCTCTCTCGTCCTCTCTCTCTGTATGTCTGTCTCTTCTTCCCTCCCTCTCTGTTTTTTTTCTTTGTCTCTCTCTCTCTCTCTCTGTTTTTCTCTCTCTGTCTCCCTCTCTTCTCCTCCTCTCTGTCTCTATCTCAGGCACTGGCTGACTTATTCATTCCATCACCTCCTGTTATATAAGTTTGAAACTGATAAACAGAATTTGTGTACATGTGTGTTTGTTTCTGTGGAATTAACAGGGCTGAAGTGTATGACTATTTCTGTGGGATTTTGCTCAGTTGACCTGAAATATCATAATTGCAATTAGTGTCGTCACTGAAGAGAGGAATGGGGACCAATAATGAATATAGAGGATAGTATTTGATTAATTTTGCTATCACTTATGGCATTCATCAATGTTTTTCTCAACACAACACCATTTGTCAGATCTTGAAATCTGCACGAAATTATCACTGACATGAAGAGGTGGCAGATTTCCGGACAGTGGGTGGTGGCCCAGTCAGTCTTTTTTTGGGCACAATAAGATGTCTCACAACACCAGGTTAAAGTCCAGCAGGTTTATTTGGAATCACGAGCTTTTGAGCACTGCCCCTTCATCAGGTGAGTGGCGAGTTGGGTTTCACAAACACGACATATATAGACACAGACATAATTGCAAGATAATGGTTGTGAATGTGACTCTTTAGAGGTACCTGCACCTGTAAAGACTCACGTTCTGGCCTTGGGTCACTGTCTGTATGGAGTCTGCGCATTCTTCCCCCCACCGAGTCTGTGTGGATGTCCTGCGCTTTATAGTTCATAAGATATAGGAGCAGAATTAGGCCATTCGGCCCATTGAGTCTGCTCTGTAATTTGATAATGACTGATTCACTCCTCATCAGTGAGAAGTCTGACAACACCAGGTTTAGGTCACATCATGCTCCTATCCCCATTTTCCTGCCTTCTCCCCATAACCGTTCACCCTATTCCCAATTAAAAATCTGTCTAACTCCTCCTTACATTTATTCACTGTTCCAGCATCCACCGCACTTTGGGAGAGTGAATTCCACAGATTCACAATCCTTTGGGAGAAGTCGTTTCTCCTCCAACTCTGTTTTAAATTTGTTGCCCCTTATCCTAAGGCTATGACCTCTTCTTCTACAATGTCCCACAAGAGGAAGCATCCACTCTATGTTTACTTTATCCAGACCTTTTGTCATCTTGTGTACCTCAATATCAATCTCCCCTCATTCTATTAAATTTCAGAGACTATCAGCCTAAACTGCTCAGTCTTTCTTCATATGACATGTGACAATTTTTGAACACTAAGAGGCAATTTAGCATTGCCAATCCCCCTAACCTGCATATCTTTGGACACTAAGGAGCAATTTAGCATGGCCAATCCACCCTAACCCGCACATCTTTGGACACTAAGGGGCAATTTAGCATGGCCAATCCACCCAACCTACACATCTTTGGACACTAAGGGTGTCGCGCCTATTTTGAGGCACGAAAATGTGGTAAAGTTGGGTGTAAGGCCATTAACGCTATCCGCACCTGCGCAGATGGCCAGTTTAATGAGACTCGGGAAGGGCCGTGGTCCGATTCGTGCCTGAAATGGGCGCAACGACAATTTAAGTGCATTTGCATGCATTTAAATTGAATTAATGAACTGCCCGTCCAACTCTGTCAGCATTTCTTCCTTTACCACTGCGTTCGCCAATCCGGAACCGCGCCGAAATGGACCTGCTGAATTAAAGTCTGAATCAGGCACTCCAGTTGCTGAAGAGGCAAGTTCAGATTTTCTGACAGCTCTCTGATCAGCTGTGTGTGTGTGTGTTGTGGGGAGGGGGGTGGGGGTGGGGAGAAACGGGTCCAGAATTCTGGTGGGGGGGGGGGGGAGGATGTAGAGCCAATTGTGATCTTGTTGTGATGCGAGAGAGGAAGGACAGATCGTGGTCTGGTTGGGGGTAGTGGGGGAAAGAGAGTAGATTGCTGCCTGGTCGGGGGTCCAGGGAGTGTCAATCATTGTCTGGTTGGGAGGGACGGGGGAGGGGTGGCAGGAGGGTCAGATGTACCTCTGCGGTGGGTGGGGAGGATGAGACCCGATCATTTTTTGGGGAAGAAGGGGGTAGGGGGAAGGGGATGGCTGCGAGAGAGTGAGGCCAGATTGTTCTCTGGGGGTGGCGGTGGAGGAAGGCTGGTAAGGTGGATCTCTGGTGGGGGGGAAGAAGAGGTGGGGCGTGGGGGGTCGACTGCCACTCTGTGGGTGATCAGTTTGGGGGGTGGTGGGGGTCAGGAGGTCACGATTGGTCTGGATAGTGGGTGGACAAAGCGGACACTGATGTCTATAGGGGTCATCGCTCCCACTTTTTCCTCCTGGGTCACTTTCTTCAGTTTCTGCGCCTGGGAGTGATGGGGTACGGGTGTACTTTTTCAATTTTTTTTTCTAACTGCGCATGCGCAGTTCAGAGCACCTGTCATTTCGGTCGCGCTAAGTCCCACCCACAGCACAATTCAGACTCGCGTTTTTTTTTCAGGCTGTGGGGGTGCCTGAATTCAGATTTCCAAAACGGATCTGAATTACGCCCAGATTCAGCACTTCGAATGAAAATGGTAAAATCAAGCCCTAAGGGGCAATTTAGCATGGCCAATCCACCAAAACCACAAATCTTTGGACACTAAGGGGCAATTTAGCATGGCCAATCCACCTAATCTGCAGATCTTTGGACACAAGGACAATTTAGCATGACCAATCCACCTAACCTGCACATCTTTGGACTGTGGGAGGAAACCATGCACCCGGAGGAAACCCACGCAGACACGGGGAGAACATGCAGACGCCACACAGACAGTGACCCAAGCCAGGAATCAAACCCAGGTCCCTGACGCTGTGAGGCAGCAGTGCTAACCACTGTTCCACTTGGTTTGTTGCTATTTCACTTTAATTCAGGGCTTCTGTTTTGACTTTCATCCTGAATCCATTTCTGCTTTACTTTGGATGCATTTGATTTCTCACTTTCGATATTAATGTTCCAGGTTGTGGCAATGCTGTCAAACGCCTGCTTGGTGGTGCTGTCGAGCTGCCGAGAAGGACTCTGGTTTCCCTTGGCTGACTCTGTAGCTCTTTCCAAATTCTAAACCACGCCGTCCCCGAGACCATTATTTTTTCAGTGATTTCAGGAGCACAAAATGTCAAGGCACAGAATGTATCAAGGTCTGCCATAAATCATCAAATGTGCAAATCTCGAGTAAGGTGGTTGCTTAGTAATTGACATCCAAAGTATCTCGCCATTTGGGAGAATTAAAGGCCGTTTGCAAGGAATGGATTCTTCAGCAGCATTTCGATTTTATGAGACTGATTTAAAGATTCTTTGCACTGGAGCCCAGTTCAGTTTTTCTGTAAGCAATGGCCCAGAAATACTCAGGATGTGTAGAAGATTGTTCGGTTTTTGTGCAGATGAGGTACAGACTGGGTGAGCTGGGCACAGTCTCTCTTTTGTAGTAAGCATACACACACACACAGTCTCACTCACTCTCTCACACATGCATACACACACTCATATTCACACACTCACACCCACTCTCATGCACACACACACTCTCACTCACGTACTCGCACACATACACGCACACAATTACACTCTCACACACTCACTCTTCCACACAGTCACATACAATTGCACACACTGTCACACGCACATACTCACACGCACTCTCACACACAGTCATATACACACATACACACACACTCGCACATACGTACACACACACACACACACACACACACACACACACACACACTCTCTCTCTCACTCACTCACTCACTCACGCACACACTCATTCACACACATTCTCTCATACACATGCACACGCACTCACAGACAGACACTCATTCACACACACAGTCACATATACATGCACAAGCCTATAAGCATGCGCATATGCATGGAGATGCACACACACATGAATGCAGATACGCATGCTCACACAAACACAGACATGCAGGCACACATACATAGACAGGAACACATACACATGCACACACATATGCACACACATACATACGGGCACGTGCACACATGCATACACACACATGGACAGACATACACATATACATGTGTGCACACATACACATGGACATGCACACACAGATATGCATGCAGGTAGGTATGCTCACACAAACAGATAGACATGCACATGCAGGCATGCAAACACACATGGACAGACACACACGTGTGCACACACCCATATAGGCAGATATGTATATGGACACATACACATGGACATGCATGCACACACACACGTAGATATGCATGCTCACACACGTACAGAAATAGACGTGCATGCACACATTTACACAGACCCATGTGTGCACATAAAGACTACATAGCACCCAGGACGGAGCAGGAAGAGATGAGGACTTCCTCATCTTTTAAATAGCTTTTGAGATGTTGTTTACTGTGACGCAGTATCTCTTTAAGAAGCTGCATTTTAATCTATTCCACGGTTTGTTGCTTTAGTTTAATTGGTTATTGAAAAGAAGCTTGCACATGCGCAAATGCTTGCACACATGGATATACAAACAATGTGCATGCATGCTCACACATATACACACAGACACGTGCATCATACACACATATACACACATTCATCACACACACATACAGACATGCATGCATCATGCACACACATACACACAGACACATGATCATGCAGACACTAATATGTGTGACAATAAGACATATGCATCGCACACACACACACATACATATACAGACATGCATCATGCACACAAATTATACACACACATGCATGCATCACGCACACACTTGCACCACACAGACATGCACATGCACACATATGTTTTGCTGAAGGTATTTCTGATGGCGGGAAAAGGAGATGGAGGAAACGCTTAATGTGATGTACCAGGATATAAAACGTATTGATAAAAGTTTAAAGGAGTTAGGGTTAAGGTTTTAGCTGCCTCAGCTGGTAACATGCTCTGAGACAGAACGTTGTGAGTTGACATTCCAATCCAGACAGTTGGGCGCCAGCTCTGGGCTGACACTCTCAGTATCGCACAGCCTATACCAGTAATGGCCATCTTTCAGATTCTGTATGAAACTGGGACCCTGACTGCTTTCAAAGGCAAATGTAAAATATCCCATGGCCCAAGACTTTGGTTTTGAGTTGAGTTGCTGTTGGAAGCTGGTGGAAGAAGACAATATCTCTCTCTTTCTGTTTCCAGAGGAGTGCTGAAAGCCCCAGGACTGGGAAGCCTCAGAAATTTAGTTCCATATTCAAAAGACCAATCTAGGGCAGGTACTCAAAGGCCAGCGATCCAGCATCATGAGAGCACACTGGCTTTTTGTGCCAAGTCTGACAGTTTTACCAATAGCATAGAAAGCATTCTTTCTGGTTCTGTCACAGCTTGGTAGATGTGCAGGCTAAATGGATTGGTCATGCTAAATTGCCCTGTAGTGTCCAAAGATGTGCGGATTAGGTGGACTGGCCATTGCTAAATTGCCCCTTAGTCTCAGGAGGACTAGCTAGGATGAATGCATGGGGTTACAGGATAGAGGTTAAGTGGGATTGTGGCTGGTGCAGACTTGTTGGGCTGAATGTCCTCCTTCTACACTGTAGGATTTTATAAATATATCTATATCAGTGGAATGTTCAGCAAGTCCCTGGAAACAAGAGAGAGAGAGAGAGAGAGAGAAACCCCGCCTTCTTCCACAGTCTTCCAACAACAACTCAACTCAAAACTCAAATCTGAGACTTTTCATCCTCATATCAAGCTCCACTCAGCAATCCCCCGAAGGACCATAAAACCCCTGGATACTGCAATAGACCAGATTAAAATCAGCGTGATGTCAATTATATTGCTTCAGGAACAATCAGAGGACCCCAACTACTGACATCCTGGTGACAATACAGCTTGAAAAACTTGCAGAGGAACATGGTTAAAATACATTTCTTAATGGCACAGTATTGACACTGTTACAACAGTGACTTCACTTCAGAAAGTACTCTAATGGCTGTAAAACACTTTGGGAAGGACCAAGTTCAAGAACGGTGTTGCAGAGATGCAAGTCATTCTTTATTGGGTAGCCCAACTAACACTGCCACACTACTATAGGAATAATAGATTATTGTTGATCCCACCGCATTGGGAACATCCGTTGAGGTTTGTTCTGAAATTTTCTGGCCATTCACTGGATTTGTGGGTCGCACTGCAGTGAATGGAGAGAATTGACTCAAGTTTATTTATTAGGGTCACAGGTAGCCTCATGCATTCTATTGCAGTGACATGGTCACCAAGTGCATTGCTTAGACCATAAGACATAGGAGTAGAATGAGAGCACACAATTAGGCCAAACATCCTAAAACCATTCCTTCACTGTCACTGGCTCAAAATCCTAGAACTCCCTCCTTGTAAGACCATAAGACATAGGAGCAGAATTAGGTCACTTGACCCATCGAGTCTGCTCTGCCTTTCAATCATGGCTGATATTTTTCTCATCCCCATTCTCCTGCCTTTTCCCCTGATCCCCTGATTCCCTTATTAATCAAGAACCAATCTATCACTGTCTTAAAGATAGTGGTCATTGGATAATGACCATTTGAATAATGTTTCCTTCGCTCTGAGATCTTATGTTACCTTTCTTTTGGGTCTTTTTAAAAAATTTATTCCTGTCACGAGTAAGCTTACATTAACACTGCAATGAAGTGACTGTGAAAAACTCCTAGTCACCACACTCCGGTGCCTGTTTGGGAACACTGAGGGAGAATTTAACATAGCATATGTGCCTTAACTGGCATATCTTTCAGACTGTGGGAGGAAACTAGAGCACCCGGAGGAAACCTAAACAGACACAGGGAGAACATGCAGACTCCACACAGACAGTGACCCAAGTCAGGAATCGAACCCGGGTCCCTGGGCGCTGTGAGACAGCAGTGCTAACCCACTGTGTGAACCCGGGTCCCTGGGCACTGTGAGGCAGCAGTGCTAACCCACTGTGTGAACCCGGGTCCCTGGGCACTGTGAGGCAGCAGTGCTAACCCACTGTGTGAACCCGGGTCCCTGGGCGCTGTGAGACAGCAGTGCTAACCCACTGTGTGAACCCGGGTCCCTGGGCGCTGTGAGACAGCAGTGCTAACCCACTGTGTGAACCCGGGTCCCTGGGCGCTGTGAGGCAGCAGTGCTAACCCACTGTGTGAACCCGGGTCCCTGGGCGCTGTGAGACAGCAGTGCTAACCCACTGTGTGAACCCGGGTCCCTGGGTGCTGTGAGACAGCAGTGCTAACCCACTGTGTGAACCCGGGTCCCTGGGCGCTGTGAGACAGCAGTGCTAACCCACTGTGTGAACCCGGGTCCCTGGGCACTGTGAGACAGCAGTGCTAACCCACTGTGTGAACCCGGGTCCCTGGGCGCTGTGAGACAGCAGTGCTAACCCACTGTGTGAACCCGGGTCCCTGGGCACTGTGAGGGAGCAGTGCTAACCACTGTGTGAACCCGGGTCCCTGGGCACTGTGAGGGAGCAGTGCTAACCCACTGTGTGAACCCGGGTCGCTGGGCACTGTGAAACAGCAGTGCTAACCCACTGTGTGAACCCGGGTCGCTGGGCACTGTGAGGCAGCAGTGCTAACCCACTGTGTGAACACGGGTCCCTGGGTGCTGTGAGACAGCAGTGCTAACCCACTGTGTGAACCTGGGTCGCTGGGCGCTGTGAGGCAGCAGTGCTAACCCACTGTGTGAACCCGGGTCCCTGGGCGCTGTGAGGCAGCAGTGCTAACCCACCATGTTACTGTGCTGCACGTAAGTGTGAACATAATTAGGTATAAATATAAATCTATGATTCTATGAATATATCTCTATATATAAATATATTTATACATAGAGATATATTCATAGAATCATAGAACCCTACAATACAGAAAGAGGTCATTTGAGTCTGCATCAACCACAATCCCATCCAGACCCTATCCTTGTCACCCCAAACATTTATCCTGTTAATCCCTCTGATGCGAGGGGCAATTTAGTATGGCCAGTGCACCTAACCCACACATCTTTGGGCACTGAGGGGCAATTTAGCATGGCCAATCCACCTAACCTGCCAACTTTGGACATTGAGGGACAATTTAGCATGGCCAATCCACCTAACCTACATATCTTTGGATACTGAGGGACAATTTAGTATGGCGAGTCAAGCTAATCTACACATCTTTAGAATGTGGGAGAAACCAGAGCAGCTGGAGAAAACCCATGCAGACATGGGAAGAATGTGCAGACTCCACACAGATAGGTCCTGAGGCTGGAATTAAACCTAGGTCCTTGGTGCTGAGAGGCAGCAGTGCTGACCCACTGTGTGAGGCAGCAGTGCTGACCCACTGTGTGAGGCAGCAGTGCTGACCCACTGTGTGAGGCAGCAGTGCTGACCCACTGTGTGAGGCAGCAGTGCTGACCCACTGTGTGAGGCAGCAGTGCTGACCCACTGTGTGAGGCAGCAGTGCTAACCCACTGTGCCTGTGTGCCACCCTCTAGTGCGATGAGTTGTAAAATTCTGACTGTGATCTTTCAGCCTGAGAGGAGTGGATTAAATTGCCATTTGAGAGTCAGAAATGTGGAAAGACGTTCCTTCGCTTCATTGATTGGCATTTTTGGAAATTCCCCTGCTTCAGTCTCTTATTTAACACGGTTTATTCCCATCACTACAATGTTGTTTTAAGAATACAGTAGAATGACAGTTCTTGGTAAGTTGCTTTCAGAATGGATTCCTGGTGGGAATTTGATTAAAGGTCTGTGTTTATTACCTGCTGGCTTTTCTCTGTTCTCCTGAATTGTAAGTTTTATTTATTGGAGTCACAATTAGACTTACATTAACGCTGCGATAAAGTTACTGTGAAAATCCCCCAGTTGCCACACTCTGGTACCTGTTTGTGTTATACCAAGGGAGAATTTAGCATGGCCAGGCTGGAGCTAGCAGAGTATTGCAACGGTCAGTGCTCAGGCCTCAGCAATTTACAGCTCAAATTTTATTGATTAGTATCACAAATAAGGCTTATATTAACACCGCAATGAAGTTACTGTGAAAATCCCCCAGTCGTACACTCCAGCGTTCGGTCCACGGAGGGAGAATTTAGCATGGTCACTCTGCACCCTAAGCCAGCACATGTTTTGGACTGTGGGAGAAAACCAGAGCGCCCGGAGGAAACCTATGCAGGCATGGGAGAACGTGCAGACTCCACACAGTGACCCAAGCCGGGAATCGAACCTAGGTCCCATAGCACTGTGAGGCAGCAGTGCTAACCCACTGTGCCGCCCCAAATGTATATCATTTCTATTTCAACCTAACCTGCACATCTTTTTTGGACTGTGGGAGGAAACCAGAGCACGCGGAGGAAACCCACAGAGACATGGGGTGAACATGCAAAGTCCACACAGTGACCCAAGCCGGGAATTGAGTCCGAGTCCCTGGCGCTGTGAGGCTGCAGTGTTGATCCGCTGTGCTGCCCTGTGGTGACTCTGGCACCGTTCCAGTCCTGCTGCCATGTTCGGTTCTCATCTAGTTGTGCTGTGCTGAAAATCTGGGAAAGAAGTACACAGTCCCTAAAACGCACATAGAATCTTGGAAAGGAGGCCATTCTGCCCGTTGCTTCTGTGCTAGTTCACCAAAAGAACTCTTTGGTCAGTTTCACTCCCCCATTCCTTTGAACCAGTTGAGTCTGCTTTCAGTCCCGCTACCAGACAATGCTTTTGTAAATCAGAATAACTCACTGTGTAGTGATGTTTCCCCACATCTTCCCCTTGATCAACATCGCTCAGTTAAGGCAATCCCAGGATCTGTTCTGACTTTCTATTTTTATGTCTCCAAAATGATAATATAAAAATGATTATACTCTCCTGAATCGTGCTGTCTCTCAACTAGCTTGTTTTGCCTGCGGGCCACTAGACTTTATGCTGATGAATATTTGCCAGTTTGCTTGGATAGCTTTGGGACTATTTACCATAACTTTTGTCATGTATTTTTTTTTCCATTTGATCTGTTAAGTCCTTCTCACTGAGTCTGTGAGACCCAATTTCCCTCTCTGCAAAATGCCTGTAAATAGAATTTGACATTTGTATTAAGGCTACAACGTGCCAGGTGTGTGTGCCTAGCTCCCTCGACGGCCTCAGCTGTTTAAGGTAGTGAGTGGTTTTGCTTTATCCGACTGGGAACGCACCAGAGATGATAAACAGACTGTGCGGGATTAGCGGATCTCAATTGGGGTCTTATCAAGGATGTTACAATTGCCTTCTGCATTATGAGCCTGGTGAGAAATCCATCCAGATTCCCTGCTTCTGGTCTACTATACATCCCTGAAGCCATGCCAAGCCTGAACTTGCAGGGGCACATTGTCGTGCACGCATTGGCGCAGTGGCACAGTGGTTAGCACTGTTACCTCACAGTGCCAGGGACCCGGATTCGATTCCTGGCTTGGGTCACTATCTGTGTGGAGTTTACACGTTCTCCCTGTCTCTGCGTGGGTTTCCTCCGGGTGCTCCGGTTTCCTCCCACAGTCCGAAAGATGTGTAGGTTAGGTGGATTGGCCATGCTAAATTGCCCCTTGGTGTCCAAAAATGTGAGGGTTAGATGAATTGGCCGTGCTAAATTGCCCCTTAGTATCAGGGGCACTAGATAGGGTAAATGTCTGGGCAAATGCTGGGGCCTGTCTGGGATTGTGGTCAGTGCAGATTAGATGAGTTGAATGGCCTTCTTCTGCACTGTATGGATTCTATGATTCTAAAGTTACAAGTGAAAAAACTGGAGCATCTTGTAGGGCTCTGAGTTTTAAAATTTTTTTATTCATTCATGGGACATGGGTGTTGCTGGCTGGGACAGCATTTATTGCCCATCCTTATTTGCCCTTGGAGGGCAGTTGAGAGTCAACACATTGATGTGGCTCTGGAGTTACATGTAGCTAGACCGGATAAGGACGGCAGATTTCCTTCCCTAAAGGACATTAATGAACTACTTGGGTTTATTTTATTAGCATCGCAAGTAGACATTAACATTGTAATGAAGTTGCTATGAAAATCCCCTAATTGCCATACTCCAGTGCCTGTTCAGGTATGCTGAGGGAGAATTTAGCATGGTCAGTGCACCCCAACCAGCACATCTTTCAGATTGTGGGAGGAAACTGGAGCATCCAAAGGAAGCCTACGCAGGCATAGTGGTTGGCACTGCTGCCACAACGCCAGGGAACCAGGTCCAATTCCTGGCTTGGGTCCACTGTCTGTGTGGATTCTGTACGTTCTCTCCATATCTGCATGGGTTTCTTCCTACAGTCCGAAAGACATGCTGGTTATATGCATTGGCCACTGCAAAATTCTCCTCTGTACCCGAACAGGCGCAGGACTAGGGGATTTTCACAGTAACTTCATTTAGAAAAAACACGGGAGAATGTGTTCACAGCCAGCGATCTAAGCTGGAATTTGAACCCGGGTCCTTGGCGCTGTGAGGCAGCACTGCTAACCACTGTGCCACCATGCCTGCTTTGAGCATAGGGTTGTGCGTTCTGGAATGGGATTGATGGTATGTATGAATGGGGAAGAATGTGTTCACATACACGGACCCAAGCCAGGAATCAAAGCCCCAGTCGCTGGCACCGTGAGGTAGCAGTGCTCATCGCTATGACATTGTGCCGCCCAAACTCCAGAATGGAGAGTGAAAATTGACATGAAGGAAGGCTTAAAAAGAAAACAGCACCAAAGCTTATTCATTATCGAGTTCTTTTCAAAGGCTTGCGGTTCCTTCAGGCTCATTTCTGTGACAGTACTACCAAGTTCTGCAGAGAAAGAGCATGGATTCTTTCGTGGATTGATCCAATTTCTGTGGACTGTTAACAGGGTGGTCTACACGGTTGTATCTTAAAGAAATTGCGAGAGTGAAGACTGGCAGGAAAATAACACACATGCGGCTAACAACCTCCAGGCAGCATATAATTAAAATTGAGAAATAATAACACACAGGGTACTGACGGCGATGCACTTTGTAGCAAAAAAGCAAAGAAAAAAGCTTGTCAATTTTAATAGGTATCCTCTTATTACACCCACAAATTGCTAACACAATTTGGAGAACATCATCATAAAAGGAGAAACATGTTCATTGAGAGATCACTTTCTTTGCAACCCGTAGCTGGCGTAACTCCAATCACGGCTTCTCTCGCCACACCCCCTCGCAGAGTTATTTCTGGAGTCTGGCCAAGAGTTGATGCTTAACTTCATCCTTTTCCTCAGCGATGTCCAAACATATGGATGGGATGATCTTTTATACCGCTCCCCACCCCGTCCACCGCCCAAACTTTGATTTGAATTGATTTGATTTATTATTGTCATGCGTATTGGGATACAGTGAAAAGTATTGTTTCTTGGGTACTATGCAGACAAAGAATACCGTTCATAGAGAAGGAAAGGAGAGGGTGCAGAATGTAGTATTACAGTCACAGTTAGGGTGTAACGAAAGATTAACTTAATTAGAGGTAGGTCCATTCAAAAGTCTGACAGCAGCAGGGAAGAAGCTGTTCTTGAGTCAGTCGGTACGTGACCTCAGACTTTTGTATCTTTTTCCCGATGGAAGAAGGTGGAAGAGAGAATGTCCGGGGTGCGTGGGGTCCTTAATTGTGCTGGCTGCTTTTCCCCGAGGCAGCGGGAAGTGTATGCAGAGCCCACTAAAAGTGGGAGACCAGGCGCCATGGACTCCGAGGGAGAGCAACGAGGAGATTTGATCTAATTTGTTATTGTCATATGTATTAGTGTACAGTGAAAAGTATTGTTTCTTGTGCACTGTACAGATAAAATATACTGTTCATAGAGAAGGAAAGGAAAGAGTGTAGAATGTAGTATTACAGTCATAGCTAGGGTGTTGAGAAAGATCAATGTGAGGTAGTTTCCATTCAAAAGTCTGACAGCAGCAGGGAAGAAGCTGTTCTTAAGTCAGTTGGTACGTGACTTCAGACTTTTGTGTCTTTTTTCTGATGGAAAAAGATGGAAGAGAAAATACTTGATTTGATTTGATTTATTATTGTCACGTGTATTGGGACAAAGTGAAAAGTATTGTTTCTTGCACGCTGTACAGACAAAGCATACCATTCATAGAGAAGGAGAGGAAAGAGTGCAAAATGCAGTGTTACAGTCATAGCTAGGGTGTGGAGAAAGATTAACTGAGTGTGAGGTAAGTCCTCTTCATTCCGCAGACCATCCAGTACTCAAAGAGAGAAAATGCTGAAAAATCTCAGCAGGTCTGGACAGCATCTGTAAGGACAGAAAAGAGCTGATGTTTTGAGTCCAGATGACTCTTTGTCAAAGCTTTGACTCTCAACGTCTTCTCTTTTCTCTCTTTGTAAATGCTGCCAAACCCACTGAGATTTTCCAGCATTTTCCCTTTTGGTTTCAGATTCCAGCATCCACAGTAATTTGCTATTATCTTCCTCAGTACCGCTTCCCCCTTCCGCCCCTGCTTCAGCCCACCGGAACTATTACCCCCGCCCTTTTTTTTAAACTTCCAGTCTCGGCTGTTCCAGTGCTCTCCTTGACTGCTTCCCATTCTCTCAGTCAAGCCCCTGTTAGGCCTGTCCTGTCGTGCGCCACATCCCAGTCACTCTTCACTCCGCACGGACCTACATTGGTTTCCTGACGTCCACACCCAAACTTTGAATTTCACGGCTGCGTATTCAAATCCTGTCATTGTCTTGCTTCTCTCTATCTCCAGCGATGGCACAGTGGTTAGCACTGTGCCTCACAGGGCCAGCGACCTGGATTCAATTCACAGCTTGGGTCACTGTCTGTGTCGAATCTGTACACTCCCCTGTGTCTGCATGGGTTTCCTCAGTGTGCTCCTGTTTCTTCCCCCAGTCCAAAGATGTACATATTAGGTGGATTGGCCATGCTAAATTGTCCCTTAATGTCCAGAGATGTGGGGGTTAGGTAGATTGGGCATGCTAAATTATTCCTCAGTGTCCCAAGATGTGCAGGTTAGGTGGATTGGCCATGCTAAATAGTGTCTTAGTGCACTCTTAGTTGTATTCTTAATTGTCAGGAAACAGTGTGCCATCGTTGGAGGTAGAGAGAAGCAAGACAATGGAGGGCAGGTCTTATGAAGAGAGGCTGAGGGATTTGAGGTTGTTTTCGTTAGAAAGAAGGCGGCTAAGAGGAGACCTTATTGAAACATATAAGATGATTAGAGGTTTAGGTAGGGTGGACAGTGATAGCCTTTTTCCTAGGATGGAGAAAGCTAGCACGAGGGGACATAGCTTTAAATTAAGGGGTGGTAGTTATAGGACGGATGTCAGAGGTAGGTTCTTTACCCAGAGGGTGGTAAGGGAATGGAATGCGCTGCCTGCTGCAGCTGTAGATGCGCCAAGTTTGGTGGCGTTTAAGAGGTTAGTAGATAAGTTTATGGATGAAAAGGGAATGGTTTAGGTTAGAGGGTCATTGGTTTTTCTTAAATGGTTGGCGCAACATCGAAGGCCGAAGGGCCTGTTCTGCGCTGTTATGTTCTATGTCTCTTAGTTGGTACTCTGTTGAGTCGTTGGAATGTGAACTAAGGGTTATAGTTTGAGGATAAGGGGCAAACCTTTTTAGACTGAGGTGAGGAGAAATTTCTTCACCCAGAGAGTGGTGGAATTCACTCCCACAGAAAGTAGTCGAGGTCAAAACGTTGTGTGATTTCAGGAAGAAATTAGTTTTCGCTCTTGGGGCTAAAGGGATCGAGGGATATGGTGGAGAAGTGGCGGGGGGGAATCAGTATCATAATTTTTTTTTGTTATAAATAAGTTTACATTCACACTGCAATGAAGTTACTGTGAAAATCCTCTAGTTGCCTTACTCTGGTACCTGATCACACCAGGGACCTGAGGTTTGATTCCCACCTTGGGTCAATGTCTTTGTGGAGTTTGCACATTTTCCCCGTATCTCCAGGTGTCACTGCGCCACCATGCCGCGATTAAAAGGGGGTTGCGGTGAGGAGAAACCTGTCCATCCAGAGGATGGTGAATGTATGAAATTCACTCGCACAGAAAGTAATTGGGGCCAAAACATTATGTGATTTCAAAGAAGAAATTAGATATAGCTTTTGGGGCTGAAGGATTGAAGGGATATCGGGAGAAGGGGGGATACGCTGGCAGAGTGGTTAGCACTGCTGCCTCATAACGTCAGAGACCCGGGTTCAGTTCCCAGCTTGGGTCATTGTCTGTGTGGAGCCTGCACAATCTCCCTGAAACTGATCTTTCTCTACACCCTAGCCATGATCTGTAACATTACATCCTGCATTCCCTCCTTTAATTCTCTATGAACTCTATGCTTTGTCTGTATAGCATGCAAGAAACCATACATTTCAGGTATGTTAATACATGTGACAATAATAAATCAAATCAAACCTGTGTTTGTGTGTGTTTCCTATGGGTGCTCCGGTTTCCTCTCTCAGTCCGAAATACGTGCACGTTAGGTGAATTGGCCATGGTAAATTCTATCTCAGTGTACCTGAACAGGCGCTGGGAGTGTGGCGACTGGGGGATTTTTCACACAAACGTCATTGCAGTGTTAATGTAAGCCTTACTTGTGATTAGTAAATAAAGTTTACTTTCTTTCAACTTAACATGGGAATCGAATAGGGTCCCTGGCACTGTGAAGCAGTAGTGCTAACCACTGTGCCACCGTGCTGCCTTTTCTGTATAGATTGGCAAGAAATTGAATTAAGCAGTTTGCATTTCTATCACCTTTAACACGGTAAACCATCCCTTAATTTAGAAGAAAGTCTTGTGAGCAGTGAACAATGGTGCAGGTTACTGTTTTAAGTCCTGCAGAGCAGCCATAGAACTGGTATCTGTGAGCAGGTCTTTTATAAGCTGCCTGGAGCTTGTGGAGGCCTTTTGATACTTTTCCTGCAATTTGCTGTAAATATCAAATGCCCTTTTGAAACACGGACAAGCGACTGACAACCATTCTTTTTGTCCTTTAATGTGTGTTTCCAGAAATGATTCCAGGTGGAGATGGGTTTTACCATTGCGGGGGAAGAACCTAGGTTTCGCGCAAGGTGCCTGCGTATTACCTTGTCTGATTTTTTACCTCCGGCAAACACGTCAGGTTGAGAAAGAAAACACTGAACAAGAGGCTTTCAGTATCTTTCTTTACAAATGTTGCCTGACCTGCTGAGAGCTTCCAGTGTTTTCTATTTATGATTTAGATTTCCAGTACCCACAGAGATTTGCTTTTGTGTCTGGCTTGAAATCAGTAACTGTTGTGCTGTCTCTTATCCGTAACACATTCTCCTACACAACCTCTAGACTATGAACCTCTCTACTGCCACTTTCATGCACCCCCCACACCACTCTTGTTAGAATCATTGAATTCCAACAGTGTGGAAGGAGGCCATTTGGCCATCGAGCCTGCACTGACTACAATCCCATAATCCCGCACATTAACCCTGCTAATCCCTCTGACACTAAGGGCCAATTTAGTGCGGCCAATGCACCTAATCTGCATATCTTTGGACACTAGAGGACAATTTAGCACGGCCCGTCCATCTAATTTGCACATCTTTGGACGCAAAGGGGCAATTTAAGAGAGCCAATCGACTTAACTGGCGCACATTTGGACACTGAGGGACAATTTAGCGTGGCCAATCCACCTAACCTATTCATCTTTAGACACTAAAGGGCAATTTAACATGGCTAATCCACCTAACCTACACATTTTTGGACGCTAAGAGGCAACTTAGGATAGCCAATCCACCTAATCTATACATGTTTGGAGTGTGGGAGGAAACCAGAGCACCCCGAGGAATCCCGTGCAACACAGTGACAACATGCAGGCTCCATACAGGTCACCCAAGGCTGGGAATTAAATCCAGGTCCCTGATGCTGTACAGAGTTTATACGTTCTCCCTGCGTCTGCGTGGGTTTCCTCTGGTTTCCCAGAGGAAACCCACGCAGACGCAGGGAGAACGTATAAACTCTGTACAGCATCAGGGACCTGGATTTAATTCCCAGCCTTGGGTGACCTGTATGGAGCCTCCAGTTTCCTTCCACATTCCAAAGATGTGAGGATTACATCAATTCGCTATGAGGTTAAGGTGGGGGAATGGGCCTAGCTAAGATGCTTTATCAGAGAGTCAGCGCAGAGTTGATGGGCCGAATGGCCCCCTTTTGCCTGTTGGTATCCTCTGATTCTGTGAAGTGAGTGGGCAGAGATCTGGGAAATGGGAATAATGTGGAAAAATGTGAAATTGTCCATTTTGGCAAGAAAAATTATTAAAAAAGCTTATCATCTAAATGGGAGACAATGGAGATCTGAATTCAGAGGGACCTGGAAGTCCTAGTACATTAAGACAGATTTCCTTGCCTAAAGGACATCAGTGAACCAGATGGCTTTTTCCGATGATGGTTTCATGGTCATCAGTAGATTCTTAATACCAGATTTTATTGATTCACGTTTCACCATCTGCCATGGTGGGATTTGAACCCGGTTCCCTGGGCCTCTGGATTCCTAGCCTAGTGACATTACCACTGTGCCACCACCTGCTCATGTAAATGCATTGAAAGCAGTTCAGTTTTGCAATCAATCCTCAGAGGCAGAAGACCCTTCACCAAAATCCCTTTATTTACAAGTCTGGCAACAGCATTCAAAGCGCTTTTGGTTCGCAGTGAACACTCGGAATGCCAGAGGAACTGACTCGCCTGATTAAATACAAAGCAAGAGGCTCCCTGATTGGCCCATCGATTACACTCTTAATCAGAGACATTTTTTGGTGAGGGACATCTTTTGGTGGCCCTTAATCAGGGAGTTCATGTTCCAACCAGCTCACCTCAATGGCCGGATTAAAGTCATTGCAGTTTACTAAATAATACAAGGAATGGGTGTGTTGTCTTTTGAGGTAAGATTGGACAGGTTAATTTATATCCACTGGAGTTTCAAAGAGTAAGAGGCGACTCGATTGAAACATTTAAGGTCCTGAGGAGTCTTGACAGGCTGGATGTGGAGAGGATGTTTCCTCTTGTCAGAGAATCGAGAAATAGGGGGTCATTTTAAAAATAAGGGGTCACCTGTTTAAGGCAGAGATGAGAATTTTTTCTCCCCACTTTGGAACTCTCTGCCTCAAAGGGCAGTGGAAGCAGAATCTTTGAATCTTTTCAAGACAAGAGGTGGGTAGGTTCTTGATTAATGAGGGGTAGGCGAGAGGTTACAGTCTGACCAGCCACAAATGGTGGAGCGAGCTCGAAGGGGCAAGTAGCAGACTCCTATTTCATATGTGTAATCATCTTGAGATTTACTGGAGCTTTTCCCTCAGCGAAAGAAAGGAAAAATAAATCAGCGACCCAAACAGGTGCCAGAGTGTGGTGACTTGGGGATTTTCACAGTAACTCCATTGCAGTAACTTGTGACATGAATAAATAAAGAAAAAGAAGCGAAAATACCCAATTTATCAGTGAAATCAAGAATTGGTCTGCACAAGAGACGGTTGTCTTAAAAGTGCACTTTATTTATTAGGTGTCAGAAGTAAAACTCAGATTAACACTGCAATGAAGTCGCCACACTCCGGCGCCTGTTCGGTACCCTGAGGGAGAATTTAGCACCCTAACCAGCACATCTTTCAGACTGTGGGAGGAAAGTGGGACACCAGGAGGAAACCCACGCAGACACGGGGAGAATGTGCAGACTCCGCACAGCCAGTGACCCGAAGCCAAGAATTGAACCCAGGCACCTGGCGCTGTGAGGCAGCAATTCTTACCCCACCGCAGTGCCACCACTTGCCTGCATCAATTCGTAAGTTGGCTATTTGTTTTAAAAACACAATTGCACTCAGTCACGACATCCCTTATTATTTATCTTTTAATAAATACACATTTAATCATCACCATCAAAGTTTACTTAACTGAATGAATCATCGTGGCACTTAAAAAAAATCACACAGCGTGTTATGCTGATTGAATGTGCTTATTTCACATTGTAACTTGTGAAACACAATCTCTGATTTGTCACGCTTCATCAGTTCCCTCATCCTATAAGCCTGTCCCTGATTTCTGAGGCAGTGTGGTCCCTCTATCCAAAGTGTAAAGAAGGCACTAATGAACTCGATAGTGCCTCCTAATTGAACAGAGAGTACAATTTCTACTCTATTTAGACTAGATGGAAAGTTAAGTGCTGCATTCCCAGGCGGAGGGGATGAGAAGGAGGAGGAGGGAGGAGAGTTATCATTGCATTGAGAGGGAATTGGGAATTAATTCTTGTACAGCATCGGATCTTGGGGCCATTCTTGCTCTTAAAATCCAACTGGGAGTTGGCTAAAACCGTTGAGAGAAAAGGAAATAATCAGATCAAAGGAACGTTAATTTATTTCCCAGGGCTGGTGGCATTTTTGTTCGACTAACGCCACTATCGTGGCAGTCTATAAATAAGTGGTTCCTTCTTCAAAGTCATGGGAGGGGGGGAAGGTGGGGGAATGAAAGAAAAGTCCTAAGCAAATAAAAATTCTCATTTGTATTGCTGAGCTGGGCATGTTTTAAGAATAAACCAAAACTGCTGAAGGCAAGCGGCGACGGATTAAAAGTTCAGGGGACCTTGGACCTATGGAATGGTGAGCTAGGTTCAATTGGTTGATTCTGAGAAAAAGGGTTGCAGCAAGATAAAGAGCCCAGCAGGAGTAATGCTCTACAGATGGTTAACGACGTGACGGCTATTGACGGGGAGGGGGAGGGCAAAAAGACTTAAGTGCAGATGTCACTGCGTTTAAAGCCCTTTTAATTAAAAGGAAAGAGAGAGGGAGGGTTAGACACAAAGGACCGAGGGGCAGGTTGAGCCTCAGCCCATCACAACAAAGTTCCCTCTTCCGGTGTCACACAGGATTTATTGGACCCCCTACTCTTTAACAATGTGTGCGGCTGGCTTTAACAGGCATGTATCTGTGGTTATACGAGTAGGCTCTTTGTACCCAGACAAAGCAACTGTTTTGCCGATTACCATCCATTTAGAAAGCACTCCTTTTTTTTTTCAGAGACTTTGTACATCCTTTTGGCGAGAATCTGTCAAATGTTCCAATTGTAATTCTGTTTTTTCCTTGGAAATCAGGGGAAAAGACTTATTGCAAAAAAGAAAGTGGATAACATATAAGTGTTTTACTGGTTTGATTTTATTTTATTTTATTATTGTCACATTGCATTAACATACAGTGAAAAATATTATTCCTTGAGCGTTATACAAACAAAACATACTGTTCACGAGAAGGAAAAGAGAGAGTGCAGAATGTAGGGTTACAGTCATAGCTAGGATGTAGAGAAACATCAATTTAATGCGAGAGAGGTTTTAATTTGATTTGATTTATGATTGTTACATGTATTAACATACAGTGAAAAGTAGTGTTTCTTGTGCGCTATACAGACAAAGCATACCGTTCACAGACAAGGAAAGGAGAGTTCAGAATGCAATATTACAGTCATTAGCTAGGGTGTAGAGAAAGATCAATTTAATGTGAGGTAGGTCCTGACAGAAGAAGGTGGAAGAGAGAACATTCGAGGTATGTGGGGCCCTTGATTATGCTGGCTGCTTTTCCCAAAGCAGTGGATTCAGATTCAGTGGATGAGAGGCTGGTTTGTGTGATGGACTGGGCCACATTCATGACCTCTGCAGTTTTGGGCAGAGCAGGAGCCCATACCAAGCTGTGATACAACCAGAAAGAATGCTTTCTGTGGTGCATCTGTAAATGTTGGTGAGATTTATACCAACTTGAGTTGGTCCATACGTGACCTCAGACTTTTGCATCATTTTCCCAATGGGAGAAAGTGGAAGAGAGAATGTCTGACGTGTATAGGGTCTTTGGTTATGCTGGCTGCTTTTCCGAGTCAGCAGGAAGTGTTGACAGAGTCAATGGATGGGAGTTGATTTATGTGGATAAGCATAATAATTTGATGCTCATTTTTCATGCAAAAGGAACCATATTCTTGATGAGGAAGGACTTTTTCTAAGAGATGTTTAAAGTTTTATTTATCAGAGTCGCAAGTAGGCTGACCTTTAACACTGCAATGAAGCTACTGTGAAAATTCCCTTGTCGCCACACTTCGGCACCTGTGCGGGTTACACTGAGGGAGAATTTAGCACCTAACCAGCATAGCTTTTGGACTGTGGGAGGAAACCGGAGCACCCAGAAGAAACCCGTGTAGATACGGGGAGAATGTGCAGCCTCTGCACAGACAGTGACCCAAGTCAGAAATCGATTCTGGGCCTCTGGCGTTGTTAAGCAGCAGTGCTAACCACTGTGTACCCGATATGCAATCCTTCAGCACAAGCACCAGGTTATTTCCTACTTTGTTTAAACTTGTGAGTTAGTGGTGAGTTACCTTTGAACTGTGTTTTAAGGAGGTAAGTGGGCAGTCATGAGTCAGACTGTGTGGTGTGGGGAATAATTCACACTGTTGACTCATAGAGAGAATTTAATAGCATGCCTGAGAGACAACAGCAGTGGATGGCTCCTATTGGTCCACGGAGCTGTTTTCCTTTTTTGAAGGTGTTGGCTTGAAAGAAGTATTGGTTTTAAAGACATTTGAAGTGATTGCAACCCAAGAGAATGGACTAAGGAGCAGCAGTGGTTAGCACGGCTACCTCCCAGTGCCAGGGACCTGGGTCCAACTCAATAGCCTACTCCTGCTTTCTCCCCATAACCTTTGATCCCATTCACCCCAAGTGCTATATCCAGCCGCCTCTTGAATACATTCAATGTTTTGGCATCAACTACTTCCTGTGGGACTGAATTCCACAGGCTCATCAGGTGATGAAATGTCTTCTCACCTCTGTCTGAACCGGTTTACCTTGAATCCTCAGGCCTGGTTATGGACTCCCTCCCCCACATCGGGAACATCCTTCCTGCATCTACCCTGTCTAGTCCTGTTGGAATTTTATAAGTCTGTTTCAGACTCCCGCCCTAATTGGTCTGAACTCTAGTGAAAACTGTCCTAACCTAGTTAATCTCTCCTCATACATCAGTTCTACCACCCCTGGAATCAGCCACACAAGAGCAGCGGTATAACAGAGCGGGGAGGAGGTTGGTGTGGTGAGTTGTGCCAGGTGGTGTAGACGAAGTGAGGAGAATAAGGTGGGTGTCATTTTTGAAGCCTGTCTCAGTACTGTGGAGGAGGCAGAAAGCTGATTGGAAAGCTTTAAACAGAGTCCTGGGAGAGAAGGGCACAGACTCGGGCAGCACAGCAACACTGGTTAGCACTGCTGCCTGACAGTGCCAGGGACATGGATTTGATTCTCAGCTTGGGTCATTATCCGTGTGGTGTCTGCATGTTCTCCTCCTTTGCGTGGGTTTCCTCTGCAATTGTGTCTATGTCTATATATTTTAGGGAATTAGCAAGGTAAATATGTGGGGTTACTGGAATAGCCACATCATGTTTTCTCTAGAGCAGAGAAGGTTGAGGGGGAGGGATGTGATTGAGGTGTCTAAGATTACGAGGAGTATGCACAGGGTGAGGAGGGAGCAGCTGTTCCCCTTGGTTGAGGGCCAATCACGAGGGGCCTAGTTTTAGGGTGGGGAGAGGGCAGGAGATTTCATTCGGAGATTTGAGAAAAAAACATTTTCACTCAGAGGGTGGTGGGAATCTGGAATGCACTGCTTGGAAAGGTATCATAGAATCCCTACAGTGCAGAAGGAGGTCAGTCAGCCCATTGAGTCTGCATTGACCACAATCCCACTCAGTTCCTGTTCCAGTAACCCCTCATATTTACTTTGCTACTTCCCTAACATGAGAGTGAATTTAGCATGGTCAATGCACCGAACCTACACATCTTTGGACACTAAGGGGCAATTTAGCACGGCCAATCCGCCTAACTCGCACATCTTTGGACACTAAGGGGCAATTTAGCATGGCCAATCTGCCTAACTCGCACATCTTTGGACACTAAGGGGCAATTTAGCACGGCCAATCTGCCTAACTCGCACATCTTTGGACACTAAGGGGCAATTTAGCACGGCCAATCCGCCTAACTCGCACATCTTTGGACACTAAGGGGCAATTTAGCATGGCCAATCTGCCTAACTCGCACATCTTTGGACACTAAGGGGCAATTTAGCACGGCCAATCTGCCTAACTCGCACATCTTTGGACACTAAGGGGCAATTTAGCATGGCCAATCTGCCTAACTCGCACATTTTTGGACACTAAGGGGGAATTTAGCATGGGCAATCTGCCTACCTTTCATATCTTTGGACACTAAGCAGCAATTTAGCATGGTCGATCCATCTAACCAGCACATCTTTGGAGTGTGGAAGGAAACCGGAGCATCCGGAGGAAACCCACACAAACACGGGAGAGAATAGCGGAGTTGGAAACCCTTCCAACCTCTAAAAGGTATTTTGATAAGCACTTGAAATAAGATAACAGTCAAGGATATGGGACAAACACAGGAAAATTGGGATTAGCGCAGCGTTAGTGGTAGATATTGTGAATGTGGACTCTTTGGGTCAAATAGCCTTCTCTACATTCCTCTGTGACTCGAGTGAACACCTCAAGATGTTTTTTTTTTTTATTAAGCAACACAGCACGGGAAACAGGCCCTTCGGCCCAACGAGCCCGCGCCACCGTAATACCAAATCATTATCCTATTTTAATATTCCTATATAATAATATATATATTAATCCTAATTTGGAAAATTTTCACCATAGGGACAATTTGTTACCCAATCAGCCTAAGAGCGAATTTTTGGGTTGTGGGAGGAAACCGGAGTGCCCGGAGAAAACCCACGCAACCACGGGGAGAACGCGCAAACTCCCGCAGACACCGGCCCAATTCCAAGTGTCTGCACAGCCACATCGATAGTCTCTGAGCTGTCATGGTGCCCTTCAGATGGTCCACATAAAGCACTCATTTACGACATGAGGTACCAGGCAACCCATGAATCAACATCCAAGAGCTGTACCCGCACCACCTGCCGAATGCGTGCTCAAATTATGGACCGAATTCCCTGTGGAAAAAAGCCGTAGTTAAACAGTCCTAATATATCCCTCTATCTGCATACCGCTCATGTGGCTGTCCAAGAGACCCTTAAACAGCCCCAGCGTGCCTGCTCCCACCACCTTACTCGGCATGGTCCACGGTACGAGATAAATGGGGTATAAAGTGACTGACAGAGCAACCTATCGCTGGCAGATTATTTGTGCTCGTGAATTATCTTGTCCCTTTAAGAGCAGGTAGGAAATAATTGTTGAAAAGCACCTATATTTAGCAGTTTCTCAGAAATCGTCGCTGGTGATAATGCAGTATTGAACTGCATGGCCGCCCAAGGAGCACCTTCCCGATACCTGTACACATTACTTGTGGGGCTTTGCTCTCTGTGCTGCGCGCCAATGTTGATATACATGCCTTAAGCACTGCTCATTGCTGATGTAGGCTTGACGAAATGAAAGGTTTCATTTTGGTTTTGGAGTCTAATCCGTTAGAGAGGGTGGGAACTTCAGCAGCAGCCTAATTGAAGTGTTCCATTTCTTTAGGTTTTTCTTTGAAGTGATTGTTGCATCCGCTGATCTCCGGGGAATTGGAACTCTGAATAAATCCCTCTCCATTCTTTAAAAGTAATGAACAGCAGTGGTGACGAGGGCTTGAGAGATTCTTGTATAATGAACTTGGGTTCTGATGAAGCCCGTTACTTTGATTTCACACAGAAAGGAGTGTTGTAGAATTTACACTTGCCATCCCTATTTCTGAACTGATGAAGCAAGGCCGGTTGCAAGAGTTTCGCAACTTCTGCTTGTATGATCTCGCCTTTGTCATCTGAGCAAAATGAATCAGGAATGTTTTTATAATTAAAAGCCAGACTGAGGGACCAAAACTTTATCACAGAATAGAATCCCTACAAGTACAGAAGCAGGCTATTTGGCCCATCAGCCTGCGCCAACAACAATTCTGCCTTATCCTTATAACCCTCACATCTTTACCCTGCAAATCCTTCCAAAACTAGGGCTAATTTGCATGGGCAATTGACCTAACGTCATATCTTTGGACACTAAAGGACAATTTAGCATGGCTAATCCACCTAACCTGCACATCTTTGGACACTAAGGGGCAATTTAGCATGACAATTCACTAATCCGCCCATCTTCGGAGAGTGGGAGGAAATTGAAGCACCCGGAGGAAACCCACGCTGACACAGGGAGAATGTGCAAACTCCACACAGCCAGCGACCCAAGACAGGAATCAACCCGGATCCCTGGCACTGCGAGGCAGCTATGTTCACAGACTTTGTAATTTCTTATGGTCTTGGTCAGAACTGGATTCATATCAAACTGTGATGCTTTCTATGATGCATTTGTAAGCATTGTTGGGAATCATTAAAGAATGATAGGTTGTCCCATTTGTTCTCCGAGTGATGAATTACTGATGTCATCACATTCGAAGGGCTGAATTACTAATTCACAAGAGGGGTGAGGGTACCTGCCCCCCCCCCCCCCCCCACCCCCCCGGGAAAGGAGACGAATCAACGGATTGAGTTAGTCTTGGTCATGCTGCATAGTAAGTATCTGATGTACAGATGCCGGCGTTGGATTGGGGTGGTAAGAACTCAGTAAGAATTTAGCAACACCAATTCATAATCCAACTGATTTATTTGATAGTAAAAACGCGAGCTTTCGACTCCTGTGTCTTCTTCAGGCATTTGCTATCAAATAAATTTGATGCTATTTACTATCAAATAAATCGGTTGGATTATAAATTGGTGTTACTAGTAAGTATCTGGTCAGACTTCATTTGGGGTAGTGTGAGTTTTATGCCTCTGTATCTAAGGAAAGATTGCTGGTCTTGGAAAAGACAGTGAGAAGTCTGACAACACCGGGTTTAAATCCAACCGATTTATTTGATAGTAAACTCACAAGCTTTCAACCCTATGGTTTTCGTTAGGTGAATGAAGTGTTCTGGTCTCCAACAGCATACATACCAGCACAGACTGTTTACAGATTACTCTTTAATCTAATTTCTATTTCAGATACCATAGCCAGCACTTGTGGGTTTTTGGTCATTGCTACCTCAGGCTTATGGCTGGGTCAAAGTCCCTGGAAGCAGATCATGTCAAGGTTGTGTTCTCAGACCCATACTACACTCCTTACACACCATTAGCTGTGTGGCCAAATTCCCCTTCAATTTGATTTTCAACATTGCAGACGACACCACCATAGTGGTTTGGATCTCAAACAATGATGAGACAGACTACAGACTCTCTTGGACAGCCACATGAGCGGTATGCAGATAGAGGGATATATTAGGACTGTTTAACTACGGCTTTTTTCCACAGGGAATTCGGTCCATAATTTGAGCACGCATTCGGCAGGTGGTGCGGGTACAGCTCTTGGATGTTGATTCATGGGTTGCCTGGTACCTCATGTCGTATATGAGTGCTTTATGTGGAACATCTGAAGGGCACCATGACAGCTCAGAGACTATCGATGTGGCTGTGCAGACACTTGGAATTGGGCCGGTGTCTGCGGGAGTTTACGCGTTCTCCCGTGGTTGTGTGGGTTTTCTCCGGGCACTCCGGTTTCCTCCCACAACCCAAAAATTCGCTCTTAGGCTGATTGGGTAACAAATTGTCCCTATGGTGAAAATTTTCCATATTAGGAATAATATATATATTATATAGGAATATTAAAATAGGATAATGTATTTGGTATGACGGCGGCGCGGGCTCGTTGGGCCGAAGGGCCTGTTTCCCGTGCTGTGTTGCTTAATTAATTAATTAATTAAAAGAATGAGATAGAGAATCTGGTGAACTGGTGCAGCGACAATAATCTCTCCCTCAATGTCAACAAAACGAAGGAGATTGTTATCGACTTCAGGAAGTGTAAGGGAGAACATGTCCCTGTCTACATCAACAAGAACAAAGTAGAAAGGATCGAGAGCTTCAAGTTTTTAGATGTCCAGATCACCAATAACCTGTCCTGGTCCCCCCCAGACGCCGACACTATAGTTAAGAAAGCCCCACCAACACCTCAGAAGACTAAGGAAACTTGGCTGTCAGCTACGGCTGTCATTACCTTCTACAGATGCAGAAAGCATTCTTACTGGTTGTATCACAGCTTGGTATGGGCTCCTGCTCTGCACAAAACCGATAGAAATTAATAAGATGGTGAATGTAGCCCAATCCATCACGCAAACCAGCCTCCCATCCATTAACTCTGTCTACACTTCCTGCTACATCAGGAATGTCCACCCCGGACATTCTCTCTTCCACCTTCTTCCGTCGGGAAAAAAATACATAAGTCTGAAATCATGTACCAATCAACTCAAGAACAGCTTCTTCCTGCTGTTATCAGACTTTTGAATGGTCCTACCTTGTATTAAGTTGATATTTCTCTACACCCTAGCTATGACTGTAACACTACATTCTGCACCCTCTTGTTTCCTTCTGTATGAATGGTATGCATTGTCTACATAGTGCACAAGAAACAAAACTTTTCATTGTCTACTAATATATGTAACAACAATACATCAAATCATGATCAAAGGTTCTGGGGAGAAAGCAGGATTCGGCTATTGAGTTGGATGGTCAGCCTTGATCCTAATGAATGGCAGAGCAGGCTCGAAGGACCAGGTGGCCTCCTCCTGCCCCTATCTTCTACGTTTCTATGTTGCACCCTCTTGTCTGGGTCAACTGTCAGTGACAATTTTTAAATACTCATCCAGATGTAGGGTGAAGGATAAATGAGCTGTATTTCCAACCTCCCCCCCATCACTGGTTCGATCAGAAAATGTTAACTGATCTATCTTCCCCTGTAGATAGATACACACTCCCCCCATCCTTCCCGCGAGGTTATAAGGGTTTTAGTGCAATTGGATATATTCCAGTTCAATTCTTTTTGGATATTTAGTTTGTGATGTACAGCACTTTTAATAATTTTGGTGTTAAATGGCTAGTCAAAGACTGTGTACTTAATGAAATGGTATTTTAAAAGTTGTGACATAATTACTGCAGATTTATGGATAAATTATTAGCCACTGAGTGCGAAGAAATTTCATGTTAAGAATATGTTATGTTACTTTGGAGTTGTGAAATGAACTCGGATGGAGTCCTGTGCTGTAATTTGCATGCCATGATGATTTATTAACAGGTTAGCTTCTGAAATATTGCCAGTCACTTTCAAATTATAAATGCATAACTAATAGCATTGTATGATGCTCTCACCAGCAGCTGCTTTTGGAAATCTTGAATGTCTGGGCAGTTGCCGGTGCTCACTCTCTCTGATCTCGTCCTGTACGGTGGCACAATGATTAGCACTGCTCCCTCGCAAGCTCCAGAATCATAGAATTCCTACAGTGCAGAAAGAGGCCATTCAGCCCATCAACCCTGTACCATCAACAATCCCAGCAAGGCCCGATCCCTGTTACCTCACCGATTTGTCCTGCAAGTCCCCTGGACAACACAGTAATTTAGCATGGGCCAATCAACCTAACCTGTATATCTTTAGAACAGAGACCCAGATTCGATTCCCGGCCTTGGGTCACTGACTGTGTGGAGTCTGCACTTTCTCCCCCACATCTTCTGGGTTTCCTTCGGGTGCTCCGGTTTCCTCCCACAGTCTGAAAGATGTGCTGGTTAGTGTGCAATGCCGTGCTAAATTCTCCCTCAGTGTTCATGAGCAGGCGCTGGAGTATGGTGACAAGGGGATTAGTAACATGTAAACTAGAAGTTGGAGAAGGCGATTTGGCCCTTCGAGTCTGATCTGCCATTCATTTTGATCATTGGCTAATCATTCGAATTCAATACCCCTGATCCTCCCACCATATCCCTTTAGCCCCAATAATTGTAATCCAGTTTCATCTTAAAATCACACAACATTTTGGCCTCAACCACTTTCTGCGGGAGTGAATTCCACCACTCCCTGGGTGAAGAAATTTCTCCTCACCTCAGTTCACAGCACCTACGGCTATAGAATCAATTTTACACGTTAGTATCACAACTAGACTTACTGCAACAGAGCTGAACAGCCTTCCATGACCCATTGAGGTGCACTGTTGCACGCTGGCATTCGTATCAGTTAGTTTTGGGCAGTCAGGCAACCATTCCCCTTCATGCTCGCACTAGTGTCTGAGTGTGGGCTCCAATCACAATGCAGTCACCCTCCACCAAGTGAGAGGCCCTTCAGGCCGCGAGAGGAGGAATGCTGCCCATTCCTGAATCCCCCGCTCTGCACTGACAGCCCGGATTGTCGAGGGACCTACCCAGATAACTCAGAATCGTTGTCGCTGCAGCCATGATCTTATTGAATGGCAGAGCAAGCTCAAGGGGCCAGGTGGTCTGCTCCTGCTCCTAGTTGTTATGCTCTTATGTTCTTCACAACCCTTTGAAGCAAGGGGCTCCCTGGTATGAAGGGAAGATAAGGCCTGCCAGTGACCCCTTCCAATCCCTCTTTCTGAAATGGCAAGTCTGGGACCCCGCCCCGGGCCACAAGTAGAACTTAAGAAGTTCACAAGAAGCTGTATCCCCCTGAGCCCTCTCTGATGTTTGCGCATACTGACTACAATCCCATCTAAGCCCTATCCCCATAATCCCAAGTATTTGCCGTGCTAATCCCCCTGATACGAATGCGCAATTTAGCATGGCCAATCCACCTAACCAGCATATCTTTGGACACTATGGGATACTTCCAAAACTAAGGGTCACTATATGTGTGGAGTTTGCACTTTCTGCCCATGATTGCATAGGTTTCCTCCGGCTGCACCAGTTTCTTCTCTCAATCCAGAGATGTGCAGGTTAGGTGGATTGGCTGTGCTAAATTGCCCCTCAATGTCTAAAGATATGCAGGTTAGGTGGATTACCCATTGTAAATTTCCTCTTAATGTCCAAAGATGTGTAGGCTTAGGTGGCTTGGCCATGCTAAATTGTCCCTTAGCATCAGGGAGATTAGCATGGTAAATATGGGGGGTTATGTGGATAAGGTGTGGGTGAGATTGTGGTCGGTGTAGACTCGATGGGCTGAACAGCCTCCTTCTGCACTGTAGGGGTTTATAAAAATAGATAGTCTTTCTTAATGATGGAATGGATATGTAATCAGAAACCTGGGGTCAAGAAGGATGCTGAGGTTGTGAAGAATCTGATTCAATCACAGATATTGGATAGGAAAGGGAAAGGAATCAGTGGCTAGAGAATGAAGTTTGTTCCGTGGCACAAAATGCTTTGGTCTTTCTGGTATTTAAACTGAGGAAATTTTGACTCATTACTGCTAAAGTTTATTCATTAGTCACAAGTAGGTTGACATGAGGTTACTTTGAAATTCCCCTAGTTGCTGCACTCTGGTGCCTGTTTGGGTTACATTGAGGGAGAATTTAGCACAGCCTACCAAGGGCAGTGGTATAACAGAGGGGGAGGAGGGTGGTGTGGTCAGTTGTGTTAAGTGCTGTAGACGGATTGAGGAGAATAACGAGGAATATTGCCCTATTTTCCCGGAGGGTGTCATTTTTGACCTTTTTGAGCCCCATCTCTGTACGGTGGAGGAGGCAAAAACTTTAAACAGTGTCCAGGGAAAGAAGCACAGACTTGAGTGGCAAGGTGGCACAGTAGGTTAGCACTGCTGCCTCGCAGTGCCAGGGACCTGAGATCGAATCCCAGCTTGGGTCACTGTGTGGCGTCTGCATGCTCTCCCGTGTCTGGTGGGTTTCCTCCGGGTGCTCCGATTTCCTCCCATAGTCTGAAAGATGTGCTGGTTAGGTGCTAAATTCTCCCTCAGTGTATCCAAACAGGCATCGGAATGTGGCAACTAGAGAATTTTCACAGTAACTTCATTGCAGTGTTAATGTAAGCCTTACTTGTAACTAATAAATTAACTTTAGGCAACAAGATATTCAAGGACTTAATAGAGAAAATGGGATGCAGATTGCAAGGATGAAGAAGTTAATGCCACCCAGTTTTTTTTATTCATTTGTGGGATGTGGCTGGGCCAGCATTTATTGCCAATTCCTAGTTGCCCTTGGAGTTGAGACTCAATCCCATTGCGGTGGCTCTGGAATCTCATATAGGCCAGACCAGTTAAGGACGGCAGATTTCCTTCCCTAAAGGACATTAGCGAACCAGATGGGTTTTTCCGACAGTAGGTCATCGGTAGATTCCTAATTCCAGATATTCTTATTGAATTCAAATTCCACCATCTGCCATGGCAGGATTTGAACCCGGGTCCCCCAGAACATTAGTTGAGTTTCTGTATTAATAGTCTAGCGATAATACTAAGACCGTCCCCTCCCCTAGTTGTATCAGTTGCTACAAAGTCAAGAACAGTTAGGGATGGGCAATAAATGCTGGCCAGCCAGTGACATCCATGTCCCAGGAATAAACAAAAGGATTGGGTTTTTTCAGGACTATGGCAGCTTTGAAAATGGAAATGCCATCGTAGGAAGGCGCTTGTATTTACCTGGCATTTTGGATGTAGTAAAACTTCCAGCATCATTTAATTTCAGTAGACAAGACACCATAGAGTCTCAGAGACTTCACAACTCCTCCGTGTTATCGGCAGAACATGGGGACAGATCCAAAATAACTTGGCCAAAGGGAGGTTGTAGAGTCATAGAGCAATATGGCACAGAAGCAGGCCCTTTGGCCCAACTGATCCATGTCGACCATGGTGCCCTCTCAGTTGGTCCCAATTGCCCCTGTTTGGGCCCATATTTACTTACAGAATAGTGAGAGGCCTGGATAGAATGGACGTGGAGAGGATGTTTCCACCAGTAGGAAAAACTAGAACCAGAGGGCACAACCTCAGGCTAAAGGGACGATCCTTTAAAACAGAGATGAGGAGGAATTTCTTCAGCCAGAGAGTGGGGAATCTGTGGAACTCTTTGCCACAGAAGACTGTGGAGGCCGGGTCACTGAGTGTCTTTAAGACAGAGATAGATGATTAATAAGGGGATCAGGGTTTATGGGGAAAAGGCAGGAGAATGAGGATGAAAAAAAATATCAGCCACGATTGAATGGCACAGCAAACTTGATGGGCTTAATGGCCTCATTCTGCTCTTCTCTTGTGGTCTTATGTACAGTGTGCTTTGTATAGCACACAAGAAACAATACTTTTCACTGTATAGTAATACATGTGTTGGAGCAGACTGGATAGGCTGATTGGCCTAATTCTGTTCTAATATCTTACGGTCTTATCCCTCTAATCCTATCCCTTCCATGGACTGATCCCAAATGCTTTTTAACTGTTGCTATTGAACGTGCCACAACACAGCAGCTCATTCCATACAAGCATCACCTCCTACATGAAGAAGTTGCCCTCTCCTTCCCCTCCCCTCCTTGAGGCCCTTTTTAAATCTTCCCCCTTCATATCTTCAACCTACACCTTCTAGTTTTGAATTCCCCTTCCCTGGGAATAAAAGACAATGGCTGGAATTTTATCAGCACGCCCACCCTGACTCCGGGGTGGGGGGTGGTAGTTGGCGGGTGAGGCTCGGAGAACGGCATACCCACATTGGCCTCAGATGGGATCTACAAACCTGGGGCGGACGTGCCAGTAAAATTCTCTTGCGTTCACCCTGGTAAAAGTCAAGTCGTAACTGAAGGCACTGAGCCTTTAGTTTTCTTTAAATTTTATTCTGAAGGGAACAAGGAAATGTTCACAGTTAAATATGTACAAGGAAAAAAAAAGTCAGCATTTCAGTCTGAACGCACACACACTTAACATTGAAGTTTGAAGGCACCGACAAAAAGAGGCCAAAGGGCTTCACAATGCACTTTGGTTTAGTCTTCTGAAAATTCTTGTTTCTGTGGACTAATTCTCATGGTTAAAAACACAGCAAGCCAATGCAAAACAGTACAATATCTAGAAAATTAAAATTGAATGAGTGACTGTCTTTTTTTATTCCGGTGACCATTGAGCTTAACTAATTAATCTAAACCCTTTGAATTACCGTGTGACGTAGGTCTTCTGAAAACAGATGCCAGAGCCAATATTAACAATCCACTTTTGGAAAGATAGTTTTTTTATTTTCAGGAACAGTATTGGTATATAGAAAGCCGTTCATTGCTGCAGATCTGGTATTTATGTTTCAAGTTTACTTCTTAATGTGCAAGTAGGCTTACATTCACAGTGCAGTGAAGTGAAAATCCCACACTCTGCGCTTGTTCAGGTGCACTGAGGGTCAATTTAGCGTGGCGAGTCCACTTAACTGACACATCTTTGGACACTAAGGGGCAATTTAGCATGGCCAACCCACCTAACTTGCATAGTTTTGGACTGTGGGAGGAAACCGGAGCACCCGGAGAAAATCCACACAGACATGGGGAAAACGTACAAAATTCACCCAGACTGTGAGCCAAGCCGGGAATCGAACCTGGATCCCTGGTGTTGTGAGGCAGCAGTGCTAACCAGCCCGTTTTTCCTTTAACAGTGCATTGTGTACCACAGCAAAGAATTTGATCCAATTTAAGTGGTTGCTTTACTTAAGTAGTTGCTTAGTCTGAGATTTGTGTTACGGACAGAAGTGTAACTATTCTTCTCACTGCAATTCAGGAAATGTAAGGACAAAGAATACTTTGCACAGTGGGGAAAAGAAATAATTTTGATGAGCAACAAGTGATTTTGCTGCGTACTGTGAACATGAAGAGACTTTAAATGCAGTCATTTTAACTTTGCAGCAGCTGAGTCCTGTGAGGATACAGCAAATTTTATTTGTCAGTGAAAATTTCCTGATTTACAATAGTGCCTTGGATGCTGTTTTGGAGAGGCTGTTATCTGTATAAATGTAGCAGACTGTCAGTATGCATTATTAAAGCGCTAAAGAGTTGAGAAGTGAGTTGTGGTAACTAATTCTTCAATGGTTGCGTCCTATTGTCAATTTACTGCGGCATGGTGGCACAATGGTTAGCACTGCCTTCACAGTGCCAGAAACCTTGGTTTGACTCCTGGCTTGGGGTTACTGTCTGTGCCGCAAATTCTCCCCTTGTCTGCGTGGGTTCCCTCCAGTTGCTCCGTTGATGTGCACGTTTGTTGGATTGGCCATGATAAATTGCCCCTTAGTGTCAGGGGGACTAACTAGGGTAAATGCATGAGGTTATGGGGATAGGGCTTGGGTGAGCTTGTGGTCAGAACTAATGGGCTGAATGGCCTCCTCCTGCATTATAGGGTCCTTTGAATGAAGCTGGGGTTCGAGGATTGAGTTCATAGAATCATACAATGCAGAAGGAGGCCATTCATCCCATCAAGTCAGCACTGATCATAATTGTACCCAGGTCGTATTCCCATAACCCACATATTTAGCCTGCTAATCCTCCTGACACGAGGATCAATTTTTAGCATGGCCAATCCACCTAGCTTTCATTCTCCCTGTGTCTGCATGGGTTTCCTCCAGATGCTCCGGTTTCCTCCCACATTACAAAGATGTGCAGGTTACGTTGATCAGCCATGCTAAATTGTCCCTTAGTGTCAAGGGGACTACCTAGGGTAAATACGTGGGGTTATGTGGATAGGACCTGTGTGGGATTGTGGCCAATCCACCTAACCCACACATCTTTGAACAGTTTTGTGATCGGACTTTGCTGATGGTAAAACCAAATGAATCAGAACTCTCAAACTTCTTCAAACGCCACCCCAAGGGAGGTGTGCTTCTCCGGCAAAGCTTTGTCGTGTTGCCCCGATAAGGTGAGCTGCATCACCTCGTTCCATCGCGTCTCTACTGACAACAATCGCACACAGCACTATCCTCTTAACCACACATATTTATCATACTAATTTCCCTGACACCGAGGGGCAATCTAGCATGACAATCTACCTAACCTGCACATCTTTGGACACTAAGGGACAATTTAGCATGGCCAATCCACCTAACCTGCACATCTTTGGACACTAAGGGACAATTTAGCATGGCCAATCCACCTAACCTGCACATCTTTGGACACTAAGGGACAATTTAGTATGACCAATCCACCTACCTGTACATCTTTGGACACTAAGGGACAATTTAGTATGACCATCCACCTAACCTGTACATCTTTGGACACTAAGGGACAATTTAGCATGCCAATCCACCCAACCTGCACATCTTTGGACACTAAGGGGCAATTTAGCATGGCCAATCCACCTAACCTGCACATCTTTGGACACTAAGGGACAATTTAGTATGACCAATCCACCTAACCTGCACATCTTTGGACACTAAGGGGCAATTTAGCATGGCCAATCCACCTAACCTTGGACTGTGGAAGGGAACCAGAGCACCTGGAGAAAACCCATGCAGAACGGGGAGAATGTGCAGTCTCCATACAGACAGTGACCCAAGCTGGGAATCGAACCCAGGGTCCTTGGTGCTGTGAGGCAGCAGCGCTAACTGTGCAATGTAAGAAAATTGAAAAGAAGTTTGATGTGCGTGGTTACTTCTCAAGGGTAATTAGGAATGGGCAGCCAGTGACACCCACATCACATGAAAGAGTATAAAAAGTAGGTTTTAAATCGATTGGTCAGAAATGCAAATGCGCTGTGCTGGAAAGTGCTTTAGGAAAATGTAAAAGCTTCAGTGTTCCTGTCCTTGGTGTGTGGCCAAATAGATTGTTGCATCACCTTGTGAGATGGAAGCAGGGTTGGAGTTGATAATCATCAAACTGTGCAGCACACTTCCTGACTGCAGAACCTGCTGAGACACAAATGATCTGCTGGGCTGCTTTGAGTGCAAAACGCAGTGTTGTGTAGGAGGAGCAGGAGACGAGATGAGCAAACATTAAGTCGACCAAATCAAGTACACGTGGAAGTTAGCCCAGGGGCCAGCCTGCTCTGAGATCTGTTGTTGTCAGGTTTGGATACTTCGTGGTAGCAGAAATCCAATCTGATGGGAGTCCCTGTTTCATTTAGCTAAACATTGCTACAGCAGTGCCAACTCCCCCCCCCCCACCCCCCCCCCCCCCCCCCCCCCAACCCCCCCCCACCCCTTTAGTTAACTTCTCAAGTGTCTGTGTGCCAGCCTGGCGAGGAGGTGCCAGTCCTTTAGATTGTTTGCTGCGCCTCACACCGCCTCATTACATGTGTTCTGTCTATGTAATAGACCCAGCTTGGGATTTCCTTCACTTGCCTGGCTCACTCAGGCGTTGAGGGGGTAATATTGATTTTCCATTTAGTTAACTGATGTTGCAGCAAATGCAGCTCACGGGCACACGAGATTGAAGCATGAAAAAGTCGATAAAGTCAATAAAATTGTAAAGTCGATGTCTATAAACCCGGCTTGGGTCACTGTCTTTGTAGTCTGCATGTTTTCCCCCGTGTCTTTGTGGGATTCCTCCAGGTGTTCCGGTTTCACCCCACACTCCAAAGATGTATGTATTAAGTGGATTGGTCATGCTAAATTGTTCCTTAATATACAACGATGTGCAGGCCGGTTGGATTGGCCATCTAGATTGGCCCTTAATGTCCAAAGACATGCAGGTTAGGTGGATTGGACATGCTAAATTGCCCCTTAATGTCAGTGGGACTAGCTAGAGTAAATGCATGAGATTATGGGGATAGAGTCTGAGTGGTATTGTGGTCGGTAAAGCCTCAATTGACCAAATAGCCGCCTTCTGCTCTGTAGGATTATATAGTTGTGTAAGGTTATGAGTGGCATCGATAGGGTTGACAGAATATTTTTCCCCACAGTTGAAATGTCTCATACTCGGGACCATGGATTTAAGTTGAGGTGGGTGGGGAAAGGTCAGAGAAGATATGAGGGGCAAATTTTTGACACATAGAGTGGCAGGTGTTTGGAATACGCTCCCAATAAGGAACTTTCACAGGGACTTCATTGCAGCATTGATGTAATCCTACTTGTGACAAAAATAAACTTTCAAACAGGAAAGAGATAGTGGTGCAGACAGATATGTTAGGGGTGTTTAAGGGGCTTTTAGATGAGCATATACTTATACATATTGTTCAGATAAACACTATTTTTCTCTATGTTAATATAGGTGACAATAATAAATCAAATCAAACCAAACCAAATCACATGAATGTGCAAGGAATAGTGGGATACGGACCAAGGGCATGGAGTAGGGATTAGTTTAATTTGGGAGTCATGTACAGCACAACAATGGGCTGAAGGGCCTGTTCCTGTGCTGTACTGTTCAATGTTCTGGGAAATGAAGGCTGGCAGAGACATTGGCCGGAATTTTATCGCTCGCTAAATTTGGGGCAGACAAGGCTCGCGGAACAGAAATTTCCACGGCCTCGGACAGGATTTTACAATCTTACTCAAGCGAGGTCATAAAATCCTGCCCATTATGACAGCAGATGCTGCCTACAGCCCCTGGTCTTAAAGATGCCTTTGTTAGTTTTTATTTATTATTTTGTTACAAGCAGGCTTACATTATCACTGCAATGAAGTTGCTGTGAAAACCCTCTAGTTGCCACACTCCGGTGCCTGTTCGGGTAGACTGAGAGAGAATTTAGCACCTAACCGACACGTCTTTCGGACGGTGGCAGGAAACTGGAGCATCCGAGGAAACCCACGCAGACTTGCAGAGAATGTGCAGACTCCACAGACAGTGACTCAAACTCGGAATCGAACCCGGATCCCTGTGAGGCAGCAGTGCTCATTATTGTGAGGCAGCAATGCCTACCACTGTCAGCGAACGGCCTAGTATATGAAATTTCAGCTTCTCTGAACCAATCTCACTGCGTGCGTAGGGTGCAGGGTGCCGGGTGCTCGCATGTGCGACCAAATACTGGTGCAGGTTGTCATCTGCACTTCACTGCTAGGTACAATAGGCAAATCGGACCAGTGGGATTGAGCATCTGCCGGGTTTTCTATTTGATGTGAAGATTATCAGCAGCACATTTTCATCCTTGTTTGCCCAGTTTTTTTGGAAATACACAATGAGGTGAGCTGCCACTGTCAAAAGCAAGTAAATTCACATTTCTCTCTCAAATAGTGGTGCTGAGGATCCAAATCTGCATTTAATCTTGTGTCCTCTTGGTGACATTGGATATGGTGCGTGGCTGAAACTGGGTGCTCTGGTTCTCCCCACAGTTTAGGTGCTGAATTCTCCCTCAGTGTAACCCGAACAGGTGCCGGAGTGTGGCGACTAGGGGATTCTCACAGTAACTTCATTGTAGTGTTAATATAAGCCCACTTGTGACTAATAAATAAACTTTTAAACTTTAAAGATGTGCAGATTAGTTGGATTGGCTATGCTAAATTGCCCCTTAGTGTCCAAATATGTATAGATTAGGTGCATTGAGCATGCAAAATTCTCCCTCAGTGTACCTGAAAAGATGCCTGAGTGTGGCGAATAGGGGATTTTCACAGTAACTTTATTGCAGTGTTAATGTAAGCCACTTGTGACACTAATAAATAAAAAAAAACCAAGGCACCTTTAATGCCTAGACTGTAGACAGCATCCGCTGTTATAATGTCTCTGCCAGCCTTTTCTTAGAATGCAGACAAACCTAGCCCGGGATCATGGGTAGAAGTGGGAACATTAAGGTGGCGGCACGGGCTTGTTGGGTCGAAGGGCCTGTTTCCCGTGCTGTTTTGCTCTTTGTTCTTTGTTCAGAACATTACAGCACAGGAACAAGCTTTCCTCACAATGCTGTGGTGAACATGACACCAAATTTTTGCATAAATTGTATTTGATTGTCTCTTTCTTCAATGAATAACTTAAGAATTAATTATCATAGAATCTAGAATCTGCAGTTTGACTCATCGAGTCTACACTGACAACAATCCCACTCAGTCCTTCCCTGCTTCTCCACATATTTACCCAGCTAATCCCCCTGACACTAAGGGACAGTTTAGCATGGCCAATCCGCATAACCCACACTTCTTTGGACACTAAGGGAAATTTTAGCACGGCCAATCCACCTAACCCGCATGACTTTGAGTACTAAGGGACAATTAACAAGGCCAATCCACCTAACCCACACATCTTTTGGACTGTGGAAGGTAACTGGAGCACCCGGAGGAAGCCCATGCAGACACGGGAGAATGTGCAATGTCCACACAGCCATGCAAGGCCAGAATTGAACTTGGGCCCCTTACACTATAGTAACCACTGTGCCACCATAACGCCCTACACTCCTTTGTTCTCTTCTAAGGATATTCAGATAAAATATGTGTGTGCGTGTGAGTGTGTGTGCGCGCGCGCATGTGTGTGTGTGTGTGTGTGGGTGTGTGTGTGTATTAAAATTATTGTAATATACCTCTTAATTTGGGTGGTTCCATCTGGATCAAATGACAGACACCACAGTCTCGTGTGTATTGTTACCGGAATAACCAAACTGCAGAACATACAGCCTCTGGATGTCGGTGCAGTTCCTGACACTCACCCTCAGCAATATTCTGCTGCACTACAGACAGCCCTGTTCATTAAAATTTTGAAAATAATTTCGCAGTAATGGGGGTGATGTGGGTCAGGAGACAGAGAAGTGGCCCTTTTCCTCATTAAAAGGCTCTGATGTTAAAAAAAAATCAATACTTCACAGTTACTTAAAAACAAATTAAGGCTGGGGAAGCAATGGTGTAAAGTTAGATAATATTACAGTAATAACACTATCATCACAGTATCAGCAGCGTTCAATTCACAGCTTGGATTACTGTCTGTGCAGAGTCTGCACATTCTCCCTGTGTCTGCGTGGGTTTCCTCGGGTGCTCCAGTTTCCTCCCACAGTCCGAAAGACATACTGGTTAGGTGTGTTGGCCATTTTAAATTCTCCCTCAGTGCTGGAGTGTGGCAACTAGGGGATTTTCACAGTAACTTCATTGCAGTGTTAATGTAAGCCTAGTGAGGTGGCACGGTGGCACAATGGGTTAGCACTACTGCCTCACAATGCCAGGGACCTGGGTTCAATTTCTGGCTCGGGTCTGTGTGGAGGTTGTACGTTCTGTCAATGTCTGCGTAGGTTTTTCTGGGTGTTCCAATTTCCTCCCACATCCCAAAAGATTTGTGGATTAGGTTGATTGGCCATGATAAAATTGCCTTTTAGTGTCAGAGGGATTAGCAGAGTAAATATGTGGGTTGCCGGAATAGGTCCTGGATGGGATTGTGGTCAGTGCAGGCTCGATGGGCTGAATGGCCTTCTGCACTGTAGGGATTCTGTGAATAGTGTGGAAATGTTATTTTTCATTTCCAGTATCAGAGGGTGATCCAAGCAGTGGAACATTTTACATATTAGGTCTGATTTATTTACAAGATCAGTTGTAACTTGATAATCAAAGTTTTAAAGGATTAACAGGTAAATGTGTGGATTATGGGAATAGGGCCCAGGTGGGATTATGGGTTGGTGCAGATTCAATGGGCCGAATGGCCTCCCTTTGCACTGTCAGGGGTGCTATGATTCTACGATTTACAGGAAGGTTGTTTTCAGAGCTTCGAATGGTTTTCTTGGTCATTCTCCAACCTGGGGGTTACTGATGTCCTATCGCGCAGTGGATTCTGAATCATTGAATGGTTTCAAAAAGGAGATAGATATATTTCTAATTTAAAAGAAACCTTAAAGGGATCGGGGCGGTGTGGAGGTATATTTGAGGCCATGGAGAGATTAGCTGTGACCTGAGTGAATGGTGAAGAAGGCTTGAAGGGCTGAATTTGCCAACTTCTGCTCATAATTCCGACGCTCCTTTGCGTCAGGGAGACAAAAGTGACTTTTGGCTCAAATATGAAGGAAAGCCCCATCACTTACGGGTGGCACGGATGCACAGTGGTTAGCACTGCTGCTTCACAACTCCAGGGACCTGGGTTTGAATCCCAGCTCTGATCAGTGTCTGTGTGGAGTTTGCACGTTCTCCCTGTGTCTGTGTGAGTTTCCTCTGGGTGCTCTGGTTTCCTCCCATATTCCAAAGGTGGGTGTGTGGGCTAGGTTGATTGGCCATTCTAAACTGCCCCTTAGTGTCCCAGGATGCGTAGGCTAGAGGGATTAGTGGGTAAGTATGTAGGGATATGGGGATAGGGTCTGGGTGGGATTGTGGTTGGTACAGACTTGATGGGCGAAATGGTCTCTTTCTGCACTGTAGGATTCTATAATTTATGAAAATAACGTTCAGTGATCAAGTGAAACTCTGTTCGAAGGGAGGAAAGGGAACTCTAGTCAAAACTGCCTCTGAAGGAAAGCCCTCTTGGAAGGATCCCATTTCTGGATTTTTTTCTGTTAATTATTCAAGGGACATGATGTGTCACTGGCTGGGCCAGCGTTTATTCTCTTCCCTAGTTGCCTGCTTGGAGGACAGCTGAGAGTCACCCACATTGCTGCGGCTCTGGAGTCACATGTAGGCCAGACCGGGGTAAGGATGGCAGATTTCCTTCCCTAAAGGGGAACCAGATGGGTTTTTCCAACAATGTGTCATCAGTAGATTCTTAATTCCAGATACTTTTTGTTGAATTCAAATATCCATCATCTGCCGTGGTGGGATTTGAACCCAAGTCCCCCAGAACATTAGCTAAGTTTCTGGATTAATAATCTAGCGATAATACTACCAGGCCATTACCTAATGTTCTTTAGAGAAGAAAATCTGCCGTCCTTACCTGGTTTGGCCTATTTGTGACTCCAGAGCCACAGCAAATTGGTTGATTCTCAGTTGCCCTCGAAGGGCAACTAGGGATGCTCAATAATTGCTGACCCAGCCAGCGATGCCCATGTCCCAACAATGAATAAAACCTCCCTGAGTGGATGATCTCCAGTTTCATCTTTGTGCCTTCTCACCTTGCCTGAAAGACTGACCTCAGGTTGAAGTAATGTGGAGATGATTGGATAGTAAAAAGTCTCATAACACCAGGTTAAAGTGCAACAGGTTTATTTGGTAGCAAAAGCCACTAGCTTTTGGAGTGCTGCTCCTTCGTCATGTAACCTTATCAGGTAACCTACCTGATGAAGGAGCAGCGCTCCAAAAGCTAGTGGCTTTTGCTACCAAATAAACTTGTTGGACCTTAACCTGGTGTTGTGAGACTTCTTACTCAGGTTGAAGAACATGGGATTCTTCAGTTAAGAACTGAAGTCAGCAGATTACTGACACACTTGCGCACACCTAGCAACATGAGAGAAACTTTCCATCGAATGTGCATCCTTCTGGCGCCCATCTCATTCTGGGGTTGCCCTTGTCACAATTCTTATCGGGGCAGAATATTTCATTCTTGGTTCACAATTTTGAGTGCTGGATTTTCTTTTTCCTTAGACACTTTCAAAATCGTGCTGTTTTCTTCAAAACAAATATCCTGCATTTTTCTTTTGGTTGTTGTCGAACTGCACACTGTACGATAGGCAGACAAGTGTCCCACTCATGAGCAATGCCATTTTAGCTCAATCTTGTCTAAATCAAATGCAACAACATACAGGTTTTCTAATGGTTCCTGTAATTGGGAAAATTTGAAAGCACAGAATGACCCAGGTTCACAGTGTTGTTCAAATCAAATTTGTGGTCCTCAGAGGTTAATTTGAGGATTCCAATTACTGGCCAGATAACTACAAGACATCCTGTTTGGCCTGACATATAATGACACGAAATTTGTGGTTTAGATACACACTTTTTTAACTAGAGGCAAAAGTCTAACTCAGTTTTAAAAAAACACCTTCAGCAAAGTTGCCTTTAAAAATAACTATGAAAGTCCATCTCTTCTTCCAGTTAAGATAAAGTCCTAAATCAACACAGTAAAAGAACTAAATATTTAAAACTATTTTTTTCATTTTTAAAAATATCATAGAAGAATGAAAAAAAAATCAACAAATAATTCTGAAAGGGGGTAAAGTGTTAAGTCCTCCACAAGGGGACAGATGCGTGTGCAAGTGTGAGTGTCTGTGTGCGTGAGAGAGAGTGTGAATGTGTTTGTGTGTGCGCGTGCATGTGTATGCATGAAAGAGAGTGTGAGAGAATGTGAGCGTGAGTATTTGTGTGTGTGCGTGCGTGCATGCGTGTGAGAGAGTGTGAGGGTGTGTGTGTGTGTGAGTGAGCATGTGTTTGCGCGTTTGCATGTGTGTGCAAGAGAGTGTGCATATGTATGCATGTGCATGAATGAGCATGTGAGTGTATGCATCAGTGAGTGAGTGAGTATGTATGTATGTGAGTGAGTGTGTGTTTATATGTGTATGTGAGTGTGAGCGTGAGAGTGTGTGTGTATCTGTGAGGGTGCGTGAGTGTGAGTCCGTGTGTGGGTGAGAGTGAGTGATTGTGAGTTTGTCTGCGTGTGTGTTGAGCGTTTTGCTTGACTGTATATTTATCTCAAGATGGGAGGGTGGCTGAAGGAAGTCATTGTTTGTGAATTCTCCTCCAAGATGTTTACCTGTACGACACTATAAAGCATTCTGTCTTTACATTGCCTTAGGACTGTGCATTCAAAAGAGGTTGTTCATCCTTTATCCCACTTCTAACTCAAAAAGCGAAAAGTAAAACTGGCTTGTACACAATTAGGTAGCTGTGTTTTCTTTCTAAATGTCCAGCTGCTTTTTTTTTTAATCATTTAAGCATATTAAATATAAATTATGTGACAAATGTACAAAATATGTGCCAGACATTTTCTGCTGGACTTTGTGTGTTTTATTCCTAACGTTTTTTTTATGTTTGTTTTTTTTAATATATTTTGTTTGGGAGTGCAGCAGTGATGATCTGGATGCATCACTGCAATCACGTGTAAGAATATTCCGCATCTGGTATCCCACCGTCTCTGTAACCCCGGTTACTGCTGAGGCCTGTACTATGAGTGTTCTTGTAAAGACTTGTCCCATTGGTCGGAAATATGGTGTGAATCACATATTCCTCCTTTGGTCGCTGTTGGTTGTTGAGGGGGATCATCTGAAAGCCACTCCCTCTGATTTCTAGAATGGAATTATCTTTCTTTGTTCCTGCCTCGGCGTAATCGTCCTTTTTTCTGCAGCCCCTGTTGTACACCTGGTCATGCGAAAAGACATTTCTACTGTTGTTGACATAGCAGCATATGGCAGCAAGGATTACGACAATGAACACCAAGGCCGTCGCACCTCCAATGATACCAGCTAAGGGGAGGCTCACTTGGTCCGATTCCTCCTGCTCTCTGTTCAGTGTTGTGGTGGGGCTGTACAGGTCTGCCGTCTCTGCCTTAGCGCACACTGGCGTCTCATCCCTTACGTAGAAGTTGCTGGCCTCCATCGTGACCATGCAGATGATGTAGGTCGACTTGGGTTCCAGGGCGGTGAGAAGGTACTCAGTCTTGTCTCCTTGCACCAAGGTTTCGGTGATAGAGCCCACTGATGGATTGTGGTCAAGCCTCAGCCAACTGAGCCTGAAGGACGTGACCGGGAGTGTTGCCCTCCACGTGATGCGGATACTGTCCGCGGTTAGAGGCATCACGTTAATGATTATGGGTTTTGTCCCTGGCTCTCTCGACAAAGGATAATCCACGGCTGAATCTGGTGGCTTCAAATTGGGCGGCCTGGGTTTGTGTGTGAATTGCGATCCTTGAGTGGCAGTAGCCAGGCGAACAGCCGCCGTCGTCTTCACCGCGGTATTGCCGCCGTGTGCGTTGATCTCGTAGCACTCGTCCATTTCTGTTCTGATGTCTTTGACCGCCATCCCTCGAACTTTATCAGGCCCTTGGCACATCAGCCCCCGCACGTTGACGTGAAAGGCAGTGGTTTGTAACCAGTCCCTGAGCCACATCATTTTGCAGCCGCAATACCAGGGGTTGTTGCGAAGGAGCAGCTGACTCAAGTTGGCCAAGTCATCAAAGACCCCTCTGGGGAGAGTGGTGAGGTTGTTATTGGAAATGTCCAGCCGCTGTAGCTGCCTCATCTTGGAGAAGGCGTTGGCTGGGATATAGCTGATGAGGTTATCCTGCAGGTATAGCTTTTGTAGGTTTGATGCAGGCAGGTTCAGGGGAGGAAAAACAAGAGAGTTTCTGACCAGTGAGAGCTCGGTCAAGTTCTGTAGCCGGCTGAAAGTCTCGTCCGCTATCCTTTGATTAGCTAAAAGATTGCCGTCCAGTACCAGGCGCCGAAGGCTGAGCAAGCCTTTGAAAGCATAGTGTGGGATGGTGGCGATCCGGTTATCGTCCAGCCTCAATTCCTCCAGAGTTTTGGGGAGGCCAGTAGGGATGCTGCTCAGGTGGTTCCGGGACAGGAAGAGAAGTTTGAGGTGCTTACTATCAGCGAAGGCGTTCTCCTCGATGCTGACCGTCGACACAGAGTTATCATCCAGGTGCAGCTTCTCCAGCAGGGGAAGCCGTGAGAGTGCGTCGTGCGTAATGGCCCGAATGTTGTTGTCCTGGAGGTGCAGCTCTCTCAGGGACCGGGGGAGGTTGATGGGGAACTCGTCCAAAGCGTTCTCATACAGGTAGATCACTTTAATATTCAGCAGATACTTCAGCTGGTTGGGGATCCCGGCGTTGTTAATCTCGTTGTTCTGAAGGAAGAGAGTTGTAGAATCTTCCGGAATTTTGGCAGGAATGGATGTCAAGTCTCGGTCGTTGCAGTAGACAAACCCATTGTCGCATCGACACATGTTAGGGCAAGAAGCTGACACAAACGGCATCAAAAGTGCCGGTAGAATAACCCACAGGCACAAACCTTTTCTGATATCCATTACTTGGAACTGCCTTTAGAGGGAAAATTACTTGCAGTTTATCTTCTCATCCACTTATAATGATCTGTTGGGGGAATAGAAAGCACAAGATATACGTGAGATAATATAAGTTTACTGGCCATCCCTCCTCATGCCACCCCATCTTGTTCATAGAATCGCGACAGTGCAGAAGGAGGCCACTTGGCCCATTGATTCTGTATCGACCATAATCCAATCCAGGCTCTACTCCCATAACACAATGTATTTATCCTTCCTGGTTCCGCAGAGGCAATTTAGCATGGCCACTCGATCTAACGTGCACATCTTTGGACACAAGGGGACAATTTATCATGGCCGATCCACCTAACCTGCACACCTTTGGATACTAAGGGGCAATTTATCATGGCCAATCCATCTAACCTGCACATCTTTGGATACTAAGGGGCAATTTATCATGGCCAATCCATCTAACCTGCACATCTTTGGATACTAAGGGGCAACTTATCATGGCCAATCCATCTAACCTGCACATCTTTGGATACTAAGGGGCAATTTACCATGGCCAATCCACCTAACCTACACATCTTTGTATAGTAAGAGTCAACTTAGCATGCCAATCCATTTAACCCACACATCTTTGGAGTGTGGGAGGGAGTATGGAGTAGATGCTTCCTCTTGTGAGCATTCTAGGATGAGAGGTAATATTGTTAGAAAAATGGGTGGCAAATTTAAAACAGAGTTCGAGGAGACACTATTTCTCGCAAAAGGTGTGTGAATCTGTGGAATTCTCTCTCCCAAAGTGCGGTGGGTACTGGGACAGTGAGTAAATTTAAGGAGGAGTTAGACAGATTTTTAATTGGGATTGGGGTGAAAGGTTATTGGGAGAAGGCAGGAAAACGGGATTGAGGAGCATGATGTGACTCAAACCTGGTGTTGTCAGACTTCTTACTGATGAGGAGTGTATCAGTCATGATCGAGTGGCGGAGCGGACTAGATGGGCGAATGGCCTAATTCTGCTCCTATATCTTATGAACTATAAACTGCAAGACATCCACACAGACTCGGGGGGCAGCGGGGGGGAATGTGCAGACTCCACACAGACAGTGACCCAAGGCCAGAATCGGACCCGGGTCCCTGGTGCTGTGAGGCAGCAGTGCTAACCCACCATGCCACCCTAATTCATATCAAATCCAATTCAAGGTCTCCACAAGAGAGACGAGCAAGATCCAAACTGACAAGATGTGGCATCGCACCCCAACTTGGGCTTGATCTGACACCTGATCCTGTTGTGGTGACGCTGGAGACCCAGATTTTCCCCTTGATTAGTTTGAATGGTCATGGGATTTGCTGTTGAATGTTGGCTGACAAGAGAATAGTACAAGTGGATGTGTAAACCACAAAGAGCCACATTAGTAATGTATTACCCCTCTAGAACTCGAGTAGCAACATAAAAATGCTGTTAAAGTGACATTAAAAATGATACATTCTCTGCATTCACATCCAAAATCTACCATGCCGGAAAATGTAATGATAAAACTTAATTCTAGCTGGCAGTAACTGAACACTACAAAATTTGATATACAATTAGAAAAATGCTGAAAGCATATTAGGATTTCTGAGTCACTCAGTGTCTGATCATCTGGAAAAATAGGAAGGTTTTGAAGATATTGTTACACCAGGAATGAAGACCTTGTGTGAACAAGGGTCAAGAAATCTGGGTCTGTACTCGTTGGAGTTTAGAAGGATGAGGGGGGGCAATCTTATTGAAATTTACAGGATACTGCGAGGCCTGGATAGAGTGGAGTGGAGAGGATGTTTCCACTCGTAGGAAAAACTAGAATTAGAGGACACAGCCTCAGGCTAAAGGGATGATTCTTTAAAACGGAGATAAGGAGGAATTTCTTCAGTCAGAGAGTGGTGAATCTGTGGAACTCTTTGCCGCAGAAGGCTGTGGAGGCTGGGTCACTGAGTGTCATTAAGACAAATATAGATAGGTTCTTGATTAATAAGGGGATCAGGGGTTACAGGGACAAGGCAAGAGGATGGGAATGAGAAAAATATCAGCCACGATTGAAAGGCAGACTCAATGGACCAAGTGGCTTAATTCTACTCCTGCATCTTATAGTGTTAAATCTTTTTCCTTCCCTCTGTAGTCCATGAACAGTGCATATTTATGGGGTGCTTGGAGAACACAGAACAAAGAATAATACAGCACAGGAACAGGGCCTTCAGCCCACCAAGCCTGCACCAAAATATGGTTTATCCCTCTATTTCTCTCCTGTTCATATAATCTATCAACATACACCTTGTATTTGCTGACATGCCTGCTTCCATCATCTCCATTCCAGGCACACACCACTCTCTGCGTGAAGAAGTTTTCCCACACATCTCCCTTAAGTGTATCACCTCCACTTTAAACCTGTGCCCTCTCGTAGTTGACCCTTCCACTCTGGGAAAAAGCCTCTGATTATCCACCCTTGCTATGCCTCTCATAATTTTATAGACCTCTATCAGGTCGTTCCTCAGCCTACATCTTTCCAGTGATAACAATCCTAGTTTATCCAACCTCTGCTGATAGTCAACACCCTCGAGACCAGGCAACATCCCGATGAATCTTTTTTGCACTTTCTCCAAAGCTTCCATGCCCTTCTGAATGTGGATGCTTTGGATGCTTTGGAGAGGGTACAGATGTTGCCTGGTCTGGAGAATATTAGCTATGAGGAGAAACAAAGTTGAGTTTGTTCTTACTAGAATGACGGTGATTGAGGGGTGATCTGATTGAGGCCTACAAGATTGTGAGTGGCATGGACAGAGTGGATAGTCAGATTCTCTTTCCTAGGATAGAGAAGTCATGTACGAGGGGGACGTAGGTTTAAGGTGCGTGGGGGTAAAGTTTAGTGGAGTTGTATGAGGCAGGTTTTTTACACAGAGAAAGATGAATGTCTAGAATGTGCTGTCCGGGGGGAAGTGGGAGCAGGTATGATAGTGGCGTTTAAGAGACAACTAGATAATACATGAATAGGATGGGAATGGAAGGATACAGACTTACAAAGGGAATAGATAAGATAGAAGCAGGGAAGTTGTTTCCACTGGCGGGTGAAACTAGAACTAGGGGGCATGGCCTCAAAATAAGAGGGAGCAGATTTAGGACTGAGTTGAGGAGGAACTTCTTCACCCAAAAGGTTGTGAATCTGTGGAATTCCCTGCCCAGTTGAGCTACCCCATTGAGTGTTTTTAAGGCAAGGACAGATAGATTTTTGAACAGTAAAGGAATTAAGGGTATGATGAGCTGGCGGGTGAGTGGAGTTGAGTCCGTGAAATGATCAGCCATGATCTTGTTGAATGGCGGAGCAGGCTTGAGGGGCCGGATGGTCTGCTCCTGCTCCTAGTTCTTATGTTCCGAATCTCTTAAATTTCTGGCACATGTCTACATTATGGAAACACTTTGATTCATGCCTTCTAATGTCTCTGTTTTCTTTCCATTGATTGTTGGTGATGACCCATATAGGCTGTCACGTCAGGTGAAAATTTGGTTAAAGGGTCTTCCAGGAGAAAGATGGGCTGAAGAGGTTAAAGGAGGGAATTCTAGAGTTTGGGGTTCAAGCAACTGTGCAGGAAATCAGAAGGTCAGGATTAGGGAGAGGTGAATGTTTCAGAATATATACCGTTCTATACAGCTTCTACAGGACCTGAACCAGAAGCCTGCAGTCATGGTGTACGGAACATCATTCATTCTCTGACTGAAAGATTGTTCTTGGCTTCATCCTGAGTAGTTTTTGTCAGAGTTGCTTTGCCACTAACCTAACTCTCCTTGATATGTACTCACAAATTAAGTGAACCAATTTGCCATCTCTTTGGATTTTTATTTAGCTTTGAAATGGAAGGCATGGCGGTACAGTGGGTTAGCACTGCTACCTTGCAGTGTGGTTCAATTCCGGCCTCAGCTGATGGTCTGTGTGGAGTCTGCACATTCTCCCCAAGTCTCCATGGGTTTCCTCCCACGTTCCAAAGATGTGCAGGTTAGGTTGATTGGCCGTGCTAAATTGACCCTTAGGTGTCAGGGGTTAGCAGAGTACGTGGGATTACGGGAATAAGGCCTGGGTGGGATTGTTGTCGATGCAGACATGGTGGGCTGAGTGGCCTCCTTCTGCACTGAAGGTTTTGATGAAATAAGAACATAAGAAATGGGGAGCAGGAGTAGGCCATCTAGCCCTTCGAGCCTGCCCTGCCATTCAGTAAGATCATGGCTGATCTGAAGTGGATCAGTTCCACTTCATGGCTGATCTGAAGTGTATCAGTTTCACTGTTGGTGTCAAATGTTGATGTCAAAGCTGCATTCATTGTCCCATCCCCAGTTACTCTGAATGTATGTGTCACAAATTCCCTTCTGCACTGAGTCTAACTGACAGAGCATCTTATTGAGGTCATTTCCCCCAAACCCCATAACCTCACACATTTACTATGCCATTTAATCTGTATATCTTTGAAGTGTGGGAAGAAGCTGGAGCATCCAGAGGAAACTCACGCAGACACGGGGAGAAAATGCAAACTCTGCACAGACAGTCAGCCAAGGCTGAATTGAACCCAGAGCTCTGGTGTGGTGAGGCAGTCTTGTTAACTACTGTGCCACCATCACAGTGGTTATCACTGCTGCCTCAGAGTGCCAGGGATCTGAGTTTGTTGCCTGGCTTGGGTCACTGACTGTGTAGAGTTTGCATGTTCTCCCCATGTCTGCGTGGGTTTCTTTCAGGTGCTCTGGTTTTCTCCACACTCCAAAGATGTGCTGGTAAATGGATTGGCTGTGTTAAATTACCCCTTAGTAACCAAAAGTTTGATTTGATTTATTAGTAATACAGGGACTCCTCATTGCCACCTAGCCAATCTGTCCATCACCTCAAACTTTCCTAGACCAATTTGCTTTTTGTTAAAGCTGTCCCACTCCCTACGCCATTCTGAAAGACTTGTTAGATGCTAAACTCTCCTTCAGCGTATTGGAACAGGTGCCTGAGTGTGGTGACTAGAGGATTTTCGCAGTAACTTCATTGCAGTGTCAATGTAAGCATTACTTGTGACACTAATAAATTAACTTTGTATAAGTAGCACAGGCCAAGGGAGAACTTTTATCAGCCCTCGATGTTGTACTGAGCTATGTCTGAACCCAAGATCAAACTATCCCATTCCCTATCATTTTGGTGTGTTCCATGTGCCTAACCAATAACCGCTTGAAAGTTCCTGAAGTGTCTGACTCCACTCTCACAGCAGGTAGTCCATTCCACACCCCGACCACTCTCTGAGTGAAGAACCTACCTCGGACATCCTTCCTATGTTTTCCACCGTGAACCTTATAGTTATGCCCCCTAGTAACAGTTACATCCACCTGAGAAAGTTCTGGAGTCAAACAAAGGAACCCCTTCTGGCTGGGAATGAACGGGGACATCCTTCACGCTGGTTTGAATGCTGCCTTCACACTCTGAGTGCAAGACACAAGCTCACCCAGATTTGAGCTTCTGTTCGCTAATTGAGAACCCAATTTGTAAAGCTAGATTGGACTGATTCCCGGCAAAATTGTTAAAAAGAAATCCCAGTACCCTGGTTTCCTACTTCCCAGCTCACCTGAAAGCTTGGGTACGTCAAACTGTCTCTAAGGCTTCATGCCTGAGTTTGACCCCACTCCAGAGCAGCCTGTGCATGGTGGGGGTGGGTGCTGACCTGATCAGTTTACATTGTCTGGGTCAGGATTGGGATACATTACACACAGCACCTGTTGGTACCAAGATGAAAGAATTTACTGTTTCCTCCAGAATACCCGTGTTATAATTTACGCCTTGTAGAATTGGGGTGGGATTGTGGAGGAGTGATTAATGGACATGTGGTTTGTAAAATTTCATTGGAATCTTGTGATTAAGTTGTAGATTTACAGCTTTGGGCTATGGCATCATAGAATCCCTTCAGAAGAAGGCCATCTGACCCATTGAGTTGGCACCCACCACAATTCCACCCAGGCCCTATCCCCATAACCACATGCATTTACCCCAGCAAGTCCCCCTGATACTGAGGGCTAATTTAGCATGGCCAATCCAACTAACCTGTACATCTTTGGAACTAAGGGACAGTTTAGCATGGCCAATCCACCCAACTGACACACCTTTGGACACTAAGGGGTAATTTAGCCAGGCCAATTCAGGCCAACCTGCACATATTTGGACATAAGAGGCAATTTAGCATGGCCAATCCAACTAACCTGCACATCATTGGACACTAAGGGGCAATTTAGCATGGCCAATCTACCTAACCTGCATATCTTTGGACACCAAGGGGCAATTTAGCATGGCCAGTCTACCTAACCTGCATGTTTTTGACTGTGGGAGGAAACAGGAGCACCAGAGGAAACCCACACAGACATGGGGAGAATGTGCAAAGTGGCACAGTAGTTAAGCACTGCTGCCTCACAGCTCCAGGGACCCAGGTGCGATTCTCAGCTCGAGTCACTATCTGTGTGGAATCTGCATGTTCTCCTCTGGTCTGCTTGGGTTTCCTCCAGGTGCTCCGGTTTCCTCCCACAGCCCAAAGATGTACAGGTTAGGTACATTGGCTACGCTAAATTGCCTCTTAATGTCTTGGGATGCTTAGTTTAGAGGGATTAGTGAGATATATATGTGGAATTACCTGTGTAGGGCCTAGGGTGGGATTATTATCTGTGCAGACACACAGATAGAGCTCCTGCTTGTCAAAGATTGAAAAGAGCAACTGACCATTTGTTTTTCTCTGTAAGAACATAAGAACTAGGAGCAGGAGTCGGCCATCTGGCCCTTCGAGTCTGCTCTGCCATTCAATAAGATCATGGCTGATCTTTTCCTGGACTTAGCTCCACTTACCCGCCTGCTCACCATAACCCTTAATTCCTTTACTGTTCAAAAATCTATTCATCCTTGCCTTAAAGACGTTCAGTGAGATAGCTCAACTGGGCAGGGAATTCCACAGACTCAAAACCCTTTGGGTGAAGAAGTTCTTCCTCAACTCAGTCCTCAATCTGCTCCCCCTTATTTTGTTGGTGCAGATGATGATGGGCTGAATGGCCTCCTTATTTGATTTCATACAGACAGTCACCCAAGCCTGGAGTCGAAGCCAGGTCCCTGGCGCCATGAGGCAGCAGTGCCTACCACTGTGCCAACGCTGCTGCTCACAGATTGCGAGCCTGTTTCTCCGATATCTGGGTTCCGCGGAGGGAGAGAGAGAGAGAGAGAGAGACAGCATTGCAGAATTTGACAGCAGCCATGAAGGCTGCCGCGGAGGACCTGCTGACGAAAACAGCTTGAAAGGTTGCACTGCGGCTCGAGCTGCGTCTCGCTGCCTGCACACTGAAGCCAGCTGGCAATGCTCAGTTGGCATGTTGACATCCCGGCTCTTGGGCAGCTCAGCCTCTGAAACATGCCAAATCCTTGGGCACGAGGCCAAGTTCCTTAAGATGAAGGTCCGCAAGACATTGACCTACCCGTCTGTTTCAGTCCCTGACTGAGCCGCGGTGCAGAACTAGCAATTTTCCCTTTTTTGTTTTGTGCAGAGCATTGAATTTGCTCTTGTGTCGTCAGGGTCTGCTACTTTTCCAAATTAGTCCCCTGAGCGGGGATGTCTGTTCCAGCGCATTTTTGAGACTTAAAGGATGGCTCCACAGAGGAGTGTATGTTACATCAGTCCTCAAATCTTAAAAGGGGAGCGTAGCTAATGCATTTTTATTGCAAGAATTTCTGACCAACATGGTCTTTATGGTAGGTTAAATTATGTAGCATTTTGCTCTGATCCTTCCTCCCTATCTTAAAGCCACTTGACAAGGTCAAGATTTATCTTGAGCTCTCTGACCTTACAGCTGTTGGAGATCTTCGTTCCCACACACTGGCTTCACCTCTTTTTTTTAAGAAAAACATTTCCACGACTTTACAAAGCACTGGTGTATGCACAGACTTTTGTCTTTACTTAATCTTTCCGGTGAGTCAAGGTTCTTGGTGTTTCCATTTTGATTTGATTTGATTAGATTTATTTTTGTCATATGTGTTTACATACAGTGAAAAATATTGTTTCCTCCATACCATACGGACAAAGCATACCATTCATAGAGAAGGAAAGGAGAGGGTGCAGAATGTAGTGTTACAGTCATAGCTGAGGTACAGAGAAAGATCAACTCAGTGCAAGATAGGTTCATTCAAAATTCAGATGGCAGCAGGAAAGAAGCTGTTCTTGAGTTGGTTGGTGCGTGACCTTCGACTTTTGTATCTTTCTCCAGAAGGAAGAAGGTGGAAGAGACAATGTCCGGGGTGCGTGGGGTCCTTAATTATGCCGGCTGCTTTTCCCCGAGACAGCGGGAAGTATAGACAGAGTCAATGGATGGGAGTCTGGTTTGCGTGATGGATTGGGCTACATTCACAATCTTTTGTAGTTCTTTGCGGCTTTGGGCAGAGCAGGAGCCCGTACCAAGCTGTGATACAACAAGAAAGAAAGCTTTCTATGGTGCATCTATAAAGGTTGATGAGAGTTGTAGCTGACATGCCAAATTTCCTAAGTCTTTCTTCGTCTTTTCCTTAGTCATTTATAAGTAAGGTAAAGTTTATTTATTAGTCACAAGTAAGGCTTACATTAACATTACAATGAAGTTACTGTGAAATTCCCCTAGTTGCCACACTTTGGTACCTGCTCAGATCAATGCCGTTAAGCAGCACATCTTTGAGACTGTGGGAGGAAACCCATGCAGGCACAAGGCGAATGTGCAAACTCCAGACAGTGATCCAAGCTGGAAATCGAACCCGGGACACTGGTGCAGTGAAGCAGCACTGTTAAACACTGCGCTATCGTGCTGCCCCTTGTAAGATCATAAGACATAGGAGCAGAATTAGGCCATTCGACCCATTCAGTCTGCTCCACGATTCAATCATGGCTGATATTCTGCTCACCCGTATTCTCCTGCCTTATCCCCATAACCCCTGATCTCCTTATTAATCAAGAACCTATCTATCTCTCTCTTAAAGATACTCAGTGACCTGACCTCCACAGCCTTGTGTGGCAAAGAGTTTTACAGATTCACCAGTCTCTGACTGAAGAAATTCCTTCTCATCTCTGTTTTAAAGGATCATTTCTTTAACCTGAGGTTGTGCCCTCTGGTTCTAGTTTTTCCCAGTAAGAAGTCTGACAACAGTTTATTCAATGGGCCAAATGGCCTCTTTTGCATTGTGCGGATTCAATGTATTGCTTTGAAAAGGGTCATTAGGACTCGAAACGTTAGCTCAGCTTTCGGAAACAGTGTTCCTTCGTCGGGTGTGTGTAAGGTTCTGATCAGAGAAAGACATATAAAGACGCACACAAGTCTTTGCAGCTAACCTGCTATTCAAGTCTTTAAGGTAGGACTTAAACCTGGTGTTGTGAGACTTCTTACTGTGTTTATCCCAGTCCAACATTGGCATCTCGACGACAAGCTCTTCATTCCAGGGATCATTCTTGTGAACCTCCTCTGGAACCTCTCCAGGCCAGCACATCCTTCCTTCGACACAGGGCCCAAAACTGCTCACAATACTCCAAATGTGGTCTGACCAGACTCCATTTCAGTTGGAAATCGAACCTCTTATCATTTCTAACCACTTAGTTTAATAATAATGGTATAAATGGAAATCTGCAATGCCTTTTTGTTTTACTACTTCCCTCAACACAGCCAGCAAACAAGAATACATGGAATAAAAGAAAATTACTGTGGATGCTGGATCTGAAACCAAAAGAGAAAAGGCTGGAAAACCTCAGCACGTCTGGCAGAAGAGAAAAGAGTTAATGTTTCGAGTCCTGATGACCCTTTTCAAAGCAATACGTAGAATCCCCACAATGCAAAAGAGGCCATTTGGCCCATTGAATCTGCAGTGACTTGCCAGCAGAGCATCTTACACAGGCTGTCTCCCCTAATCTCTGACGTATTTATCCCAAACCTGTTCATCTTAATCATAGAACCCCTAAGTTCGGCCCATCAAGTTTTCATTGACAACAATCCAACCTAGGCCCTATACCTGTAACCCTCCCGTATTTACCCTACTCATTTCCTGACACTAAGGGGCAATTGAGCATGGCCAATCCACCTAACCTACACATTTTTGGACACTAAGGGGCAATTTAGCATGGCCAATCCATCCTAACCTACACATCTTTGGACACTAAGGGGCAGTTGAGCATGGCCAATCCACCTAACCTGCACATCTTTGGACTATGGGAGGAAATTAGAGCACCCGGAGGAAATTCATGCAGACATAGGGAGAACGTGCAAACCCGCAAAGTCAGTGACCCAAATTGGGAATTGAAACTCAGGTCCCTGGCGCTGTGAGGCAACAGTGCTGATCACTGCACCACCCTTCTTCCTGAGCTTTAAGAGTCGCACTGGAAATATTAGGCCGGGGGATTTTATTTGGAATTGAGATTGTTGAGGGACATGTTTTTTTTAGGAGAGGGGCAAACAAACTTCTTGGAGGCAGTCTTGGTAACGAAGGAGATATGGGAATTCTACCTGCAAGGTTCAGCGGTGGTGAGACCATGAAGGTTGGTAATTGACAAAGGATTAAAATATCACTATACTCCAAGAAATAAACCTAAACCTGTAAACCTCTCTTTCCTCTGTATTTATCCTGCTAATCTCCCTGATACAAAGAGACAATTTTTTTTTATTCATTCAGGGGACATGGGTGTCGCTGGCTAGGCCAGCATTTGTTGCCATCCCTAGTTGCCCTTGTCCAGAGGGCAATTGAGAGTCAACCACATTACTGTTCCTCTGGAGTCACATGTGGGCCAGACCAGATAAGGATGGCAGATCTCCTTCCCTAAAAGGATATTAGTGAACCACTTGGATTTTTCTGACAATGGTTTCACAGTCATCAGTAGATTCTTAATTCCAGATATTTTAAAAATTAAATTGAAATTCCGTGATCTGCTGTGGTGGGATTTGAACCTTGGTCCCCCAGAACATTAACTAAATTTTTGGATTTATAATCTTGCAATAATACCACTCGGCCATCTGTTTTACTGGATATGGGTGTTGCTGCCAGGGTCAGCATTTATTGCTCGTCCCTAACTGCCATCCGTTTCAGGGGATATTTCAGAGTCACCCACATTACTGTAGGTCAGACTGGGTAAGGATAGCAGATTTCCTTTCCTAAAGGACATTAGTGAAACAGATGGTTTTTCCAACAACGGTTTCATGGTCATCAATAGATTCTTAATTTCAGATATTTTTTATTAGAGTCATAGAGGTTTGCAATATGGAAACAGGCCCTTCAGCCTAACTTGTCCATGCCTCCCTTTTTTTTAAAACCTCTATGCCAGTCCCAATTGCACGCATTTGGCCAATATAGCTCTGTACCCGTGTGATTTTCTAAATGCTTTTTAAAAGACAAAATCATACCCGCCTCTACTATTACCTATGGCACCTTGCTCCAGACACTCACCACCCTCTGCATGAAAAAATTGCCCCTCTGGACCCTTTTGTATCTCTCCCTTCTCAACTTTAACCTATGCCCTCTAGTTTTAGATTCCACCACCTTGAGGAAAACATATTGACTATCTCGCTGATCTAGGCCCCTCATTATTTTATAGACCTCTATAACATCACCCCTCAGCCTCCTACGCCCCAGAGAAAAAAGTCCCAGTCTATTAAATTCAAATTCCACCATGGCAGGATTCGAATCCAGGTCCCCCCAGAACGTTGGCTGAGTTTCTGGATCAATAGTCTAGCAATCATACCACTAGGCCATCCATTGCCTCTTTCAAATTTTGGACTGCTGTGATACAATAATCTTTTCCAGTTCCAGCTCTGATGAGCTTTACGTACAGACAAATCACATTGCAATTTGAGAAGGAAGATTTAATTGAACGTGCATGTGAAAGATTATTCAGTACTTTATCTGGGGATTTAGATGGTAGCTTAATCTTCACTTACACTGTTTATTGTGGCATTGAATTTGATCAAAGCTTACACCCACTAAATTATTTTCTCCCTCTCTCCGTGTGTAAAGAAAAAAGCCAAAATACGTTATTTTACGTCTTTTGCCCCCGAAATACATCCCAGAACAATATAATTATACGCTTCACTGTGCGATGCATTCCAGGATGCGCGGTTTGGAGCCAGAACTGCCTTGCATTTACACTGGAGGCAGCTGTTCAGTGCGGTTCCCTTTGTTCTGCTTTTGCCCAGATCACAGCAGAAGCCTTCATGGTTACAAACCGCGGTGGGGACTGCGCGCTTTGGAGCGGTTCCAGTTCAGTCGGAGGATTACATAAACGCCCCTGGTTCCTGGCACTGTTTAATCATCCTTACGCAAGTCAGGTTTGCGTGGATTCCTGAACCCCCTCAGGGTATAACAACAGGTGACTCTGTGGCCGCTGACGGTGGCTACATCGTAGATGATGAACCTGTGCTCAGGGGACAATTCATCTTAAGCAATGTGCTGACCTTTTCTGTTTGTTAAAATTCTAAACATGCTCTTACGTGGCTTAAGGGCTGTTTGCAGCCCACTACGAAAGTGATGAGGCAAGTTAGTACAATATTACACTACACCGGCATACCGTACAAGTTAGTACATCTTCCGAAAGCAAGTGGTCCTGCTGATGCAGACCACAAATCACTTGGAATAAATGCGAACAGTAAGAGCAGAATGAAACCTCAATATGTTCACCGTTAGGAATAGGGGCAGTTAATGACAAGCAGGTTTTCTGAGGATATGAAAGTGACAGAGGAACTGCATTATGTCTGTGAGCACATCCATGTGCCTCCTGAAAGAATCTGGTCTGTTCTGCCTTTCATATGCTACAAATCCTGCAGGCATTAAATCTCTGTCATCTTGTAACGACTTGCCTAATCCGAGGCAGAGACAATTGCTGTCTGTTTTTCTGTTGTTCCATGACAGTACCAGAGTCTCTGCTCTCTCCTGGGGGTGTGGGTAGTTTGTGCCTTTCTCCCCTGTTACTAAACAAATCACCTAGCCGCACGGAGTATCTAGGTTGTACTGTGGAGTGGTTAAGTTGTGAGTCTCCCTCACCCATCGAGTGATTTCCACGAGCAATCTGTCCCTGAACTTGAGCCAGATTTCCCGCACTTAGGGCAGAAGATGGGGCAAGACATTTGCCAGAATTCGCCCATCTTGCCCACCATGGAATCAGGGCAGACAGTGGAAATGACCGTTGACCTTGGACAGGAATTTCCCGCTCATTGTCTCTGAGGATAGGAGGAAAATTAAGTCAACTCTATCACACTGCAAAATTCTCTTCCTAGCTAGGTCAACAATGCCAATAAATCAAATTTTGATTTGATTTATTATTGTCACGTGTATTAGTATACAGTGAAAAGTATTGTTTCTTGCGCACCATGTAGGCAAAGCATACCATACGTACACAGAGAAGGAAATTTAGGGTGGCATGGTGGCACAGTGGTTAGCACTACTGCTTCAAAGCGCCAGGGACCTGTGTTGATTCCCAGCTGCGTGAAGTTTGCATGTTCTTCCTGTGTCTGCGTGGGTTTCCTCCATGTGCTCCGGTTTCCTCCCACAGTCTGAAAGACGTGCTGGTTGGGTGCTAAATTCTCCCTGAGTGTACCCGAACAAGTGATGGAGTGTAGCGACCAGGGGATTTTCACAGTAACTTTATTGCTGTGTTAATGTAAGCCTATTTGTGATGAATAAATAAACTTTAAATTTTTCAATTCAGGCCTTGGGTCACTGTCTGTGTGGAGTTTACATGTTCTTCCCTGTGTCTGTGTGAGTCTCCTCCAGGTGTTCCGGTTTCCTTCCACAGTCTGAAATACGTGCAGGTTAGTGGATTAGCCGTGCGAAATTTCCCCTTAGTGTCAGGGAGACTGGCTGGATAAATATGTGGGCTTACAGGGTAGGGCCTTGTGGGATTGTTGTAGGCGCAGACTCGATGGGCCAAATGGACTCCTTCTTCACTGTACAGATCCTGTGATTCATACCGGACAGAAAGAAGGAAATGGTGCAGAATGTGGTGTTACAGTCGTTGTTAGCGTGTAGAGAAAACTCAGCTTAATGTGAGGTAGGTCCATTCAAATTTTGATTGGACCCACTCTGCATTAAATTGATCTATCTCTACACCCTAACTATGCTTGTAACACCACATTCTGCACCCTCTCCTTTTCTTCTCTGTGAATGGTATGCTTTGTCTATATAGCGTGCAAGAAACAATACTTTTCACTTCTCCCAATGCATGTGACACTAATAAATCATATCAAATCAAAATGTCTGATGGCAGCAGGGAAGGAACTGTTCTTGATAACTAGTTCTTTGTTGGATTGGAACGGAGTCAGAACTGGGAGCACTCAATCGTGGAGGGTGTTGAACAAACTGGGCCACGGGTGAGAGAATTGTGTGCTTGTTTTGACAGAAGTTGAACTTGAGGTACTGATGCTGCAAATGTGCCGATATAAACACAAGTCATTTTCTTTCCATTCGAAATGCATCATTTGTTTTAGTCCAGACATACTAAATGGGTTTGGAAAAATTAGCTATGTTCAAGATGATGTCACTAGTCTAACCTGACAAAACTGTGGCAAAGATATATTTCAAGACATTTCCAAGAGAGAAGGGTCAGTCAAGTCACATAACCCGAATATTAATTGTTGGGTGACTGTTTAGTTTACTTCTATGGATGGTTAGCAACTCCCTCTGTATTTAGGGTGGCGCAGTGGCACAGTGGGTTAGCACTGCTGCCTCAGTGCGCCAGGGATCCAGGCTCGATTCCCAGCCTCGGGTCACTGCCAGAATCTGCACGTTCTCCCTCCCGTGTCCTAGCGGGTTTCCTCCCACAATCCAAAAGATGTGCTCGTTAGGGCGCATCAGCCATGCTAAATTCTCCCTCAGTGTTCCTGAACAGGTGCCAGATTGAGGCGACTTGGGAATTTTCACAGTAACTTCATCGCGGTGTTACTCCAAAGATGTGCAAGTTAGATTGATTAGCCTTGCTAAATTATCCCGAATGTCGGGGGATTAGCTAAGGTAGATGAGGCTACAGCGATAGGGCCCCTGTGGGATTGTGGTCGGTAACAGACTCAATGGGCTGAATGGCCTCCTTCTCTTTAGGCATTCTATGATTCTAATGAAAACCCAATAATAAACTGTAATGATTTCTATTGGGCCATTGAGGTATTGGATTGTGAACTCCCCGACTAAGGATCCAATTGATGAACCAATCAGGGAGCCTTTGCCTTGTACTTAACCTGGTGCGTCAGTTCCTCTGACACCCATCTCCAGAGATGGACTGCTAACTGCTGGCAGTCTGTGTACTGCTGTTAGAATTTGTAAATAAAGCTGTTTCAGTGAAGGGGCTTCTGCCTCCTCAGACTTATTACATAAACTTTAGTTATTCAAACCCGTACCCATTGCTTAAATATTTAAATACAGGGCTGCTCGTATCAGAGAATTGCATCAGAGAGACATGTTGAACTATTTTCCATGGTTGATAAGCTTTGTAAAGAAGTGCACAGGGAAGAATTAGCAAGAGAGCTTACAAACACACGAGCTTCCTTTTATGAGCGAGTTTAATATAAAACATTTGCATTATTTAACTGTTGTTTATTCTCCTGATGCTTAAGCAATAAGCACTAATGTGCTGAGGGTTCATAACCTCCAGAAGTTATGAAAAATGTCCTTTGGATGCACCGTGTAGCTCCAGGAGCTACAATAAAATATCAAAGAAAGGTTTTTGTTCAACAGCGTGGCTGTGATTTAAAATAGAATGTCAAGGCTAGTGCAAGTACTTTTGAGGTGATTAAATTTGATTTATTATTGTCATATGTACTGGGATAGAGTGAAAAGTATTGTTTCTTGCACGCTATACAGACAGAGAATACCATTCATAGAGAAGGAAAGGAAAGGGTGCAGAATGTAGTGTCACAGTCATAGCTAGGGTGTAGAGAAAGATCAACTCAATGTGAGATAGATTTTGATTTGATTTGATTTATTATTGTCACGTATTGGGATACAGCGAAAAGTATTGTTTCTTGAGCGCCATACAGAAAAAGCATACTCTATGGTCATAGAGTACATAGGCGAGAAAGAAAGGAGAGGGTGCAGAAGATGCTAAAGTAAAGCAAAATAAAGTTTATTAGTCCCAAGTAAGGCTTGCATTAACACTGCAATGAAGTTTCTGTGAAAATCCCCTAGTCGCCACACTCCAGCCTATTCAGGTACACTGAGGGAGAATTTAGCACCTAACCAGCACATCTTTTGGACCGTGGGAGAAAACTGGAGCACCCGGAGGAAACCCAGGCAAACATGGGAAGAATGTGCAGACTCCACACAGACAGTGACCCAAGCTGGGAATCAAACCCGGGTCCCTGGCGCTGTGAGGCAGCAGTGCTATAACCCACTGTGCCACCCGTCTGATCATAGCTAGAGAAAGATCAACTTAGTGCAAGGTAGGTCCGTTCAAAAGTCTGACAGCAGCAGGGAAGGAGCTGTCCTTGAGTTGGTCGGTACGTGACCTCAGACCTTTGTATCCTTTTCCTGATGGAGAAAAGTGGGAGAGAGAATGTCCGCGTGCGTGGGGTCCTTAATTATGCTGACTGCTTTTTCCGAGGCAGCGAGAGGTGTAGACAGAGTCAGTGGATGGGAGGCTGGTTTGTGTGATGGATTGGGCTACATTCAGAACCTTTTGTAGTTCTTTGCAGTCTTGGGCAGAGCAGGAGCCCATACCAAACTATGATACAACTGGAAAGAATGCTTTCTATGGTGCTTTGACAGGGCAGCATGATGGTTAACACTGCTGCTTCACAGCATCAAGTGACCCGGGTTTAATTCTGGCCTTGGGTCATTGTGGAGTTTGCATATTCTCCCCATATCTCTGTGGATTTCTTCTGGCTGTTCCGGTTTCCTCCAAGGATGTACAGGTTAGGTTGATTGGCCATGCTAAATTGAACCTGGTGTAGGGCATTAGCAGGGTAAATATGTGGTTTATGGGGATAGGGCCTGGGTGGGATTGTGGTTGGTGCAGACTCAATGGGCCAAATGGTGCACTGTAAGAGATTCTGTGTTCTGTAAAAGTTGGTAAGAGTCATAGCGGACGTGCCAAATTTCCTTAGCCTCCTGAGAAAGGCAAAAAGTGCGGCTTTCTTAACTACAGTGTTGTTGTAGATGGTGAGGAATTATGAACTCATTTTTTAGATGTATCTAAAATACGGCGAGGCAGAAAAGCAACAAAAAGCAAACATAAAGTTGCGAATTTATTTGCAGCAGCTACTAATTTAATGAATTCAGGACGAAAGGTTTCATTCAGAGCGTGGTGAGAATTACTGGTTAGGAATCTGGCCAATTACTGATGAAGAACAAGGAAGTGACATTTTGTATCCCGGGTGGGATTTTCCATGCAAACCGCCACGTGTTTCCCAGAGACGTGTTGCCATGGGGGGTCTTATGGACCCGTCGTTCTCACCAGGATTTCCCACTCAATGCACCCCTCGTTGCTGGGGTGAAAGATGTGGAAGTTCCGACCCTTGTTTTTTTACAGCTATTCCTGCGCTCCTTCGATTCCGGCCTCTTGAGCGTCCCTAATTTTCATCATTTGTATCTATGCCTTCAGCTGCCTGGACCCCTGATGCTCTGGAATTCACTCCATAAAGTTTTATCCCTCTCTAATTCTCCCTCATTCTCTAAAACGCTCCTTAAAAATGACCTCTTTGACTGAGCTTTTGACCAGCTGTGCTAGTATCTGTGGCTTGGTGTCAAATTCTGTTTGAGAACACTTCTACAAATTGCCTTGGGGCATCTTATTGTTTCAGAGGTGCAGTATAAATAGCAGTTGTTATTGTGGTTGAATTTCTGCCTTGTGTCTCGCGTAATAGAAGCATAGACGATTTTCTAAATGGGGAAAGGATTAAGAAATGGGAAGGGCGAAAGGTACTTGAGAGTTCTAGTTCAGGATTTCCTTAAGATTAACTCACAGGTTGACTTGATAGTTAGGAAGACAAATGCAATGTTTGCATTCATTAGAAGAGGGCTATGATACAAAACCAGGGATGTATTGCTAAGGCTGTGGTCAGATCCCATTTGGAGCACTGTAAGCAGTTTTGAGCCCCCTATCTAAGGAATGATATACTGATATATATACTATATATATTCCCCTAGTTACCACACTCTGGTGCCTGTTCGGGTCAATGCACCCAAATTAGCACGTCTTTCAGACTGTGGGAGGAAACCAGAGCACCCAGAGGAAACCCACGCAGACGCGGAGGGGAGAACATGCAGACCCCGCACAGACAGTGACCCAAGCCAGGGAATTGAACCTGGGTTGCTGACGCTGTGATGCAGCAGCACTGTGCCACCGTGCCGTCCATTTTAAAAAACATTACTAGGATAAAGCTGTGACAGAAGCACCAAATCAATTAAAAAATTAATTCTCTGGGTTTAGCCGTTGTATTATTACGCGCCCCTTTGCAAAAATCACATGCGTTTTTAAAGCTTTACACTTGCTTGATTGACTCCAACTTGCTTCCCATTTTGATGCAGGAGTCACATCAGTAGTCCTGGCGGTAATATTGCAATTCTTTTCCCATTATTTTCCCCTCCACTTGAGACAGTGTTAATTCACTGTTGGATATATTTCCCAGGCACCAGCAGCCTCTCAGTACTTTACCCGAGATCAACCCTTCAGCTTTAAGCCTGGATCACAGACAGCCTCTTCAGATGTAAGAGACATCATTCAAAAAAAATCACACACATTGAATTTCTAGTAGAGTTACTACGAAAATCATAGAAGACAGCAAAGCATTTTTTACGGTTGCATATCTCAAGAACACTTTAGCCTGCTACTAGCTTAGTTGGTAGGTGATGGCGCAGGTCTCTCTGGAATAAACTGGTCAAGTGGTATGATAGAAAAGTGCGAATTTTTGTAAAGCACCAAACCTGAAACCAAGTTTCTCAAGGTGCCCCTCTTTCCACTCCCATCTCTGTCTGACCTTCCTTCTCCTCTTCTTTCTCCGATTAAAAACCTTTTGAACTTCCTCTTCCAAAATTACTTACACATCCCAAGATTTAACAGCATCTCATTTCTTTGTGGGTGATTGCATTGTGCTCTGTCCCTGTTCGAATGCTCACTGATGGTCTAATATGCCAGTTGAATAGTCTGCGATGGTTTGGAGTTTGCATGTTCTCCCCGTGTCTGCATGGATTTCCTCCGGTTTCTCCGATTTCCTCCCAAAATCCAAACGTGTAGGTTAGATGAATTGGCCATGCTAAATTGCCCCTTAGTGTCCAAAGATGTGTGGGTTACGGTGGATTGGCAGTGCTAAATTGCCCCTTATTGTCCAAATATATGCAGGTTAGGTAGATTAGCCATGCTAAATTGTCCCTCAGTATCGTAAGACGTGTAGGTTACGTGGATTGGCCATGCTAAATTACCCCTCAGTGTCCAAAGGTGTGTGGGTTAGGTGGATTGGCAATGCTAAATTGCCCCTGAGTGTCAATATATGGGGTTATGGGGATAGGGTGAGATTGTTGTTGTTGTAGGCTGGATGGGCCGAATGGCCTGCTCTGATTGCTACATTGATGTGATGGGAATCAGGGATTGACCAGCATATTTTAATTGCTAGCTGTTTTCATTCTCTCACCGTTCATCAGCTGGTTCCCGAACATAGGTCAGGAAGGCTTTTTGTGGAAAAGGGCATTTTTTTCCCTCTAAATTTTAGCTTAATGTTATTTTTAATATTTATTGATTCCATTTTCATTTTGCTGAAAGCTCCCTAGTTTTTATACTTGCGATTAGAGTCAGTTGATTTTCATTTTGCCACCTCTTACTGTGCCATCTCTTATTTTCTATTTGCAAGTTAAGTTTTAGAACAAAAAACAAAGCAGCACGGAAAAGAGGCCCTTCGGCCCAACTAGTCTGTGCCGCCACCTCGATGTTCCCACTTCTATCCATGATCCCTGTCTGTGTTTATAGATCTATGCATTGAAACCAAATTTGAGACAGTTTAGGGAGAATTTATTCTGCCAATCAGCCTAAGAGCACATCTTTGGGATGTGGGAGGAAACCGGAGCACCCAGAGAAAACCTACGCAAGCACGGGGAGAATGTGCAAACTCCCACAGACACAGGCCCAAATCCATGTATCTGCACAGCACAACGATAGTCACTGAGCTGTTGTGTTACCCATCAAATGGTCCAGGTCAAGCATATGCTAACGATGTGAAGCACTAGGATACTCTTGAGAAAAAGAATCCAAGAGCAGCCCTCTCACGACCCATCGTGTGTATGCCCCTTGTTAGACAACAAGGTGGACCAAAGCACCTGTAGGATAAAAACAAGTACATCAATATCATCATCTATTTACACACTTCCCAGGGATCTCCCAAGGCTCATGATGCCTATTTTAAATCAGTTTTCTATATCCCTCCATTCCCATTCAGTTCATGTGCCCATCTAAGTATCTCTTAAATAACTCCAGAGTACCTGCCTCCACCACTTTACTTGGCAGCGCGTTCCACCGCCCTCTGTGTGAAAAAACTCCCTCTAGCATCCAAATTATACCTTACCCCCCTCACCCTAAGCCCATGACCCCTCGTGCTATTTGAGTCCATCCTAGGAAAAAGCTTAACCCTGTTTACTCTATCTATACTTCTCATAATCTTGTACACGTCTATTAGATCTCCTCTAAGTATACGTCTTTCTAAGGAAAACGGCCCCAATTTGCCTGTCCTGTCCTCGTAACTCAGACCTTCCATACCAGGCAGCATCCTGGTAAACCTCCTCTGCATTCTCTCCAGAGTCTCCACATCCTTCCGGTAGTAAGGCGACCAGAACTGGATGCAGTATTCCAAATGAGGTCTAACCAATGTTTTATACAACTGCAACATTAAAGGCCAGCTCTTGTACTCTATACCCTTTCCTATAAAGGCTAGCATACTATATGCTTTGCTGGTGAGTGCTGTTGGATTGGCACATTTTGTTTAATTTAATGCTGGTGACATTTTTGCAGGATGTTTTAATCATGTGTGCAACTCTGCCTAAAATGTTTTAAGCATGGGTCACTGACTGGAAACGCGGTGCGATTCCCACTGGGTAGGCCAGTGTGATTCCAAGCACAACCTACCCACACTTAGTTGGTTTGTTTTGGAGCTCGGGGTGATTTGCGCCGCGAATGAGATGTATGGGATTTACAGATACTGGCAAGGACGTCTCCTCAGAGATCTCAGAATAACACTCAACTCCCCAAATCACTGGTTCCAACGTCCTTCCCCCAAGTATAAAAGATGCAAAAGTCTGAGGTCATGTACCAAACAACTCAAGAACAGCTTCTTCCCTGCTGCTGTCAGACTTTTGAATGGACCTACCTCGCATTATGTTGATTTTTTTCTACACCCTAGCTATGACTGTAACACTACATTCTGCACTCCTTTCCTTCTCTTTTTGTGAGTGGAGTTTGTGGAGGTGAGCGCTACTCATTTAATCTGTCACACAAACCAGTCTCCCATCCACTGACTCTGTCTACACTTCCCACTGCCTTGGGAAAAACAGCCAGCATAATCAAGGACCTCATGCACCCCAGACATTCTCTCTTCCACCTTCTTCCATCAAGAAAAAGATAAGTCTGAGGTCACGTACTGACTGACTCAAGAACAGCTTCTTTCCTGCTGCAAACATGTCACATTCTGCGTAACCCCCCACCATTTGGCCTGTGCTTCCAAAATCCTACTATCTTGAATGGACCTACCTTGTACTAAGTTGATTTTTCTCTACACCCTAGCTCTGACTGTAACACTACATTCTGTACTCTCTCCTTTCCTTCTCTATGAACAAGATGCTTTGTCTGTATAGCATGTGAGAAACAATACTTTAAACTGTATGTTAAAAAATGTGGTAATAATAATTCAAATCAAATAAACATTCTCTTTTCCACCTTCTTCCATCAGGGAAAAGATACAAAAGTCTGAGGTCACGTACTGACTGACTCAAGAACAGCTTCTTTCCTGCTGCAAACATGGGTGTAGATCTTTCTCTACACCCTAGCTTTGACTGTAACAGTACATTCTGCATTCTCTCCTTTCCTTCTCTATGAATGGTATGTTTTGTATAGCATGCAAGAAATAATACTTTTCTCTTTATTATTTGACAATGGTAAATGAGACCAAATCTCCTCCTTGCTCTCCCTTGAAATCTATAACTCCTGGTCCCCTGCTTTTAAGGGCCAGTAGCGATTGATGTCTGGGTAGGCTTCCTGCTGGGGAAGCAGGAGCACAGCGGGAGGTCGCTGCATTCAATTTACTTTCTCCCCAGTGAAATTAAAACAAATGAGTTTGGATCGGGTTCTTAGGCTTTCTTTGCACATAATTCTGATTGTGCCAAGTGGCACAGACCAACAGCACTGGGAACATTTTAAATGCCCAGCACAAATCCCATTAGCAGGTCTACTGGAGAATCCCTCCGTCCCCTCCACCGCCCCAGGTTCGATTATTTTGAGTGGGTTTTAAATCAGGCGCTTCACTGGGTGGATGCCTGATTGTTTCCCATTTGGATTAATATTTGTACTGCGCAGTTTAGAAGGATAGTGTGACTATTATAGAATTATTTCTGTCTATCGTTCTTCAAATCGAGACCATTCTTCAAGTCTTGATTTATCAGTTGTGCTGAATAGTTAAGCGCGTACAGCCTCTTAATTGCTTTGAAATAGCTTTTGACAGAGTCATAAAACAGTGCAAAAGGAGTCCATTCGACCCATCGAGTCTGCACTGACTACAATCCCACCCAGTCCCAATCCCCATAACTCTAGCTTGGCTCCCTGACACTAAGGGTCAATTTAGCACAGCCAATCCACCTAACCTGCACATTTTCGGATTGTGGGAGGAAACCCGCACAGACATAGGGCATCTGTGCAGACTCCACAGTGACCCAAGCCAGGAACCAAACCCATGTCTTTGACACTGTGAGGCAGCAGTGCTAACCCACTGTGCCACCGTGGTGTCCCATGAGGTATTGGTAATCATTCATTACCAAGTGACCAGATTTGTGGCAGCCATTCACTCCAATTCATTCTTTTTTTAAAGCTTTTTGAAATCAGAACTCGTTTTTAGGACTATTGATTTTTAAACATTGTTTATATCAATGCAAACAAAAGAAATACTTTACAGTGCCCTTCATGACTTTGGGTGGCATGGCAGCACAATGGCTAGCACTGCTGCATCACAGCACCGGGATCCAGGTTCGATTCCCCGTTTGTGTGGAGTCTGCACATTGTCCCTGTGTCTGTGTGGGTTCCCTCCGGGTGCTCACGTTTCTTACCACAGTCCAGAAATGTGCAGGTTAGGTGGATTGGCCATGGTAAATTGCCCCTAGTTTCAGGGGGACTAACTAGGGTAAATATAGGGTTACAGGGAATAGGTCCTGAGTGGGATAGTGGATGATACAAACTCGATGGGCTGAATGGTCCTCCTTCTGCATTGTAGAGATTCCGTGATCAAGAATATATTTCCCGCAGTGTTTGTGTGGCAATATAAAAGGTAATGCCAAATGAGTTATTTGCTGAAGCGGTGGTGTTATAGCACGATAGGAATTGTTGTTAAGTCGTGTGTATTTTCCCGCCTCCTGTAAATTGTGATTCATTGAGTTCTTTTTTGTGAAATTTTCTTGCCTGGCAATATCAGGTCCTCTGGAGTTGTAGTTATGAACATCACCTCTGCCTCCCCCAGGCAGATTGGCTCTGGTGAAACCAGAGTCCTGCTGAGATTAATGTCTCACCTTACATTGTAAGCTGTGTGACCAACCTTCATTTTGTTCCACTGAGACCACTCTGACAGCTGTCGTTTGTACAGGCTTGGCTGCAGCTTTCTTCATCTCAACTGGGGCGGGCAACGGTTCAGAAAACACAGGGGTATTGGTCGGGGAGGTCTCTTTTTTTAAGTAAGTGAACACACAAAGTCTTAGAGAGCGAAATCGCTGCTGTCACATAGACCTGGAATCTTCCACTGCTGAGTCCAAGATTCCAGCAAATTTCTCTGGTCAAGACACTGTTTTTTATTTTGGGAATGTCTTCCAGCGTTCTTTTTACACTGCTACTTAAAACAAAACAAGAAAGCGCACTCTCATCTTCAGTCACATTTGTGCACACAAGATGAATGATAAATCGCAGCTTGTACCTCCCGAGGCAAGGCTGGGGAACGGAGCAGAGGGCAGTGAGAGTTATCCGGTGTCTCTCTCTTCCCCTTTGCGACCCTCTGTTGTTAAAGCTTGGGAAGGCAGAGATGCGGGGAGGTGGGGGGTGTTGTTGTTGATGGAGGCGATTGCGGGAAGGGAGGGAAGTCCCAACAAGCTGAATAATGTGCAAGTGCTGAGGTGAGGGCAGAGGGGGTTGTTCGTGGGTGTGGCGTGGAGTGGCAGGGGACACACACAGGATTGACTCTGGTCAGATCTGGACCCCTGCCACTGCAAGTTGTTATTACAGTTGCTTCAGAGTATCGGGTTTTTTTGTTGTGGCAGGCATGGCTAGTCTGGCTGCCTCCAGACCGAATCTAACAAAAAAAAGTGCATATGTTCTCACTTAGTCACACTGGCACTCCATGAATGGGGTTTCTTTTACATTTAATGGTGCGCTTTCTGTCACGTAAATAACTCACTTTTGCGCCTGGATGAAAACCCTTCCCCCTTCACACACCGGGCCCATAAGAACTGTGATGGTACAAACCATGTGATATCCTAACACCTCTGAATCGTATCTTCCTCAGCCTGCTTGATATTTAGATGTTAAAAGCCGGGAAATTGACTCTGCTCATCTACTTTAGCGATCCTGAAATCATGTGGAGGGATGTTATCTTGTTGAAGCCTTTTCCCCTTATTATTTTAGACTCAGGCCTTGCCTCATTATTGGATGCTAAAATGGGAGAGGGAGGAATTTCAGATGAACATGCGAGCCTTCTCAGCAGTAGTGTGCTGCTCTTATTTCAGGTGTGGGAGGTTGTATTGGAAGGCAAAAAGAAAGTCTGCTGAAATTTCTAAAAGTTTGCAGTTTCAAGAGTGGCACAGTGGATGAGCACTGCTGCCTCACAGCGTTGGGGATCTGGGTTCGATTCCCAGCTTGGTTCACTGTCTGTGTGGAGTCTGCACGTTCTCCCTGTGCCTGTGTGAATTTCCGCTGGGTACTCCGGTTTCCTCCCACAGTGTTTCTCACTGCTGCCTCACAGCATCAGGCACCCGGATTCAATTCCTGGTTTGGGTCACTGTGTTTGCGGAATCTGCACATTCTCCCCCTGTCTGCGTAGGTTTCCTACGGTGCTCTGGTTCCTTCCCATGGTGTTTCGCACTGCTGCCTCACAGCACCGAGGACCCTGGTCCGATTCCCTGGGTCGGGTCATTTTCTGTACAGAGCCTTCATGTTTTCCCCTGTGTCTGCGTTGGTTTCCTCCGGGTGCTCTAGTTTCCTCACACAGGCCAAAGATGTGCAGGATTGGCCATGATAAATTGTCCTAGTGTCAGGGGATTAGCAGGGAAATGTATGGGGTTATAGGCAGAGTGGGATTGTTTTCAGTGCAGATCTGATGGGCCTAATGAGCTCCTTCTGCACTGTAGGGTTTCTGTGAACTATTGGGGTCAGCACTGTGGCACAGTGGTTAGTGCTGCTGCCTCACAGTGTCAGGCAATCAGGTTCAATTCCTGGTTTGGGTCACTGTCTGTGTGGAATTTGCACGTTGTCCTCGTGTCTGCGTGGATTTCTTCCAGGTGCTCCGGTTTCTTCCCACAGTCTGAAAGATGTGCTGGTTAAGTGCTAAATTCTCCCTCAGTGTAATCTGAACAGGCGCTGGAGTGTGAGCGACTAGGAGATTTTCACAGTATCTTCATTGCACTGTTAGTGGCGGCAAGTTGTGCCCAGCATGCTCTCTTGTTCAATCTTTTACTCTGTGTGGGTTTTCTCCCACAGTCCGAAAGACTTGCTGGTTAGGTGGATTGGCTGTGCAAAATTCTCCCTCAGTGTACCCAAACAGGCACTGAAATGTGGCAACTAGGGGAATTTCACAGTAACTTTATTGCAGTGATAATGTAAGCCTTATTTGTGACTCAAACAAATAAACTTTTAAAAGCGCATGGCTGACTTGAAGTGGTTCCGGAAAACCAACTGAATAACTCCCGGGTGTGAGTTTCTCTTTTCTAGCGCTCCTGCTGCTCAGCTTGACTAAGGTATCCTTTACAAAGTCCAATTCAAGTCGGCCACACACCAATCATCATTCAGATTTCCAGAATATGCAGCAACCTGCTTTGATAGTGGGAGCTTTGATTATGAAAGGAGTAGATCAGATAGAAGCAGGGAAGTTGTTTCCACTGGCGGGTGAAACTAGAACTAGGGAGCATGGTCTCAAAGTAAGGGGGAAGCAGATTTAGGACTGAGTTGAGGAGGAACTTCTTCACAGAAAGGGTTGTGAATCTGTGGAATTCCCTGCCCATTGAAGCAGTTGAGACCACCTCATTTTTAACACAAAGATAGATAGTTTTTTGAACAGTAAAAGAATTAAGGGTTCTGGTGAAAGCACGAGTAAGTGGAGCTGAGTCCTTGAAAAGATCATCCATGACCTTATTGAATGGCAGAGCAGGCTCGAGGGGCCAGCTGGTCTATTCCTGTTCCTAGTTCTTATGTTCTTATGCTGTCAGACCTGCTGAGATTTTCCAGCATTTTCTGTTTCTGTTTCAGATTCCATCAACCAGAGTATTTTGTTTTTATATTAAGGTTGAGAAGGCCCCTGTCTCCAGTTCTGAACCCACAACTTCTTCCAGAGAAAAAGAGGGGAGTTCCTATTAGATTGCCTGGATAATATTCATTGCTCTACTGGTACCATCAGAACAGATTAACTGGTTATCCATCTTGTTGTGGTTTGCGGGACTGTGCCTTGTACCATTGCAGGCAGGTTTGCCCATGTAACAAAACCTTGTGCATTTCAAAAAGTTAATTGGCTATGAAGAACAGCTTTGCAACGGGTAATAAATGCTGCCTTGTCAAGAACAATTAATAGATTAATAGCAAAGCTCCAAGCAGATTTCCTGCTGTCTTTTAACCTGTTAAATGTAACTAAGCATTTGTTTAGCTCACTGCTTACCCAACAGCAAAAATATTCTCCAATTAAACACCGCAAAGACTGAAGCTATTGATTTGGTCCTCAGATCCCTTGTTACTGACTCCATCCCTCTCCCTAGCAACAGTCTGAGATCAGGTGGTGATTAGTACTGCTGCCTCACAGTGCCAGGTTCAGTTCCCGCACTAGAAGTCGACCATCTGTGTGGAGCCTGCATGTTCTCCACGTGTCGTTCTCCATGTGTGTTTCCTCCGGGTGCTCTGGTTTCCTCCCACAGTTTGAAAGATGTGCTGGTTAGGTGGATTGACCATCTAAATTGTCCCTTAATATCCAAAGATGTGCAGGTTAGGTGGATTGACCATGCTAAATTGTCCCTTAATACCCAAAGATGTGGAGAGTAGATGGATTGTCCATGCCAAAATTGTCCCTTAGTGTCCAAAGATATTCAGGTTAGGTGGATTGGCCATGCTAAATTGCCCCTCAGTGTCTGAAGATGTGGAGGGTAGGTGGATTGGCCATGCTAAATTGCCCCTCAGTGTCCGAAGATGTGGAGGGTAGGTGGATTGGCCATGCTAAACTGTCCCTTAGCGTCAGCGGGACTATAGTATCATAGAATTCCTACAGTACAGAAAGATGTCATTCGAGCCATCGAGTCTGCACTGACCACAATCCCACCCTGGCCCTACCTCCATATCCCTACACATTTACCCACTAATCCTTTAACCTACGCATCTCAGGACACTAAGGGCAATTTTAGCACGGCCAATCAACCTAACCTGCACATCTCTGGACTGTGGGAGGAAACTGGAGCACCTGGAGGAAACCCACACAGACATGAGGAGAATGTGCAAACTCCACACAGACAGTGACCCAAGCCTGAAATCGAGCCCAGGCGTCTGGAGCTGTGAAGCAGCAGTGCTGAGCGCTGTGCGACCGTGCCGGTTACCGTAGCAGGGTAAATATGTGGGATTATGGAAGTAGGGCCTGGGTAAGATTGTCGGTGCAGACTCGATGGGCCAAATGGCCTCCTTCTGCACCATAGGGATTCTATTATTTTAAGCCAGTGTGTTTGCATCCTCGGTGTCACCGAGATGGACCTCCGGCCTCATGTTTATGCCCTCTCTAAAGGCGGCATTCTCTGGCCACACTCTCCACAAAACTGGAAATCCCAGTCAAGAACAATAGGCGTGGTCTGCCTCCCTGCACCCGCCACGATCCCCGTGGTGGCTAGGACAGCAAAATTGCACCTTACGAACTGCTTATTTCCACCTCCTTGACATTGCATGACTTGGCCCCTGCTGTGCTGATCAGCAGCAGATATTCTCATTCATGCCTCTGTTCTATCTCAGCTTGACTACTCTCGCGCTCGCTTGGCTGCCCTCCTACATTCTACTCTCTGTATATTTGACTTCATTCAGAACTCTGCTGCCTGCGTCACGAGTCCTATTTCTCCCCCAAGTGCTCACTGACTTACGTTGGCTTCCGGTCAAACATCCCCTTATTTTACTTATTCTCATTATAAAATCCCTCCGTGACCTTGTCATCTCTATAACTTTCTCCAGCCCAACAACCTTCTGGGCTAGCAATGAAATACATGCCACTCAATAGAGTCAGAGAGATTTACAGCATGGAAACAGGCCCTTCGGCCCAACTTGTCCATGCTGCCCCTTTTTAAAAAATCCCTAAGCTAATCCCAATTGCCCGCGTTTGGCCATATCCCTCTGTACCCATCGTACCCATGTAATTTTCTAAACGCTTTTTAAAAAACAAAATTGTACCCGCCTCTACTGCAGTTTGTTCCAGACAGTCACCATCCTCTATGTGAACAAGCTCCCCCTCTGGGCCCTTTTGTATCTCTCTCCTCTCACCTGAAACCTATGCCCTCTAGTTTTAGACTCCCGAGCCTTTGGGAAAAGACTATCTAGCTGATCTGTGACCCTCATTATTTTATACATGTCTATAAGATCACCCCTCAGCTTCCTATACTACACGTGACAATAAATCAAATCTCTGTTCACATCTTTGGACACGAAGAAGCAATTTAGCATGGCCAATCATCCTAACCCTCACATTTTGGACACTAAGGGACAATTTAGTATGGTCAATCATCCTAACCCTCACATTTTGGGCACTAAGGGACAATTTAGCATGGCCAATCATCCTAACCCTCACATTTTGGGCACTAAGGGACAATTTAGCATGGCCAATCACACAACCTGCACACCTTTGGACACTAAGGGACAATTTAGTATGGTCAATCATCCTAACCCTCACATTTTGGGCACTAAGGGACAATTTAGTATGGTCAATCATCCTAACCCTCACATTTTGGACACTAAGGGGCAATTTAGCATGGCCAATCATCCTAACCCTCACATTTTGGGCACTAAGGGACAATTTAGCATGGCCAATCACACAACCTGCACACCTTTGGACACTAAGGGACAATTTAGTATGGTCAATCCACTTAACCTACACATCTTTGGACTGTGGGAGGAAACTGGACATGGTGGGGAGGGGGACAGTGACCCAAAGCTGGGAATTGAACCCAGGTCACTGGTGTCATGAAGCAGCGATTCTAACCCACTGTGCCGCCATCACGGTTATTAATAAATAAGTTTTACTTTGTGAAGCACCTCAGGACATTTTATTCCATCAGAGAGGCTGAAGATAAATATAAGTGGTTGTTGTTGTTTAAAAATTCGACCGCAGTCTACTAGCTTATGAATTATTAAACTTCAGTTGGCATGGCTTGACGGATTCACATCCTTCCCGGATAGTATTTTAAATTTCTATTTTGTAAATTTATACAAGGAAGGACAAAAATTGACAGGACCTTAACTAACACCAAAGCTAATGCCAGCGTGAGAGAATTAAACCACTGACAAAGTTCAGACCCGTATGTGTGACCTTCATCGACAGAATGTGACATTTAATTATTTAATTTCAGCAACAGGCTAATGTATCCCCTCCCCCAGACCTCCTCCCTTTGGGTCTTAATGTAAAGAAGGGGAATTCATGCCGTGGTCAATTAAATGTTATGATGGAAAGTGCAATAAGACTTTCCCTTGCAGCCTCAAAATGTCAGCGAGTGAAAGTCTCAAAGAACAGGAACCAAAGTGAGGACTTGGGTACTGCAATAATATAGATTGGCGAATGGAGTGTTAACTATCCAATTGTCACATAAAATAGAACTGTGACATTTAGAATTATATCATAAAATACCTGAACTATAAAATTATTTTTGAACCTTCAATAATGCAGTAGGACCGCACATTGCACCTTTTTTTTAAACGCAAAATAATTACTTCAATTCTGGTTGCCACGTGACCAGAAGGATGCGGAGAAGGTACAGAAAAGATTTACCAGGGATGTTGCCCTAGTATGGAGGGCATTAGCGATGAGAAGAGGTTGGAGAAAACTTGATTTGTTCTCCCTGGAATGTCAGAGGTTGAGGAGGCCTGATAGAAGTCTACAAGATTATGAGGGGCAGAATGGATAGTCAGAAGCTTTTTCCCCAGGGTGGAAGAGTCAATTACTAGAGGGGAGGAGGTTTAAGGTGTGAGGGGCATAGATTTACAGGAGATGTAGGAGGCAGATTTTTTTACACAGAGGGTGGTGGGTGCCTGAAACTTGCTGCCAGGGGAGGTAGCGGAAGCGGATACAATAGTGACTTTTAAGGGGCGTCTTGACACATACATGAATAGGATGGGAATAGAATATGGTCCCCAGAGGGTTGTGGTTTTAGTTCAGTCGGACAGCATGGCTGGGGCAAGCTTGGAGGGCTGAAGGGCCTATTCCTGTGCTATAATTTTCTTTGTTCTTTGTTGTTCTTTGTTTTTTTGTTAGTCATTCCGTTTCTCTCTTAGAATCATAGAATTCCTTACAGTGTAGAGGGAGGCCATTCAGCACATTGAATCTGTGCCGACAACAATCCCACTCAAGCCCTATCCTCACTTATCTGACGAGGTGATCGCCCGACACTAAGGAACAATTCAGTTTATAGTTTTACAGTTTCTTTATTAGTCACCAGTAGGCTTACATTAACGCTGCAATGAAATTACTGTGAAAATCCCCCAGTTGCCACACTCTAGCTCCTGTTTGGGTTACACTGAGGGAGAACTTAGCACAGCCAATGCGCCAAACCAGCACGTCTTTTGTGAGAAAACTGGAGCCCCTGGAGGAAATCCATGCAGACGCTGGGAGAACATGCAGACGCTGCACAGACAGTGACCCAAGCTGGGAATGGAACCCGGGTGTCTGGCACTGTGAGGCATCAGTGCTAACCACTGTGCAGCACCTGGGTATAAATTAGTGTTCTGGAGTTTGGTGGAACATGATGTTTAAAGCCCCAGCAGGATTTATATTGACCTGAGGGTCCTCAGGTTGTATAATGACATTGCTGTAACTTTATATAGAAAGTGCCTCTCTGTATTACTTCTCTCTTAATCCATTTGGTTAATTGTGTTTGGGAAAAAAAACAACTTAAATAAATAGGTCTTAACTACCTGTAGAAAATGTTCTATTTCTCTCATCCCGTCCTCCCCCATCCCCTTCCAATTTCTGTGCGTAGAAGCCGTAGTGTAAAATCAATAAACTGTTAATTAAATTGAAAAGTATTACAACGCCAAGGAACACTTAACATTATCAAAGAAAATGCTGGAAAAACACTGCAGGTCTGGCAGCATGTGCGGGGAGAGAATAGAGTCAACGTTTCAAGTCTGGGTGACCCTTTGTCCAGACTCACAGCCTTGGTTCAATTCTCTCACCACAGGTGACTTTAACCAGATCCACTCGTTGCAATACGGACTCACTGATTGAGGCAGTTAATGTCGTGTAGCCTGGGAGCCCTGCAGAGTGTGGAGTGTATGGATAAACGGCACTTAGAGTGTGAACTCTGTCCTAGGATGTATCTGTGTGGGTATGCCAAACTGTTGATTTGAATTTGATTTGATTTGTCATTGTCACATGTATTGGGATACAGTGAATAGTATTGTTTCTTGCACACTCTACAGACAAAGCATACTGTTCACAGAGAAGAGAGTGCAGAATGTAATGTTACAGTCACAGCTAAGGTGTAGAGAAAGATCAGCTTAGTGTGAGGTGGGTCCATTCAAAAGTCTGACAGCAGCAGGGAAGAAGCTGTTCTTGAGTCGGTTAGTATGTGACCTCAGACTTTTATACCTTTTTCTCAACATAGGAAGGTGGAGAAGAGAATATTTGGGATGCGTGACAGTATTGTAAATTTGGTGAAGGTCCCTTGTGGGACTTCTTTGGTGCTTGGATCACAGGTTGGTATGGCCCTTGCTTTGTCCAAAACCGCAAGGAACAACAAAACATTGTGAATGTGGCTCAATCGATCACACAAACCAGCCTCCCATCCGTTGACTCTGTCTACACTTCCCGCTGCCTGGGGAAAAGCACCCCGGACATTCTCTCTTCCACCTTCTTCTGTCAGGAAAAAGATACAAAAGTCTGAGGTCATGCACCAACCGACTCAAGAACAGTTTCTTCCCTGCTGCTGTCAGACTTTTGAATGGACGTACCTTGAACTACAGTGATCTTTCTCTACACACTAGCTATGACTGTAACACTACATTCTGCGCTCTCTCCTTCCTTTCTCTGTGAACGGTATGCTTTGTCTGCAGAGCACGCAAGAAACAATACTTTTCACTGTATGTTAATGCATGTCACAATACTAAATCAAATTAAAATCAAAATCTACCTCATGTTAAGTTGATCTTTCTCTACACCCTAGCTGTACTGTAACACTACATTCTGCACCCTCTCCTCTCCTTCTGTACGAATGGTAGGCGTTGTCTGTATAGCACGCAAGAAACAATACTTTTCACTGTATGTTTATGTGTGACAATAATAAATCAAATCAAATGAAAATTTATTTCAGGGACCCTACATTTAACATTCTTCCCCAGTGCAATGAAGCCAGCTGGTTCAAGAGTGCAGGTGGGGGCTCATGGCCCGATTAAAAACCCAAAGCTAGCTGTGATAATTGGAAGTCTGCCCCACCCTTTGCAAAGGACTCCCCAATCGTGCCGACTCAGCGACAATCCCGCCCTCCCGATGGCGTATCCTCAGCTCGATGAGATGGTACTCACAAAGATACAGGCCGGAATTCTCTAGCCGTTCACGCTGGCAGATATTCCAGAACCACTAGCAGCGCATACCCTCCCCCACCACGCCCGCCTGCCCGCCCACCAGCCACCCTGGACCCACAGGTTTCCTGTCGGAGTGGGGTGACGTCAGTGGGAATTCCTGTTGACAGTGGCATGAGCATAGAATCCTGCCATTAGTGAACAATGAGCCACTGCCGGAGAAACATGCGGCTGGAAGGCCGGAGAATCTCACCCGTCGATTAAACCGAAACTTTTTTATACGAGAGGGTGTTGTATTTTTACTTGTTTGAAAAGCCGTTTCTGAAATGTGGCATTGTTTACGGCCGTTACAATTCCAATATCTCCAGCAACCAATTCTGAAATATTAAATGTTTTCTTTTTGTAGTGTTGGCTTGTCAGAAGTTAGCTGTTGCGATGCAGTTTGAGCAGGGAATATCGTATTGTTAGAGCCACAGAAATGCAAGCTTACAAACTGCCTTTGGATGAAGTCTGTTGCTTGTTGTACAGTAAACACAGGGGGCCAGTTCTTTGACATTCTAATTACAGTTGTGGCCTGCACTTTAATGCTGAGGGCTGGTATAACCAGCATCTTCCTGGCAGATCAAGGGAGGGGTGGGGAGTGGTGATAGCAATGCCCTGAGGCATCTCTCTGGAATAAGAATAGCAGAGTAACCCAGAACAAAGAACAGTACAGTAAGTAGCCTCACAATGCCAGGTTAAAGTCCAACAGGTTTGTTTGGTGGCACGAGCTTTTGGAGCTGCGTTCCTTCATCAGGTTGAAGGAGCAGCTCTCCAAAAGCTCGTGCTACCGAATAAACCTGTTGGACTTTAATTGGGAGTTGTGAGATGACTTACTGTGGCTACTCCAGTCCAATTCCACATCAAAGAACAGTACAGGAACAGGCGCTTGACCCTCCAAGCGCGTGCTGATCATGATGCCCGAATCAAACCAAAAAAAAACCTTCTGCCCTTTCTTGGACCGTTTGCCACTATTCCTCCCTACTCATGTAAAAATCGTAGAAATCCGACAGCTTGGAAGGAGGCCATTCAGCCCATCGAGCCTGCACTGACAAAAATCCCACCAAGACCCTATCCCTGTAGCTCCACATATTTAATCCCTCTAACCTATGCATTCCGGACACTAAGGGATAATTTAGCATGGCCAATCCACCTAACCCGCAAATCTTTGGATTGTGGGAGGAAAACCAGAGCACCCGGAGGAAACTCGGTCAACACGGGGAGAACTGACTCAGGAACAGCTTCTTCCCTGCTGCCATCAGACTTTTGAATGGACCTACCTCGCACTAACTGGATCTTTCTCTACACCCAAACTATGACTGTAACACTACATTCTGCACTCTCTCCTTTCCTTTTTTATAAACAGTATGCTTTGTTTGTATAGCACGCAATAAACAATACTTTTCACTGTTTGCTAACACGTGACAATAATAAATCAAATCGAATCAAATTATGCTTGCTGTGAGCAGCAGTTTATATTACTCCCGATTTCAATCCGTAAAACTCCACTGAGGAAGGCACGTTTGAGAGTGTTATATGTTCCAAAGGTTGAATGGCAAATGGAGGTCAAGGAAAGTAATGACAATGTCTTTGTTTTAGCAGATTTCAATTTGTCGCTGAGGGTGTGGTGAGGGAGAGGTGGGAGGGGGTGGAATTACTATACACTAATGTGTAATAATCTTGTCTCATCATCTCAGATTGCTGCTGCAGTCAGCACCTACTGTAGCAGGCTGACCTGTTGAGCCAGTATTCCAAGTCTGGCTGAGGCACATATTGATCCCTTGGACACAACCCAAGTTCTGGAAGGTGAAATATATAACCAGGTGTCTTCATAAAATCCCTGCATTGCAGAAGGAGGCCCTTGGGCCCATCGAGTCTGCACCAATCGCAATCTCACCCATTACCCTATCCGCCATAACCACACATATTTATCCTGCTAGAGCCCCTTGACACTAATGGACAATTTAGCATTACCAACCCACCTAAACCACTCATCTTTGGATGCTAAGGGACCATTCAGCATGGCCAATCCACCTAACTTGCACATCTTTGTGGGAGGAAACCGGAGCACCTGGAGGAAACCCATGCAGACATGGGGAGAATATGCAAACTCCACACAGATGGTGACCAAGGCTGGAATTGAACCCTAGTCCCTCATATTGTAAGGCAGCAGTACTATCCTACGGTGCCACCGCAAGTGCAGTTTCAAATGAACTCCAACCACGTGCCTCCACTCTGTACTGATTGCATTTTTACCTGAAGTTGGCATGAGAACACGAGTCTGACTTGATCTTACCTCCTTTCGCTGTGTTTTCTGTTCTTGCTGCATGTGAACTGACCAGAGTTAGCTCGAGTGTCACCCTTTTCAGCTGCTGGCACAGTCCTTCTTTTGCTCTGTTCAGTGTCTCAGCTCAGGCACACATCAATAGCTTTGCATTCTCCTATTCACACAGGCAAATCCCCCAACACATTCCAGTGTTTACGCATTCCAGCCTCTCTGTGAAATCTCTTTTCCGTTCAAGAAAAGGTGCTGAAAAGATTCCAGCTTCTTGCTCACGTGTCTCCTCTTTTCTCTGGAAGAAAAGCCTTTTTTCCTTGTGTCCAAAACCCCCAAACTAACTTCTTGCAGATTACTTCCTCGCTGGATTCTTCAGCAGGGAGCCAAAACTCTGGTCTGTAAGCCCAGCTATAGGGGAGGACTGTCTCCAGAATGAAGTAGGTGGGATTGCTGAGATAGCATTACATAGCTGTGGAGTTGAACGCAGGCCCCTTTATCTGTTCAATCACTTGACGCGCAAATCAAGGTTGTCACAAAGGCTGAGGGAACACCTCCCCCTGTTCCCCCTACCCACCACGCCCCAGTGTGAACAGTGACTGGCAGCGTTCACAGAGGATAATTTGCTAATTCTTGATGCTTGTTACACCTCTTAAGGCGATGGCAAACTGTTTAATTGACAGAGAGTTGCTCTATCGCTGGTTCTTTCTCTTACAACGAAAGCCGGCTTTCTCCAGGGTTGCCTGTCCCTCCTCTGCAACCTGTAAAAGAAAATTAACCACACCTGGTCAGTGACTTGCTTGCCCTTAGTTATTTGAAGAAATATTTGCTTTTGCTTTCATTCCCTTTTGTTTTTAGACATTCGAATTTTACTTGGATGCAGTTCTCCTGGGCATTGTGACTCCTTGTATTCTTTGTGTGCTAACCTAAACAGGGGAGTGTTGACAGCCGTGCGGTTGAAGTAAGGGCTTTCTTGCCCTCACCTGATATTTCACTCAGTCAAGAAGGCAGATTACTACTTGATTGGCTGCAAATTGGGAGAGGGGAGTGTGCAGTCCTTGTGCGCCAGTGGCTCTCAACTCCAGAGTCAACCTAGTGAATCTCCTGTGCACCCCCTCCAGTGCCAGAATCTGCTTTCTCAAGTAAGGAGACCAAAACTGTACATAGTGCTCCAGGTGTGGCCTCACCAGCACCTTGTACAGCTGTAACATAACTTTGCTGTTTTTAAGCTCTATCCCTCTAGCAACGAAGGACAAAATTTCATTTCCCTTCTTAATCACCTGCTGTACCTGCAAACTAGCTCCTTGTGATTCATGCACAAGTACATCCAGTGTCTCAACACATCAGCATGCTGCAATAGTTTACCATTTAAGTAATTTTGTTGTCCACCTGTAGGCTCATGGGGCAGTACTCTCACCTCTGAGACAAGGTTGTGGGTTCAGTCCCAGTCTAGGATCTAGCAATGGAATATAGTTTCTGAGGGAGCACTGCAATGTTGAAGGACAACATTGTAGGAGCACTGCGCTGTGTGAGGGGCAGTACAGAGAGCGTTGTGTACTGTCGGAGAATCGTAAGCACTCTGCACAGTAGGAGACTTAATACTGAGATGCGTGCTGCACTGAACAAAGGGACAGGACTGAGGGAGCATCCCATTGTTCCAAGGTTCGTAATGTGGGATTACCACATTATCAGAGGGTCAGTAATGAGAGACCGCCGCACTGTGGGAGCGCCGCACTGGGTGGGTAAATGCTGAAAGAGTGCCACACTGTGGGAGGGTCAGTGCTGAGGAAGCGCCACACTGAGGGGGTCAGTGCTGAGAGAGCGCCGCACTGTGAGAGGGTCAGTGCTGAGGAAGCGCCACACTGAGAGGGTCAGTGCTGAGAGAGCGCCGCACTGTGAGAGGGTCAGTGCTGAGGAAGCGCCACACTGAGAGGGTCAGTGCTGAGGGAGCGCCACACTGCAGGAGGGTCAGTGCTGAGGGAGCGCCGCACTGTGGAGGGTCAGTGCTGAGAGAGCGCTGCACTGTGAGAGGGTCAGTGCTGAGGAAGCGCCACACTGAGAGGGTCAGTGCTGAGGGAGCGCCACACTTGAGAGGGTCAGTGCTGAGGGAGCGCCACACTGCGGGAGGGTCAGTGCTGAGGGAGCGCCGCACTGCGGGAGGGTCAGTGCTGAGGGAGCGCTGCACTGCGGGAGGGTCAGTGCTGAGGGAGCACTGCACTGCGGGAGGGTCAGTGCTGAGGGAGCGCCGCACTGTGGGAGGGTCAGTGCTGAGAGAGCGCTGCACTGTAGAGGGTCAGTGCTGAGAAGCGCCACACTGAGAGGGTCAGTGCTGAGGGAGCGCCGCACTGCGGGAGGGTCAGTGCTGAGGGAGTGCTGCACTGCGGGAGGGTCAGTGCTGAGGGAGCGCTGCACTGCGGGAGGGTCATGCTGAGGGAGGCCGCACTGTGGGAGGGTCAGTGCTGAGGGAGCGCCGCACTGTGGGAGGGTCAGTGCTGAGGGAGCGCCGCACTGTGGGAGGGTCAGTGCTGAGGGAGCGCCGCACTGTGGGAGGGTCAGTGCTGAGGGAGCGCCGCACTGTGGGAGGGTCAGTGCTGAGGGAGCACCGCACTGTGGGAGGGTCAGTGCTGAGGGAGCACCGCACTGTGGGAGGGTCAGTGCTGAGGGAGTGCCGCACTGTGGGAGGGTCGGTGCTGAGGGAGCGCCGCACTGTGGGAGGGTCAGTGCTGAGGGAGCGCCGCACTGTGGGAGGGTCGGTGCTGAGGGAGCGCCGCACTGTGGGAGGGTCAGTGCTGAGGGAGCGCCACACTGTGGGAGGGTCAGTGCTGAGGGAGCGCTGCACTGTCGGGAAGAGTCAATGCTGAGGGAGCGCCGCACTGTGGGAGGGTCAGTGCTGAGGGAGCGCCGCACTGTCGGGAAGAGTCAGTGCTGAGGGAGCGCCGCACTGTGGGGAGGTTCAGTGCTGAGGGAGCGTCGCACTGTGGGGAGGCTCAGTGCTGAGGGAGCGCCGCACTGTGGGGAGGCTCAGTGCTGAGGGAGCGCTTCACTAATGTAGGGACAGTCTTTAGGTGAACCATCAAATTAAAGTCCTATGTACACTCCTGTGCCTGGTATTTCCTCCAAGATCAGTGGAGAGTAACTACCGGTATCCTGTGCAATATTCATTCCTCAATCAATATCAGTAAAACAGATGATCGGATCATTATTACATTGTTGTTATCGGAGTTTGCTGTGGACAATTTGACCACTGCATTTCCTACACTGCAATCGTTTGAACACTTTAGTAGGACTGAATTAGCTGTAAAGTGCTTTGGGATGTCCTGAGGTTGTGCAAGATGCTGTAGAAACGAAAGTAATTTTTTTTTCCCTTCCTCGGAACCAACTGTTATTCTAATGGAGGCAGAAAGGTTTTTTTTTCCTAGTTGTCTCTTCCCCTGGCTCTGGCTGGTGCCGTCAATGCGAAATGTTCCCTTACTTGGAAATCAGAGGTTCACCTGCAAACGGTTACAAGAAAATGAGGCTCCACGCTGGGAACACATTTGAGAGCAATTCTGCTCTCAATCGCGAAACAGGCTCCCTTTACCAGAAAAATCCATTACTGTTGGCAGTGGAATAATTGTCTGAAATGGAGAAGGTAGTCATGTAAAAACTGAGTGATTGGTGCATAATTGATTAATTTTCCCTCCGCTCTCAGCGGAACAGAGCTTGTGAAGTACACCAAGTGGGAAGTTTATCTTATCTCTCGTTATGATATTGGTAGTTGTAACTGAATATATGATTAGATTTCTGTCCCAGGAGCCCGTCGCTGTTAGAAAGCACCTGCCGGCTGTGGTTAGGTTATAGCCCCGCTATAGGACAGGGCCCTGAACCTAAGATCGCCTTGGTTACATGCACGGTGGCACATTGGGTTAGCACTGCAGCCTCTCAGTATTAGAGACCAGGGTTCAATTCCCGGCTTGGGTCACTATCTGTCTTGGGTCACGGAGTCTGCAGTTCCTCCCCCCATGTCTGTGTGGGTTTCCTCCCATAGTCCAAAAGGACGTGTGGGTTAGGTGGATTAGCCATGCTAAATTGCCCCTTAGTGTCCAAAGATGTGCGGGTTACATGGATTGGCCATGCTAAATTGCCCCATAGTATCTAAAGATGTGCAGGTTAGGTGGATTCACTATAGTAAATGGGCAGGGTGGGGAGGGTAATACAGGGGTGGGCCTGGGTAAAATGCCAGAATGTCAGTGCAGACCTGATGGGCTGAATGACCTCCTTCTGCACTGTTGGTATTCTATGATTCATTAGAATGGCCTTTGGTGTTCCGTGCCCACTAGGGCAGCCCTGATTTCAGAGTCAGGCTGGGGAAATAAGTAGAACAACACTGCAGCTCAGTCCTTGTAAAGGGTGGCAGTTTCCTCTGGTCCTTTTTGAGGCTCCAACGATAAATGTAAACACTCCAAAGACTGGGGCTGCTGGTGATCTGAGTGCTGAGCCCAAAAATCTGCGGCTAACCTTGGAATATTCAGCTGAGCAGATCTGTCTGCTCGCCTATTACCTTGAAATGAAGCCACGTCTTTTAAAGAAGTGTGTACAAGGTTATGAGAGACATAGACAGAGTGGATAGGGAGCATCCGCTCCTCTGAGTGAAGGGTCAGGCAATATTAGGTTCAAGGTTGTAGGGACAGGAGGTTTACGGGGAATGTGAGGAAAGACCTTTTTAACCCAGAGGGTCTGGAATGCGCTGCCTGGGAGTATGGTGGAGGCGGGATGCCTCACATCCTTAAAAAAAATATCTGGATGAGCAGGTTATAACATTCCAGACTGAGCCAAGTGTTGGTGGATGGGATTAGGAGGAAGTTCAGGTGTTTTTCATGTGTCAGTGCAGACTTGACGGGCCAAAGGGACTCTTTTGTACTCATCGGAGTTGAGAAGGATAGGGGGGAGGGGTGGCATATTACCGCGAGGCCTGGATGGAGTGGACGTGCAGAGGATGTTTCCACTAATAGGAGAGATCAGGATCTGAGGGCACCACCTCAGGCTAAAGGGACAATCCTTTAAAACAGAGATGAGGAGAAATTTCTTCAGCCAGAGAGTGGTGAATCTGTGGAACTCTTTGCCGCAGGAGCTGTGGAGACCGCGTCATTGAGTGTCTTTAAGACAGAGATAGATAGGTTCTTGATTAATAAGGGAATCAGGGGTTATGGGGAAAAGGCAGGAGAATGGGAATGAGAAAAATATCAGCTATGATCGAATGACGGAGCAGACTGAGTGGCCTAATTCTACTCGAATGTCTTACAGTCTTATGGGTCTTCTGTGCTGGATGATTCTTTGCATGAATAACCCTTTGGTATATATGTGTATGTGTGTTTTTTTAAAAATACATATATATGTAAAATATAAACGCACATATACATTTGTTTGGATTTGTTCTGATGTTGTGTGATCTGTCAAGCATTTTAAATACAGTAGATTCTGCAGAAACAGCACTCGAGGGCATTACAGAATTATATCTGCAAACAGCTCTATAATATGGCAAGGTTTCGGTTGCCCCCTTCCCCCCTCCCTACGCTTACATTTCAAAATCTGATGAGGTCACATTTGATTACTTTTAGTACATCCAGAGGGTTGTCTGCTGGAGTGACGGAGCTACCAAAGAAAATTACAGCCGAGGAACAGGCCTTTCAGCCCTCCAAACCTGCACCGACCATGCTGCCCGACTGAATTAAAGCCCCCTACCCTTCCAGGGACCATATCCTTCTATTCTCATCCTGTTCATGTATTTGTCAAGATGCCTCTAAAACTCACTGGCGGATTTGCTTCCACTACCTCCCCCCAACAATGAGTTGGAGTTTCTCTGACCTCTTTTCATAGTTAATGCCCTCCTTACCAGGCAACATCCTGGTAAATCTTTTCTGCACCCTTTGCAAAGCCTCCATATCCTCTGGTAGTGTGGTGACCAGAATTGAACACTATATTCCAAGTGTGGCTTAACTAAGATTCTATAAAGCTGCAACAAGACTTGCCAATTTTTAAACTCAATTCTCGGCTGATGAAGGCAAGCCTGCCATATGTCTTCTTGACTACCTTCTCCAAATGCATTGCCACTTTCAGCGAGCTGTCTACCTATACACCCAGATCCCTTTGTCCATCAGTACTGTTAGGGGTTCTGCCATTTACTATATTTCCTATTCTATATTGGACCTTCCAAAATGCATTGTCTCACATTTGTCCAGATTAAAATCTATCTGCCATCTCTCTGCTCAAGTCTCCAACTAACCTATATCCTGCTGTATCCTCTGATGGTCCTTGTCCCTGTCCGCAAATCCACCAACCTTTATGTCGTCCACAAACTTACTAGTCAATCCAGTTACATGTTCCTCCAAATCATTTATATAAATTACAAACGGCAGAGGTCCCAGCACTGATCCCTGAGGAACGCCATTTGTCATTGCCGTCCGTTCAGAAACGCACTTTCACTGCTACCCTCTGTCTTCTTTGACCAAGCCAGTTTTGTATCCACCTTGCCAGCTCACTTCTGGCAAGTTATTGTTGAAGATTAGAGGGGTTGTAGTGGGCATGCAGCAGGGTTTAGATGTATTTTTTTAAATTCATTCATGGAGCATACACAAATACACGTATGTACATAGAACATAGAACAATACAGCACAGAACAGGCCCTTCAGCCTTCGATGTTGTGCCGACCAAAATAAAAAGCAATGCCCCTCCAAACTAAACCATTCCCTTCTCTTCCATATACTTATCAATTAACCTCTTAAACGCCACCAAACTTGGCGCATCTACAACAGCTGCAGGCAGGGCATTCCACTCCCTAATCACTCTTTGAGTAAAGAACCTACCTCTGATATCCGTCCTATAACTCATACCCCTTAATTTAAAGTGTGTCCCCTCGTGCTAGCTTTCTCCATCCTAGGAAAAAGGCTATCACTGTCCACCCTATCTAAACCTCTAATCATCTTATATGCTTCAATAAGATCCCCTCTTAGCCGCCTCCTTTCTAACGAAAACAACCTCAAATCCTTCAACCTCTCTTCATAGGACCTGCCCTCCATACCAGGCAACATCCTGGTAAACCTCCTCTGTACCCTCTCCAATGCCTCCACATCTTTCTTATAATGTGGCGACCAGAACTGCACACAATACTCCAAGTGCGGCCGCACTAGAGTTTTGTACAGCTGCAACATGATGCTGCGGCTCCTAAATTCAATCCCCCTACCAATAAAAGCTAAGACTCCATATGCCTTCTTAACAACTTTATCCACTTGACTGCCTACTTTCAGGGATCTATTGACACATACACCAAGATCCTTCTGTTCCTCAACACTATTAAGAGCCCTACCATTAGCCCTATACTCTACACATTTATTGTTCCTGCCAAAGTGCATTACCTCACACTTTTCCACATTAAACTCCATTTGCCACCTCTCGGCCCAGCTCTGCAACTTGTCCAAGTCACTCTGTAAACTATAACACCCCTCTTCACTATCTACCACTCCACCGACTTTAGTGTCATCTGCAAATTTACTGATCCATCCCTCAATACCCTCATCCAGATCATTTATAAAAATTACAAACAGCAGGGGCCCCAAAACAGACCCCTGAGGCACACCACTCGTCACCGAACTCCACGATGAATATCTCCCATCAACCACCACCCTCTGTCTTCTATCTGCCAGCCAATTCCTAATCCAATTAGCTAAATCACCCTCTATTCCACACATCTGCATTTTCTGTAGAAGTCTTCCATGGGCCACCTTATCAAACGCCTTACTAAAGTCCATATATACTACATCAACCGCCTTACCCCCATCCACCTCTTTGGTCACTTTTTCAAAAAACTCAATGAGGTTAGTAAGGCATGACCTACCCTTCACGAAACCATGCTGACTATCCCCAATCAATTCATTTCTCTCTAAATAACTATAAATCCTATCCCTAATAATTCTCTCCAATACCTTGCCCACAACAGAAGTAAGACTCACTGGCCTATAATTCCCAGGAAGGTCTCTCTTCCCCTTCTTAAACAATGGGACCACATTCGCTATCCTCCAGTCCTCCGGAACCACACCCGTAACCAACATGTATGTAAGGGCTTTTCATGCACAGAATCATGCAGCGCAGAAGAGACCCTTCGGCCCATTGAGTCTTCACTGAAACGCAAGAAACCCCTGAACTCCCTCCTAATCCCATCTACCAGCACTTGGCTCATCGTCTTGAGGGGTGTGTTAGCACTGCTGCCTCACAGTGCCAGGGACCTAGGTTCAATTCCCAGCTTGGGTCATTGTCTGTGTGGAGTTTGCACATCCTCCCCCGTGTTTGCGTGGGTTTCCTCTGGGTGCTGTGGTATCCTCCCACAGTCTGAAAGATGTGCTGGTTCAGATGCATTGGTCATGCTAAGTTATCCCTCAGTGTACCTGAACACGTGTAGGAGTATGGCGACTCGGGGATTTTCACAGTCACGTCATTTCAGTGTGAATGTAAGCTGACTTGTGACTAATAAATAATAAATAAATTTTATGAACTGCCCATCCAGGTCCTTTTTTAAAGGATGTGAGGCATCCTGCCTTTACTACCCTCCCAGGGTGTCACTGGCTGGCTAGTATTTATTGCCCATCCCTAGTTGCCCTTGGAGGGCAGTTGAGAGTTAACCACATTGCTGTGGCTCTGGAGTCACATGTAAGCCAGACCGAGTAAGGTCGGCAGATTTCCCTCCCTAAAGGATATTAGTGAACCTGCTGGGTTTTTCTAGTAATTATAGAGTCATAGAGGTTTGCAGCATGGAAACAGGCCCCTTCAGCTCAACTTGTCCATGCTGCCTTGTTTTTTAAACCCCAAACCTAATCCCAAACTGCCAGCGTTTGGCCCTTATCCCTCTACACCCATCTTATCCATGTAACTATCTAAATACTTTTTAAAAGACAAAATTGTACCTGCCTTTACTACTACCTCTGGCAGCTTGTTCCAGACACTCACCATCCTCTGTGTGAAAAAAAATTGCCCTTCTGGTGACTTTTGTATCTCTTCCCTCTCACCTTAAACCTATGCCCTCTAGTTTTAGACTCCCCTATCTTGAGAAAAGATATTGACTATCTAACTGATCTGTGCCCCTTATTATTTTATAGACCTCTATAAGATCACCCCTCAGCCTCCTATGCTCCAGAGGAAAAATGTCTCAGTCTATCCAGCCTGTCCTTATAACTCAAACCATCAAGTCATAGTAGCATCCCAATAAATCTCTTCTGCTCTCTTTCTAGTTTAATAATATCCTTTCAATAATAGGGTGACCAGAACTGTACACAGTATTCCAAGTGTGGCCTTACCAATGTCTTGTACAACTTCAACAAGATGCCAGTATTGTGATTAGTAGATTCTTAATTCCAGTCATTTTTTAATCAAATTTAAATTCTACCATCTGCCATGATGGGATCCGAATCCAGATTCTCCAGAGCGTTAGCTGAGTTTCCTGATTAATAGTCGGCATGATAATAGCACTAGGCTATCGTTTCCACAGCTCTGCCAGTTTATATCTGCCATTTTTCACTTCAACTTCATTCAGTGATCTTGAAGTTGCACTATAATAAGTTGGTTAAATAAACAGAGTTTAATTTGTTTGGTTGTCTTTTGATTGAGTTGTATTTATATCAGCGAAAAGCTATATTTACAAATGTGTCGGCTGTGGTTCAGTGCTGGCCTTCTCACCACAAGAATTAGAACAGACTAAAAGCCTGCCTGACATTTGAATGCTGTACTGAGGGAGTGCTGCACTGTTGGGGCTGATGTTTTTTCAAGGAGATGTCTTTTCAAGGAGATGTCTTCCCTCTCAGGTGGATGTCAAAGATTCCACCACCACGATTTTGAAAAGTGGACAAATTCACCCTGGTCAGCACTCAGTCCTCACCCAGAAAAGACTGTGTACTCAGTCTTTGGATGTTGGGACCCTATTGTAAGACTATAAGACATAAGAGCAGAATTAAGCCATTTGGCCCATTGACTCTGCTCTGCATTCAATCGTGGCTGATATTTTTCTCATCCCCATTCTCCTGACTTTTCCTCATAACCCCTCCACAGCCTTTTGCGGCAAAGAGTTCCACAGATTCCCCACTCTCTGGCTGAAGAAATTCCTCCTCATCTCTGCTTTAAAGGATCGTCCCTTTAGCCTGAGGTTGTGCCCTCTGGTTCTAGTTTTTCCTACTAGTGGAAACATCTTCTCCACGTCCACTCTATCCAGGCCTCGCAGTATCCTGTAAGTTTCAATAAGATCCCCCCCTCATCTTTCTAAACTCAAATGAGTACAGACCCAAAGTCCTCAACTGTTCCTCATACATCATATGCACGTTGGCTGCCATATTTCCCCGAGCTCACATTTTCCAAATCAGTGGCTATTTTTTCTATGTTGCAAGATGCTACACTGATGCACGTTTGTTCCTCGTGCTACTAGTGATTGACTCACAAACTTATTTCTGATAAGAAGTCTCACAACACCAAGTTGAAGCCCAACAGGTTTATTTACAATCACAAGCTATCGGAACACTGCTCCTCATCAGGTGAGTGGAGAGTGGGGTTTCATAAACACGGCATTTATAGACACAGACACAATGGCAATATAATGGTTGGAATACGAGTCTTTACAGTTAATCAAGTCTTTAAAGGTACAGACAGTGTGAGTGGAGAGAGGGATAATCAAAGGTTAAAGAGGTGTGAATTGTCTCAAGCCAGGACAGTTAGTGAGATTTTGCAAACCCGGGTGTGACATGAACCCAAGATCCTGGTTGAGGCCGTCCTCGTGCTTGGCTATCAGTTTCTGCTCAGCGATTCTGCATCGTCGTGTGTCTTGAAGGCCGTCTTGAAGAACGCTTTGCCGAAGATCAGAGGCCAAATGCCCATGACTGCCGTGTTTGTGAAACCCACCTCTCCACCCACCTGATGAAGGAGCAGTGCTCCAAAAGCTCATGATTTCAAATAAACCTTTTGGATTTAACCTGGGGTTGTGAAACTTCATACCAAATCAGCTTAAAAAGAGGTATTATGCAACTCGGTGACAACAGTGATAGCAGAAATCTCAGCACAGTCCTCGCTTTTGAAGTCAGTCATTGGCTGATTTGGATCTTTCTTTTGTCTTTTGACATTTTATAAATAACTTGAGAGATATTTTCTTCCACTTTTGTGGAGCTGGCATTTGTCACCATCATTTTAGCATTTCATTTATTTAGCTGTGATTGTTATCTAAACAGCTGCTATGTAAAACGTTTTGTCTTATCAGTAGTGGTACGGCTTGCAAAAGATGAGATAAATGTGTCAGTGATAATTGATGGGACTGATTTTTTTGCAATAGGATAGGGTCTGAAAACTGAACTAAAATTGATGGGGTCTGCCTCTTCAGTGATGTGATGACTAATTTATCTCTTAGTTTTCCTGAAAATACCCCCCTTTCATCTCTCCCAGGCATGGAGACGAGATGGTGATCCCACACTTTTCATTGGGGAGCTATCAGCTGAATGTGAGAGACAGCTGAGTGTTTTATCTGAATCTACGCCCTCCCTCCTCACTGGAGGAGTTGAACTGTTTCCACCCGCAGTGTTGTCCTTTGGATGACTCAACCGACATTACAAACTTGCTGAACGGGAAATTGTGGATGGAAACTTGAGATTAGAAACAGGAGAGGAGAGGTCACCCTGTTGGGAGTCTTTTATAGACCTCCTAAAAGTTCTAGAGAGGTTGAGGAAAGGATTGCAAAGTCAATTCTGGTCAGGAGTGAAAGTAATAGGGTAATTGTTATGGGGGACTTTAACTTCACTAATATTGATTGGAATAGCTATAGCTCTAGCTCGTTAGAGGGGTCAGTTTTCGTACAAAGTGTGCAGGGAGGTTTTTTGACTCAGTATGTGGATAGGCCAACTAGAGGTGAGGCTACATTGGATTTGGTGCTGGGCAATGAGCCAGACCAGGTGTTAGGCTTGGAAGTTGGTGAACATTTTGGTGATAGTGACCACAATTCGGTTACGTTCACCTAGTGATGGATAGGGATAGGCATGAAGCTGGGGGCAGTAGTTATAGCTGGGGGAAGGGTAATTATGAGGCCATCAGGAGAGAATTAGGGTGCATAGATTGGACTAGGAACCTACAGGGACTGGGAACATCTGGAATGTGGAGCTTATTCAAGGAGCAGCTGCTGCGAGTCCTTGATAAGTATGTCCCTGTCAGGCAAGGAGGAAATGGTCGAGTAAGGGAACCTTGGTGTACAAAAAAAGTTAATTTGCTGGTTAAAAGGAAAAAGGAGGCTTATGTCAGGATGAGGCTCGAAGGCTCAGTTAGTGCAATGGATAGCTATAGATTAGCCAGGAGGGAGCTAAAGAGTGAATTGAGGAGAGCTAGGAGAGGACACGAGAAGACTTTGGCTGATAGGATTAAGGAGAATCCTAAAGCTTTCCTTAGATATGTTAAGAGTAGAAGATTGGTTAGGACAAGATTAGGGCCAGTCATAGACAGCAGTGGGAAGTTGTGCGTGGAGCCTGAAGAGATTTGAGAGGCACTGAATAAATATTTCTCTTCGGTATTCACGCAGGGTGATGTAAATGTAGTTATGGAGAACACTGAGGTACAGGGTAGCAAACTGGAAAGGATCGAAGTAGATAGGGAGGATGTGCTAGATATTCTCGAGGGTTTGAAGTTGGATAAGTCCCCTGGGCCGGATGGGATTTACCCTAGGAGTCTCTGGGAGGCAAGAGAGGAGATTGCAGAGCCTCTGGCTCTGATCTTCAGGTCCTCGTTGGTTACGGGTGTGGTTCCGGAGGACTGGCGGATAGCGAATGTGGTCCCATTGTTTAAGAAGGGGAAGAGAGACCTTCCTGGGAATTATAGGCCATTGAGTCTTACTTCTGTTGTGGGCAAGGTATTGGAGAGAATTATTAGGGATAGGATTTATAGTTATTTAGAGAGAAATGAATTGATTGGGGATAGTCAGCATGGTTTTGTGAAGGGTAGGTCGTGCCTTACTAACCTTATTGAGTTTTTTGAAAAAGTGACCAAAGAGGTGGTTGGGGGTAAGGCAGTTGATGTGGTATATATGGACTTTAGTAAGGCGTTCGATAAGGTGGCCCACGGAAGGCTTCTGCAGAAAATGCAGATGTATGGGATAGAGGGTGTTTTAGCTAATTGGATTAGGAATTGGCTAGCAGATAGAAGACAGAGGGTGGTGGTTGATGGGAGATATTCAGCGTGGAGTTCGGTGACAAGTGGTGTACCTCAGGGGTCTGTTTTGGGGCCCCTGCTGTTTGTAAATTTTATAAATGATCTGGATGAGGGTATTGAAGGATGGATTAGTAAATTTGCAGATGACACTAAAGTCGGTGGAGTGGTAGATAGTGAAGAGGGGTGTTATAGTTTGCAGAGAGACTTGGACAAGTTGCAGAGCTGGGCCGAGAGGTGGCAAATGAGTTTAATGTGGAAAAGTGTGAGGTAATGCACTTTGGCAGGAACAATAAATGTGTAGAGTATAGGGCTAATGGTAGGGCTCTTAATAGTGTTGAGGAACAGAAGGATCTTGGTGTATGTGTCAATAGATCCCTGAAATTAGGCAGTCAAGTGGATAAAGTTGTTAAGAAGGCATATGGAGTCTTAGCTTTTATTGGTAGGGGGATTGATTTTCGGAGCCGCAACGTCATGTTGCAACTGTACAAAACTCTAGTGCGGCCGCACTTGGAGTATTGTGTGCAGTTCTGGTCCCCACATTATAAGAAAGATGTGGAGGCATTGGGAGGGTACAGAGGAGGTTTACCAGGATGTTGCCTGGTATGGAGGGCAGGTCTTATGAAGAGAGGCTGAGGGATTTGAGGTTGTTTTCGTTAGAAAGGAGGCGGCTAAGAGGGGACCTAATCGACACATATAAGATGATTAGAGGTTTAGATAGGGTGGACAGTGATAGCCTTTTTCCTAGGATGGAAAAAGCTAACACGAGGGGACACAGCTTTAAATTAAGGGTGATAGTTATAGGACGGATATCAGAGGTAGGTTCTTTACCCAAAGGGTGGTTCGGGAGTGGAATGCCCTGCCTTCAGCAGTTGTAGATGCGCCAAGTTTGGTGGCGTTTAAGAGGTTAGTTGATAAGTATATGGAAGAGAAGGGAATGGTTTAGTTTGGAGGGTCATTGCTTTTTATGTTGGTCGGCGCAACATCGAAGGCCGAAGGGCCTGTTCTGTGCTGTAATGTTCTATGTCCTGCAACTTTAGCGCAATGTGCTGTGCTCGTTTCACACATAGATCACACTGCTGACCAAAGTGGGCCCAGTGAACGATGATGTTTCCCTATTAACATATAGCATATCGTGTGAGCTCCTGTTCCTCGGCCTACGTCCAAGATGGTGCCAAAGTGAGGCCATTTCTTGCAAGTTGTGTCCAGAATACCTTCTAATTCTATCTTTTATTCTTGTTCTATGCTGCTAAAACTTCAGCCTAACCCTTCTATGACCGTAACACTACATTCTGTACCCTTTCCTTCCCTTCTCTATGAATGGCTTGCTTTGTCTGTATAGTGCACAGGAAATAGTACTTTTCACTGTACACGTGACAACAATAAATCAAATCAAATTCATGATTATGCAGGCTGCAGGTATCTTTTTCATGCCGGTTGGAATTTTCTTCCGAGTTTTTGTGTGGCTTTTTGCAATTGGAAAAGTTATTAGTTATGAGGTGGCACAGTGGTTAGCACTGCTGCCTTACAATGCCAGGGATCTGAGTTCAATTCCTGGCTTGGTCCACTGTCTGTTTGGAGTCTGCACATTCCCACCGTGTCAGACACCCAGCACCGCTCCAGTTTCCTCCCGCAGTCCAAAGATGTGCGGGTTAGGTGGATTGGCCAGGCTAAATTGCCCCTTAGCATCACAAGGATTAGCAGGGTAAATGTGTGCGGTTATGGGGATAGGGCCTTGGTGGGTCTATGGTCTGTGCAGGCACAATGGGCTTAATGGCCTCTTTCTGCACTGTGGGGATTCTATGAAAATCTTAATTATTAATATTTCCATCTCTTGAGTCATGGTAAAACAAATGATCAGAGAGCCATCTGTTTTTAATAAAAACTTTTTGAAGTAGAAATTAATCTTTGTCTTCTTAACAAGTTGTTGAATGTGATCAGTTGAAATCCCTTTTGTTAATTATTTAGCTTCAAGTTCATTTATTTATTTATTAGTCACAAGTAACCTTACATTAACACTTCAGTGAAGTTACTGTGAAAATCTTCCAGTTGCCACATTCTGGCACCGGTTCGGGTTACACTGAGGGAGAATTTAGCACCTAAACAGCACGTCTTTCGGACTGTGGGTGGAAACCAGAGCACCGGGAGGAAACCCACGCAGACACAGGGAGAATGTGCAAATTCCACACAGACAGTGATCCAAGCTGGGAATTGAACCCAGAGTTCCTGGTGCTGTGAGGCACAGTGCTAACCCACTATGTAAAACAACTTATGGAAATTCGTGGATCTCAATGTTTTGCTCTCCCTCTTGCCCTGAGGAATGTTATCCCCAGATCATAAGTGATTGATAAAACTTTTTGTCATATTTGAGACGGGAATGTGTGAAGAATTGTATCCTTTAGTTTAGTTTGGTTTATTTATTCGTCGGAAGTAAGGCTTACATTAACACTGCAATGAATTTACTGTGAAAATCCCCTAGTCACCACACTCAAACACCTGTTCGGGTACTATAGAACCATAGAAATCCTCCAGTGCAGAAAGGGGCATTTGGCCCATGGAGTCTGCACCGACTACAGCCCCACCCAGGCCCTACCCCCATATCCCTACATATTTTATCCACTAATCCCTCTAACCTATGCATCTCAGGACACTAAGGGGCAATTTTACCATGGCCAATCAACCTAACCCGCACATCTTTGGACTGTGGGAGGAAACCCGAGCACCTGGAGGAAATCTACGCAGACATGGGGAGACTCCGCACGGATAGTCACCCAAGCCAGGAATCGAACGTAGGTCCCTGGCGCTGTGAGGCAGCAGTGCTAATCCACTGTGCCAACCATGCTGTCCCATTGCACTCCATCTTGAACAAGGTGGAGAGTTTTCTGCCCTCTCCCTTGCCCCTCCGTGGCAGGTTTTCCTTTGGATGCCACTGGAATCTTCCAGTCTGCTGCAGATGATTGGAAGAACATGACTGTGGAAAGAGTTGGAAAATCCTGCCTTCAATCTGCGAATTCTGCAACTCGTGTTTTATATTCGATGCACCAATGATAATGTTTAATACATTGGTACGAGGCCCTGCCGTACATTTTTTTTCTGGCTTAATGTGACTGGTTTATCTCCTCTCCATGTTAATTCAGCATAATTTACACATAACAAATAGGGCCAAGTGAGTGCTGAGTTAAGCTCTAAACTAGCTTAAAAGGAGCAGTGGCATGTTGACAGAACATTTGTCAAGGACATTAACATAGCTGCTAGAACACAAACCGTTGCTAATAAAAACTTCAGACCAAACGTATAGCACTTTCTCTCTCTCCTGTTCCCATTGCTATCCTCTGAAACCCACACACTCCCCATTACTGGCATTGTGCCAAGCCAAGCACCAATTTCAGCTGGGAAGCTGCCAGCTCCCAAATCCCTTCCAGTGATTGTTCCCCGGCCGTGTGCCAGGGAGTGTGTCATTGCAATGGAGCAATATGGTCATCTCACTTTCTTCTCTAGCAATGGGGCTACCTCTCGTCATTTGCCGTCGACACCTCCTGACTGAGTTCTCAGACCGTCCACTTGAAAAATCACAAGCAATGTGGCACAGTGGGTTAGCACTGCTGCCTCACAGCGCCAGGGATCCGGGTTTGATTTCCGGCCTCGGTGACTGTCTGCGTGGAGACTGCATGTTTTCCCCATGTCTGCGTGAGTTTCCTCCGGATGCCTCCTAGACCCAAAGATGTGTAGGCTAAGTGGATTGGCCATGGCAAATTACTCCTTAGTATCCAAAGGCGTGTGCGTTAAATGGATTGCCATGTTGAATTTCTTCCTCGTGTCCAAAGATGTGCAGGTTAGGTGGATTGGCCATGCTATATTGTTTTTTAGTTTTCAAAGGTGTGTATGTTAGATGAATTGACCATGCTAAATTGTCCATTAGTGTCCAAAGATGTGCAGGTTAGGTGGATTGGCCATGCTAAATTGCTTTTTAGTATCCAAAGGTGTGTATGTTAGATGAATTGACCATGCTAAATTGTCCATTAGTGTCCAAAGATGTGCAGGTTAGGTGGGTTGGCAATGCTAACTTGTCCCTTAGTGTCCAAAGATATGTGGGTTAGATAGATTGACCATACTGAATTGCTCCTTCATGTCCAAAGATGTGCAGGGGTTAGATGGATTGGCCATGCTAAATTGCTGCTTAATGTCCAAAGGTATGCAGATTAGATGGATTGGCTGTGCTAAATTGCCCCTTAGCGTTGGGGGGTGTTTAGCAGGGTAAATACGTGAGGTTATAGGTCGAGGGTGTGGGTGGGATTGTGGTCAGTGTAGACGCAATTGGCCGAATGGTCTCCTTCAGCACTATAGGGATTCTATGATCCTGTTTGATGATTCTAAGCGTAGTGATAACGTTGTCCAAGTAGATATTACAATCAGTGAATCACTGGTGAAGTGTAGTCACTGCAAAGATTAAGTCGAGGATGAAGGAAAATTTCAATGTTTTAGCTGTAGGTGGCGAACAATGTGACTATTTACTCAGGTACCTGTGGGGAGACAAGAAATGGTTGGAGGTCCTTTCTGTCCTCTCTGGGGGACAGAAAAGATTCCACGACACACTATTTTTGATAAGAACAAGATGGACTTTTCTCCAATGTCCTGGCCAGTATTTAGCCCTCAGTCAATATGGCAAAAAGATAATCATGTCGTTATCACATTGTTATTTGTGGGATCTTGCTGTGTGCAAATTGGCTGTCCCGTCTCCAGCATTGCATTGCAACAGCCAACACACTTTTTCAGCACTCTGAAAAAGGATGTACTGGCACTGGATTTGATTTAGTATTGTCACACGTATTAGTATACAGTGAAAAGTATCATTTCTTGTGTGCTATACAGACAAGCATACTGTTCATAGAGAAGGAAAGAGTGAGTGCAGATATAGTTTTACAGTCATAGTTGGGATGTAGAGAAAGATCAACTTAATGCGAGGTAGGTCCTCGCAGGGAAGAACCTGTTCTTGAGTTGGTTGGTACGTGACCTCAGACTTTTGTATCTTTTTCCTGATGGAAAATGGTGGAAGAATGTGCAGGGTGTGTGTGTGGTCCTTAATTATGCTTTTCCTTAGGCAGCGGGAAGTATAGAGAGAGTCAATGGATGGGAGGCTGGTTTGCGTGATAAACAGAGCTACATTTATGACCTAATGGACAGGGCTACATTTATTTGGGTTCCTGGTGTTGTGAGGCAGAAATGTTGCCCATATTAAAGTTGTTTGATTTTTATTGTTTCTGTTGCAACAATCAATTGTACCATTTGTGCATTTTCGAAATTGTATGTGCCACCCAGAAGGGTAGAGGGTTTAGTTCAGTTGGGCAGCATGGTTGGTGCAGGTTAGGAGGGGCTGAAGGGCCTGTTTCTGTGCTGTAATTTTCTTTGTTCTTTATTGTTTAGGCAGTGGGAAATGTGCAGGGAGAAAGGCAAGACGGAAAGAAAAGCCTTACATTTATCGATCACCCTCTCACAACCTCATGTTATCCCCAAGGGGCTCCCAGCCCATAAAGCACGAGTGAAGGGCAGTTACTGTGGAAATCTAGGGGGACATAGCAACTAACCTGTGCACAATGAACAGCTCAAAGAAAAATGAAATGAATAACTTATTGAAATATTTCAATGATATTTATTGAGGGGCGTATACTGACCAGGGCACCGAGAAGATTCCCTTACACTTCCTCAAATAATGGGGAGTGGCTAAAGTAATGTGCCAGTCTTAAAAAGTTTATTTATTAGTGTCACAAATAAGGCTACCTTAACTGTGAAAATCCTCGAGTCACCACACTTCAGTGCTTTCCGGGTAACACTGAGGGAGAATTTAGCATCTACTCAGCAGGTCTTTCAAACTGGAGCACCTGGAGGAAACCCATGCAGATACGGGCAAAACGTGCAGACTTCACACGGACAGTGACCCAAGCCAGGAATCAAACCCGGGTCCCGGGCGGTGTGAGGCAACAGTGCTAACCACTGTGCCACAGTGCTGCCCGTAGTTGTGCTTCCTATTCACTTCTCTACCCAGGTGACCTAGAATCATAGAATCCCTACAGTGCAGAAGCACTATAGGGGTGCCCAAAGAGTCTGCAGCAACAATAATCCCACCCAAGCCCTATTTCCATAACCCCACATAGTTAATCTGCTAACAGCCTAAATTAACTAAGGTCAATTTAGCATGGCCAATCCACCTAACCCACACATCTTTGGACACTAATGGACAATTTAGCAAGGCTGATCCACCTAACCCTCACATCTTTGGGGTGACAATCTCATCGACATCAGGAAGCGTAAAGGAGAACATGCCCTTGTCTACATGAATGGGATGAAGTAGAAATGGTCAAGTGCTTCAAGTCCAGATCACCAACAACCTGTCCTGGTCCCCCCATGCCGACACTATAGTTAAGAAACCCCACCAACGCCTCTACTTTCTCAGAAGACCAAGGAAATTTGGCATGCCCACGACACTCTCACCAACTTTTACAGATGCACTATAGAAAGCGTTCTTTCTGGTTGTCTCACAGCTTGATATGGTTCTTGCACTGCCCAAGACCACAAGGAACTACAAAAAGTCATGAATGTAGCCCAATCCATCACACAAACCAGCCTCCCGTCACTGACTCTGTCTACTTAAGAACATAAGAAGCAGGAGTAGGCCATCTAGACCTTGGAGCCAGTCCCACCATTCAATAAGATCATGGGTGATCTGAAGTGAATCAGTTCCAATTTCCCACTTTCTCCCTGTAACCCTTAATTCCCCTGTCTAACAGAAATCTACTTACCCGTGACTTAAATATATTCAGCAAGGAAGCCTCCACCACTTCAATGGGAAGAGAATTCCAGAGATTCACCACCCTTTGAGTGAAGAAGTTCCTCCTCAACTCTGTTCTACACTTCCTGCTGCCTCAGGGAAAAGCATGCAGCACAATTGAGTACCCCCACACACCCCGGACATTCTCTCTTCTACATTCTTCCGTCAGGAGAAAAGATACAAAAGTCTGAGGTCATGTACCGACCGACTCAAGAACAGCTTCTTCCCTGCTGCCGTCAGACTTTTGAATGGATCTACCTCACACTAAGTTGATCTTTCTGTACACCTTAGCTATGACTATAGTCTACACCCTCTCTTTTCCTTCTCTGCGGATGGTATGCTTTGTCTGCGTAGCAGACAAGAAGCAGTGCTTTTCACTGTATACTAATGCATCAGACAATGAATCAAATCAGATCCTTCTCCCTATATACTCTATGAATGGTATGCTTTGTCTGTATAGCGTGCAAGAAACAATACTTTTCGCTGTATACCAATACACGTGACGATAACAAATCAGATCAAATCGAACACCAGGGGATGTTATGTAATTACTAAAATTTGAACCTAAGACCATCTGGCCCAACTCCATCGCCTTAAATGGCGCACTGTCTGGCACAGGCCAATCACCTTACATTAAGCCACCTGACTTTGTGAGGAGGTGATATGTGAATGGTGACAGGATTCCCTCTGGGAGATGAGTGCAAGTTAATGTTGGTGTTTGTCAGCAGTTCATAGCAAACAAGTGCTGACAGGTTGCATGAGTGGGTCAATTGTCAGCTTGCTTGGCCTTCATCCCCTTCGCCTGTTAAACATGTGTGGTGCCGGTAATTGCAAGGAGAATAAAATTGCAGAAAGGAATAAGAAGACTTGCAAGAGTTCAAACACAGACCCAGCCATATTTTCGCTCGCAGGGCAACGGATCATAGAGTCCTGCCGTGCATCGAGTCTTCACCAAGCACAATCCCACCCAGACCCTATCCCCATAACCCCATGCATTTACTCCAGCCAGTCCCTGACAGTAAGGGGCAATTTAGTATGGCCAAATCTTTGGATACAAAGGGGCAATTTTACATGGCCAATCCACCTAACCCCCACATCTTTGGATACTGAGAATAAATTTTGTACGACCAATCCATCTAACCTACACATTTTTGGATATTCTACACAGACAGTGACACAAGTCGGGATTCAAACCTGGGACTGTAGTGCCGTGAGGTGGCACTGTGGCACAGTGGGTTAGCACTGCTGCCTCACAGCGCCAGGGATCCAGGTTCGATTCACTGCTCAGGTCATTGTCTGTGTGGAGTCTGCACCTTCTCTCCCCTGTGTCTGCGTGAGTTTCCTCTGGGTGCTCCGGTTTCCTCCCAAAAATGAGCAGGTTAGATGAATTGGCTGTGCTGAATTGCCCCTTAGTGTCCAAAGATGTGCGGGTTAGGTTGATTGGCCCTTTGTCTCAGGGTGATTAGGAAGGTAAATATGTGGGATAGGACCTGGGTGAGATTGTGGTTGGTACAGGCTCGATGCCGAATGGCCTCCACCTGCTCTGTGAGGATGCTATCATTCTAGCCATTGTGCTAGCGTGTAGCATTCCCCAGAAAGAAATCGAGTTATTTTGGGCTCCTCGCCGCCTCCTTTGTGAACGGGATTGAGGCTGAGTGGATACACGAAGCAGTCCTTTCTGTTAAACAGTCCCGTGTGAAGTCACAACAGGCTGGCGTTTTTTTTGCTCGAGACCTTTCCAGCAACCTCAATTTTGCCAGGGTCTAAATGTATTGGCTTTGTAATGTGCGCACAGTGTTGGCTGTAACACCATTAAGCACAAAGGAAAATGGTGTGACCACTTCAATAACATCAGCGCATCTCTCACAGTGATAGATTACACAGTCTCTGCTATTAGGATGGGCAACTGTGTATTCAGATTTATTCTGCTAATGGACCAAAGTGGAAAGTAATGAATATTTAGTTACGGCTGGCTCTAGAAATCTTAAAACTGCGGTATTGATGCTGCAAATAGCTCCTGATTTGGTGGTGTACAATTATGCGCCGAGCGAGAAATAATGAAAGTGCAGATACAATGACTTTAGTAATTTTCTCTTCATATTTTGACGTGTAGCGTGGTGAGCTGCTTACTTAGCTTAAGGGTGTGCTGAATGCAAAATATTAACCATTTTCAAAGGCATGGATAAATCCTCCAATGCTTTGTGACTCTATGATTGGGATTGCGAGTATTCAGAGAATAGAAATTGTCCCCTTGCAGAAACAAACTGCTTGTGTGTCGCTAACAGAAAGCATTTATCTTTAGGTACGCCTGCAGCAGCAGAAAGGCAATTGCCAGAAGGGAGATACGGCATAAGGCTTTCTGGAAACTTTCCCTGGTATTTGCACACTGATTTGGTGGCACCCTTCCAGAACGGCCTTCTGAGCGTGCCTTTCCAGTTTTCTCTTTTTTTGTTTATCTATTGTGCCTCAGGCCTAGCCTCTTTGGAGTATTGTGAGTAGTTTTGGGCCCCGTATCTAAGGAAGGATGTGTTGGAAAGGGTCTTGTGAAAGTGGTTCTTGTGAACCACTACTTGGAAAGGGTCCAGAGGAGGTTCACAAGAATGATCCCTGGAATGAAGAGCTCGTCGTCTGAGGGATGGAGGAGGGATGGTTGAGGACTCTGGATCTGTATTCATTGGAGTTGAGAAGGATGACGGTGGGGGGGGGGGGGTGGATTTTATTGAAACTTACAGGATACTGAGAGACCTGGATAGAGTGGACGTGGAGAGGATGTTTCCACTAGTAAGATAAACTAGAACCAGAGGGCACAACCTCAGGCTAAAGGGACGATCCTTTAAAATGGAGATGAGGAGGAATTTCTTCAGCCAGAGAGTGGTGAATCTGTGGAACTCTTTGCTGCAGAAGGCTGAGGAGGCCGGGTCATTGAGTGTCTTTAAGACAAAGATAGATAAGTTCTTGATTAATAAGGGGATCAGGGATTATGGGGAAAAGCCAGGAGAATGGGGATGAGAAAAATATCAGCCATGATTGAATGACGGAGCAGATGCGATGGGCTGAGTGGCCTCATTCTACTCCTATGTCTTATGGCACTGATTCTTGCTGCGATGATATGCAGATGGTGAATTCTATCAGACTGTTCAGCCGGAACTATGGTGGGAGGATGCAGGGATGCTGGGCTTGGGAGATTGTGTGGTCATCAAGGTTTGAAAATATCCTTCCATGGGATGGTGCATTGCTGGCTGGCCAGCATTTATTGCCCATCCCTAATTGCCTCTGAAGGGCAGTTGAGAGTCAACCACATTTCTGTGGATCTTGAGTCACGTGTATAAAGTTTACAGTTTATTTATTACTGTCACAAGAATCATAGAATCCCTACAGTGCAGAAGGAGCCCATTGAGTCTGCACTGGCACCAATCCCACCCAGGCAGTATCCCTGCTTATATACCCTGCTAATCTCACTCATCTATCACACCCTGGAACACTAAGGGTTAACTTAGCATGCTCATTCAACCTAACCTGCACATCTTTGGACTGTGGAAGGAAACCAGAGCATCCGGAGGAAACCCAATGCAGACACGAGGAGAACGTGCAAACTCCACACAGACAGTGACCCAAACTGGGAACGGAACCCGGCTCCTTGGCAGTGTGAGGCAGCAGTGCTAACCACTGTGCCACATGTAAGCTTACATCAACACTGCATTGAAGTTAGTGTGAAAATCCCCTAGTTGCCACACTGTGGCGCCTGATCAGGTACACTGAGGGAGAATTTAGCACCTAACTAGCACGTCTTTTGGGCTGTGGGAGGAAACTGGAGGAAATCCATGTAGACATGGGAGAATGTGCAACTCCACACAGACAGAGACCCAAGTTGGGAATGGAAAGCGGGTCCCTGGCATTGTGAGACACCAGTGCTAACCCACGATCCCGCCCCAACAGGCCAGACTTGCAGCTTTCCTTTCCATTAATGAACCAGGTGAGTTTTCACAACAATCAACAATGGTTTCATGGACTTTTAATTCCAGATTTCTTTTTGCTCAACTCAGACTTCAGCATCTGCCAAGGTGGGAAATGAACTCCCCCTGGGCCCTCCAGAGCATTACCCTGGGTCTCTGGAATACTAGTTCAGTGACAATACCACTGTGCCACTACCTACGTCAAGCTAAGCTAATATTTCCCACATCTAACGTCCGTGAATCTGTACTTGCATTAGATGGTGATTAGAAATGAGAACTCTTGCTCTGTTATGTTCTCACTTACCAGCCTCAGGGAGAGACGATGATTGCAGCACTCAACCAGATAATTTGGTACAGATTGACGATGGAATCTAAGCAGCTTCCTGGTCAGCACACCAAGTCGTGCCATTGGAGTTGCTTTAATAAATAAATCATTCCAATTTAATAATTGGATGTGGCTGGTATACTTTTTCATCAGTCTTACATTTGGAATGAATCAAGTTAGATCATAAGACATAGGAGCAGAATTAGGCCTCTCGACCCATCGAATCTGCTCCACCGTACAATCATGGCTGATATTTAACTCGTCCTCATTCTCCTGCCTTTTCCCCTGATCCCCTTATTAATCAAGAACCTATCTATCTCTATCTTAAAGACACTCAATAATTGCCCTCCACACCCTTCTGTGGCAAAGAGTTCCACAGATTCACCACTCTCTGGCTGAAGAAATTCCTCCTCATCTCTGTTTTAAAGGAGCTTCCCTTCAGCCTGAGGTTCATAGAATCCCTACAGTGCAGAAGGATGTAATTCAGCCCCTCATATCTGTGCCGACTACAACCTAACCAGGCCCTATTCCCATCCCCCATGCATTCACCCTAGCTAGTCCCCCCCGACACTGTGGTCAATTTAACATGGCCCATCCTCCTAACTTGCACATTTTTGGATACGAAGGGGCAACTTAGCATGGCCAATCACCTAATCCACACATCTTTCAGACTGTGGGAGGAAACTGGAGCACCCAGAGGAAACCCATGCAGACACGGAAGAGAACGTGCAGACTCTGCATAGTGACCGAAGCCGGGAATCAAACCCAGCACTCTGGGTGCTGTGAGGCAGCAGTGCTAACCCACTGTGCCACTGTGTCCGCCCCATGTAGTCCGAGAGTAAAAGATTGAATTTGAGAGTATGCTGGGGCCAGCTCACAGGAGTTGCCACCATCTTGAATTTATTGTTTTATTTAGTATTGGTTAGCTAACAGCAAGTAGAAAGTCAGGATACTCAACTTGTTCCATCAAATGAAAAGATTTTTTTTCCCTCTGAGTCTTGAATCTTTGAAATGCTTCCTCAGTGAGTGTTGGAGGCAGAGTTGATGAATTTTTTAAGGCAGCAGGAAGTACGAATCTTGACTAACAAAGGAGTGAAAGGTTCTCAGCTGTAGGTGGGATGTGAGCCACAGTTAGATCAGCTATGATCGTATTGATAGCAGAGCAGGCTTGAGGGTCTGACTGGCCTACTCCTATTCCTTGTTCATATGTATTACTGTTGCAATCATACAGGGCCTTGTTGAGGCCACACCCTCGACTGTTGATGTGCAGTTTTGGTCTTTTCTAAGGAAGAATGTTATTGCTCTCTCGAGAGTGCAGCAAAGGTTTATTGATGTACGACGAGAGATTGACTACGTTAGGATTGTTTTCACTGGAGTTCAGACGAATGAGAGGGAATCTCATAGAGACTTATAAAATTCTAACAGGACTAGACAGGGTAGATACAGGGAGGATGGGGGGGGAGGGGGGTGGCGTCCAGAAACACGGAGGTCACAGTCTGAGGATTGGGGGTAGCCCATTTAGGATGGAGGTGAGGAGACATTTCTTCACCCGGTGAGCCTGTGGAATTCATTCCCACAGGAAATATTTGATGCCAAAACATTGAATGTATTCAAGAGGCGGCTGGATATAGCACTTGGGGTGAACGGGATCAAAGGTTCTGGGGAGAAAGCGGCATTAGGCTATTGAGTTGATCAGCCATGATGGTGATGAATGGCAGAGCAGGCTCATTGGGGCAAATGGCTTCCTCCTGTTCCTATCTTCCATGTTTCAATGTCTATGTCTTTTTAAATTCATTTATGGGATGTGGGTGTTGCATTGTTTTGTGTTTGTGACCATAAAACATAGGAGCAGAATGAGGCCACTCAGCTGGTTGAGTCTGCTCCTCCATTCAATCGTGGCTGATATTTTTCTCATCCTCATTCTCCTGCCTTTTTCCCATAACCTCTGATCCCCCTTATTAATCAAGAACCTAAAGACACTCCATGATCCGGCCTCCACAGCCTCTGTGGCAAAGAGTTCCACAGATTCCCCACCCTCTGGCTGAAGAAATTCCTCCTCATCTCTGTTTTAAAGGATCGTCCCTTTAGCCTGAGGTTGTGCCCTCTGGTTCTAGCTTTTCCAACTAGTGGAAACATCCTCTCCACATCCACTCTATCCAGGGCCTTGCAGTATCCTGTAAGTTTCAATAAGATCGTTCCTCATCCTTCTAAACTCCAACGAGTACAGACCCAGAATCCTCAACTGTTCCTCACACGACAAGCTCTTCATTCCAGGGATCATTCTTGTGAATCTCCTCTGGACCTTTTCCAAGGTCAGCACATCCTGCCTTAGACACAAGGGGCCCAGAACTCATGATATTCCAAATGGGATCTGACCAGAGCCTGATATAGGCTCTGATATATACTCTTATATCTTAGCCTTGTATCCTCTTGTACTCCTGTTTCCTGCTCTTGTATTCTAGCCCTCTCGACATGAATGCTAACATTGCATTTGCTTTCCTGACTGCCTGTTGAACTTGCACGTTAACCTTAAGAGAATCTTGAACAATGACTCCCAAGTCCCTTTGATTTCTTAAGCATTTTCCCAATTTAGAAAGTAGTCTTTGCTGCCATTCCTCCTTCCAAAGTGACATGCCTTGAGACTCCAATTGGCTATGTGAAATGTGATGGACTTTGTCAAGGGCGAATAGTTGACCTACTTGGTAAAGATGATAGAGCGGGCAGCATGTTGTGAAGGTGCAACATTCTCAAAAGATAATTGCCACCAAGTGAGTTGTTTTCTCCTAAATTTAAACTTTGGGATAAAGCAAGGGCATTAAGAAATAGATTATATGCACGGTTAATAAATGTAACTAATCCGATAAGCACTTGTCACTGCATCGATCTGCTGAGGTTAAGACAGTGAACTGCGGTGATAATACACCCAGAGATTGCTCACAGACCTCCTCCTAATACATATATCGCGTGTGCTTTTCATGTCGCCTGCTTTGTGCTCTCACAACTCCACCTTGCAGTGCACTGAGAAACAAAACAACCCTCCAAATGTAAAAATAGTCAGCAAAAAACATTAGCAGATGCTAAAAAGTTTCTGTTGAATTCCCTACTGCATTTATTACTGACTTTCTCATATTTGTAGCTTCTTTCTCTCTTTCCCTCCTCACCACCACAACGGAGAAACTACAACAGAAAACGCTGGAAGCAGAGTTGGGGGTGGCACGGTGGGTTAGTACTGCTGCCTTGCAGCGCCAAGGACCCGGGTTCGATTCCCTGCTTGGGTTACTGTCTGTGCGGAGTCTGCATGTTCTCCCTGTGTCTGTGTGGGTTTCTTCCAGGTGCTCCAGTTTCCTCCCACACTCCAAAAGTATGTAGGTTAGGTGGATTGACTGTGCTAAGTTGCCCGTCAGTGTCCAAAGATGTGCAGGTTAGGTGGATTGACCGCGCTAGATTGCCCCTTTGCATCCAAAGATGTGCAGGTTAGATGAATTGGTCAGGCTAAGTTGCCTCTTAGCGTCCAAAGATGTGCCGTTCAGATGGATTGGCCATGCTAAATTGCTCCTTAGTGTTGGGGGACTCTCTTGGGTAAATGCATGGGGTTATGGTGATATGGACTGGATGGGATTGTGCTTGTTGCTTCAGAAGGAACTCTTCAAAATGCAGCTAATGAAAGAACAACAAAATTTACTCCAACTTACAAGTTACTCCAAAATTGGGGCCCCGCTCTGTGTCATTCCAAGTTCTCTGCAATTCCACATAGTTCCTTATTTATGCTGAATCAGCTAGTCAGCTGACTGTTGTATCCCTCCCTCTGTCTTTGGTTCTATGGTTTACTGGGTCAGCTTGTTCCCATTGGTCACATTACATCCAATGCAAAGTTGTCACCGGTTACTTTCTAACAGTGGTCGGTGCAGATTCAATGGGCCAAATGGCCTCCTTTTGCACTGTAGGATTCTATGATTAACATCGGTGGAGAGAATAGGCCTGTTAGTATGTTAGGGATAGAGTTGCCCTGAAGCATCTAAGGTGTTGTCTTGCCTGTTCTCAGCACCAAATGTTTCCAATGTTTTCTCATTTTTGTCCCTCCAACCTTGGAGAACGAATAGAGCCAACATTCTGAGTCAGGCTGCACTTTTCCTCATACCTGCTGAGATTTTCCAGCATTTTCTGTTTTTGTCTCAGATTCCAGGATCCACAGTAATTTTTTTATATTGTGTCACAAGTAGGTTTACATTACCACTGCAATGAAGTTGCTGTGAAATTCCCGCAGTCGCCCACACTCCGGCGCCTGTTCAGGTCAATGCACCCTAACTCAGCACGTCTTTTACACAGTGGGAGGAAACCGGAGCACCCCAGAGGAAACCCACGCAGACATGAGGAGAACATGCAAACTCCACACAGACAGTGATCCAAGCCAAGAATCGAACCCGGATCCCTGGTACTGTGGGGCAGCAGTGCTAATTCACTGTGCCGCCCCGTAATTTGCTTTTATTCCCCCAACAGTGTTTGATTTGGTAATGATGGTCTAAAACTTAGTTATTTGATTCGATTTATTAATGTCACATACACTGATCCCACCGTCTATCCCCGCTCCCCATCTCTGCAATGCACCTCCCCTTTCTGTTTGCCCTCTGCTGCACTCTTACCCATTCCCACCCACCAGACCTCTGCCCACCACACCCTCCCAGTTCTAAGTCTGTCTGGTAAGGATGGAGTGAAGTTTAATCAAATATTTACAGTTCACCGTGTGAAAGCAGGTTTCGCTTGGAGCTGCTTCTCACCTTTACACCCGTGCCAGCTGGGTATTTTGATTTTTGAATTTTGATTCCATTTGATTTATTATTGTCACATGTGTTCGTGTGCAGTGAAAAATATTGGGCAACGTCAGAGTAACTTCAATGCAGTGTTAATGTTAAGCCTTACTTGTGACTAGTAAATAAACTTTAAGTAATCTTTCATGTGTGTTATACAGACAAAGCATACCGTTCACGGAGAAGGAAAGGAGACACTGCAGAATGTAGTGTTACAGTTTAGCTAGGGTGTAGAGAAAGATCAACTTAATGCAAGGTAGATCTATTCAAAAGTCTGACAGCAGCAGGGAAGAAGCTGTTCTTGAGTTGGTTGGTACTTTTCTATCTTTTTCCCAATGAAAGAAGCTGGAAGAGAGAGTGTCCGGGGTGCATGGGATCCTTAGTTATGCTGGCTACTTTGCTGAGGCAGCAGGAAATGTCAGCAGAGTGAATGAATGGAGGCCGGATGCGTGATTTGCGTGATGGATTGGGCTACATTCGTGACCCTTTGTAGTTCCTTGTCGTCTTGGGCAGAGCAGGAACCGTACCAAGCTGTGATACAGTTAGAAAGAATACTTTCTATAGTGCATCTGTAAAAGTTGGTGGGAATTATGGCAGACATGCAGAATTTCCTTGGCCTCCTGAAAACACAGGCAAGACTGTGGGTGCCATGGTGGCACAGTGGTTAGCACTGCTGCTTCTTCTTACTGTGTTTACCCCAGTCCAACGCAGCATCTCTACATCACAGCGACAGGACCACGGTTTGACTCCTGCCTTGGGTCATTGTGCCAGGTAGGCACATTCTTCCCATGTCTGCATGGGATTCCTCCGGGCACTCTGGTTTCATAGAATCCCTACAGTACAGAAGGAGGCCATTAGGTCCATCAAGTCTGCACCGAGCACAATCCCACCTAAGCCTTATTCCCTGTCATCTCACATATTTATGCTGGTAATACCCTGACACTACGGTCAATTTAACATGGCCAGCCAACCTAACCTGCATATCTGTGGACATCTCTCCTCCCGCAGCCCAAAGATGTGTAGGTTCAATGGATTGGCCACGCTAATTCCCCTTTCGTCTCAGGGGGATTAGCCAGGGTAAGTGCACGGGGGTACGGGAATAGGGCCTGAGTGGGATTGTGGATGGTGCAAACTTGATGGGCTGAATGGCCTCTTCTGCAGTGTAGGGATTTGATGAAGTAATGGGGGAGAAGAGACTCAGGTAGAGTAGAAATACTGTGTGAACCAGCTAGGCAAATGGCTTCTTCTTGTGTTCTAAGTTTGATGTTCTCTGCAAAAGCATGGTGGCACAGTGGTTAGCATTGCTGTTTCACGGTACCAGGGACCTGGGTTCAATTCCCACCTTGGGTGACTGTCTGTGTGGAATCTGCATGTTCTCCCTGTGTCTGCGTGGGTTTCCTCCGGGTGTTACGGTTTCCTCCCACAGTCTGAAAGGCATGCTGGTTAGGGTGGATTGACCCAAATAGATGCCAGAGTGTGGCGACTCAGGGAATTTCACAGTAACTTCATTGTAGCATTAATGTAAACTTTATTTATGACTAATAAATAAACTTTTACTTCTGTAAACCAACAGGGGATTAGCGGGGAAAATGCATGGCGTTATGGCGACAGGGCCTGGGTGGGATTGTGGCCGGTGCAGGCTCGATGGGCCAAATGGCCTCCTTCTACACTGCAGATTCTACGATAATGTAGACAGGAACTGGATGGGCCTGCAGTCGATGCAGGCTCAATGGGCTGAATGGCCTTCTTCTGCACTGCAGGGATTCTATGATAATGTGGACAGGGACTGGGTGGGATAGTTGTGGATGCAGGCTCGATGGGCCGAATGGCCTTCTTCTGCACTGCAGGGATTCTATGAAAGCCTGATCAGAAGCTGCTGCTTCCTGGGATGTTCCCTTGCCGGCGTGTTATTGCAAACATTTTTCAGTCATGAACAGGAAGGGGGAGAGAAATAAAGCACAAGAAGCAATTCCCTTCACCTGATCTGGTGAAACATTATCCTTTGTACCACGGCCGCTAAGATTGTCACATCGTTATTTGCCACAGCAATCTAATTTTAGTGTGTTATTACAAATATTCCTTTTCATCCTCTCAACACGATGTGATGTGATCTGCTGTAGTATCACAAATAAGCCTTCAGGGTTTGTACTGGAGACTCGAGATGCAGAAATAATGATTTCAGATTGTGAAAGTGTGGCAGCATTCTTTTTGAGGCCTGGCCCCCGAAAACAGTACTCAAACTAAGCTGCCTAAAATTTGTTCCCTGCAACCACAAGCAATTTATTTTTTTCTTGTGCGTAAAATCTGGGTGTTTTTTTTTGTGTGTGCGCATGTTCACCTTGTTTGACATGGGAGCATAACTGCATAACAAATTAGAATTGATGAGTTTTAAATTAACTACCTTGCCGAGCAGATATTGAATTAAATTCCTGCCTGTTGCACGGCTGTTGCAGTCCACGACCTCGTTATTAACTCCTCGCAAAAAAGCAAATGTTTCTCATGATGAAATAGACACAAATGCGCAAGTCTCACGCGTTTAATTATAAATCCTGATATATTGCACTGATAAAGGCGGGATTGCAGCTTTTTGTGAAGGGCTCATAACTCACAACTCCGAAGAAAGGCAGCAACGCATTTTCCTCACACTCTTCTAATTATTCGCTCGTTCCGTGGACGTTTTCAGTGAGAATTTAACAAAGTTGTTTTTTATCCACCTCTTTCTCTCTGTCTCTGTCTGGTGCTAAAGTTTAAAGTTTATTTATTAGTCGTACAAGTAAGGCTTACATTAACACTGCAGTGAAGTTACTGTGAAATTCCCCCAGTTGCCACCGTCTGCCACCTGTTCGGGTCAGTGCACCCAACCAACACATCTTTTGGACTGTGGGAGGAAACTGGAGCATCTGGAAGAAACCCTTGCAGACATGGAGAGAAGAACATCAGACTCTGCACAGACACTGACCCAAGCCAGGAATCGAACCCGGATCGTTTTGCAATGTGCGAAATGCCCAGTGGGTGACTGATTTTGACTTGATTTGAATTGATTTATTATTGTCATATGTATTAGCATACAGTGAAAAGTATTGATTCTTGTGCGCTATACAGACAAAGCATACTGTTCGTAAAGAAGGAAACGAGATAGTGCAGAATGTTACAGTGACAGCTAGAGTGCAGGGAAAAATCAACTTAATGGGAGATAGGTTCATTCAAAATTCTGATGGCAGCAGGGAAGAAGCTGTTCTTGAGACTGTTGGTACGTGACCTCAGACTTGTCTCTTTTTCCTGAAGGAAGAAGGTGGAAGAGAGAATGTCCAGTGTGTGTGGGGTCCCTAATTATGCCGGCTGCTTTTCCTGAGACAGCGGGAAGTGTAGACAGAGTCAATGGATGGGAAGCTGGTTTGCGTGATGGATTGGGCTACATTCATGACAGGTTGTTGGTGTGGAGGGGACCAGGACGGGTTGTTGGTGTGGAGGGGACCACGACAGGTTGCTCGTGTGGAGGATATCAGGATGGGTTGTTGGCGTGGAGGGGATCAGGACAGGTTGTTGGTGTGGAGGGGATCAGGACAGGTTGTTGTGGAGGGAATCAGGATGGGTTGTTGGTGTGGAGGGGATCAGGACGTGTTGTTGGTGTCGACGGGATCAGGACGGGTTGTTGGTGTGAAGGGATCAGGACGGGTGTTGTTTGGAGGGGATCAGGACGGGTGTTGTTGTGGAGGAGATCAGGACGTGTTGTGGTGTCGACGGGTCAGGACGGGTTGTTGGTTGACGGAATCAGGACGGGTTGTGTTGTGGAGGGGATCAGGACGGGTTGTTGGTGTCGAGGGGATCAGGACGGGTTGTTGGTGTGGAAGGGATCAGGACGGGTTGTTGTTGTGGAGGGGATCAGGACGGGTTGTTGTTGTGGAGGAGATCAGGACGTGTTGTTGGTGTCGACGGGATCAGGACGGGTTGTTGGTGTCGACGGAATCAGGACGGGTTGTTGTTGTGGAGGAGATCAGGACGGGTTGTTGGTGTCGACGGGATCAGGACGGGTTGTTGGTGTTGACGGAATCAGGACGGGTTGTTGTTGTGGAGGAGATCAGGACGTGTTGTTGGTGTGGAGGGGATCAGGACGGGTTGTTGGTGTGGAGGAGATCAGGACGTGTTGTTGGTGTCGACGGGATCAGGACGGGTTGTTGGTGTTGACGGAATCAGGACGGGTTGTTGTTGTGGAGGAGATCAGGACGTGTTGTTGGTGTGGAGGGGATCAGGACGGGTTGTTGGTGTCGACGGAATCAGGACAGGTTGTTGTTGTGGAGGAGATCAGGACGTGTTGTTGGTGTGGAGGGGATCAGAACGGGTTGTTGGTGTGGAGGGGATCAGGACGGGTTGTTGATGTGGAGGAGATCAGGACGGGTTGTTGGTGTGGAGGAGATCAGGACGTGTTGTTGGTGTGGAGGGGATCAGGACGGGTTGTTGATGTGGAGGAGATCAGGACGGGTTGTTGGTGTGGAGGAGATCAGGACGTGTTGTTGGTGTGGAGGGGATCAGGACGGGTTGTTGGTGTCGACGGAATCAGGACAGGTTGTTGTTGTGGAGGAGATCAGGACGTGTTGTTGGTGTGGAGGGGATCAGAACGGGTTGTTGGTGTGGAGGGGATCAGGACGGGTTGTTGATGTGGAGGAGATCAGGACGGGTTGTTGGTGTGGAGAAGATCAGGACGTGTGTTGGTGTGGAGGGTCAGGACGGGTTGTTGGCGTGGAGGGGATCAGGACGGGTTGTTGGTGTCGACGGAATCAGGACAGGTTGTTGTTGTGGAGGAGATCAGGACGTGTTGTTGGTGTGGAGGGGATCAGGACGGGTTGTTGGTGTGGAGGGGATCAGGCGGGTTGTTGATGTGGAGGGATCAGGAGGGTGTGTTGTGGAGAAGATCAGGACGTGTTGTTGGTGTGGAGGGATCAGGACGGGTTGTTGGTGTGGAGGAGATCAGGACGTGTTGTTGGTGTGGAGGGGATCAGGACGGGTTGTTGGCGTGGAGGGGATCAGGACGGGTTGTTGGCGTGGAGGGGATCAGGACGGGTTGTTGGCGTGGAGGGGATCAGGACGGGTTGTTGGCGTGGAGGGGATCAGGACGGGTTGTTGGCGTGGAGGGGATCAGGACGGGTTGTTGGCGTGGAGGGGATCAGGACGGGTTGTTGGCGTGGAGGGGATCAGGACGGGTTGTTGGCGTGGAGGGGATCAGGACGGGTTGTTGGCGTGGAGGGGATCAGGACGGGTTGTTGGGTGGAGGGGATCAGGACGGGTTGTTGGCGTGGAGGGGATCAGGAGGGTTTGTTGGGTGGAGGGGATCAGGACGGGTTGTGGCGTGGAGGGGATCAGGACGGGTTGTTGGCGGGAGGGGATCAGGACGGGTGTGGCGTGGAGGGGATCAGGACGGGTTTGGCGTGGAGGGGATAGGAGGGTTGTTGGCGTGGAGGGGATCAGGACGGGTTGTTGGCGTGGAGGGGATCAGGAGGGTTGTTGGCGTGGAGGGGATCAGGACGGGTTGTTGGGGGAGGGGATCAGGACGTTGTGGTGTGGAGGGGATCAGGACGTGTTGTTGGCGTGGAGGGGATCAGGACGGGTTGTTGGTGTGGAGGGGATCAGGACGGGTTGTTGGTGTGGAGGGGATCAGGACGGGTTGTTGGCGTGGAGGGGATCAGGACGGGTTGTTGTTGTGGGATAGGTTTTTTTGTGATCTTGACATCTAAAAACCTGAAGTTCTCGACCATTTCTATCTCAACAACAGCTCTGACAGAGGAAGACAGAGAACTGACAGATTATAAACGCATTGTGAAGTCATCAGGGAGGGAAAAAAAAGTCCTTCAATTCTGGGATGGTGATGTCACCCGAATTGTTCGTCAGATTACTAGCTTGTAATCGCACCCAGATATACATTATTCGGCCGATAGTTTCCCACTGTGCTGTCATGACTTATGGAATCAGGGCAGTAAAATTAACATCAGCTACTGTTGGATAAATAAATATCACCACAGCAATAACACTGCAGCTTTTTTGCAGCAGTAATGAAATAACGAATGGGGCCTGGGAAGAATTATATGCTTGGATCTCCTGCGCACATTTCGGCATTTATTGATCCGGGGGGCTGTAAATCTTTCACTTATGATGGAAAGTCATTAGCTGAGCCCTGGACAAATTTCAATCATAAAATATATATAACTAAGTGACCTCACACTTTAAGGGTATGAAAGGGAAACTGCGAGACCTTAAGGCTTGACCTTATATCAGCTGTCAACATTTGCGCCTGCTGTTTTCTCTCCCCAGTCTGGCTGCTGCAATCCATTACAACTCAGCCAACCGGATCATTTATTTATCTCGGGCTTTTCAAAAAGAAAAGCTTGCATATTAAACCCTACAAAATAATAGGGTGATAATTTATAATTCAGGAAGCAAAAAGTGCAGTTGACCTCGCAGTCATTGAATCCATGACATAAATCTGTAAACAGCATAAATCTATTGCTAGCATTAAAAGGAGTACATTCAGGCTTTTAAGCATTGCAGTATTAGAATGTTAACAAGGGACCTATTATTTGTGAAGAGTTAACTGATTAGTTATTCTAGCTGAAGGACCAATGTTAAAAGAAATTGCTGGCCCGGTTACCACTGAGTGGCAGCGATGTGCTTTAGTGTTGCAATGAATAGAGGACAGGAACAGGCCCTTCGACCCTCCAAGCCTGTGCCAATCGCCTTGTCCTATCTAGGCCAACCACTTGTATCCCTCTATTCCGGATCCAAAAACAAAGTGGGTGGTTCACAGCACAGTGGTTAGCATTGCTGCCTCACAGCACCAGGTTAAAGTGTTGGACTTGAACTTGGTGTTTTGAGACTTCTTACTGTGCTTACCCCAATCCAAAGCCAGCATTTCCACATCATGGCCTCACAGCGCCAGGAACCTGGGTTTGATTCCCGGCTTGTGTTCCTGTCTGTGTAGAGTGTGCATGTTCTTCTCCCTGTGTCTGCGTGGGTTTCCTCTGGGTACTCCGGTTTCCTCCCACAGCTTGGGTCCCTGTCTGTGTGGAGTCTGTACGTTCTCCTTGAGTCTGCGTGAGCTTCCTCGAGATGCTCCGATTTCCTTCCACAGTCTGAAAGATGTGTTGGTTAGAGTGCATAGCCCCAAACAGATGCCGGAACTAGGCAACTAGGGGAATTTCCCAGTAACTTCATTACAGTGTTAATGTAAACCTTACTTGTGACTAATAAATAAACTTTAATTTAAATAAGTCTTAAATGTGGCTTAATGTATCTGCCTCAACCACCTCACTTGGCAGTGCATTCCAGTTTTTGTGACTAAAAAATTTCCCCGAACATCTCTACTGAATCTTAAAAATTAAAGTTTTTTCATTAGTGACAAGTAAGGCTTACATTAGCACTGCAGTGAAGTTACTGTGAAATTCCCCTCGTCATCACACTCTGGTGACTGTTTGGGTCCTTGCACTTAACCTGCACATCTTTCAGAATGTCTTTTCCCCCCTTACCTTGAACTAGTGCCCCCTTGGAAGTTCAAGATGAGATGGGAAGGATTCAGTGGAGATTGTGGGGGAAGTTTTTTACACCGAGGATGGTGGGGGCCTGGAATGCACTGCCAAATGAGGCGATTGAGGCAGACACGCTGTGCCTTATGCTTTACAAGGAAGGGCGTGGTGCATAAAGATGGACTGTTCCCACTGGTTGAAGGTTCTATACAGTAAGAAGTCTCACAACACCAGGTAAAAGTCCAACAGGTTTATTTGGTAGTAAACACCACTAGCTTTCAGGGTTTGCTCACCTGACAAAGGGGCAAAGCTAGTAGTGTTTGCTACCAAATAAACTTGTTGGACTTTAACCTGGTGTTGTAAGACTCCTTACTGTGTTTACCCCAGTCCAACACTGGCATCACCACATCATGCAAGTTCGAGAACCAGGGACCACCATCTGAAAAATTAGGACCAATCCATTCAAGAGAAATGTTAAAAAACACTTCCACAAGCAGAGAGGTTTGAAACTCTCTTCCTGAAAAATGGCAATGGATGTTGATGGCTTGAGTTTTCAACACTTCTATTGAGCAGGGGATATCAAGGGATTTGGGCCCAAGGCTTACGGTGGAGTTAGGCCACAGATCAACCACAATCTTATTAAATGACGGAGCAGGTTCAAGGGGCTGAATGGCCTACTGCTGTTCCTATCTTTCTCAGATGTAACAACAGTCTTGGACATAATGTGAGATTGGATACGAGGGTATCCCACTTGTCCTTGAAGAGGGAGGGGTGCCGAGGAGGGAGTCATGATAGTGAACTACTTTCCACGCTTCTTTAGAAGTTGACTCTGGAGAACATTCTCAGTTGCTAGTAAGGACTGAGAAGACTAAGGAAATTTGTCATGTCAGCTCCAGCTCTCACCAACTTTCACTTTTGCACCATAGAAAGCATCTTTCCTGGTCGTATCACAGGTTGGTCCGGCTCCTGCTCTGCCCAAGACGGCAAGAGACTACAAAAGGTTATAAATGTAGCCCAGTCCATCACACAAACCAGCCTCTCATCCATTTACTCCATCTACACTTCCCGCTGCCTCGGCAAAGCATAATCAAGGACCCTACGCATCCCACACATTCTCCCTTCCACCTTCTTCTGTCGGAAAAAAGATACAAAAGTCTCAGGTCACCTACCAACCGACTCAAGAACAGCTTCTTCCCTGCTTTTGAATGGTTATACCTTGCATTAAATTGATCTTTCTCTACACCCTAGCTATGACTGTAACACTACATTCTGCACCCTTTCCTTTCCTTCTCTATGAATGGTATGCTTTATCTCTATAGCAAGAAAGAATACTTTTCACTTTATCCCACCACACATGACAACAATAAATCAAATTAAGTCAGTTAATTAGGAAAGACTTCTCAAAGTCAGCGCAGTGATGAGCAGGCTGAACCAGCGCATGGCTTGTGGGGCTTGCTTTTCAGATACAATTATGTTGTCCATGCAGACATTTTACTTTATCTGCAGAGTGCTCAACTCACCGATGTAAAGGTTGGGAATAAAATGTTGATGTATGTCTGACAGTTAGGCTTGGTCCCCAATCCATCACATGGACATTTTAAACTGCTGAGCTTAAGTCTTTTTTTTATGTTCTCCAGAAATGATCTGAAGGTTCAAACAACTTTTAGGTCGACTGGGACTGTGTTTTGACATCGCAATCAGATTTCCAAGAGCATGTTTAAGGGTGTTAAATATAAGCCTAAAGAACTTCTGAAGGATAGGTTGCGGCATTGGCGTTCTGGCCAGTTTATTTGTTTCAAGAGTTGAAAATAAATACATTTCCTTCTGAACAGTTGCCCCTACAGTTTGAAAGATGTGCTGGTTAGGTGCATTGGCCGTGCTAAATTTCCCTCTGTGTACCTGAACAGGTGGCCCAGTGGGTTAGCGCTGCTGCCTTACAGCGTCAGGGAAGTGAGTTCGATTTCCAGTTTGGGTCACTGTCCGTGCGGAGTCTGCATCCTCCCCTTGAGCCTGTGTGGGTTTCCTCCGGATGCACAGGTTTCCTCCCACAATCTGAAAGATGTGCTGATTATGGTGCATTGGCCGTGCTAAATTCTCCCTCAGTGCACCTGAACAGTTACTGGACTGTGGCAATTAGGGAATTTTTACAGTAGCTTCAATGCAATAAGCCTAGTTGTGACGCTAATAAATAAACTTTAAAATAGTCAATACGTTTTCTAAAGGTAGGGGAGTTTAAAGACTAGTGGGCATATGTGAGAGGGGAGAGATGCAAAAGGAGAATATTTTTCACACAGAGGATGGTGAGTGTCTGGATTGAGCTGCCAGAGGTAGTAGTAGAGGCAGGTACAATTTTGTCTTCTGAAAAGCGTTTAGACAGTGACATGGGTAGATGGGTAAAGAGGGATATGGGCCAAATGTGGACAATTGGGATTAGATTAGGGGTTTAAAAAAAAGGGCGGCATGGACAAATAGAGCCGAAGGACCTGTTTCCATGCTATAAACCTCTCTGATTCTGTCCAATTCTATGCTTTTGATACTGAAGACCTGACTTTTCTGCATCCTTGCCTGCAGGTGTATAAAGCAGCAAAAATAAAAGGATTCTTTTGCCCTTCTGTGGCTAACTCTGATTAGCAAGGAGAGCAGTGCAGAAGAATCAGCACTCTGTCCTTAAGCACATGCCAGGGTGTCAATTCCAACATCAATATACAAGCATCTTAAGTGCGTTTGGATGCTGGGTTTTCATATTCCTTCCACTGACCCAGCTGAAATAAGTTCGCAGTGGTATCCTGTCCCAGCATGTAGAAGAGTCATTAGCTGACTGTGCACTAAAAGGCTTTCTGTCTGTCAGTGCAATGAGGCAAGAGACAGAGACAAGCCTTTGGAGGACGAGTTCCAGCCGTGTCCTAAAGATTAGCTGACCTGTGACTGCTCCTTCAGCCTCCTTTGTTTCACATTAGGTTGTGCTTTTCCTGCCTTTGTTGCAGTGGAAGTTTCCAGAACCTCAGGGTGTGAAGGACAAAAGAAAATGTACCACAAAAGTAGCAGTGCCACAAAGAAAACAACACTGCCAGCAGTTTTCAGATTGACTTCTGTGTAGTTTTCTCGCAAGTAGGTAAATTCTTGGCCCTCTCTCAGTGTTTAGCTTTGTTTGCTCTGACTACCCTTTCTTCTGCCTGCTATTGTTGCTGCCTTTAATTGTAGTCCCTGATATCTATTATCTGTAAGGGTAGCACACTGGGCTAGCATTGCTGCCTCACAGCACCAGGGTCACTGGTTCAATTCGCGGCTTGGGTCACTGTCTGTGCGAATGTGCATGTTCTCCCCCTGTGTCTGCGTGGGTTTCCTCCAGGTGCTCCGCTTTCCTCCAAAGATGTGCAGGTTAGGCTGGATTGGGATTCTGAATTGCCCCTTACCATCTCAGGATGCGAAGGTTAGAGGGATTACCGGGGTAAATATGTGTGGTTACGGGGATGGGGCCCAGGTGGGATTGTTGTTGGTGCAGACTCGTGGGGCCGAATGGTCTCCTTCTGCATTGTAGGGATTCTGTGATCTATAGAGGTGTTACAATGATACAGTGATTAGCGCTGCTGCCTCAGTGCCAGGGACCTTGGTGCGATTCCCGCTATCTGTGTGGGTTTCCTCTGGGTGCTCCGGTTTCCTCCCAGATGCCTGGTTAGGGGGCATTGGGCTGTGCTAAATTCTCCCTCAGCGTAACCCAAACAGTCACTGGACTAGGGGATTTTCACAGTAACTTCACTGCAGAGTTAATGTAAACCTACTTGTGGCATTCATAAATAAACTTTAAACTATTAAAATAGCTTAAATTACCTGATGAGTAGGGCTCAGCACAGGATAAAAGCAAATTACTGCGGATGCTGGAATCTGCTAAAAGCTTGGATAAAGGGTCATCTGGGTTTGAGATGTCAGCTCTTTTCTCTCCTTACAGATGCTATCAGACATAGAGTCGTAGTGGTTTACAGCATGGAACCAAGCCCTTCGGCCCAACTTGCCCATGCCACCTTTTTTTTAAACCCCTAATCTAATGCCAATTGCCTGCATTTGGCCCATGTAACTGTCCAAATGCTTTTTAAAGGACAAAATTTTATCTGTCTCAACTACTACCTTTGGCAGCTTGTTCCAGACACTCACCACTCTGTGTGAAAAAATTGTTCCTCTCGTCCCTTTTGTATCTCTCCCCTCTCACCTTAAATCTATGCTCTTTAGTTTTAGACTCCCCTACCTTTGGGAAAAGATATTGACTATCTAGCTGATTATGCCCCTTGTTATTTTACACACCTCTATAAGCTCATCCCTGAGTCCCCTACGCTCCAGGGAAAAAAGTCCCAGGCTACCCAGCCTCTCCTTTATAACTCAATCCATCAAGTCCCAGTAGCATCCTAGTAAATCTTTTCTGCACTCTTTCTAGTTTCATAATATCCTTTCTATAATAGGGTGACCAGAACTGTACACAGTATTCCAAGTGTAGCCTTACCAATGTCTTGTACAACTTCAACAAGACGTCCTAACGTTCTGACCAATGGAACCAAGTATGCCGAATGCCTTCTTCACCACTCTGTCCACCTGTGACTCCACTTTCAAGTAGCCATGAACCTGTGTCTTTGTTCTGTAACTCTTCCCCAATGCCCTATCATTAACTGAGTAAGTCCTGCTCTGGTTCAGTCTCCCAAAATGCATCACCTCGTATTTATCTAAATTAAACTCCATCTGCCATTCGTCAGCCCACTGGCCCAATCGATTAAGATCCCATTGCAGCTGGAGTTAAGTTTCTTTACTGTCCACTATGCCTCCAATCTTGATATCCTCTGCCAACTTAGTAACCATGCCTGCTAAATTCTCATCCAAATCATTAATATAAATGAGAAATAACAGTGGACGTAGCACTGATTCCTGAGGTAGACTACTGGTCACAGACCTCCAGTTTGAAAAACAACCTTCTACACCCACCCTCTGGCTTCTGTCAAGAAGCCAATTTTGTTCTGCTGAAATTTTCCATCATTCTTTCTTTTGCCAGGATATTGCCTGGTCTGGAGGGTTTTAGATATGAGGTTAGAAAGATTCGGATTGTTCTCACTGGAAAGGCGGAGGCTGAGAGGAGATCTGATAAAGGTCTATAACATTATGAGAAGTATAGACAGGGTGGATAGTCATAGACTTATCCCCAGGGTAGAAGAGTCGACTGCAAGAGGGCACAAGTTTAAGGTGAGAGAGGGAAAGTTCAGCAGAGATTTGTGGGGAAAGTTTTTCACACAAAGGGTGGTGGGTGCCTGGAATGCACTGCCAGAGGGGGTAGTGAAAGCAGACACGTTAAAAATCTTCAGTGCGTATCTTGATGGACACATGAGTGGGAAGCGAACAGAGTGATGGAATAGGCATATGGGCGCAGGCTTGGTGAGCTAAAGGGCCTGTTCCTGTGCTGTTTTGTTATTTGTCCTTTAGATTTGAAATGATCTTTTTTTTGAGTGAATTTGTATTATAATGATCGAGCATGTGGGAGATGGTGGCGTAAGTGGGATTGTCACTGGGCTAGCAATTGAGGGAATGATTTGGGGACTATGTTTGCATTCAGAATTGCAGAAGGTGGAGTTTGAATTCAATAAAATATATTGGAGTTAATAAATTGACACGCATTTGGTTCACCAAAACCCTTTAGGGAAGGAAATCTATACCTAGTCTGGCCTATGTATGGCTCCAGATCCACAGCATTGTGGTTGACTCTTAAATGCCATCTGAAATGGTGTAGAAAGTTGTGCTATTTCTTGTCCTGACTTTGGCAACATTGCTGTAAATTAATAGCTTCCCCGAACCTCCCTGTAAAAGTAGCTCTCTGTCATGTCTTTGGAACGAACTCAGTAAGAATTTAGCAACACCAATTTTTAATCCAACCGATTTATTTGATAGTAAAATTGCGAACTTTCAACACTCTTGTGTCTTCCTCAGGCAAATGCAGTGTGAAATGCAGCCTGAGGAAGACACAAGAGTGTTGAAAGCTTGCAATTTTACTATCAAATAAATCGGTTGGATTAAAAATTGGCGTTGCTAAATTCTTACTGAGTTCTTACCACCCCAATCCAACGCCGGCATCTTTACATCATGTCTTTGGAACAGCCAGGTAAACATTGGCCTCTGATAGAGTGCTGACTGCCATTTTATTCTGCTTGTGACTGGTCTGAGCATTTGGACCACCTGCAGAGATTGATGCTGTGGTTTGTGCAGTCCTGTACTTAGTCAGCTACTCGGGAAAATATGACTTCTATCCACAAATTGTTCATTTCTCTCTTGTAGCTATCACTTTAAAATCTACTACACTATATAAAGGCTGTAATAGAAATACCCTTTGAAAATAGACATTGAATGTGAAAGAAATATCTATCAGGAACGCACAGTTTGTGTTTTTTTCCTTCTGGAAATGAATGGTTATCACTGTTGCCTCACAGCTACAGGGTTTAATTCCAGCCTCGGGTAACTGTCTGTGTGGTTTGCGCATTCTCCCCAAGTCTGTGTGAGTTTTCTCCGGTGCTTTGGTTTTCTCCCACACTCCAAAGATGGATTTAGGTGGATTGGCCACGCTAAATTGCCTCTTAGTGTCCAAAGATGAGCGGGTTAGGATGGATTGACCATGCCAAATTGTCCCTCCAAGTGCCAGGGTCCTGGGCTTGATCCTGGTTTGATTCACTGTCAATGCAGGAATCTACACAGATTCCCAATGTCTGTAAAGTACTTTGGGGGGGGTGGGGGGGCGGTTGTTGAGTGGCTTGGTGGGGGATAGAGGTTTGGGGGTAGGGTAGGATCTGAGGGGGATGGTTCTTGAGGTCGGGAAAGACACTGTAAATACAATTCTTCCTTTATCAAAATCTGATTACTGCAGTGTCATCCGAGGAATGTTTTTGTTGAAGTACTGAGGATGTGATCTGACCTGCCCTTCACTGCAGTGGGATGGGGAATATCCGGCTGGCGTGAACAGTAGTAGGATTCCAGCCTCTGTACTGGTGAGAAGACTCGGAAAGGTCTGTGTTAAACCCTCACCTGTGCACATGCAGAATGAGAAGGCTGCATAATTGATGTCCAGAACTCTCAAGTTGAAGAAATGGATTATTTCATCTTTATTAATGTGTTCAAAAAATCTTTGCACACTGGCTGGCTCCAGTTTCTCTGAAATTAATACAGAGAGAGAATAGAAAATTCTTAGGCCCTCTGGAGTCCAGGTACAGACAGTGAGAATCATTTTGCCTACAGCGATAGGCAGTTTGGGGACAAGAGATCTTTAATGTGATGTATCAGGATGTGGATTGAATGATGTAAAGTATAAAGATGTCAACTGAAGCTTGATACCATCCAAGACAAAGCAACTCGAATGATAGCACCCCATTCACAAATAGTCACTCCCTCCACCACAATGGCAGCAGTGTGGACTACCTACAAAATACACTGTAACAAGTGAGCAAGACTCCTTCGACAGCACCTTCCAATCCTGCCACTTCTACCACCTAGCAGGACAAGGGCAGCAGACACACGGGAACACCATTACCTCTGGTAAGTTCCCCTCCAAACCAGCATGGGGCACAGTGGTTAGCTTACTGCCTCACAACGCCAGGGACCAGGATTTGATTCTGAGCTTTGGGTGCTAACTGTGTGGAATTTTCATGATCGCCCTGTGTTTGTGAGCAGTTTGCACGTTCTCCCCCTGTTTACGTGGGTGCTCCGGCTTCCTCCCACACTCCAAAGATGTGCAGATTAGATGGATTAGCCGTGCTAAATTGCCCCTTAGTATTCAACAACGTACAGATTAGGTGGATTGGCCATGCTAAATTGCTACTTGTGTCCAAAGATGTGCAGGTTAGGTGGATTGGCCATGCTAAATTGCTACTTGTGTCCAAAGATGTGCAGGTTAGGTGGATTGGCCATGCTAAATTGCCCCTTAGTGTCCAAAGATGTATAGCTTAGCAGGATTAGCCAAGCTAAATGTGTGGGGTTATGGAGATTGGGAGAGGGGTGGGCGTGGTTGAGATGCTTTTTCGGAGACTTGGTGCAGACTCAGTGGGCTGAATGGCCTCTTCCTGTGCTGGCTGGAGGGAGCCTACGATTCCAGGAAAACATTCACCATCCTGCTTGGCAATGCATTGGCCTTTCCTTCACTGTCACTGGGGTGAAAATCCTGGAACTCTCTCCCTAACAGCGCCGTGGGTGCGTCCACATTTCCGGGACTGCAGTGGCTTTAAGAAGGCAGCTCACCCACCACTTTCTTTTGGGGAGGTTGGGGGGAGATCAGTTATGGATGGGCAATATATGCTGTGCCCCCAAAAAAAGGAGACACCACAGGCTAGCCAGCTGAGCCAACTGGCCCTCCCCGATGCAAAGATAGATCCTTTCAAATTCAAAATATGGAATGATTACTGCTTAAAATGTAAATTACTTACTTGAATCAGAATGGTAATTTTTTTTTGTCCCTGTAATAGGAGCAATGCCAAGATACGGTCGCAAAGAAACAGATTCATAAATAACATGGCTCTGAGAACCCTCCTTTATGTGCTGTTCCTTCTGGTTTCCATACTATCCTTGAACAGATTGTACTGCAGCACCCCGGTGTCTTTGTTCACTTTTGATGGCCATCATTTACATTTAAATGACACGCTTGAACATCGCAAAGTGCTCAGCGCTGAAGAATTAGGATATCGCATCACCAAAATGTAATGAGAAATTTACCACTGTTCTCCTCTGATTAACGTTGCAGTTTTAATTCCAGTCCAAAAGCGAATAATCTCCAGAGCTCAGCCGAGAATGTATTTCTCACCTCAACACGAAAGGTGCGAGTGCGGCTTAGTATTCTCAAGCGCTACAGCTTTGCTCTAAGACTTGCCTTCAGAGACCGCACTACTGAGCTTTCACAGCACTGGACATTTCTTCATTCCCCACGCTGACACTAGTTAAGAAAGCTCACCTCTTGTTTCTCAGGACATGAAGGAAATTTGCGCAGTAAGAAGTCTCACAACACCAGGTTAAAGTCCAACAGGTTTATTTGGTAGCACGAGCTTTTGGAGGTGCCGCTCCCTCATCAGGTGAGTGGAGAGGTGGGTTTCACAAACACGGCATATATAGACACAGACACGATTGCAAGATAATGGTTGGAATGTGAGTCTTTACAGGTACAGACAGTGCGAGTGGAGAGAGGGATAATCACAGGTTAAAGAGGTGTGAATTGTCTCAAGCCAGGACAGTTGGTGAGATTTTGCAAGTCCAGGCAAGTCAAGGGTGCTCACCATGGACTGTTCTGCAGAATCAGTTGCATCTCCATCAAGGACGGTCACCTCAGCACTTCACTGTACCGCAAGTCCACAGATAACCTGGTGATGCTTCACTTCTCCAGCTTCCACCCTAAACACATTAAAGAAGCCATTCTCTAAGGACAAGCCCTCCGTGTACACAGGATCTGCTCAGATCGCAGCAGACAGCTACAGACGCTGAAAGACACCCTCGGAAGAACAGGATGAGCCTCTCGACTCATCGAACGACAGTTCAACATGCTACAGCCAAAAACTTCACCAATCCTCTTAGAAGATAAACATGGGACATGGAGAACAGACTATCCTTCGTCGTCCAGTATTTCCCTGGAGTGGAGAAGCTGTAACATTTGCTCCGGAGCCTTTAACATGTAATCGATGAAGATGAACATCTCCCAAGGCCATTCCTACACCTCCACAACTTGCCTTCAGACAACTGCGCAACCTCAAACAGACCATTGTCTGCAGCAAACTACCCAGTCTTCAGTGAGCACGACACCACACAACTCTGCCACAGCAATCTCTGCAAGACATGCCGGATCATCGACACAGATGCCATCATCTCACGTGAGAATACCATCCGGCAGTACACGGTACATACACTTGAACTCAGTCACATTGTCTACCTGATACACTGCAGGAAAAGATGTCCTGAGGCATGGTACATTGGCGAGACCTTGCAGACACTATGACAACAGATGAATGAACACTGCTCAACAATCACCAGGCAAGAGTGTTCTCTTCCTGTTGGGGAACACTTCAGCTGTCAAGGACATTCAGCCTCTGATCTTCGGGTAAGTGTTCTCCAAGGCGGCCTTCACAACACACGACAATGTAGAGCAGAAACTATTCCACACACAGGACAGTCTCAACTGGAATCTTGGATGTTACACTATCTGTAACCCCCAAGACTTGCCTGGACTTGCAAAATCTCACTAACTGTCCTGGATGGAGGCAGTTCACATCTTTTTAACCTGTGCTTAACCCTCCCTACACTCACATTGTCTGTACCTTCAAGACTTGATTACCTGTTAAGATTATATTACAAGCATTATCTGTGTCTGAGCCTATATATGCCATGTTTGTGAACCCAATTCTCCACTCACCTGATGGAGGAGCAGTGCTGTGAAAGCTTGTGCTACCAAGTAAACCTTTTGGACTTTAACCTGGGGTTGTGAGACTACTTAGTGTGCCTACTCCTGTCCAACATCAGTATTTCACATTAAGGAAATTTGGCATGTCTGCTATGACTCTCATCAACTCCTACAGGTGCACCATAGAAAGCACCTTTTCCCGATTCCAGTAACTTGATTGCAGTGTCAATGTAAGCCTACTTATAACACTAATAAATAAACTTTAAAATTTAAAGTTTGGCATGTTCACGAAAACTCTTACCAATTCTTAACAAATGCATCGTAGAGTTAGCACCTAACCAGCTCAACTTTCGGACTGTGGGAGGGAATCGGAGCATCCGGAGGAAACCCATGCAAACAGGAAGAGAACATGTCACAGAGACAGTGACCCAACTCGGGAATTGAACCCAGGTCCCTGACGCTGCGAAGCAGCTATTCTAACCACCATGACACCCTGAGCCTTCTGAGGAAGTAGAGGCGTTGTTGGGGTTTCCTAGTTATAGTGTCGGTGTGGAGGGAGCAGCGCAGACTGTTGGCGGTGTGAACTCACTCTAGTACTTCACTTTGGCATTGCCTGTTGACAGGATCTGTTGCAGCGCTGATAGCCTATCTTGCTCATGCCACGCACCGCTTCACTGCGGTGTACCTGCTCCCTGCAGAAGCCTTCCAATCCTCAGGTCTTTTGGATGCCAAATTATAGGCAGTTGAGTTGGATGGACTTGAGGCCACACTCATTTCAGCCCACAGAGGGAGAGTGTTTACAAAAGTGAAGCTGGTGGCAGGAGCACACGCTTCCCTTTGTGCTGCCTGTAATTGTCAACATAAATTGCCGACCTATCTTGTTCTGGCAGCTCCCTTTCTGTGGGCTTTGTCAGCTGCAGCTGGTGTTGCCGTTTCTGCTTATGGCCCACTTATTTTGAGGAGCTCTTTTCAGACACATATGCATAGGCTGCAAGTCATTCCAAACAGTGAATTCTAATCTCAGAGTCCAGGTTAAAGAGGCACCCACTTACAGCCGGTGTCAACTCCGAACTGCCCAAACCCGAGGCAACACAAACACACTGGGGCCCGATTTTTACCATTTGCATTCTATTTGCTGAATCTGGGTGAAATTCAGATCCAATTGACCCTCCCATAGTTTAGCCCTCCCTCAGCACTGACCCTCCCACAGTGCGGCGCTCCCTCAGCACTGACCCTCCCACAGTGTGGTGCTCCCTCAGCACTGACCCTCCCACAGTGCGGCGCTCCCTCAGCACTGACCCTCCCACAGTGCGGCGCTCCCTCAGCACTGACCCTCCCGCAGTGCGGCGCTCCCTCAGCACTGACCCTCCCACAGTGCGGCGCTCCCTCAGCACTGACCCTCCCGCAGTGCGGCGCTCCCTCAGCACTGACCCTCCCGCAGTGCGGCGCTCCCTCAGCACTGACCCTCCCGCAGTGCGGCGCTCCCTCAGCACCGACCCTCCCGCAGTGCGGCGCTCCCTCAGCACCGACCCTCCCGCAGTGCGGCGCTCCCTCAGCACCGACCCTCCCGCAGTGCGGCGCTCCCTCAGCACTGACCCTCCCACAGTGCGGCGCTCCCTCGGCGATACACAGAAACATCAACCTGGTTGGGCAACATAAATGTTGGTGAAACACTGGTTGGTGGTTGGTGTAGCATCAGTCCCTCACAACTGGTTAATAAGCAGCAGAAACAGGTTTTTATCCCATTAGTCTGAGCTGCTCTCATTCCCTGACCATAGAGGAGGAATGTTCTGACTAGCTGTGTAACATTGTTCTCCTTTCCCAGCCTCGTACTCAACTTCCAAACACTAATTATAATTCAGGAGTTCTGAAAGCAGTTTTATCTTTTTTTTGGAGCATAATGGAATAAACTACTCAGCAAATAACAAGACGCAAGCGCCTGAGCGTAAAACTAAATTTTATATTATTTTTGCTGCACAGCTGGCTGATTCCCTATATCTCCATAAAATTTTGTGAAATATATTCACACATGCTAATGAATGCCTTAGAACACCACTCACATTTTCATTTATTTTCGCTTGTTAAGAAATTGTTAACTGAATTACAAGATGAGCATCAGGCTATTTGCGGCTGTCTACATATGGTTCTGAAGTTAGGGAGGATGACAACGCTGGCTGCTGGGGCTGGGAGATTTCTCAGACCTGGTTCTCAAAACATTTGGTGCACATTTAATTCACGGAAATCTTTTCTTACCCCCGCTTTCTTTCCTGAAGGCATTGTCTCCAGCTGATTAACAATTCCGAGGGGAGTGAATGACCTCTGGCATCTGGTTAGCACTACCTGCTTCATGGCTCCAGGGACCCAGGTTCGATTCCGACCTTGGGGTGTCTGTCTGTGCAGAGTCTGCAAGTTTTCCCTCACCTCTCTGTCTGCGTGGGTTTCCTCCGGGTGCTCTAGTTTCCTCCCACAGTTGAAAGACGTGCTGGTTAGGTGCTAAATTCTCCCTCAGTGTATCCGAACAGGCATTTGATTGTGGAACTAGAGAGTTTTCAGAGTAACTTCATTGCAGTGTTAATTTAAGTGTACTTTTGACATTGATAAATAACTTGGACCATGCTAAATTGGTCCAAGTGTCCAAAGATATGCAGATTGGATGGATCCATGAGTTAGGTGGATTGGCCATGCTAAATTGCCCCTTAGTGTCCGACGATGTGTAGGTTGGGTGGATTGGCCATGCTAAATTGTCCCTTAGTGTCTGACGATGTGTAAGTTAGGTGGATTGGCCATGCTAAGTTGTCCCTTAGTGTCCAACGATGTGTAGGTTCGGTGGATTGGCCATGCTAATTTGCCCTTTAGTGTCCAAAGATGTGCAGGTTAGGTGGATTGGTCATGCCACATTGTCCTTTAGTGTCCAAAGATGTGTGTGTTAGGGGGATTGGCCATGCTAAATTGCCCCTTAGTATCAGGGAGATTAGCAGATCTAATGTGGGGTTATGAAGATAGGGCCCACATGGGAGTGTTTTCGGTGCTGGCTCGATGAGTTGAATGGTCTCCTCTTGCACTGTGGGGATTGTATGATTCTGTGATTTAATGAGAAGGTCAGCTTTGTGACATCTTACAGGTATTATCTCTCTTCACCCACCCACATCCTTCCAACTGGTGCGAACCACGTCTCAAAATGTGCAGCTGTGAGAGGCAGGGCAGAGACAGGAGAATAACAATCAAATAAGTTAAAGTTTCCTCATGGCAAATTAGATGAGGAGGGACAAGCTATGAGACAGAACGTATGTGTGAGATTGAGGAAGGATGGCACAGAGAAATATCCAATGGCCAATTTAAAGTTAAAGTTTCTTTTTTAATCACAAGTAAGCTGACATTAACACTGCAATGAAGTTACTATGAAAATTCCCTACTCTCCACGCTCCAGCACCATTTCGGGTTACACAGCGGGAGAATTTAGCATAGGGCTAACCAGCATGTAATTAAGAGGAAATCAGTGAACGGAAGTTTAATTTTTAAACAATTATAGTTTGATCTCCATGGAAACCCCCCCCCCCCTACTCTCCACCACCCACCACTTCCACTGATTGTAAAACATGTTGACACCAATGAACCTTGAGAGAGTCTCAGGTGGAGAGTCAGATGCAGACCCTAGAAATTGTACAAGAGCTGTCAGAGGGTCCAGCAAATATTCACGCAGGTGAACGAGAGATCATAGTGACGATGAAAGCAGGAGCAGGCATTTTGTACAGAATTCTTTCCCTGCTTGTGGCTTGGAGTGCTTCACATTACACCCCGGGACTGTGTGATCACTGAAATTATTTCCTGTGGGCCAGACAATCCAACGAGGCAGCTACACAAATCAGAATTATACTGTGAGCGACAATCGTTCACTCCAGGCTGCTGATTAACTGGTATATCTCGGCGGCACAGTGGGTTAGCACTACTGCCTCACAGCCCAAGGACACAGTTGGATTCCTGGCTCAGGTCACTGACTGTGTGGAGTTTGCATGTTCTCCCTGTGTCTGCGTGGGTTTCCACCAGGTGCTGTGGTTTCCTCCCACAGTCTGAAAGACATGCTGTTTAAGTGCTAAATTCTCCCTCAGTGTACCCGAACAGGCACCAGAGTGTGGCGACGAGAGGATTTCCACAGTGCAGTGCCTGTGAGAATGAAGGCCAGGTCAGCAAATCAAGGGGATATGCAACAAATGAAAGGTTAGCAGAAAAGCTGAGAGGATCAGTAGGACTTTTGAGTGCACGTCCACAGACCTCTGAAAACACCAAGATTAGATACCACTGGTTAAGGAGGTGTGTGGGTTTGTCATAGAGTCCCCCACAGTGCAGAAGGACGTCATTCGGCTCATTAGGTCTGCACCAGCTCACTCTGTGATGTAGAGATGTCGGTATTGGACTGGGATAAACACAATAAGAAGTCTCACAACACCAGGTTAAAGTCCAACCAATTTATTTGATAGTAATCCCACAATGGTGTTCCTTCGTCAGGTGTGTGGAAGGTTCCACGAGAACCATTTCAATGAGAGAAGATTGGATAGTGAGAAGTTGTTTATTTTGGAACCGAGGAGGTTGATCGGAGATTCAATTGAATAGAATGAAATTATGAGATGCCCTGATGGAGGATTCTATGGTGACAATCTGATCTGGGGGAGATGGTGAGCTGGTGGTCATACCTCTGGATCCACAGATCTAGGCTAATTCTCCCACATTCCGAAAAATGTGCTGGTTAGGTGCTTCAGCCGTGGAAGAGATTATGTGCATGGGGTCCTTGATTACGCTGGCTGCTTTTCCCAAGGCAACGGGAAGTGTAGACAGAGTCAATGGATGGGAGGCTGGTTTGCGTGATGGATTGGGCTTCATTGGGCTGGCATGGTGGCGTATTGCTGCCTCACAGCACCTGGACTGGTTTCAATTTCCAGCTGGGTTCACTGTCTGTGTGGAGTCTGCATATTCTCTCTCCGTGTCCACGTGGGCTTCCTCCAGCTGCTCTGGTTTCCTCCCACATGAGACTTTTGGTGGATTGGCCTTGCTAAATTGCCACTTAGAGCCAGCAGGACTGATAGGGTAAATGCATGGGGTTGTTCGGATTGTGGTCGGTGCAGACTCGATGGGCCAAATGGCCTCCTTTTGCACTATTGGGATTCTATTCATGACCTTCTGTAGTTTCTTGTGGCCTTGGCTGGAGCAGGAGCCGTACCAGCTGTGATACATCTGGAAAGGATGCTATCTACAGTGCGTCTGTAAAAATTGGTGAGAGTCATAGCAGACATGCTGGGAATCCATCCTAGTTTTGCCTGTGATCCCACTTATACAAATTAGGAGCGATATAGATCAAAGCATATTTCGGGCTAGATGATAATGAACTAAGTGTCTTGGACACTGGATCGACTTACAAGTGTTTCGCTTTCAATTCAATGCATTACCACTCCTGAGGTCAAAGCTGCTTCCCAGTGTAATGCCATACCCAATGTTTCCCAGAAATCTACCTCTTACAGCTGAGCTCACACAGCTTCCCGACAGTCACCAGGCAACCCTCTGCCAAGCCATCAGTCAACACCACCGAGTCACACATCAGAATAACCACAGCTTTCCAATTCAGTTTCTGCTTTCTCTGAGAAAAAAAATAAGTGCCTTCATGAGAGCTGTTGTATTATATTGCTGCTTTCCTGTTAGCATTGGTTTTATCAGATTGCGGCAGACTAGCATTAAAAGCTAACCCCGATTCAGCAGCACGCGCTATTATGAAGCGAAAGTCCATCTGCCATCAAGGCAGAGTAGATGGTTCATTAGCACTGCTGCCTCACAGCGCCAGAGATCTGGGTTCGATTCCCAGCTTCAGTCACTGTCTGTACGGAGTCTGCACGTTCTACCCCGTGTCCTCGTGGGTTTGTTCCTGGTGCTCCGGTTTTCTCCCACACTCCACTGATGTGCGGGTTACATGCATTGGCCATGCTAAATTGCCTCTTAGTGTCCAAAGATATGTAGGTTAGGGGGCTTGGCTATGCTAAATTGCCCCTTAATGTCCAAAGATATGTAGGCTAGGGGGCTAGACCATGCTAAATTGCCCCTTAATGTCCAAAGATATGTAGGCTAGGGGGCTAGACCATGCTAAATTGCCCCTTAATGTCCAAAGATATGTAGGCTAGGGGGCTAGACCATGCTAAATTGCCCCTTAATAGAACATAGAACATTACAGCACAGAATAGGCCCTTCGGCCTTCGATGTTGCGCCGACCAATATAAAAAGCAATGCCCCTCCAAACTAAACCATTCCCTTCTCTTCCATATACTTATCAACTAACCTCTTAAACGCCACCAAACTTGGCGCATCTACAACTGCTGCAGGCAGGGCATTCCACTCCCGAACCACCCTTTGGGTAAAGAATGTCCACAGATATGTAGGTTAGGGGGCTTGGCATGCTAAATTGCCCCTTAATGTCCAAAGCTGTACAGGTTAGGTGGATTGGCATCTAAATTGCCCCTTCGTGTCCAAAGATGTGCAGGTTAGATGGATTGGCCGTGCTAAATTGCCCCTTAGTGTCGGGGGCTTAGCAGGGTAAATATGTGGGGTTATGGGAATAGGGCCTGGGTGGGATTGTAATCGGAGCAGAATGGGGCCGAATGGCCTCCTAGTGTACCGTAGGGATTCTCAATTCTTCTGAAAAGTGAGACAGCACCAGTGAACTAACTGGCAGCTGAATGTGGCGGACAGACGGAGATTTAGGCCCCTCTCTCTCTCTTTCTCTCTCTCTCTCTCTGTGTCAACTGCACAACATTTGTGAATACTGTTTATAGTTTCCCCACTGGGAAAGGGAAGCCAATTTTAGGAATGGAAATAGGGAGGCCTAGGCTGTTGCAGCTGTTCTCTGTGGAGTTTTGTGAATGGAATAAGCCCAGGGAGATTAGTTCCCAGTCAAATGTAAAAGTGCGGTGGGGAGGAGGGGTGGGGGGAGTACCACACGCAGCCTACTCTCTCAATAGATGTAATGTGCCAATATCAAAATCCCACACGGCATTATTGAGTGGCTGCCAAGTCTAACCGTCTATAGTCCTCCACATCAGAAGGTTTTGTATCTTTAGACATTTTGAAAATTTAAAGGAGTGAAATGGAAATTTTTAGCAAGTTCAATTCCTGGGATATCCCATATCCTATGTACAGTTCTGTGTACATTTTAAAAGATCGAACCAGGGTAGGACTTGCTCAGTTAATGGTCGGGCGTTGGGGAGAGTTACAGAACAAAGGGATCTCAGAGTACAGGTTCGTAGCTCCTTGAAAGTGGAGTCACAGGTGGACAGAGTGGTGAAGAAGGCATTCAGTATGCCTGATTTCATCGATCAGAACATTGAATACAGGGGTTGGGATGTCATGTTGAAGTTGTGCAAGACATTGGCAAGGCCACACTTGGAATACTGTGCACAATTCTGGTCACCCTATTTTTGAAAGGTTATTAATAAACTAGAAAGAGTGCAGAAAAGATTTACTAGGATGGTAGTGGGACTTGATGGTTTGGGTTATAAAGCAGAGGCTGGATAGACTGGGACTTTTTTCCTCTGGAGCGAAGGAGGCTGAGGAGTGACCTTATAGAGGTCTATAAAATAATGAGGGGCACAGATCAGCGAGACAGTCAATATCTTTTCCCAAAGGTAGGAGTCTAAAACTAAAGGGCATAGGGTTTAAGGTGATAGGGGAGAGATATAAAAGAGTCCAGAGGAGCAATTTTTTTCACACAGAGGTTAGTGAGTGTCTGGAATGAGCTGCCAGAGGTAGTAGCTGAGGTAGTTACAATTTTGAAATTTAGACATTTATCTGGGTAAAATGGGTATAGAGGGAAAAGAGCCAAATGCGGGCAACTGGGACTCGCTTAGGAGTTTAAAAAAACGAGCGGCATGAACAGGTTGGGCCGAAAGGCCTGGTTTCATGTTCTATGACTCTATCCTATAATCAGTACAGAGCAGCACGAGGTCATTCAGCCCATTGAGCCTGCATCAAAAACTATCCACCCAGGCCGTAAAGGAAGAACTGTACTGCTCTGTGTTCCTGTTACCCAACACAATGATTGGTCACAGAGTCTGCCTGTGCTGAGATGGATTGAGTACTTTATTTCTTTATTCCTTCGAGGGATGGAGGTTCCCATCCCTGATTGCCCCTTTTGGACTGAATGTCTCGCTCAGCATTATTTCAGAAAGGCAGTTAAGAGTCAACCACATTGCTGGGGCCTGGAATCACATGTTGGCCAGACTGGGTAAGGATGGCAGATTTCCGTCCCTTGAGGAGATGAATCAGGTTGGTTTTTAACCACAATCATTGCAAGTTGTCACGGTCACCATTATTGAGACCCGCTTCATAATCCAGATTGAAAGTTTAGTTTAAATTCCAGCAGCTGCTGTGATGGGATTTTTAACCCTCACACCATAGAAAGCATTCTTTCTGATTGTATTACAGCTTGGTATGGCTCCTACTCTGCCCAAGACTGCAAGAAACTACAAAGCATTGTGAATGTAACCCAATCCATCACACAAACCAGCCTCCCATCCACTGAATCTGTCGACACTTCTTGCTGCCTCGAGAAAAGCGGCCAGTATAATCACAGACTCCACGCACCCTGGATATTCCCTCTTCCACCTTCTTCCGTTGAGAAAAAGGTACAAAAGTCTGTGGTCACATATCAAGCGATTCAAGAACAGCTTCTTCCCTGCTTCTGTCAGACCTTTGAATGGACCTGCCTCTCTACGTCTTAGCTATGACTGTAACACTACATTCTTCACTCTCTCCTTTCCTTCTCTGTGAATGCTATGTTTTGTCTGTATAGCTTGCAAGAAACAATACTTTTCACTATTTGTTAATACATGTGACAATAATAAGTCAAATCAAATGAAAGAATCATTGAATCCTTTGCTGCCAGAGGCAATAGTAGAGGCGGGTACAATTTTGTCTTTTAAAAAGCATTTAGACAGTTGCATGGGTACGATGGGTATAGAGGGATGTGGGCCAAACGCTGGCAATTGGGATTAGCTTAGGGGTTTAAAAAAAATGGGTGGCATGGACAAGTTGGGCCAAAGGGCCTGTTTCCATGCTGCGAATTCTATGTCAACATTTTGATTGGATTTGATTTGATTTATTATTGTGACATGTATTAGTATTATTTCTTGTGAAAAGTATTATTTCTTGCATGCTGTACCGATAAAGCATACTGTTCATTGAGAAGGAAATGAGAAAGTGCAGAATGTAGTGTTACAGTTATAGCTGGGGTGTAGAAAAAGTTCAACTTAATGCGAGATCAGTCCATTCAAAAGTCTGACAGCAGCAGGGAAGAAGCTGTTCTTGAGTCAGTTGGTACGTGACCTCAGACTTTTGTATTTTTTTCTGATGGAAGAAGGTGGAAGACAGAATGTCCGGGGTGGGTAGGGGGTCCTTAAGGCAGTGGGAAGTGTAGACAGAGTCAATGAATGGGAGGTTGGTTTATGTGATGGACTGGGCTACGTTCACAACCTTTTGTAATCCCTTGCAGTCTTGGGCAGAGCAGGAGCCCATACCCAGCTGTGATACAACAGAAAGAATCTATTGGTGATGGGCTATGGAAGCCAATAAATATTAATTCTGCTGAAAGCAAGAAAAGGGAAGAAGGAACATTCATAGAACAACTTTTGCGACCTCAGCGCAATCCCAAATGCTTTACCACCAGTCAAGCACTTTTGAAGTGTCTGTAATATAGGAAAGACAGCAGTCAGCGTATATGCTCCCACACACAGCTGTGAGGTAATGAGGGGATCATCTGTTCTGTGCTGATGTTGGTTGAGGGATAAATACCAGGTTTAATTGTATCGCAGTGAATTGAAAAACTCTGTCTGCCACTCGGAGATTTTTCTTGAGAAAAAATTAAAATGGCAAAGGATTCTGCGTTCAATATAGTTTGAAACAAGAGCGGTGGTAGCTTGCTGAAACACAGTTCCTCTGAAGTCAGCTAAAAATTATAGTGTGCAGGCAACTTACGATGAAGTGTGTAATCTTTCCCTTTGTCATCTGAGAAGTATAATATACACCGTACCATTTCAGAAATTTCAAGCAATAATCTCAAGGTGCATTTTAAACATGATTGTTGCTGAACAGAAACACCTCCCAGCACACAATACCTTCTCTGCTCTCTCATTGATAAGTTATGACCTCAAATTCAATGCTGTTCAATGACATTTTCCACCCTTATTTGTCCAATGATCCTGTTTCCCACTCGATTGAAGACAGCTGCCTAAGTAACCAGCGCACGTGTCTTTCTCCAGTTGACTACAGTTGTGGCAGAGACAACTGCCGTCAGTGCAGTGTGAAGTGTCACTCAGAAATGTAGAGTTACCAGTCAAAGCGTGCCACCCAAGATTAGCGACCCAACTCCCCCTTCCCTCCCCCATCCACAACCCCCAAGCATAGACTATAAAAGAGGTAGCTAGTCTACCACCTTCTTGCCCTCTCCCAACCTGGTCCCCACAGCACAGTAGGCAATGTGTGAGTACTGAAATCAGCAGATTGTCTGCCATTTTGAAGAAATAATTAATTGTTTTAAGAACGTAAGAACTAGGAGCAGGAGTAGTCCATCCGGCCCCTCGAGCCTGCTCTGCCATTCAATAAGATTGTGGCTGATCTTTTCATGGACTCAGCACCACTTACCTGCCAGCTCACCATGACCCTTAATTCCTTTAGTTCAAAAATCTGTCTATCCTTGCCTTAAAACATTCAATGAGCCTCAACTGCTTCACTGGGCAGGGAATTCCACAGATTCACAACTCTTTGTGTGAAGAACTTTGTCTTCAATTCAGTCCTAAATCCGCTCCCCCTTATTTTGAGGCCATGCTCCCTAGTTCTGTTTTCACCCGCCAGTGGAAACAACTTCCCTGTTTCTATCTTATCTATTCCCTTCATAATCTTATATGTTTCCATAAGATCTCCCCTCAGTCTTCTGAATTCCAATGAATATAGCCCCAGTCTACTCAGTCTCTCCTCATAAGGCAACCCTCTCAGGGTTGAATCTCCTCAGCTTCTGACCAAGCCAATTGAACTGAAGAGTATTAGTAGTTTCGTAGTATTCCCACAATTCAAAAATTTGACTGATCGAGTCTGCACCGATTCTCTGACAGAACATCCCACCCAGGTTCTATTTCTGTAACCCCACGTAATTACGCTGCTAATTCCCTAATCTACACATGTTAGGACACTTAGCATGGTCAATCCACCTAACCTGCCCAGGATGGCACACTGGCATAGTGGTTAGCACTGCTGCCTCACAGCACCAGGGAACCGAGTCACTGTCTGTATGGAGTCTGCACGTTTCCCCCCCGTGTCTGCGTGGGTTTCCTCCGGGTGCTACGCTTTCCCCAACAATCCAAAGATGTGTGGGTTAGGTGGATTGGCCATTCTAAATGCCTCTTAGTGTCCTGGGATGCGTTGTTCAAATGTTAGCAGTGGCAACTTTGTATTTGATGTAATGTGACCAATGGAAACAAGATTTAAGGTTCGGTTGACCAATGGTAAAGCATGGAACCAATGACAGAGTGATATAATAGTCAGCTGACCAGCTGATTCACTCTAAATAAGGAATTATGTAGAATTGTGGAGAGTTTGGGGTGGCCCAGAGCAAGGCCTGGAATTTGGACTAATGAAGTTTCTTTATTAAACCCTTCTTTTGATCTGTAAGTTGGAGTGAGTTTTGTTGTATTTTCATGAGCTGCATTTTGAAGAATTCCTTCTGAAGAAAAATGCGTAAGTTAGAGGGATTAGTGGGGTAAATATGTAGGGTTACAGGGATAGAGGCCTGGTTGGGATTGTTGTCGGTGCAGTCTCGATGGGCCGAACGGCCTCCTCCTGCACTGTAGGGATTCTACGACCCGGAAACCAGAATATCCGGAGGAAACCCACACAGACATGGGGAGAGAATGTGCGAAGTCCACACAGATAGTGACCAGAGACCAGAATTGGACCCTGGCACTGTGAGCAGTACTAACGCACTGTGCTACCGTGCTGCCCCATATTGCAGGAATTAAAATAAACAAACGCTGCTGTGCGCCTGGAAATACTGGGCTCCAAATCGAACACAAAAGTCAAACATGCCCAAGACTTTATTACTAATTCAAGTCTTGTCATAAAGCTTAAAGCTGCAACCCTTGGGAGCAGTAGGAATAACACCGAGCACATATTTATTTTATAGCAAAATAACCAACCTTTTTTCTTCCTCCCTCTTTGTTGTACTAAAGGCCATCTGAAGTCTGGTAGGGAGTGTGATTACAACAGGCCCTTAACTCGACTAATGTGTAAAATCAAAAGTGCAGCCTGAAACTCAGGTCTTCTGTGATCCTGGTAAAGTATTTTGGGAGCATTTCAGGCAGATCTAAGCAGGCGAGGGAGGCTTTAGGTTTACAACACGGGTGCAAAGGATCAGATGAAAGTTAAGATGCCGAAACATTGCTTTAAACGCGGGTATTGTTGGCATGCCTAGCGTTTATTACCCTCCCCAGTTGCTATCTTGAACTGTCAGAGAGTCCCATTCTGTGTCATAAAATCCCTACAGTGCAGAAGGAGGCCATTTGGGTCATCTACGCCGACTACAATCTCACCCAGGCTCTACCCCCATAACCCCACGCTTTTACTCTAGCTAGTCCCCCTGACACTAAGAAGCAATTTAGCATGGCCAGTCCACCTAACTTTGGATTGTAGGAGGAAACTGGAGCACTGGAGGAAACCCACGCAGACATGGGAAGAACATGCAGACTCCACACAGACAGTGACACAAGCCAGGAATCAAACCCAGGTCCCTGGTGCTGCGAGGCAGCAGAGCTAACCCACTGTGCCGTGTAGAGAAGTGCCACTGAATTTCTTTTATAATCAGTTCATGGGACGTGGGCATAGCTGGCTGGGCCAACATTTATTGCCCATCCCTAATTGCCTCTTGAAGGGCAGTTGAGAGTCAACCACATTACTATGGCTCTGAGTCACATATAGGCCAGATCGCGTAAAGATGGCAGGTTTCCTTCCCTAAAGGGACATTAGTGAACCAGATGGATTTTTCTGATAATGGTTTTATGCTCATCAGTAGATTCTTAATTCCAGATATTTTTTATTGATTTCAAATTCCACAATCTGCCATGGGGGGATTCGAACCCAGGTCTCCCAGAACACTAGCTGAGTTTCTCGATTTAATAGACTAGTGATAATACCACTGGGCCATCACCTTCCCCCAATAAATGGTTTGCTCTGCCATTTCAGGGAGCAGATTAGTGTCAACCATATTGGAGTCACACATAGGTGGAGCAATGGAATTCAAAAGAATGAGGAGAGATCTTATAGAAACACATAAGATTATAAAGGGAATAGATAAAATAGAACAGGGAAGTTGTTTCCACTGCTAGGTGAAACCAGAATTAGCGGGGAATGGCTTCAAAATAAGGGGGAGCAGATTTAGGACTGAGTTGAGGAGGAATTTTTTCACACAGAGTTGTGAATCTGTGGAATTCCCTGCCCAGTTGAGGCTACCTCATTGAATGTTTTCAAATCAAGGATAGATAGATTTCTGAACGTAAAGGAATTAAAGGTTATGGTGAGTGGAGCTGAGTTCATGAAAAGATCAGCCAAGATCTTATTGAATGGCGGAGCAGGCTCGAGGGGCCAGATGGTCGAAACCTGCTCCAAGCTCTTATGTTCTTAAGCCTGGGTAAGAACGGCAGGTCTATGTTCTCAAAAGTAGATTAGTTATGTGATTGATGACAAAGCAACAACATTTTGGTTCCAGATTTTTAAATGTAAATTTAACTTCTCAAATGGCTGTCAGTCGATTTTGACCAAGCATTGCCTGGATTGTGAGTCCAGTAATCCAGCACAACGTCAGAGACTAGGAATACTGTGGCGAGTAACTGACTTCCTGACTCCCCAAAGCCTGTCAGCAAGTCAGGCACAAGTCAGGAGTGTGATGGAATACTCCCCACTTGTCTGGATGGGTGCAGTTCCAACAACACTGAGGAAGCTCGACATTATCCAACACTAAGCAGTCCTGTTTGATCGACATGCTAACTATAAACTCTCACTCCCTTCACCACCTACGTTCTGTAGCAACGTTGTGTATCATCTACAAGATGCACTGCAGCAATTCACCAAAGATCCTTAGACAGGTTCAGTGCAAACCCACGACCAATTCCATCTAGAAGGACAAGGGGCAGCAGATAAACAGGGAACACCAAGTTCCCCTCTGAGCCACTCGCCATCCTGACTTGGAAATATATCAGCTGTTCCTTCACAGTTGCTGGGTTAAAAATCCTGGAATTCCCTGCCTCGCAACATTGTGATCAACCCATGTTGATTCAAGAAGGCGGCTCATCACCACCTTCTTAAGGGCAGCTAGGGATGGGCAATAAATGCTGGTACAGCCAGCGACGCCCATGTCCCATGAATGAATAAAAAAATGTAGAAGGAACTGATAAAGACACTTGTGTTATCATAGAGTAATAGAGAGAGGCTGTGGGCCTTGAAGAACTTAATCCAGCAGAACATTAATCCTGATCTTAATGTAATTAGCCAAACTGTGACAATCCTGTTTATATTTTTGCAGAAAAAAGATCCTTAATGTATTTTTTTTTAATATTTTAATTTTATAATCTGTGTATTATCCTACATTTCTGTGACTGAGTGATGGACCATATCATAGGCCTGTTTCCAAAACATTTCTGTCTGGACTCCCTGGCTGTCCACAGCTGTCACGGCCATGGGACGTCACAGTGGTTAGCACTGCTGTCTTACAGCGCCAGGGACCCGGGTTCCTGGTTTGGGTCACTGTCTGTGTGGAGTCTGCACGTTCTCCCTGTGTCTGAGTGGGTTTCCTCCAAGTGCTCTGGTTTCCTTCCACAGTCCAAAAGCTGCCCCTTAGTGTCCAAAAATGTGCATGTTTGGTTGATTGGCCATGCTAAATTGTCCCTTAGTGTCCAAAGAGGTGCAGGCTAGGTGGATTGGCCATGCTAGATTGTCCGTCAGTGTCAGGAGACCACCTAGGGTAAATGCATGGAGTTATAGGTGTAGGCCTGGGTGAGATTGTGTTTGGTACAGACTCGATAGCTGAATGGCCTCCTTCTGCACTGTAGGGATTCTATTACTTTTGAACTTTGTACCCACTTCACCGGATAATATCGAGTGGCACAGTGGGTTAGCACTGTTGTCTCGCATCTCTGGGAACTTAGGTTCAGTTATGGCCTTGGGTCACTGTCTGTGTGGAGTTTGTGTGTTCTCCTCCTCCTCCTCCTCTTCCTACCTCTTCCTCTTCCTACCACCTCCCCCCTCCCAGTGTCCTCCTGGTGGGCATTAGCAGGGTAAATACACGGGGTTACGGGGATACTCTGTCAGAGAGTCAGTGTAGACTCAATGGGCCAAATAGATTCTGTGGCCCTCTCGGGATTCTATGATTCTATTTGAAACACCAGGCTTTTTCTTATAACCCCATTTTCAGCTCAGCAACTTATTGGGTGGGGAAACAGCTGGTAGCAGTGGCATCTTTTCAGTCCACAGTACAGCAAATTAATGCATCAATCAACTGCAGAACAGCCTCCTGGTTCATCAGCTACAGGAAGCATTATTTCTGAAAAGGCAGGAAGAACACACTTAAGACAAACAGGGATAGACAACTGCGGACATGACCATGTCCAATCCCCAATTCATCCCCTGCAAATTGCAGATGTGGCATCTCCCTTCAGGTAGATAGAATTATAGAATCTCTACAGTGCAAAAGAGGCCATTCAATCCGTCAAGTCTATACCAATCACAATCCCACTCAGGCCCCATCCCTGTGACCCCATGTATTTATCCTTTTAATTCCTTTGACACTAAGGGGCAATTTAGCATGGCCAATCCACCTAACCTGCACATCTTTGGACACTAAGAGGCAATTTAGCATGGCCAATCCACCTAACCTACACATCTTTGGAGAATAAGAGGCAATTTAGCATGGCCAATCCATCTAACCAACAAGTCTTTTGGACTGTGGGAGGAAACTTTAGTACCCGGGGGAAACCCATACAGACATGGGGAGAACATGCAGACTCCACACAGACAGTGACCCAAGGCCAGGATTTGATCCCAGGTCATTGGCACTGTGAGGCAGCAGTGCTAACCCACTGTGCCACAGTGCCACCCCACAGAGATGGAGGAACGAATTATTTCACATAGTTCTCATTCACGCGGGGGATTTCAAAATTTCAGACATTTGACATGCAGTATAATTAATAAACGGAAGTTAATTATAACAGCATAAGCCTCAAGTGAGATTAGAACTTTTTCTCATTATAAAATATTGGAATAGATTGTCAGGAAAGGTAGCTTAATGCTCGGTCATTTGATGCTTTAATAAAACTACAGCTTGTATTTATGTAAGACCTTTATCTCATGAAAACACCCCTAGACCTTTCAGAAGAGCATTATCTTATCAAATTTTATATCAAACCACATAAAGAGGTATTAGGACAGATAACCAAAAGGACCATCCACAATGACCCATCCATTGACTTTGTCTAAACTTCCCGCCGGCTCGGCAAAGCATCCAGCATAATCAACGACCTCACGCACCCCAGGCATTCCCTCTTTCACTTTCTTCCTCCGGGAAGAAGATACAAAAGTCTGAGGTCACGTCTCAACCAATTCAAGAACAGCTTTTTCCCTGCTCTGTCAGACTTTTGAATGGACCTACCTCGCATGAGGTTGATCTTTCTCTACACCCTATATATGGCTGTAACACTACATTCTGCACTCTCTCCTTTCCTTCTCTACGAACGGTGTGCTTTGTCTTTAGCTCCAAGAGCTATATCTCATTTCTTCCCGAAATCACACAACGTTTTGGCCTCAACTACTTTCTTTGGAAGTGAATTTCATACATTCACTACCTTCTGGGTGAAGAAATTCCTCCTCACCTCAGTTCTAAAAGGTTCACACTTTTTCCTCAAGCTATGGTTCTGGATTCCATACTACCAGGAGCATTCTTTCTGAATTTACTCTGTTAGAATTTTATAAGTTTCTATGAGATCCCCATTTACTCTTCGAAACTCCAGTGGAATATAATCTTAACCAACTTAATCTTTCCTCATACGACAGACCCGCCATCCCAGGAATCAGCCTGGTAAACCTTCTCTGTACTCCCTCTATAGCAAGGACATCCTTCCTCAGATAAGAAGACCAGAACTGCACACAATACTCCAGGTGTGGTTTCACCAACGCCTGTACAATTGCAGCAAAACATCCCTATTCCTATACTTAAATCCTCTCGCAATGAAGGCCAGCATACCATTTGTCTTCTTTACTGCCTGCTGTACCTGTGCGCATACTTAAAAAAAAATCCTAGTAATTTTGAGTGGTTCGGTGGCAAAGTGGTTCGTGCTGCTACCTCAACGCGCCAGGTTCAATTCCCGTCTTGGGTCACTGTGTGGAGTTTGCACATTCTCCCCTTGTCTGCATGGGTTTCCTCCGGGTGCTCCGGCTTCCTTCCACATTCTGAAAGACGTGCTGGTCAGAGTGCATTGATCCCAACAGGTGCCAAAGTTTGAGGCCTCGGGGAATTTCACAGCAATTCATTGCAGTGATAATGCAAGCCTTACTTGTGACTGATAAATGAACTAACTTTTACCTTCAGCAACTAATTTACAAGGACACCAAGTTCTCACTGAATATCTACGTCTATCAATTTTCAAGTAACAATCAAAAAATCTATAGAATCCTGCAGTGCAGGAGGAGGCCATTTGGACTATCTAGTCTGCACTGACTACAATCCCACCCTGGCCCTATCTCCATAATCCCATGCGTTTACCCTAACTAATTCCCCCTGACATTAAGGGACAATTTAGCACAGCTAAGCCACCTAACCCATACATCTTTGATCACGAAGGGGCAATTTACCATTGCCTGTTATGTAACCTATACATCTTTGGACACTAGGGAGCAATTTAGCATGGCCATTGTACCTTACCCACACATTTTTGGATGCTTAGGGGCAATTTGGCATGGTCAATCCACCCAACCCATACATTTTTGGACACCAAGTGGGAATTTAGCTTGGCCAATCCAACTAACCTGCACATCTTTAGAGTGTGGAAGGAAACTGGATCACCCGGAGGAAACCCACGTAGGCGTGGGAGAACATGCAACCTCCACACAGGTAGTGACCCAAGCTGGGAATTGAACCCAGTTCCCTGACGCCGTGTGGTACAGCAGCGCTAACTTCTGTGCCACTGTGCTGCTGAGGGAAAGATAGGTAGAGAAACAACAGAAAAGTTAACCCATGCAGACACACGGGAGAACGTACAAACTCCACACTGACAGTAAGCCAAGCCGGGAATTGAACCCGGGTCCCTGGTGCTGCAAGTAGCAGTGCTAACCCACTGCACCACCAATTCTTGATAACAAAAATATAAACACAAGTTATATAATTAGGAACATCGGCTGTACACCTCATCAATCCTGTCCCTTCTGATGCCCAGGGAGAATGATGGAATTAAAGAGGCAGTTTTGAGATATTTCAACACTGAAGTGTCACGCAAAAGATCCCTCTCTTGCTGGGTCAGAATATCAGTTAATTCTGCTCTCTGATCGATAAATCTCAGCAGGGGAGCCAATAATGGAAATTGTGCTTGGTTAATCCTCTGGGTGTCCGTACGGCGAGTCTGTCTAACGTTGAACGTTGTTGGTATTCATCTCAAGCCATTTGATTAAGAACTAATTAACAGGAAAAAGAGGAGCATTATTACTTCATCAAAAAATTGTCAGCGTGACTGAACAGATCAGTGCCTGCTCGGCGTAGAGAATGATTGGTGTAGAGGGGAATAACTGTGGCCTGAGTGGCTTTGCCCTTGCAGGTGGTGGGCTTTTACCCCACTCTGATGTGAGTTACAAGTTAAAATCATTGAGTCATAGAATGTCTACAGTGCAGAAGGAGGCCCTTCAGCCCATCAAAACTGCACCGGCCACAATCCCACCCAGGCCCTATTCCCGTAATGCCACACATTTACTCTAACTAATCCCCCTGACACTAAGGTCAATTTAGCATGGCCAATCCACCTAACCCGCACATCCTTGGGCTGTGGGAGGAGGCTGAAACCCACCCAGACACATGGAGAATGTGCAGGCTTCACACAGACTGTGACCTGAGGCTGGAATCAAACTCGGGACCCTGGCGCTGTGAGGCAGCAGTGCTAAGCCACTGTGCCATTAAAACACAGTCTAATTAAAGCAACTAGAACTTGCGTTTCTTTAATGTCGAGTATAAAAGTTGGCAAGTTACGTTAGAGCTGTATAAAACTTTAACTAGGCTGCATTTGGAATATTGCCTGCATTCCTGGACACCAGATTACTAGTAGGATGTGAGTAAATTCATTTATTAGTCATAGCTAAGGCTTACATTAACACAGTACATCTGTACACAGCCAGCTCTCCAGTTGCCCCCTACTGAATGCAGGCTGAGAATCTGACACACCTGCTTTAAATAGGGAGCATGAGGCTCATCATAGAACCTCTACAGCGCAGAAGGGGCCATTTAGCCCATCGGGTCTGCACTGACTCTCTGACAGACTGTCTTAACTATGGATCCTCTCTCCTGCCCTATCCCTGTAGCCTGACACATCTTCCATGGCTAACTATCTAACTACACGTCTTTGGATGCTAAGGGGCAATTTAGCACGGCCAGTCCAGCTAACTCACACATCTTGGGGCTTCCCAGGTGCTTTATGAAAATAATTACCTTTTGGGAGTGTACATTTTGTCTTGTGGGAAAATAATGCAATGAATTTGAGGGCAGAATGTTGGCCAAGGTACCATTATCTTTAAACTGTACTGACAGATTCTTATTTCAGATTATTTGAGATGACACTGCAGTGTTTCTTTAGTGCCGCGCTCAGAATCCCTGGTATTTCACAGTAACTTTGTTGCAGTGTTAATGTAAGCCTTACTTGTGACTAATAAACAAATAAACTTTAAAGTTTATTTTGTACATCGCAGCAGCAAGAAAATAGAGTTGCCCAGGTGAGTTAAATATTACTGTATTAGTAAGCTGAAAGTGGCTTTTTGCATTTCACGTCGTTTAGTAAAGTTTTAAATTTATTGGCCAGAAGTAAGGCTTACATTAACACTGCAACAAAGTTACTGTGAAACTCCCCTAGTCACCTCACTCTGGTGCCTGTTCAGGTCATGCATCCTAACATGACAAAGCACGCCTTTCGGACTGTGGGAGGAAACTGGAGCATCTGGAGGAAATCCACGCAGACACGGGTGGGAAAGAACGTGCAGACTCCACACAGACAGTGAGCCAAGCCTGGGAATTGAACCTGGGTCCCTGGCGCTGTGAGACAGCTGTGCTAACCCACTGTGCTATCTCATTGTAGGGTGAATTTGTAAATTCACATTGTCATTCTCCACTCTGTGTAATGGAGCAGGGGTAAATGAGAAATTCACACTATGTGGGGAACAGTATCACTGAATCTGACATCAGATCAGTTGAACCTGTGTCCCTGGTAAGCCAATGAGCCCTGCTGGCCAGAGCTATTGATCCATGATCTTTTTATTTCCTTTGTAGCTGGAAACTTTTATTTAACCGACTGACCTTGATTGAAGCCAGGAGCTCAGATCTACACACAATCTCACAATGCGGCATACTGCATTATTCTGCACTATGGGGACAACACGATGACACAGTGGGTTAGCACAGCTGCCTCACAGTGCCAGGGACCCAGGTTCAATTCCCCGGCTTAGGATACTGTCTGCGTTGAGTTTGCAAATTCTCCCCCTGTCTTGTGGGTTTCCTCTGAGTGCTCCAGCTTCCTTCCACAGTCTGAAAGATGTGTTGGTTAGAGTGTATTGTATTTAGCATAGCCAACCCACCTAACCCGCACATCTTTGGACTGAGAGGAAACCAGAACACCCGGAGGAAACCCACACAGGCATGAGGAGAATGTGCAAACTCCATCCAGACAGAGACCCAAGCCGGGAATTGAACCCGGGTACCTGACGCTGTCCTTGCCCCTTAATGTCCAAAGACGTGTAGGTTAGGTATATTGGACTTGCTAAATTGACCGGGAGATTAGCAGGTTAAATGCATGAGGTTATGGGGAAAGGGCCTTGATGGGATTGTGGTCAGCACGGATTCGATGGGCAGAATGGTCTTTTTTGGCACTGTAAGGATTCTATTCTATTCAATTCTATTCCAAAAGGGAAGATTGCAGCTGTGTCAGCTCAGCGCTTTGCAATCTTGTAATACAGCATGCCACCCATTCCAGGAGCGTATTAAAAAAAATTACACTGAAACAGCAAAATATTGGTGTTTGGCAGTTTAAGCGCAGCGCTTGTGAAGATGCATTAACTGGTGCTGCAGTGGTGTTGTAAATCTTCAGAGTGGCTTTTAACTTTAGATATCGAACACTGCAAACTTGCCTTTTTTTCTCCATTTTTATCTACTCATTCCAGTAAGGCTCCAGCTTGGCTAATTTACTACTCCCTGAGGAAGTGCAGGGGTGACTTGCAGCACTGAGAGACAGTATTGTAGTGAACGATAAAAGCCAAAAGAACAGGCTCAATGATCCCCATAACAACCTGTAAACCTGCAGCAACCTGTAATGCTCCTGTCTACGTCAATGGGGTAAGAAGTCTCACAATACCAGATTAAAGTCCAACAAGTTTATTTGGTGGAACAAGCTTTCAGAGTTTACTCTGTCACTCATCTGATGAAGGAGCAGTGCTCCGAAAGCTTGTGCCACCAAATAAACCTGTTGGACTTTAACCAGAGTTGTGAGATTTCTTACTGTGCTTACCCAAGTCCAACGCCGGGTAAGATGGCGCCACATCACATCAACAGGGACAAAGTAGAAACGGTCAAAAGCTTTAACTTTTAGGTGTCCAGATCATCAACAACATGTCCTGGCGCCCCTCCCCAAGCTGATACTGTCGTTAACAAAAGCCCACCAATGCCTCTGCTTTCTCAGAAGGAAATTTGGCATGTCCACTACGACTCTTGCCAAGTTTTACAAATGCACCATAGAAAGCATCCTTTCTGGTTGTATCATAGCTTGGTATGGGCTCCTGCTCTGCCCAAGACTGCAAGGATCTACGAAAGGCTGTGAATGTAGCCTAATCTATCACACCATCCATTGACCCTGTCTACACTTGCCTGGAACTTCTTGCCAGGGGGAGGTAGTGCAAATGGAGACCATTATAGGACGTCTGGACAAATACATGAATAGGATAGGAACAGAGGGACATGGTTCCCGGAAGGATAGGGGGAGTTAGTTCGATCAGGCAGCATGATTGATGCAGACTTGGAGGGGCCAAAGGGCCTTTTCCTGTGCTGTAATTTTCTTTGTTCTTTGTTCACGGATGGCCTGAGCATTTTGTTTTACGAAGAGGGGTACATTCTTTAACTTGTGTTGTAAAGCTGCGTCGTATTGTCTATACTTTCCCATCCCCCTCCGCTTGAGTTTACGGGAATCTTCGTGCCTAATCTCGTGATCTGACCTGCGACACAAGTAATCTTATTATTGGAAGGCAGGAATCCCCTTGAGATAGTTTTAATGAGGTACTCTCAGCCCCACTAATGCTAAACATACCATTCAAAGCGGAGGATAATACAGACGGGGTTGTGTGTGCTGAGATAGTGTGGGGTTTTCACTGTTGAACATTCAAGTGTTGCTGTGGTGGTTGCCAGTCATGGTGTGCTATTTAATATGTTTTAACGTGTTGTGAATGAACATCTTTTTTGTGTACAAAGCACAAAAGGGCTGTGTATAGTCAATCTTTGTATATCGCGGGTTTGGTGCAATTACTGTGCTGCGCCTGTATGTGTGTGTCTAAGTGCATTTTATTGACATGCTTTAAATGTTTCTTAATATCTGTGCTGCGACGCAGAATACTTATCATGTTGTGGTGTGGAAGCATAAAAGGAGTCTGTACCCTTTGGTAGAAATGGGAGAAAGAAGGATTTGCCCACAAGGGGAAACACTGGGTCACTTTGAGAGTCTTTTGTTTGATTTGATTTATTATGTATTGGGATACAGTGAACATTGTTGCTTCTTGCATGTGAAACAGACAAACCATACCATTCATAGAGCAGATAGAGGAAAAGGAAGGGAGAGAGTGCAGAATACAGTGTTGCAGTCATAGCTAGGGTGCAGAGAAAGATCAACAAAATAGGTTTTGATTTGATTTATTATTGTGACGTGTATTGGTAAACAGTGAGAAGTATTGTTTATTGCGTGCTATACAGACAAATGATACACCTCATAGAGAAGGAAAGGAGAGAGTGCAGAGTGTAGTGTTACAGTCATAGCTAGGGTGCAGAGAAAGATCAACTTAATACGAGATAGGTTTTGATTTGATTTATTATTGTCACATGTATTGGTATATTAATGAAAGGTTTTTTTTTGTGTGCTATACAGACAAAGCGTACTGTTCATAGAGAAGGAAAGGAGAGAGTGCAGAGTTACAATTACAGCTATGGTATAGAGAAAGATCAGGTTATTGATATGTGTAATGGGATATGTGGAACTCTTTACCGCAGAAGGCTGTGGAAGCCAGGTCATTGAGTATTTTTAAGGCAGAGATTAATAAGGGCAACAGGAGTTATGGGGAAAAGGCAGGAGAATGGGGATGAGAAAAATATCAACCATGATTCAATGACAGAGCAGACTTGATGGACCAACTGGCCTAATTCTGCTCCTATGTTTTATGGTCTTATGGGAGGATGGTACAGTTGGCACAGTGGTTAGCATTGCTGCCTCACAGTGCCAGAGGTCTGGCTTTGATTCCTGGCTTGGGTCATTGTCTGTGTGGAGTTTGCGTGTTCTCCCTGTGTCTATGTGGGTTTCCTTCAGGTGCTCCAGTTTCCTCCCATAGAAGTGCTGGTTAGGGTACATTGACTATGCTAAGTTGCCCCTTAGTGTCCGAATATGTGCAGGTTAGGTGGCTTAGCTATGCTAAATTGCCCCTTAGTGTCCAAAGCTGTTCAGGTTAGTTGGATTAGCTATGTAAATTGCCCCTTTGAGACCAAAGATGTGTGGTTTAGATGGATTGGCCATGCTAAATTGCCCCTTAGTGTCAGGGGATTAGCTAGATGAAATGTGTGCAGTTATGGGGATAAAGTTTGTGTGGGATTGTGGTCGGTGCAGACTCAATGGGCCGAATGTCTCCTTCCGCACCATAGAGATTCTGTGACCTTGTCACGGGCGAATATTCACTGAGGCTGAAGTTCACTTCGGTAATACATAGAAACTTCTTAAAATCAAAAGAAATTAAAGCTAGTTTATGGGCAATGTTTAGAAAGAATCCTGCCCTGGCTTAAAGTGACTTAGAAAGGGAAAAATGGAAAAACACATCACGTTATTTTACGAAAGCAACTGCAAGAGAAGTTTTCAGTTTATTTATTAGTTTCAAGAATAGGCTTACATTAACACTGCAGTGAGGTTACTGTGAAAATCCCTCAGTCACCACACTCCAGCGCCTGTTCGGGTTACACTGAGGGAGAATTTAGCGCCTCAACTTGCACGGCTTTCAAACTATGGGAGGAATCCTGAGTACCTGGAGGAAACCCAGACGGACACGGGGAGCACGTACAGACTTTGTACAGACAGTGATCCAAGCTGGGAATCGAACTCGGGTCCCAGATGCTGTGAGGCAGTAGTGCTAACCACTGTGCCACTGTGCCGCCTCACAGAATAGAACAGAGAAAAACATAATATGATAAAGTGTTAATCCTTGTGAGAGGGGTGTGAAAAAACATTAAGTAAGTTATGATTTTGAATGTGCTTTTCTCACCTATAAGTAAGACTAATCTGTCATTATATTTTGATACCAGTAAGATTAATCCGTCATTATGTTTTGATATGGTTTAATATGTTAATTCCTTGGAGTGTGATGTGTAAAACAACATTAAGCACAAGAACCCAGAAGAGAAAACGTTGGAAAATCTCAGCAGGTCTGGGCAGCATCTGTAAGGAGAGAAAAAGGCGTTTTGAGTCCAGGCGACCCTTTGTCAAAGGCAGAGAAAGTGGGACATATTTATACTGCAGAGGGAGGGAATGAAAGATGAGTTATAGCCATGAGTCTTCCCCCCCCCCAACTCTTTCCCCCAACTTTATCCACCTTTCCTGACCTTTCCTCCCCCTTTGCTTCCCCTTTTTCTCAATTTTACCCCCCTCCCCCTCCACATCTCCCTCTACATCTTCCTTTGTCATAGTTTACCCTCTGATTTCAGCTTCTCTGTCCTTTGGCCATTCACACTTTCTCTTCTCTCTATGGGCTGCCATTAGCAGCCTTTTCCCTTTCTAAAGACATGCAGGTGAGGTGGCTCGACCATGCTAAATTGCCCCTTAGTGTCCAAAGATGTGCGGGTTAGGTGGATTGGCCATGCTAAATTGTCCCTTAGTGTCCAAAGATGTGCAGGTTAGGGTGGATTGGCCATGCTAAATTGTCCCTTAGTGTCCAAAGATGTGTAGGTTAGGTGGATTGGCCATGCTAAATTGCCCCTTAGTGTCCAAAGATGTGCAGTTAGGGTGGATTGGCCATGCTAAATTGTCCCTTAGTGTCCAAAGATGTGCAGGTTAGGTGGCTCGACCACGCTAAATTGCCCTTTAGTTCCCAAAGATGTGCAGGTTAGGGGATTGGCCATGCTAAATTGCCCTTAGTGTCCAAAGATGTGTAGGTTAGGTGGATTGGCCATGCTAAATTGTCCCTTAGTGTCCAAAGATGTGCAGGTTAGGGGGATTGGCCATGCTAAATTGCCCTTAGTGTCCAAAGATGTGCAGGTTAGGGTGGATTGGCCATGCTAAATTGTCCCTTAGTGTCCAAAGATGTGCAGGTTAGGTGGATTGGCCATGCTAAATTGCTCCCAGTGTCAGGGAGATTAGCAGGGTAAATGGGTACTAGAATAGGGCCTAGGCAGGATTGTGGTTGGTGCAGACTAAATGGCATCCTTCTGTACTGTAGGAATTTTATGATATTTCTAAGATATTTATTTCTGTGGCTGTGACATTTTTCATTCCCTCCCCTTGCAGTATAAATATCTCCCACTTTCTCTGCTTTTGACGAAGAGTCATCTGGACTCGAAATGTCAGCTCTTTTCTCTCCTTATAGGTACTGCCAGACCTGCTGAGATTTTTCAGCAGTTTCTCTCTTTTGGTTTCAGATTCCAGCATCGGCAGTAGTTTACTTTTATCAAGCACAATAAACCATTTAACTCCAAAAGTAGGCATTTTTCATACTGCAACCTATACACAGCAATGAGACATAAAGAGGTAATTCAGGTAAAAGAAAAATGCTGTGGGCTTTGGAATCTGAAACAGAAAAGGAAAACACGGCAGGTCTGACAGCACCTGTGGAGAGAGAATAGAGCTAACAGAGCAGCATGGTAGCACGCTGAGATAGCGCTGCTGCTTCACAGCCCCAGGGACCTGGGTTCGATCTCCGGCTTGGGTCACTCTGTGGAGTTTGCATGTTCTATCCCGGTGTCTGTGTGGGTTTCCTCTGGATGTTCTGATTTCCTCCCACATTCCAAACATGAGCAGGTTAGGTTGATTGGCCATGCTAAAATTGCTCCTTAGTGTCTCGAGATACGTAGCTTAGAGGGATTAGTAGGCAAATATGTAGTGATATGGAGGTAGCACCTGGGTGGGATTGTGGTCAGTGCAGACTTGATGGGCCGAATAATCTCTTTCTGCGCTGTAGGGTTTCTGTTTCTATTCTATAAGTGTTTCGAGTCTGGATGACTCTTCATCAGATGTGGAGATGCTGGCATTGGGCTGGGGTGGGCACGGTAAGAGGTCTCACTGCAACAAGTTAAAGTCCAACAGGTTTATTTGGAATCACAACCTTTTGAAGTGCTGTCCTTCATCAGATGAGTGGAGAGGTAGGTTTCACAAACACAGCATATATAGACAGAGACACAATTGCCTGGGCTTGCAAAATCTCACCAACTGTCCTGGCTTGAGACAATTCACACCTCTTTAACCTGTGATTATCCCTCTCTCCACTCACACTATCTGTATCTGTAAAGACTTGATTACCTGTAAAGACTCACATTCCAACCATTATCCTGCCATTGTGTCTGTGTGTATATATGCCATGTTTGTGAAACCTACCTCTCCACTCACCTGAGGAAGGAACAATGCTCTGAAAACTGGTGATTCCAAATAAACTTGTTGGACTTTAACCTTGAGGTGGAAATGCCAGTGTTGGACTGGGGTTGGGCACAATAAGAAATCTCACAACACCAGGTTAAAGTCCAACAGGTTAGAATGCAAGTCTTTACCATTCCAGCAACAATGCCACTGCCTTCTTGTGTTCTGGCCTCTGGAGTGGGACCTGAACTTGCAGCCTCCAAGCCCCAGCACCAGTCAGCAAGGTCAATGGAATATTGAATTACATTGCAGCAGCAGTAAATTGTAGCCAAACTGTTGAAGCTTTAATGAGGTATCAGCTTCTGGCCTGGAGCTGTTAAAAAGTTAGAGGCACGGATAAGAAAAATGTCCCATGAGGGAAAAGGAAACATTGGAGTAATTTTGGTTTTTCAGCTTGCAAGGGAGGCACACACGGGGTGAATATATCACAATTCGGCTTACATCAACACTGCAATGAAGTTACTGTGAAAATCTCTGAGTCACCACATCCTGGCACTTGTTCGGGTTACACTGAAGGAGAATTTACACCCAACCAGCACATCTTTCAGATTGTGGAAGGAAACTGGAGCAATTGAAGGAAACACACGCAGACAGTGATCCAAGCTGGGAATTGAACCCGGGTCCCTGGTACTGTGAGGCACCTAAACACGTCTTTTGGACTGTGGGAGGAAACTGGGAGGAGACACGGGGAGCAAGTGGGGACTCTGTGCAGGCAGTGAGTGGCACGGTGTTAGCACTGCTGCCTCACAGTGCCAGGTACCAGGGTTCGATTCCCAGCTTGGGTCACTGTCTGTGTGGAGTTTGCACATTCTCATGTGTCTGCATGGGTTTCCTCCAGATGCTCCACAATCCAAAAGATGTGCTGGTTAGGTGCAATGGCTGCGCTAGATTCTCCCTGTTTACAGGCATCGGAGTGTAGAGAATAGGGGAGTTTCACAGTAACTTCAATGCGGTGGTAATGTAAGCTTACTTGTGACTGATAAATAAATTTTAACAGTGACCCAAGCTGGGAATCGAACCTGGGGTCCCTGGCGCTGTGAGGCAGTAGCGTTAACCATTGAGCCACCATAAGATAGTAAACGAAAGAGATGAATCTGGAACATTACTTCAGACTAAATTGTGATTATCAGATGGGGAAGCAGGGATTCAAACTGGTTAAAGGTAAAATAGGGGACTGATTGAAGTGATGAAGTGCAGATTAAACCTCTTGCTCACTAAACAAACACTTCAGGAAGAGAGAGGGAGAGAGAGAGAGAACACTGTTCAAACAAGCACTGTGGGAAGAAAGAGTGCCCATTATCCACACAAACACTGCATAATCTCCCTTTAATTATCAATTGTGTTTAATCCAGTTAAAGCCTGTGTGTAATTTTGGTTTCTGTGAAAAGAACATTGAGTTTTATAAAACGTAGTTTCACGAGCAGATTGGCTGGCAATGTGAAATGGAAATGGTGGGGAAAGAATTGACTGATTCATGAGAACATCGCAGAGTAAGAAGCAATCAAATGGTAATGTTTGAAATAAGTTTATTTATTAGAGTCACAAGTAGGCTTTCATTAACACTGCAATGAAGTTACTGTGAAAATCCCCCACGTTGTCACACTGCAGTGCCTGTTCGGGTTACACTGAGGGATAATTTATCACTTAACCACTATGTCTTTGGGACTATAAGAGGAAACCCATGCAGACAGGGGGAGAACGTGCAGACTCTGCACAGACAGTGACCCAAGGCGGGAATCAAATCCGGGTCCCTGGCGCTGTCCCTGGTGTTAACCCACTGTGCCACCCTCTGAAGAGGGGCACAAATTGAATGAACACACATTGGACAGGATTTTGCAATCTCACCTCAATCCAGGACTGTAAAACCCCTCCTGAGGTCAACAGACCTTCCCGTTGTCTGCCCCTCGCCTGCTCCTGCCAGGCAGGTCAGTAAAATTCCAGCGATAAGTCTTTTTCCAAGGCAATGGGAATTGAAAACTAGCAGGCATAGGTTTAAGGTGAGCGAGGAAAGATTTGAAAAGGGACTCGAGCACACAACCTCTTCACAGAGAGGGTGATGGGGATGTGGAATGAGCTATCAGGGAAAGTGATTGAGGTAGTGTGAGAGCAACATTTAAAAACCATTTGGATAAGTACGTGGATGAGAAAGGTTTAGAAGGATAAGACCATAAGATATAGGAACTGGATTAGGCCATTCGGCCCATCAAATCTGCTCCACCAATCGATCATGGCTGATATTTGTCATCTCCATTCTCCTGCCTTTTCCCCATAACTCCTGATCCCCTTATCAATCAAGAACCTATCTATCTCTGTCTTAAAGACACTCAATGACCCGGCCTCCACAGCCTTCTGCAGCAAAGAGTTCCACAGATTCCCCACTCTCTGGCTGAAGAATTTCCTTCTCAACTCAGTTTTAAGGAAGGGTGCCTTCATTCTGACGTTGTGCCCTTGAGTTTTAGTCTTTTCCGCTAGTGAAAACATCCTCACCACTTCCACTCTACCTCGGCCTCTCAATATTCTGTCAGTAAATCTGGGTCAATTGGGACTAGCTGGGAGGCGGCATGAACTAGTTGGGCCGAACGGCCTATTCTTGTGCTGTATTGCCCCATTAATCTATGAGGCAGTGTAGACACAGATGATAGTTAAGGGGTGGTCAAGAGAATAGAGCCATAAATACAAAATTGAACATATGACTTAGAGCAGAGGGCAGGAGAAAGTATTTCACATCAAGGATCAGGAGAAACTGGAATTCATTTAGTGGTCTTGGCAGAAACTATGTAGAAGAGGAAAAAGTGGGGTTGAGGGAACGAGGGATGAAATTAATTACAACTTGTGACGGACGAGTGGTACTTTCGCTGGGCTAATAATCCAGAAACTAATATTTTGGCGACCCAGGTTCAAATCCTGCCATGGCACATGGTGAATTGAATTCAATCCAGTTCCACACAGTTTTGTGCTAATGAGATATGTTATTGATTTGCAAATCTTTTTCACTCTGTTTCTTAACTTGAAAAAATCTGGAGTTAAGAATCTACTGATGACTCATTGTCAGAAAAACCCATCTGGTTCCTTTTAGGGAAGGAAATCTGCCATCTTTACCTGGTCTGGCCTACATGCGATTCAATATGGTTGACTGTCAGTTACCTCTGGAATGACCTGGCAAGCCATTCAGTTTCAAAGGCAACTAGGGATGGGCAACAACTGCTGGCCAGCTATGCCCCATGAATGAATGAAGAAAATGTTTGGGCATACAGAGAGTCGACTGGCTTGTTTTTACGCTGTAACTCCTAGCTAAGTGTCTCTGTGTAAGTATACAGATCGTATAGGGAACAGTCGAGTTGTGTGAACTGTAGAATCATTGACAGCACAAGCCATTCAGCCCATTGAGTCCATGCCAGACCATCATAGAGCAGAAGTCTGTCCCACTTCACATTTTATACCAATCGCTTCCCAAGTTTATTTTCATCAAGTGCCCATCTGACTGTGTGGCATTTGCACATTCTCCCCATATTTGCATGGGTTTCCTCCACAGTTCAAAGATGTGCATGTTTAGGTGGATTAGCCAAGCAAATGCACCTAACCTACACATCTTTGGACACTAAGGGGCAATTTGGCACAGCCAATCCACCCTAACCCGCACATCTTTGGACACTAAAGGGCAATTTGGCACAGCCAATCCATGTAACCAAACATCTTTGGACACTAAAGGGCAATTTGGCACAGCCAATCCACCCTAACCCGCACATCTTTGGAGTGTGGGAGGAAACCAAAACTCCTGGAAGTAAACCCACACAGAAACAATCCAGTTCCACACAGTTTTGTGCTAATGAGATATGTTATTGATTTGCAAATCTTTTTCACTCTATTTCTTAACTTGAAAATATCTTTAGAATGGATGCTGCCTTTGCAATTACAAGCTCAAAGGATGAAGTCTGTTCTTTAGGTTCTGCTTGGTCCGAGGCCATCGTCACCAAGGACAGCCAAATAAGAAATAATGTGTCACTGAGATATTCATCAATGTGTAATCTCAATAGGAAGGCACTACAGCGGCCTACGTTTGCCACAAATCATCTTCGCACTTCTGTGTCAGTGGAGCTATCATTGTTCCAACCGAATGCGCTCTAGATATAAGTGTTGGAACACTCTGATTCGACCACGACTCTCACCAACTTTTACAGATACAACCAGAAAAAATACTTTCTATGGTGTATCACAGCTTGGTCTGGGCTCCTGCTCTGCCCAAGACCACAAGGAACTACAAAAGGTCATGTAGCCCAATCCATCACACAAACCAGCCTCCATTGACCATTGACTCTGTCTACACTTCCTGCTGCCTCGGGAAAAGCAGCCAGCGTAATTAAGGACCCCACGCACCTCGTATTCTCTCTTCCACCTTCTTCCTTTGGGAAATAAATACAAAAATCCAAGGTCACGTACCGACCAACTCAAGAATAGCTTCTTCCCTGCTGCTGTTAGACTTTTGAATGAACTTCCTTTGCACAAAGTTGATCTGCTCTAGGGAACATCGCAACCAGTATAGACATAGCAAGCTCTCACAAACAACAGTACTTTGTTCCTGTACTGTCAATACTGTTGATTATGGTAGCAGGGTAGCACAGTGGTGAGCACTGCCACCTCACAGCAGTGGTTCGATTCCCAGCTTGGGTCACTGTCTGTGAGGAGTGTGCACATTCTTTCCGTGTCTGTATGTCCTCCGGGTGCTTCGGTTTCCTCCCACAGTCCTAAAGATGTGGCTGCTTAGGACGCATTGACCTGAACAGGAGCCGAAATGTAGAGACTAGGGGAATCTCACAATAACTTCACTGCAGTGTTCACGTAACCCTTACTTGCAATAGTAATAGTAAATAGACTTTACTTTGAGTGATAAACATTGACCACTGCAGACCACCAGGGAAAGAGTAGGCATCAAAATGCATCTTGCCCTTGTGTTTTCAAATGTGATGTGGAGGTGCCCGCAGCGGAGATGCTGGGGTGGGCACAGTAAGAATTCTCACAAACGTCGGGTTAAAGTCCCGCAAGTTTATTTGGTAGCACAAGCTTTCGGAGCACTGCTCCTTTATCAGGTGAATTTTTAAATGTCGCATTTCAAGATGTGCCCCGTGCTGTTGTTGGTACAGGCACTAAATTTAATCCTTCAAAGCATCAAAGGTAAACCATTCAGGGAAGCGAAATGAGGTTAAAAAATCAATTTAGAGCGATGAAGGACAAATATTGACCGAGATCCTGAGCAACCTCATGTACTGAAGGGACGGTACAATGCTTGGGAGATGTCACAGTCCGTGGGAAATTCAGAACAATATATGATGAAGTAAACATTTAAAGGAATTGAATGACAACAAATGAACCGTTAAATTTGCTGATGTTTGTGTGATTACAATTAACAAGGCAACTGTGTTCATTAATAAGACAGAAGAGTTGCTGATTGGTGTGGGATTTGATATCTGTGCTTGGGGATGGATGCTCAGGGTCAGATAACTGAGAACTTGCTCTTGACTTGAGTCGCTGCCTCCCCACAAAATGGTTCCTCTGAGTTCTTTTGGTGTCTGGGGCCACGACATCTCCACCTGGGAGAGGCGATTCCAGATCGTCTCTCAATCGATAGGGCAGGCCCACGGTGGCAGTAGTTAGTACTGCTGCCTCACTGCGTCAGTGGGTTAGCTCCTGCTGTCTCGCTGCGACAGGGACTCGGGTTTGATTCCTGGCTTGGGTTGCTGCCTGTGCAGAGTCTGCATGTTCTCCCCGCAGTGTCTGGAGCACCTCTGGTTGCTCCCAGTTTTCTCCCACAGTGGAGTCCTTAATTAAGCAGCCAGCCTCCTATCCAGTGACTCTGTCTACGCTTCCCGCTGCCTTGGGAAAAGCAGCCAGCATAACTAAGGACCCCACGTACTCGGGGTATTCTGTCTTTCACCTTCTTCCATCCGGAAGTCTGAGGTCACGTACCAACCGACTCAAGAACAGCTTCTTCCCTGTTACTGCCAGACTTCCGAATGGACCCATCTTGTAATAAGTTGATCTTTCTCTGCACCCTAACTATGACTGTAACACTACATTCTGCACTCTCTGCTTTCCTTCTCTAAGAACGGTATGCTTTGTGTCTATCACGCACAAGAAACAATACTTTTCGCTGTATCCCAATACATGTGATAAGAATAAAGCAAATCAAACAAGGGTTCAGCAGATCACTTTAAGTTGATCGTGGCACAGAGATGGGTAAGTTAGCTTTTTATTTATCATCTGCAGGTTATAGACTCTGCAATTGGAGCATACAGCCCCTGGATAACTGAATTGTAAATTTTATCGGGATTCAGCTCCAGAATAGGTTGTGAGATAAGTGCAGTTGACCTGATGCAATGTCACGCCAGTGACTCATGGTTGCTAAACAGCTGACTTCTTGCGACGCACACAAAGTTATTTACTGCCACGCAATATAAACAATCATGATAGAACTGACTTTTGTTGCAGCAAGTGGACCATCATGTTTGCTGATGTTTATACAGTTGCAGCTACCAGGCAGGTGTGGGGCAAAGGGAGTGCGGTGAGATGACAAAGAATATTTTTGATCAGTGTTACAACCGCAGAAGGGGTTTTTCCAGCAATAGAAGTCATTGTGACAGGTTCACGAGGATGTGCTTCCTCTGCACTCTTAAAGTGAGAGATGTTTGGTTTCATTGGTCAGAACATTGAATACAGAAGTTGGGACGTCTTGATGAAGTTGTACAAGACATTGTTAAGGCCACACTTGGAATATTATCCAGTTCTGGTCACCCTGTTATAGTTTTAACCACTAAGCTACTCCATATCCCTTACACGTTAAGACTTGCATTCCAACCATTATCTTGTAATGTGCCTGCTATATATGCTATGTTTGTGAAACCCACCTCTCCACTCACCTGATGAAGGAGCAGTGCTCCGAAAGCTCGTGATTCTAAATAACCCTGTTGGACTCTAACCTGGTGGTTGTGAGACTTCTTACTGTCTCTATCCCAGCCCAACACTGACGTCTCCTCATCATGAGGTAGATGGGAATAGAGAGATATGGGCCAAACTCAAGCAATTGGGACTGGTTTAGTGGTTAAAAAAAAAGGACAGTTTGGACAAGTTGGGCTGAAGGGCCTGTTTCCATGCTGTAAAACTCTACGTAACACTGAAGTAAAAACAGAAAATGCTGGAAAATCCCAGTCGGGCCAAGAACATCTGTGGAGAGACAAATACAGCCAAGCTTTCGAGTCAGGATGATCCTCTGTCAGAGTAATGAAGGGTCATCCCGACTTGAAACATTCGCTCTATTCTCTCTCCACAGATGCTGTCAGACCTGCTGAGTTTCTCCAGCAATTTTTGTTTCTTGTTTTAGATACCAGCGCCTACAGCATTTTGCCTTTATAATACTGACGTACAGTGGTAGCAGATCTGAGACTGATGGAAGTACCAAGAGCAATTTAAGCTATTCAGTTTATGGTGTTTTTTCAGAAGTATATCGCTATGAATAAAAGATTCATTCGAAACTTAACAGAACACTGAGAGGTCTCGATGGGGTGGACGTGGAGAGGTTGTTTCCACGAGTGAGAGAGACTAGAACTCGAGGGCAGAACCTCAGAGTGAAGGGATGCTCCTTTAAAACTGAGATAAGGAGGAATTTCTTCAGCCGGAAGGTGATGAATCATAGAAGGAGGCCACTCAGCCCATCAAGTCTGCATCAACCACAATCCCACCCAGGCCCTATCCCCTTAACCCCTCCGAACTTATCCTACTAATCTCCCTACCAATAAGGGGCAGTTGAGCATGGCCAATCCACCTAACCTGCATATCTTTAGACACTAAGGAGCAATTTAGCATGGCCAATCCACCTAACTACACATCTTTAGACACTAAGGAGCAATTTAGCATGGCCAATCCACCCTAACCTGCACATCTTTGGACACTAAGGGGTAATTTAGCATGGCCAATCCACCCTAACCTACACATCTTTGGATACTAAGGGGCAATTTAGCATGGCCAATCTACCCTAACCTACACATCTTTGGACACTAAGGGGCAATTTAGCATGGCCAATTCACCGAATCCACACATCTTTGGACACTAAGAGGCAATTTAGCATGGCCAATCCACCCAATCTGCACATCTTTGGAGTATGGGAGAAAACCAGAGCATTCGGAGGAAACACGGAGAGAGCTTGCAAACTCCACACAGACAGAGACCCAAGGCTGGGATTGAATCTGTGGAACTCATTGCCACAGCCGGAATGGAGGCCAGGTCATTGAGTGTCTTTAAAACAGTGAAAGATAGGTTCTTGATCAATAAGCAGGTCAAAAGTTATGGGGAGACGGCAGGAGAATCATATGCAGTTTATTTATTAGTCACAATTGAGTGGCATGGTGACACAGTGGGTCAGCATTGCTGTATCACAGCTCCAGGGACCCGGGTTCGTTTCCTGTCTTAAGTCACTGTGTCTTAGTGGAGTTTGCACATTCTCATCGTGTTTGTGTGGGTTTCCTCCGGGTGCTCCGGTTTCTTCCCACAGTCCAAAGATGTGTGGATTAGGTGGATTGGCCATGCTAAAAATTTCCCCTTAGAGTCCTGAGATTAGAGAGATTAGTGGGTAAATATGTGGAGATATAGGGGTAGGGTCTGGGTGCGATTGTGATTGGTGCAGACTCGATGAGCCAAGTGGCCTCTTTCTCCACTGTAGGGTTTCTATGACTTGTGTGAAGTAAGGCTTACATTAATACTGCAATGAAGTTCCTGGGAAACTCTCCTGATTGAATGGCGGAGCAGACTTGATGGGCCGAGTGGCCTAATTCTGCTCCTCTAGCTTATGGTCTTATCAATAAGCTGACTGACTCTCTCCATAATTCTAAAATAATGATATATTTTTATTCATTGATGGGATGTGGAGGTCACTGGTAAGGCTTGCACCGATTACCATTCCTTGTTGTCCTTGAGAAGCTGGTGGTCACCCGCCTTCTTGGTGACAATTAAGTATCTTGCTTGGTCATTCTGGTAAGAGCCAGGCATCTCAATGAGGCTTTGGTGTCAGATACGTTACCAGACCGGGTAAGGGCAGCAAATTTCCTGCCCTATAGGACATAAGTGAAGCAGGTGAGGTTTCACCACAGTGTAGGAATGTCATGGTCACATAGTCAATGGAGGATAGCTTTTTATTTATGTAACTAACTGATTTTTAAATCCCCAATTGCCATGGCGCGATTTGAACTCATGTTACACAGAAAATAGCTGCAGGTGTAGGTCATTCGGCCCTTTGAACCTGCACCACCATTCAATTGGACGGCACAGTGACACAGCGCTGCTGCCTCATAGCGCCAGGACCCGGGTTCGATTCCTGGCTTGGGTCACTGTTGTATAGAGTCTGCATGTTCTCCCCCCGTGTCTGCGTGTGTTTCCTCCGGGTGTTCTGCTGGAGACAATGTACATCTCTTTAACTGTGTTTAACCCTCTCTCCATGCACAATGTCTGTACCTTTAAGGGTAGATTACCTGTAAAGTCTCGTATTCCAGCCATTATCTTGTAAATTGAGTTTGTGTCTTTATGTGCCCTTTTTGTGAACAAAACTCCCACTTCCCTGATGAAGGGGCAACGCTCTGAAAGCTAGTGGCTTGTGCTACCAAATAAATCTTTAACCTGGTGTTGTGAGACTTCTTACTATGAATGAGTCCAGGGAACTCTTGGCAGGCTTTTTCACCTCATTATCTGTGGAGGTGACTCACGCCACCTCTAAGAGATGATGATGAATGCAGGGAGTAGCTAGTCCATCAGTCAACTGACCACATGAGGAATGGCACACTCCAACCACTGGCCTACCATCCTGAGAGTGTCAGTTATATCAGGGCAAATGTATTGTTCAGCACAAAGAAACCCATCATCTGACAAATGATCTCTGAAGCAAAGCCCTCTGGCAGTCAAACTGAGGTGTGTATCTTTGGGAAGACAGATTGTAGTAAATATGAAATATCATGAAAAGCTGGCAATATGATCAGGCAACAATATCAAGGCAACATTCGCAATGACATGATCTGATTATTCTAACTAATTGCACGTTCCCAGATAAGTTGGATATTTCAAAGTCAGAATTCATGTCAATTCTTAGAACATTACATGGTGAGAAACATAGGAACTAGGAGCAGGAGTCGGCCATCCGGCCCCTGCTCTGCCATTCAATAAGATCATGGCTGATCTTTTCATGGACTCAGCTCCACTTACCCACCTGCTCACCATAACCCTTAATTCCTTTACTGTGCAAAAATCTATCCATCCTTGTCTTAAAAACATTCAATGAGGTAGCCTCAACTGGGCAGGGAATTCCACAGATTCACAACCCTTTGTGTGAAAAGGTTCCTTCTTAATTCAGTCCGAATTCCACTCCCCTTATTTTGAGGCTATACTCCTTAGTTCTAGTTTCACCCACCAGTGGAAATTCATAATCTTATATGTTTCTATAAGATCTCCTCTCATTCTTCTGAATTCCAATGAGTATAGCCCCAATCTCATTCTCTCCTCATAAGCCAACCATCTCAACTCCAGAATCAACCTAGTGAATCTCCTCTGCACCTCCTCCAGTGTATCCTTGCTCAACTAAGGAGACCAAAAGTGTACATAGTTCTCCAGGTCTAGCCTCTCCACACCTTATACAGCTGCAACATAACCTCACGAGAAAGAAAGATCTTTCATTTATATAGTGCCTTCCATCAGCTCAGGACCTTCCAAAGCACTCTCCAACCAATTAAGTCCTTTTGAAGTGTACTCACTATTGTTTCATGGAATAGATGCCTTGAACAGAGTACAGCGCAGATTTACCGTATTCCAAAAGTTAAATTACAAGGAAAGGTTACACAAGTCCGTAAGATATAGGAGTAGAATTAGGCCACTCGGCCCATTCAGTCATGGCTGATATGCTCCTCATCCCCATTTTCCTGCCTCCTCCCCATAATCCTTCAACTCATTCCCAATTAAAAATCTGTCTAACTCCTCCTGAAATTGATTCACTGTCCCAGCACCCACCGCACTTTGGGGGAGTGAATTCCACAGATTCACATCCCTCAACTCTGTTTTAAATTTGCTGGCCCTTATCCTATGACCTTCATCCTAGAATGTTCCACAAGAGGAAGCATCTGCTCCACATCTACTTTATCCAGATCTTTTATCATCTTGTATCCATCAATTTGATTTCCCCTTATTCTTCTAAATTCCAGAGAGTATCGGCCTCAACTATTCAATCTCTGTTCATATGACAAACCCCTCATCTCTGGAATCAATCTGGTGAACCTCCTCTGAACTGCCTCCAATGTCACTACATCTTTCCTCAAATAAAGGAACCAAAACTGTGCACAGTACTCTCAGTGCAGCCTCACCGATGCATTGTATAATTGCAACTGGAGGGGAGATGATGGCCCAATGGTATTATTGCTAGGTTATTAATCAGCTACTGTTTTGAGGGACCCAGGTTCAAATCTTGCCATGGCAGTTGGTGAAATCTGAATTCAATAAAAAATATCTGGAATTAAGAATCTACTGATGACTCATTGTTGGAAAAACCCATCTGGTTTACTAATATCCTTTGGGGAAGGAAATCTGCCGTCTTTATGTGACTCCAGAATATGGTTAACTCTCAGCTGCCCTCTGAAATGCCCTAGCAAGGTACTCAGTTTAAGGACAACTTGGGTGGGCAATAAATGCTGGCCAGCCAGTGACGTCCATGTCCCAGGGATGAATTAAAAAAAACAAGACTTCCTTACCTTTATATTCTATTCCTTTAGCTCTAAATGCTAACATCCCATTGGCTTTCTTTATTATCTGCTATGCCTGCATGCTAGTTTACCATGACTGTGAACAAGGACACCCAGATCCCTCCGCACTGAGATATCCCAAAGCCTCTTCCTATTTAGATAATAAGTCACTTTTCTGATTATAGAGACATAGAAGATCGGAGCAGAAGGAGGCCATTCGGCTCTTTGGGCCTACACCGCTATTCATCACCATCCAACTCAATTGCCTAACCCTGCTTTCTCCAAAATGCACGCCCTCACATTTACCCACGTTAAACTCCATCTGCTACATTTTGGCCCGCTCTCCTAACATACCTATAACCAGTTGTAAGGTTCCTTACTTCCTCATTGCAACTTACTTCAGGCTGTATTCCCTGAAATTGAGAAAATTAAGGGACGTTTTCAAGATATTACGATGGGGTAGAGAGAGAAAGAGAAAGGTCTACCTGTGCTGGGGTTGGTTGGGGGACTCTTAAGATTTGGGGACCTTTGAGGTGTGGAATGACAAAAGCAACAGTGTACTCTCACAGTGGGCTGGCAATTTGGGACTCTCGTCTGCAAATGGTGAGATAAGTTGTTCATTTTAACTCCGAGACCGATCGATCTTTTTTTTCCCTACCCAGTGCAATTAAGGGATGTGAAGCAAAGGCTGTGTAGGGTTAGGTCACATCGGGGTTATGATCTCACCAAGTGGCAAAGGAAACAGTCTCAAGGGGTTACCCTCCCAGCCTTTGAAAACACATTTCCCAAAACACCCAGGGTGTTTGAGGGATGAATCCAGGCCCATATTCCGAATATCACCAGACAGCTTGAATAATAAAACTCATTAAATAGTCTGAGCAATGCGCCGGAATACAATTAAGCAATCAGTAAGTTGATTCCGCACGGCCTGGCCTCCGGTTGATCACAAGGCAGCGAACAGAATGCTGCCTTCTGTTTTTCAATTGTCAGAATTAAAGTGGTAGCCTGCCGTCCTCGCGTTCAGTTGCTATTGTGTCGGGCAACAAATTATATATGCAGATCAACAATGGGCAAAGATGTGGAACTAAAGCAGTTCACAATGTTGATTTCTTCATTGAATCCCTACAATGCAGAAGGAAGGCTATTAAGCCCATTGAGTCTGTACTGACCACAATCCCACCCAGGCTCTATTCCCCGTAACCCCACACATTTACCCTCTAATCCCTCTGACGCTCAGGGGCAATTTAGCATGGCCAATCCACCTTACCCACATATTTTTGGACACTAAGGACCAATTTACCACGGCTAAACCACCTAACCTGCACATCTTGGAACGCTAAGAGGCATGGCCAATTCACTTAACCTGCACATTTATTTTTGAACTCTAAGGGCAATTTAGCATGGCCAGTCTACCTAACCCACACGTCTTAGGACACTGAGAGGCAATTTCGCATAGCCATTTTATTAATCTGCACATCTTTGGACTGTGGGAGGAAACCAGAGCACCCAGAATGAACCCATGTAGACACGGGGAGAACATGCAGACTCCACAGAGATAGTGATCCAAGCCGGGAATTGAACCTGGGTAGCTGGTGCTGCGAGGCAGTGATGCTAACCATTGTGTCACCGTGCCGGTCTTCTTTCTTTCCCGAAGCTCGGCTACTGAAGTCTATCTTTAAACAGCAGACATTAAAAATTGGGGCAATGAATTCCATAACACAGTTGTCAGTTTGCCTCCATCTGCAGTTTAAAGAATGTAGCTTTTTCTCTGCACTGTTGGAGGATAGGGAAAATTAAACACGTTTGTTATCTAGATGGATCTCTTCCTGGACTATCAATGCATCTCACTTACAGAAACCATAAGGGTGGGTGGAGTGACAAACAGGATTGTCGCACTAAGAGTTTGTGATTGAGTTCTCTTATTAAATATCACTATCAACAGTTTACGTTTATAGAGTGCTTTGATGAAGAATGTCCTAAGGCGTTTGGCAAAGACGTGGGGAGGCAATGGCCTCGTGCTGTTATTGCTAAGCTATTAATCCAGAAACTCAGCTAAATCTCTGGGGGATCCGGGTTCGAATACCGCCACAGCAGGTGATGGAATTTAGTTTCCCACAAAAAAAAGTCTGGAATTAAGTGTCTACTGATGACCCATTTTCAGAAAAACCCATCTGGTTCCCTTTAGGAAAGGAAATCGCCACCCTTACCCGGTCTGGCTACATTGTGACTCAACAATGTGGTTGACTCTCAAATGCCCTCCAAGGGATGGGCAATAAGTGCTGGCCCAGCCCATGTCACACGCATGAGTATGAAAAAAGTCCTATCAAGCCAAAGGAGAAGATATTAGGAGGAATAACTAGAAGCTGGATCAGAAGGAAGGAGCAAGGCCACAAAGGGGAATTAAATTGAAGGACTGTGATGCATTGGCAGGATGAAACTGACAGCAGAGAGTTGGAATAAACACTTTGGAGGGGACAAAGGCGTGGTCGAGTGTTTTAGCCGCTGCTGCGGGGAGATGGGAGTGATGACAAGGAATGTTATGGAGGAAGAAGTAATTGGAAGCTCAACTTGAGATTAAATGATGTGGACTAAATTAGGTGGTGTTGGACTGAGGTGGGCAGAGTAAGAAGTCTCACAACACCAGGTTAAAGTCCGCCAAGTTTATTTGGAATCACAAGCTTTCGGAGCGCTGCTCCTTCATTAGGTGAGTGGGGAGGTGGGTTTCACAAACATGGCACATGTAGACACAGACACAGTTGCAAGATAATGGTTGGAATGTGAGTCTTTACAGGTACAATCAGGGCGAGTGGAGAGAGGGTTAATCACAGGTTAAAGAGGTGTGAATTATCTCAACCCAGAACAGTTAGTAGGATTTTTGTAATCAGTCAAGGGCATTCAGCCTCTGATCTTCGGCCTTGAAGACACTTAACAATGCAGAATCGCCGAGCAGAAACTGATAGCAAAGTTGGGCACACATGAGGACAGCCTCAACCGGGATTTTGGGTTTATGTCAAACGATCTGTAATCCCTCCCATTTGGCCTGGGCCTGTAAAATCCCACTAACTGTCCTGGCTTGAGACAATTCACACCTCTTTAACTTGTGCTTAATCACCTCCCCATTCACACTGTCTGTACCTGTAAAGACTTGATTACCTGTGAAGACTCGCATTCCAACCATTATCTTGCAATTGTGTCTATGTCTATATATGCTGTGTTTGTGAAACCTACCTCTCCACTCACCTGATGAAGGAGCAGCGCTCTGAAAGCTCATGATTCCAAATAAGTCTGTTGGACTTTAACCTGAAGTTGTGAGACTTTTTACTGAGGTTAAATGAGGGAAGCTGGAAACAGCATTATTCGGCTAAGGTGAGCCCTGGGGAAGGGAACAGAATTGATGACAAAAGTATGGAGATGACAGTGGTTGCTTCGCCGGAGGACATAGTTCATTGAAGACTGAATGTTGACGAGCAATCTGTTGATACAGAAACAGTGGAGAGTGGAGTGAGCAGATACAGAGATGGAGCTTTGTCTGTCAGTGTATATCTGGGAGCTGATCTATTGTACTCGCAGCATCAGGGACCTGGGTTCGATTCCTGGCTTGGGTCACAGTCTGTGTGGAGTTTGCAAATTCGCCCCATGTTTGCGTCGTTTTCCTCCGGGTACTTCAGTTTCCTCCCAAAGATGTGTAGGTTAGGTGGATTGGCCATGCTAAATTGTCCCTTAGTGTCCAAAGATGTGTAGGTTAGGTGGATTGGCCATGCTAAATTGCCCCTTAGTGTCCAAAGATGTGTAGGTTAGGTGGATTGGCCATGCTAAATTGCCCCTTAGTGTCCAAAGATGTGTAGGTTAGGTGGATTGGCCATGCTAAATTGCCCCTTAGTGTCCAAGATGGTTGTGGATTGTGTTTGTTATGTTGTGCAGGTTAGTGTTTGGCCATGCTAAATTGCCCCTTAGTGTCTGGGGGATTAGCAGGATAAATGCATAGTGTTATGGGAATAGGACCCAGGTGGGATTCTGACCGGTGCAGACTCAATGGGCTGAACGGCCATCTTCTGCGCTGTAGGGATTGTGATTTTACCTATGATTGAATGGCGGAGCAGACTTGGTGGGTTGAATGGCCTGATTCTGCTCCTAAAAACTATATAATCAGGAGATGAATTTTACTTCTAACCTGATGAGTAGCAGGCCAGCTAGGATTGAAAACTGTTCAATTCTCACACTGATACCAGAATAAAAATTTTTTCGGGGATTAAGAAAAAGTTGTCACTTGTGAATAATTTAGTCAGCATCAAATGTGAAAACTAAGAAAAAAATGTGTTTGACACAGTGACAGCAAATCCTTTACAACATCTGCTTGAAATATCTTGTCTTCAGTCAGTTAGACACTGCGATGATGCAGGAACAGTCAACAAATTCCCTCAGTTGACTTGCGTTTCAAAGCAAATCATGTTGGCGTTCTCTTCGAACTCCCCTTGATCGGGTGCATGGAGGAAGTGCGCCATGCGCAGCAACAGAAATATATTCATGTCACCGTGTTTCAGAAGGCAGGACAGACAGATGGCTCTGGCGATGAGTGCCTGAAAAGGGAGCTTTGAGAGTCAGGATTGATGTCTGTTGCTGCACGGTGGCACAGTTAACACTGCTTCCTCACAGTTCCAGGGACCCAGGTTTGATTCCTGCCTTGGGTCTGAAAGATGTGCAGGTTAGGGTGGATTGGCTGTGCTAAGTTGTCCCTTAGTGTCCAAAGATGTGCAGGTTAGGGGGGATTGGCCATGCTAAATTGCCCTTAGTGTCCAAAGATGTGCAGGTTAGGTGGATTGGCCATGCTAAATTGCCCTTAGTGTCCAAAGATGTGCAGGTTAGGGTGGATTGGCCATGCTAAATTGCCCCTTAGTGTCCAAAGATGTGCAGGTTAGGTGGATTGGCCATGCTAAATTGTCCCTTAGGATCCAGAGATGTGCAGGTTAGGTGGATTGGCCATGCTAAATTGTCCCTTAGTGTCCAAAGATGTGCAGGTTAGGTGGATTGGCCATGCTAAATTGTCCCTTAGTGTCCAAAGATGTGCAGGTTAGGTGGATTGGCCATGCTAAATGTCCCTTAGTGTCCAAAGATGTGCAGGTTAGTGATTGCCATGCTAAATTGCCCCTTAGGATCCAGAGATGTGCAGGTTAGGTGGATTGGCCATGCTAAATTGTCCCTTAGTGTCCAAAGATGTGCAGGTTAGGTGGATTGGCCATGCTAAATTGCCCTAGTGTCCAAAGATGTGCAGGTTAGGTGGATTGGCCATGCTAAATTGTCCCTTAGTGTCCAGAGATGTGCAGGTTAGGTGGATTGGCCATGCTAAATTTCCATTAATGTCCAAAGATGTGCAGGTTAGGTGGATTGGCCGTGCTAATTGTCCTTAGTGTCCAGATGTGCAGGTTAGGTGGATTGGCCATGCTAAATTGTCCTTAGTGTCCAAAGATGTGCAGGTTAGGGTGGATTGGCCATGCTAAATTGCCCCTTAGGATCCAAGATGTGCAGGTTAGGTGGATTGGCCATGCTAAATTGTCCCTTAGTGTCCAAAGATGTGTAGGTTAGTGATTGGCCATGCTAAATTGTCCCTTAGTGTCCAGAGATGTGCAGGTTAGGTGGATTGGCCATGCTAAATTGTCCCTTAGTGTCCAGAGATGTGCAGGTTAGGTGGATTGGCCATGCTAAATTGCCCTTAGTGTTCCAAAGATGTGCAGGTTTAGGGTGGATTGGCCATGCTAAATTGTCCCTTAGTGTCCAAGAATGTGCAGGTTAGGTGGATTGGCGATGCTAAATTGCCCCTTAGTGTCCAAAGATGTGCAGGTTAGGTGGATTGGCCATGCTAAATTGTCCCTTAGTGTCCAAAGATGTGCAGGTTAGGTGGATTGGCCATGCTAAATTGATCCTAGTCTCAGGGGGAATGTCGCAGTAAAAATATGGGGTTATGGGGCTCAGGCCTGAGTGCGATTGTGGTCGGGACAGACCTGATGGGCCATATAACCTCCTCCTGCGCTGTAGGAATTCTATGAGAAGTAGACCAACAAAAAAAAAGTTCATATTGTCATTATGCAGAAATGCTGACACTGGACTGGGTGGTCACAGTAAGAAATCTCATAAGTTCATAAGATATAGGAACAGAATGAGGCCATTTGGTCCATCGAGTCTGCTCCACCATTTGATCATGTCTGATATCCCCAATTTCCTATCTTATTCCCATAACCCTTCAACCCATTCCCAATGAAAAATCTGTCGAACTCCTCCTTAAATTTACTCACTGTCCCAGCACCCACTGCATTTGGGGGAAGTGAATTCCGCAGGTTAAGTCTCACGGCACCAGGTTAAAGTCCAACAGGTTAATTTGCAATCACGAACTTTCAGAGCGCTGCTCCTTTGTCGGGTAACATTAGGTAACCATATAAATGTCACAGTGCAGAATGAGACCATTCAGCCCTTCAACTCTACATCGACAACAGTTCCATCCCAGGCTCTATCCCCACAGCGCCACACATTTACCCTATTAACCCCTTTAACCTACACATCCCAGGACACTAAGGGGCAATTTAGCATGGCAAATCCACCTAAACTATACATTTTTGGACACTAAGAGGCAATTTAGCATGGTCAATCCACATAACCAGCATGTCTTTCGGATTGTGGGAGGAAACCGGAGCACCTGGAGGAAACCCATGCAGACACGAGGAGAACGTGCAAAGTCCATGCAGACAGTGACCAAAGACGGAATGGAACTTGGGTCCCTGGTGCTGTGAGGCAGTAGTTCTAACACTGCCACCATTCTGCCCAAATTGGGGTGTATACAAAATTACATTGGTCGCAATCTCACTGACTCTGTTTCCCCCCGCCCCCCCACCTCAAATAGTGAGAATCTTACTTCTGTCCAAATATGTGACAGTGTCATAAGATTGCGTTATAACAGGCCTGAAGCTCTCTCGTTTTCTCTCTCATTCAGCACTCAGAGTTTTTATTTGTGAGATTGCCACCATGATGCTGAATTTTTGATTTCCAAGTGCAAACCATTTCTCGGTGGCGCCACCGTTGACCCTACAATGTGAACGTTGTGTTATTTTTAGCCGTATTTCCATAGATCAACTGCATTTTCGTTGAACCTGAATAGGTGGTGTTGCAACCTCTCTAACGAGTGCACAGCAACATTCACACACACACACCACGTGGGCTGATGGTTGTGACATTTAATTACCCACCAGAGCGGGTAGAAGTTTATGATGCGGCTGCACGCTTTTGTTCCTAATCAAGGAATGGGGCACGGTGGGCAGAGAGGCCATGGTAATTGGCATCTACTCTTAATTGCAATACAGATTTTTTAAAAAGTCAAAGGCGGATCAATTCAGAGACATCTCCTTGCTTTCCTTTCAACCAGTTTTCTTTCCTGCTCTGAATGGTGCTGATTAATACCGAGTTACAAAAGTGACACTAACTCCCAACTCTCCCTGGTACATCTACTCCATAACTTTCACTGTGGCATGGTGACACAGCGGTAAGTGCTGCAAGGGTCTCGGCTTCAATCTCCTGCTTCGGTAACTGTCTGTGCGGAGTCTGCACCTTGTCTTCCTATCCTCTGGATGCTCAGGTTTCCTTCCATTGTCCAAAAGATGTATAGGTTAGGTGGATTGGCTATGCTAAATTGCCTCTTGGTGTCCAACACTGTGTAAGTTAGGTGGATCGGCCATGCTAAATTGCCCCTTGGTGACTCAAGATGTGTAGGTTAGGTGGATTGGCCATACTAAATTGCCCCTTAGTGTTCAAAGATGTGCAGGTTAGGTGGATTGGCCATGCTAAGTTGCCCCTTAGTGTCCAGTGATATACAGGTTAGGTGGATTGGCCATGCTAAATTGCCCCTTAGTGTCCAGTGATATACAGGTTAGGTGGATTGGCCATGCTAAGTTGCCCCTTAGTGTCCAGTGATATACAGGTTAGGTGGATTGGCCATGCTAAGTTGTCCCTTAGTGTCCAGTGATATACAGGTTAGGTGGATTGGCCATGCTAAATTGCCCCTTAGTGTACCCAAACAGGTGCCAGGGACCTGCGTGTGATTCCTTTCTAGGGTCAGTGTCTGTGTGGAGTTTGCACGTTTTCCCCGTGTCTGTGTGGGTTTCCTGCTCCAGTTTCCCCCAACAGTCCGAAAGGCGTGCCAGTCAGGTGCTAAATTCTCCCTCAGTGTTAGCCGAACAGGTGCCTTGGAATTGGCGACTAGGGGATTTTAACAGCAACTTCATTGTTATGTTAATGTAAGTTTACGAATGAATAAACTTGAACTTTTAATACTTAGCCTTTCATTATAAAATTAACAATGGAACCTGTTTGCAAATGTACCTGACTGAGCGAAGCTGAACTCGTCTTCCAGTTCATGCCCTTCGCTATAAAGCTGGATTATCCAAATCTAAACTGGCAAATCCAAACCGGCATTTCACTGTAATTATATTATTGGATTCAGCTGGGCTTTCTTCGTATTCAGATATCAGAGACTGAAACATGAAGATGTTCTGCGCCAGTGTCAACTGGAAAGGAGCTTGGGTGCGAGAGTAAATGTGGAGGAAATTAGAGATTGACGATGTCCAATAAGAGATCTCGGCAATGAATTGATAACTGCTGAGCCGCAGCCAGCGATGGACAAGCCATGCTCATTACTAACGCTAAGGTAGTAGCTCACAGGGAATTTTCTGTGAACCACAAGGTTTCACATCTATTGGGCTGGGTGAAGAGAGGCAGGCTGTGCTTGGATAAACTTCCGGCAGCTAAAATCCCTCTTAGCAAGTACACCTGAAGGTCCTTGCTGTTCTTAAGTGGAACTCTCTCCTGGAGAAAGCTGTTGGATGGCAGTTCGTTAGACATGTCCAAGAGAGAGCTGGATGTGGCCCTTGCGGCTGATTGGGAACAAGGGAGTATCATGAGATTAGATTGGATTTGATTTATTATTCACATACAGTGAAAAGTATTGTTTCTTTTGTGCTGTACAGACAAAGCATACCGTTGATAGAGAAGGAAAGGAGAATGTGCAGAACGTAGTGTTACAGTCATAGCTAGGGTGTAGCGAAAGATCAAATTAATGTGAGATTTGATTTGATTTGATTTATTATTGGCACATGTATTGGGATTCAGTGAAAAGCATTGTTTCTTGCGTGCTATCCAGACAAAGCAGACCATTCATAGAGAAGGAAAGGAGGGAGTGCAGAATGTAGTGTTACAGTCATAGCTAGGGTGTAAAGAAAGATCAACTTAATATTTGATTTGATTTATTATTGCCACATGTATTGAGATACAATGAAAAGTATTGTTTTTTTGTGTGCTGTACAGACAAATTTACTGTTCATAGAGATGGAAAGGAGAGTGTGCAGAAGGTAGTGTTACAGTTATAGCTAGGGTGTAGAGAAATATCAACTTAATGTGAGGTAGGTCCATTCAAAAGTCTGACACCAGCAGGGAAGAAGCTGTTCTTGAGTCACTTAGTGCGTGACTTTGGACTTTTGTATCTTCTTCCTGAAGGATGAAGGTGGAAGAGAGAATGTCAGGGTGCATGAGGTCCTTAATTATACTGGCTGCTTTTCCCAAGGCACTGGGAAGTGTAGACAGAGTCAATGGATGGGAGACTGGAGAGAAAGCAGGGTAGTGCATGATCGGCCATGATAATATTGAATGGTGGTCTAGGCTTGAAGGGCCAAATGGCCTACTTCTGCACCTATTTTCTATGTGTCATAAGTAGGCTTACATTAAAGCAGTAATGAAGGTACTGTGAAAATCCCCCTATCGCCATTCAATCCTAACCTATACCTTTTTGTACTGGGAGGAAACTGGAGTACCTGGAGGAAACCCACGCAGACACAAGGAAGACAGATTGTGCATAAACAGTGACCCAAGCAGGGAATTGAACCCTTGTCCCTGGCATTGTGAGGCACAGTGCTAACCACTGTGTCACTCCATTGTTGTTAGTCAGTAAAGAAAATATGTGAGATAAAATATATTAATGAATTTTCTCTTTTAGCTATCTTACAGCAAAACAAAAGAGACAGAATGTCATGGAATCATAGAATCACAGAAAGTCTACAGTGCAGAAGGAGCCCCGTTGAGCCTATCGAGAGTGCACTGACCACAATTCCACCCATTTTCTATCCCTGTACCCTGTATACTTAACCTGCTAATTCCTCTAACCTCATATCCCGAAACACTAAGGGGCAAGTTATCATGGCCAATCCAAAGAGTAATTTAGCATGGACAATCCCCCTAACCTGCACATTTTTAGATACTAAGATGCAATTTAGCATGGCCAATCCACCTAACTTGCACATCTTTGGACATTAAGTGGCAATTTAACATGGTCTACACACTGAACCTGCTCATCTGTGAACACCGAGGGACAATTTAGCATGGCCAATCCACCCAACCTGTACATCTTTGGACACTAAGGGACAATTTAGCACGGCCAATCCACCCTAACCTGCACATCTTTGGACACTAAGGGACAATTTAGCATGGCCAATCCACCCAACCTGTACATCTTTGGACACTAAGGGACAATTTAGCATGGCCAATCCACCTAACCTGTACATCTTTGGACACTAAGGGACAATTTAGCATGGCCAATTCACCCAACCTGTACATCTTTGGACACTAAGGGACAATTTAGCATGGGCAATTCATATAATTCACACATCTGTGGACCCCAAAGATTAATTTAGCATGACCAGTCTACCTAATCTGCACATCTTTGGAGTGTGGGCAGAAATCGGAGCCCCCGGAGGAAACAAGGGTTCAATTCCCTGCTTGGGTCACTATCTGTGCACAATCTCTTTTCCCTGTGTCTGCATGGGTTTCCGCCAGGTACTCCGGTTTCCTCCCAGTCCAAAAAGGTGTAGGTTAGGATTGAATGGCAATTGGGGGATTTTCACAGTAACTTAATTGCCACCTTATTATAAGCCTACTTGTGACACCCACGGGGAGAACATGCACACCCCACCTAACGGTGCTACCTGGAAGAACCAGCTAGGACAACATTTTTCTGCAGTTTAGCTGTTTATTAGCACAGACTAAAGCTTCAGGTAGCCCAGGTTTTGAGCATCAAGCCAATTTCTCCCCCCTTAGGGTTTTGTAAAGTGATTTCTAGTGCCATGTTCAATGAAGCTTTCGCACTGAACATACAGTCGGGTTTATGTCTAAAGCCCTGTCGTGGTGCGCTTTAAATAGACAATAATGGATCGCTGGGAATGATTAAATACCACTAATCTGATTGAAGCAATCACCTGAAGGCCAGATGAGATTACAGCTTTCAAAATCGCTCCAGGGTATTTTTTAAGGAAAGGAAAAACATGCATCATAAACTTTGTTAGATTGATCTAAAGGCCTGGGTTTTGTGGTGCTAACGACGGTAATACTGGCAGCATTCAGTTTCATTACTGCTCTGCAACTGGAAGAAGTCTCACAATACCGGCTTCCGCTCACCTGATGAAAGAGCAGTGCTCCGAAAGCCCAAATAAAGTTGGGATTTTAACCTGATGTTTTGTGAGACTTCTTACAGTATCCACCCCAGTCTAACATTAAGGTATCTTCACATTAAGTGTCTTCACATTAAGGTACGTCTTAAAGTCTCATGTCCTTGTACATATTCCTTAAAGCTACAGGATACTCAATTAACAGGACATATCCGGGCTCCTAACGTGAGTCTTAGTATCCCTATAGTGCCGAAAGAGGCCATTCGGGCCATTAAGTCTGCACCGACCACAATCTCGTCTAGGGCCTATCCCTGTAACCCCACACAATTAACCTGCCAATCCCTCTAGCACAAGGGGCAATTTAGCATGGCCAATCCACCTAACCTGCACATCTTGGGCACTAAGGGTCAATTTAGCATGGTCAATCCACCTAACCGGCACATCTTGGACACTAAGGAGCAATTTAGCATGGCCAATCCACCTAACCTGCACATCTTGGGCACTAAGGGGCAATTTAGCATGGCCAATCCACCCAACTTGCACATCTTGGGCACTAAAGGGCAATTTAGCATGGCCAATCCACCTAACCTGCACATCTTGGGCACTAAGGGGCAATTTAGCATAGCCAATCCACCTAACCTACACATCTTGGACACTAAGGGGCAATTTAGCATGGCCAATCCACCTAACCTGCACATCTTGGGCACTAAGGGGCAATTTAGCACGGCCAATGTAAAGTGTAGGGAATCTCTGAAATTCTCTGCCCATTGAAGTGGTGGAGGCTACCACGTTGAATATCTTTAAGTCACAGATAGATAGATTTCTGATTGTTAAGGGAATTAAGGGTTATGGGGAACAGGCGGGTGAATGGAACTGAACCACTTTTCAGATCAGCCATGATCTTATTGAATGACGTGACAGGCCTACTCCTGCTCTATTTCTTATATTCTTATGTTCTTAATCCACTTAAACTGCACATCTTGGACATTAGGTTAGGGACAATTTAGCATGGCCAATCCACCTAACCCGCACATCTTTGGACATTAAGGGACAATTTAGCATGGCCAATCCACCTAACCTGCACATCTTTGGACATTAAGGGACAATTTAGCATGGCCAATCCACCCTAACCTGCACATCTTTGGACACTAAGGGTTGCACTCTTTGGACTAAGGGCAATTTAGCATGGCCAATCCACCCTAACCTGCACACCTTTGGATCCTAAGGGGCAATTTAGCATGGCCAATCCACCCTAACCTGCACACCTTTGGATCCTAAGGGGCAATTTAGCATGGCCAATTCACTTAATCTGCAGGGTAGGAAACCGGAGCACGCAGAGAAAACCCATGCAGACACAGGGGGAGGAGAACGTGCAAACTCCACACAGACAGTGACTCAACTAAGAATTGAACCCAGGTCCCTGATGTTGTGAGGCAGCAATGCTAAGCAGTGTGCCACCATGCCGCCCCAAGTGCCTGGATCATCTGTAGTGGAAACATGGGATTTTGTTTTTACTTAACATCCATTCCAAGCACTTGAAGTTCATGAGTATTTTGGGCTTTGTTTTGAATAAGTCTTTCACTAGAATGTTTGTTTATTGCTTATTTGAATGTAGTTATGTCTCAAATACATATTTACACATTTCGAGCTTCCTCTGTGCTTTGCCTACCTACCTGCAGGTGGTCCCGAGCCATAGATATTAACTGAGCCCTTTGTCTTGAGCAATTTTTTGTGTGTGTGTGTGTGAAGAGAATGTGTGCATGTATGTGTGAGTCAGAGAGAGTGTATGAGTCAAAGAGAGAGAGAGTGTGTCAGAGGGAGAATGTATGTGTGTGAGTCAGAGAGAGTGTATGAGTCAAAGAGAGAGAGAGTGTGTCAGAGGGAGAATGTATGTGTGTGAGTCAGAGAGAGTGTGCGTGTGTGTGAATGTGTTTTTGAGAGTGCGTGTGTGTGCTTATGACTGTGAATGTATGTGTGTGTGAGTGAGAGGGATTGTGTATGTGTGTGAGTCAGAGAGAGTGTGTCATTGTGAGTGTGAGAGAGAAAGTATGTGTGAGTGTATGTATGTGAGAGAGAGAGTGTATATATGTGAGTTTGTGTGTGTGTGAGAGAAAGTGTGTGAATTGTATTTGTGTGAGTGTGTGTGTGTATGAATACGTGTGTGTAAGAGAGAGTGTATGTGCATGAATGTGTGTTTGAGTGTGTGTGTGAGACTGTGTGTGTGAGTGAGAGAGTGTGTCTTTGTGTGTGTGTGAATGTTTGTGAGTGTGTGTGAGACAGTATGTGTATATATGTGAATGTGTGTGTTTGTGTGCGTGTGTTGTGAGTGTTTGTGTGTTTATGTGAGGGTGTGTGCGTGAGAGAGAGTGTTTGAGTGTGTGCATGTCGGTGTGTGTGTGTGTGTACCTATGTGAGTGTGTGTGAGAGTGTTTGAGGTGTGCATATCTATGTGAGAGAAAGAGTGTGTGTGTGTGTGTGTGTTTGATAACAAGGTATTTATCAAGTTAAACATTTGCGTACTGGGAAGCTGCAGGAATACTTGTTTTCTGAGGCGGTTTAAATGTGTGGAATGGGGGCAATCTACAATTAACAGGACTGCAGCTTCAATATCCGCAGATTTTTCTTTTAGCTGGCTGTCTAAAGCTGCGTTTACACTGGTATTCATTTAGCTTGGATTTCAGGAGATTGATATCCATGAATCGCTTCCCTGCGTTTCATTATTAAATCCCTCTCCATTATCCCAGGGGCAGAGCTCTGAGAAAAAGAAATACTCTTCACAGCAGTCTCCCAGAACCTCAATGGAATAATCTGACTCTGTAAAAGCAGCTTAACTGAGCTGTCGGCGACACGAGAAGGTGGCAGATTTCACCCCTGGCCTCCACGGGGCCAGCTGACCCTGAGCCAGGGTTGTGGTGGAGGTCCCACAGCTGGCATCTGACCCCACAGGCAAAATCAGCTGGGGTTCCCCATCTGAACTACAGTACAGCCACTGCTGATTGGAACTGATGTGATTTATGATTGTCACATGTATGACGATACAGTGAAAAATATTGTTTCTTGCTCACTGACAGACAAAGTGTACCATTCATAGAGAAAGAAAGGAGAGAGTGCAGAATGTAATGTGACAGTCAGAGCTAGGGATTTGCTTTAATTTGATTTATTATTGTCACATATGTTAGTATGCAGTGTAAAGTATTTTTTCTTGCATGCTACATAGACAAAGCATACTGTTCATAAAGTGCAGAGGGGAGAAGTAAAAGGATTTGATTTATTATTGTCATGTACTGATTTACAGTGAAAAGTATTGTTTCTTGCATGCTATACAGACAAAGCATACTGTTCATACAGTACATAGGAGAGAAGCAAAGGAGAGAGTGCAGAATATGCATATACACTTACACAAACTGCTCTCCCCAAAACACACACATACACACGCTCACGAACATGCATACACACAGACAGACATACACTCACACAGACACTCGCACATACACACACACTCTCTCTCTCTCTCTCTCTCTCTCATACACACACACACACACGCGCACACACATATCTGGATTCACACATGAAGATTGATCACTGATGTGAGCTACTGAACGGTGACCATCGAAATGGACCTCAGCATGAGCCAGGGCATTGAGGGGAGAAAAGCAGCAAACCAGTGCTGGCCATTGCCTGTGTATGGAACCGATTTGAGAAAGGATTCTGATAGTTTTCATTCATTATGTTGTCAGGGAAACAGAACAGTGGCGACTCCCTCATTTGCTTTTGTAGACTGTCTCTATTATTAACTGAAGCAGCAGGATGTTTGAGTTTGAAAAATGCATAAGACATGCAAAACATTCTTTCAGTTTAAGAGACACTGTAACCACTACCCCTTTCACATTCAATGAATTACTGAATCCTCCACTATCAACATCCTGGGGGTTACCATCACTGAATTCCCCCACTATCAACATCCTGGGGGTTACCATCACTGAATCCCCCCACTATCAACATCCTGGGGGTTACCATCACTGAATCCCCCCACTATCAACATCCTGGGGGTTACCATCACTGTTTCCCCCCACTATCAACATCTTGGGCGGGGGGTTACCATTGACCAGAAACTGAACTAGACCCAGCCATGTAAATACTGTGGCTCCCAGAGCAGGTCAGGGGCTGGGAATCCTGCGGAAAGTAACTCACCTCCTGACTCTCCAAAGCCTGTCCACCATCTACAAGGCACAAGTCAGGAATGTGAACACTCCTCACTTGTCTGGATCAATGCAGCTCCAACAACACTCAAGAAGCTCGACACCATCCTGCTCGATCGACATACTAACCACAAACAATCACTTCCTCTACCACTGACACACAGTGTCATCCATGTATACCATCTACAAGATGCACTGCAGTGACTCAGCGAGCTCCTTCCAAATGCATCACCTCTACCATCCAGAAAGACAAGGGCAGCGGGTACATTGGAACACCACCACGTACAAGTTCCCTTCCAAGCCACTTAACATCCTGACATGGGAAATAATTTGATTTGATTTGATTGATTATTGTCACATGTATTAACATACAGTGAAAAGTATTGTTTTTTGTGCACTAAACAGGCAAGGCATACCGTTCATAGAGAAAAAAAGAAGAGATGCAGAGAGTATTACAATCATTAGGGTGTAGAGAAAGATCAACTTAATGCGAGGTAGGTCCATTCAAAAGTCTGACAGCATCAGGAAAGAAGCTGTTCTTGAAGTTGGTTGGGACATGACCTCATACTTCTGTATCCTTTTCCTGACGGAAGAAGGTAGAAGAGAGAATGTCCGGGATGCGTGGGGTCCTTAGTTATGTTGGCTGCTTTTCCCCGAGGCAGCAGGAAGTGTGTGGACAGAGTCAATGGATAGGAAGCTGGTTTGTGTAATGGATTGGGCAACCTTTTGTAGTTCCCAGTGCTCTTGGGCAGAGCAGGAGCCCATACCAAGCTGTGATACAACCAGAAAGAACGCTTTCTATGGTGCATTTGTAAAAGTTGGTGAGAGTCGTAGCTGACATGCCAAATTTCTTTCATCTTCTGAGAAAGTAGAGATGTTGGTGGGCTTTTGTAAATATGGTGTCGGCATGGGGAGACCAGCACAGATTGTTGGTGATCTGGACACCTGAAAAACTTGAAACTCTCGATCCTTTCTACTTGGTCCCCATTCCTTCGCAGCACCTGGGTCAAAATCCTGGAATGTCCTCCCTAATGGCATTGTAGGTCAACCCACAGCATGTGGACTGCATCGATTCAAGAAGGCAGTTCACCACCACTTTCTCAAGGGGCAACTAGGGATGGGCAATAAATGCTGGCCCAGCCAGCAATGCCCATGTCCCACGAATGAATTTTTAAAAAAAGTAAGTTGTGACTGGCATTTCTCTGCATTATTAAATACAGTTTATTTCTTGTTCATTCCTGTCAAATATTGGCATGATACCTGTGCTGAAACTAACCCATTATGGGGTTTTGTTTTGACAATATTATTATGAGTCGTGATTCTGTTCAAAAACATCATCACTGTCAGAACATAAAATCTTTATCTCTCTCTCCAACCAAGCGACTGGGTGAACGTACACCTATCCATTACTGCGACACTGTCTGATGTTGTATTCTGACTTAAATAGAGGAATTGCATCAAGCACCCTTCACTGTACTGCATGCTCACATAACAAACAATGCTTACTGCTTTCACCTTTCACAAAGAAACCGTGCGTTTGGAAAACGTAGACATGTGGTATCAGAATCTGATGGTGAGCTAGGTTAACATTTCAGTTGTAATAACTGCTCCTGATCGAAGACGCAATGGCACAGTGGTTAGCAAGTTAAAGTTTGATTTACTAGACACAGGTAAGGCTTACGTTACTGCTGCAATGAAGTTACTGTGAAATTCCCCTGGTTGCCACCGGATCAATGCACCATCACCAGCATGTCTTCCAGACTCTGCATTCACCTGATGGAAGTGGGCCAGCACTCCAAAAAATGTACCACTTTCCGGCTGAAGGAATCCCTCCACATCTCTGTTTTAAATGATCATCCCTTTAGCCTGAGGTTGTGCCCTCTGGTTCTAGTTTTTCCTACGAGTGGAAACATCCTCTCCACGTCCACTCTATCCAGGGCCTCACAGTATCCTGTAAGTTTCAGTAAGATCTCCCCTCATCCTTCTAAACTCCAACGAATACAGATCCAGAGTCCTCAACCATTCCTCATACAACAAGCTCTTCATTCCAGGGATCATTCTTGTGAACCTCCTCTGGACCCTTTCCAAGGGCTAGCACATCATTCCTTCAATACTGGGAGCCCAAAACTGCTCACAATACTTCATTGGGGTCTGACCAGAGCCTTATTCAGCCTCAGAAGTCCATCCCTGCTCTTGTATTCTAGCCCTGTCAACATGAATGCTAATATCGTATTTGCTTTCCTAACTGCTAAGTGAACCTGCATGTTAACCTTAAGTAAGTTAACTTTTAGTGTGGCGACTAGGGGATTTCATCGTAACTTCATTGCAGTATGAATGTAAACCTTGTGACATTAATAAATAAACTTCAGTTTCTTTTTGAATAGATAGAAGCTTCTCTGTATGAAACACAGAGTGTATTTAGTTGGATTGGCCTTGCTAAACTACCCCTTAAATGTGCGGATTAGACGTTAAATTCTTCTTCAGTGTACCCGAACAGGCACCGGAATGTGGCAACTCGGGATCTGTAACTTAATTGCAGTGTTAATATAAGCCTTACTTGTGACACACGTAAGTAAAATTGAAAGCTATTAAGCTGTTATTGTCTTTTGGATACAGAATAAGCTGCAGTGAGTGTTGAGTGTTGCCTTCGCCTCACTCCAGTTCAGATTTTTACCATTTCAGGATTCCTTTTACCTCGGTGAGACACAGCTCAATGAAATGCTCTCTGTTACGACCGAGTGCTTTCTGACTCTCTGTCAAATGCTTCATGTACACTGGGCAGAATCAGGTTCCAAAAAAAAATAATGCCTTTCCCTTGTTGCTGTGAGGCTAAACCCCGAAGAATAAGTTTTAATCCCTGCCTTGAAGTAAAACTGTAGACAACTGAGAGTTGTAGAATTCTATAGGACAGAAACAGGCCATTTGGCCCATTGATTCTATGACTATGTCAACCTGTGAGTAGGCCAACTACCCTCCAGGTGGCACCTTTTACTCTTCCATATGCCCCTTTTTCAAGCTCCATCTCATTCCCTTCCAGAAGAATTCATAGAAACATAGAAGATAGTATTAGGAGGAAGCCATTCAGCCCTTTGAGCCTGCTCTGCCATTCACCACCATCATGGTTCATCATCCAACTCAATAGTCTAATCCCGCTTTCTTCCCATAACCTTTGATCCTGTTCGCCCCAAGTGCTATATCCAGCTGCCCCTTGGTTCTTGACTCCCCTCAGTATCTATCCTGTCTCGTCCTGTTAGAATTTTATAAGTCTCTATGAGATTCTTCTCCTGCTCCTCCCCCCCCGCATTCATCTGAACTCCAGTGAAAACCATCCTAATCTCGTTAAACTCTCCTTGTATATCAGTCTTGCCATCCCCAGAATCAGCCTGGTAAACCTTCATGCACTACAGCTGTCTAACTGGCTTGAGACAATTCACACCTCTTTAACCTGGATTATCTCTCTCTCTACTGTATCTGTAAAGACTTGATCACCTGTAAAGACTCGCATTCCATTACCTTGCAATTGCGTCTGTGTCTATATATGCTGTGTTTGTGAAACCCAACTCTTCACTCACCTGATGAAGGAACAGCGCTCTGAAAGTTCATGATTCCAAATAGACCTGTTGGATTTTAACCTGGTGTGATGAGCCTTCTTACTGTGCCCACCCCTAGTCCAACGTCAGTATCTCCACATAACAGCTGTTAAAGGCAGAGAGAGGTGTGTGTTCCAACTACCCTCTCTGTCAGGTTTCTTCCCCCCTAACTTTCCCTTTAAACCTTTTTTTGATCTTATAGATTGAGAGGGAGCAAACTAGGTGGAGAGCAATCATCCATGTGGTCTGTTACTCAGTTGTCGCAAATATTCGTCACTAGTCGGTATTCTTCAGAAGTACCTAATTGGCTGTAAAGTGTTGAGGGAGACTATGAAAGGCGCTATGGAAATGCGCATCTTTCTCTTGATTTCTACAGTCTGAAAAGGGGCGGCACGGTGATACAGTGGGTTCGCATTGCTGACTCAAGCGCCAGGGACCGGGGTTCAATTCCCAGCTTGGGTCACTGTCTGTGCAGAGTTTGTACATTCTCCCCGTGTCTGCATGGGTTTTCTTCAGGTGCTCCGGTTTCCTCTCACAGGTGTGCGCGTTAGGTGGATTGGCCATGCTAAATTGCCCTTTTGTGTCCAAAGATGTGCAGGTTAGGGGGATTGGCCATGCTAAATTGCCCTTTTGTGTCCAAAGATGTGCAGGTTAGGGGGATTGGCCATGCTAAATTGCCCTTTTGTGTCCAAAGATGTGCAGGTTAGGTGTATTGGGCATGCTAAATTGCCCCTTAGGGTCAGGGGGGATTGGCAGGGTAAATATGAGGAGTGTGGCTTGGATGGAGTTAGACCATAGATCAGAGAAGATCATAGATCATTGTTGTCAGTGTAGGTTTGAGGGCTCGAATGGCCTTTCCTGTACTATAAGCGTTCTATAAAAGGAACTATTGAATGTTCATTTGAATTGCCACATGACCTTCAGTCTCACAGTGAAAGATAACAGTGTACCTACGTTGGGAATTTACTTAGGCTCTCCTAGTACAAGTTTATGCGAGATCACATTTATGTCCACAGGTTGTCTTTTTATTCATTCCTGGGACATGGGCCCCACTGGCTGGCCAGCATTTATTGCCCATCCCTAGTTGCTCCTTGAGAAGGTGGTGGCGAGCTACCTTCTTGAATTGCTGCAGTCTATGTGTTGTGGGTTGACCCACAATGCTGTTCAGGAGGGAATTCCAGGATTCTGACCCTGGCGACTGCGAAGGAACGGCCGATATAGCTCCAACACTCGGGATGGCGAGTGGCGTGGAGGGGGAACTTACAGGTGGTGCTGTTCCCCATGTATCTGCTGCCCCTTGTCCTTCCAGATGGAAGTGGCCGTGTATTTGGAAGGTGCTGTTTAGGGATCTTTGGCGAATTGCAAGGCTTGTACAAAAATGATGGCGATGGAGTGGGAGGGAAGACCACGGGGATTTAGTTAGCTCACTCTCTCATTCAAATAAACAAGAAGAAATTGCAAGTCATTCCGTTCATCTAAAGTTCCAACTTTGTAAATGATGTGAGAACTACTCATCTTAAATTCCAGAGGGAAAATGCATAAATGCTTTCTAATTCCTGAAGATAATCAAACAAAGCTCATTCATCTCTCATTCTCTTGTAGTCTGCTCAGAAGTTGATTTTTTTTGAGGAGGGTCAATCTCATCTTGCGTTCTGGTCCAATCATGCAATGAATGGGCAGACGAGCCCGTCCCTGTCACACATGTCGCCCGAGTGTTTCACACAGGAACCCTCTCTCTCTCTCTCTTTCTTTCTCTCTGTCTCTTAATCTTAAGCAATCAGGAGTTCCTTTTACAAAGTCCTAATAAGTAAAGAGGGATTTCAAAATGCACACTCAACCAGGAAGCATTCTGCTCCCATGACAACCGATTGTGGGGAGCTTTGGTGGTATTTTTCTTACAAAAATATTCTTTCTTTTCAAGTGCTTGTTTCATTTCATGTGACAGTATTTAATTTTTTAACACCCCAACAGTCACAATCACTAGCCTGCCTTCTCTCAACACCTGCCGACACGCACACAGGATGAAGTCTTGAAAAGATGCACAGGTATGGTTCTCAAAACACTGTGCCACCTTGACAATACTTGGCAGCTCAGATAAATCTAGTTCCAAGATCAAAGAAGAGGGTGGCACCGTGGTGCAGTGGATTGGCACTGCTGCCTCACAGTTTCAGGGACCCGGGTTTGGATTTCCGGCTTGGCTCACTGTCTCTGTGGAGTCTGCATGTTCTCCCCATGTCTGCATGGGTTTCCTCCAGGTGCTCTGGTTTCCTCCCACGTTCCAAAGATATGCGGTTTAGAATATGCCACATCCTTAGTCTTACCACCGTGCCTCCAAGCTTAACCTTGGAGAGCATCAAGTCCCAGCCCAAACCTACGTGACGATGACGATGTGGAGATGTTGGACTGGGGGTGGGCACAGTAAGAGGTCTCACAACACCAGGTGAAAGTCCCACAGGTTTATTATGAATCAGGACCTTTCAGACCGCTGCTCCTTCCTCATTCACTCGCTTGATGAAGGAGCTGCCCTCCAAAAGCTCCTGATTTCAAATAAACCTTTTGGACTTTAACCTGGTGTTGTGAGACCTCTTACTGTGCCAGATTTGCCATTCTCTGCGTTTCTCATTTTTTCCATTCCAACAGAAACTAGAAACAGGAAGACTCCTTTTGGCCCTTCGAGCCTGCTCCATCATTCATTTTGATCATGGCTGATGATCAAATTCAATATCCTGATTCCCCTCCTTCCCCTACCCTATATCCCCTGATCCTTTTCGCCCCAAGAGTGATATCTAATTTCTTCCTGAAATCACACAACGTTTTGGCCTCAACTACTTCTGTGGGAATGAATTTCACACATTCACCACTCTATGGGTGAAGAAATTTCTCCTCACCTCAGTTCTAAAAGGTTTATCCTTTATCCTCAAACTGTGACCCCTAGTTTGGGGCGGCATGGTGGTACAGTTGGTAGCACTGCTACCTCTCAGCACAGGGACCCAGATTCAATTCTGGCCTCGGATGATTATCTGTGAGACATTCTACCGATGCCTCGTGGGTTTCCTCTGGCTGCTCAGGTTTATTCCCATAGAGCAAAACTGTGCAGGTTAGGTGGATTGACCATGCTAAATTGCCCCTCAGTGTCCAAAGATATGTAGGTTAGGTGGATTGGCCATGCTAAATTGCCCCTTCTTATCAGGGGGATTAGCAGCGTAAATATGTGGGGTTATGGGGAAGAGGCTCTGGGTGGAATTATGGTCGGTGCAGACTTGATGGGCCGAGTGGCCTACTTTTGCATAGTAGAGACTCCCCCCAGATCGGGAACATGCTGAATCTACCTGTCTAACCCTGTTAGAATTTTATAAGTTGTGTGATATAAATATCAGACCTTTTCTTTCAAAAGTAACTAACAATGGCTGATTGATAAGATTACTTTAATTGCAAAGAATAAGTTCCATTGTTGCTGCTCTGTGAGAGAGTCCACTTGCATGCTGCCAAGTTAATCCCTCAATCAATGTTAAATAGCAGAAGCTGTTTAGTGCAGAATTATCCTGTTATGAAGATGCATATTAATGGAATAATTCAAATACTTCTTGCACTTTCTCCCATTATGAGATGGCTGGCATGGAAGGGGAAGGTGATGGGAGGAAATGGTGGGTTGTCAAATTGGCCCGCAATAATTTTAAGGCACTGATTTCTTGTGCTGTTCGAAGCACTTCTTTGGAATCAGATTCCCCACACTGGAGAAGGAGGCCACTTGGCCCATTGAATCTGCACCGACCACAATCCCACCCAGGCCCTATTCCCATAACCCCACACATTTACCCCAGCTAGTCCTCCTAACACTAAGGAGCAATTTAGCATCACCATTCCATCTAACATGCACATCTTTGGACACTAAGGAGCAATTTAACATGGCCAATCCCCCTAACCCGCATATCTTTGAACATCACGGAGCAATATAGCATGGCCAGTTCACCTCACCCACGCGTCTTTGGACACTATGGGCAATTTAGCATCGCTAAGCCAGCTAACCTACACATCTTTGAACACTAAAGAGAAATTAGCATGGCCAATCCACATAACCTGCACATATTTAGACACTAGGAGCAATTTAGCATGGCCAACCCACCGAGCCCCCCATCTTTGGACACCAAGGGGCAATTTAGCATGCCCAATCCACCTAACCCGCACATTTATCGGACTGTTGGAGGAAACATAGATGTTCTATGTTCTATGTTTTAAACCGGAGCACCCAGAGGAAAGCCACACAGTCCCATGCAGAGTTCACACAGGCAGTGATCCAAGCCGGAAATCAAACTCGGGTCCCTGGTGCTGTGAGGCAGCAATGCTAACCACTGTGCTGCTCAAAGGTGGGTAGGTTAGGTGGATTAATCATGGGAAATGTGCGGGTGTTATGGGCAGACGATGAGGAAGACAGTGGATAAGTTAATCTGTCAGTGAGTTAGTACAGACTTGATGGGCTGAATGGCCTCCTCTGCGCTGCAAGGATTTTATGATTCTATGAAACCCGGAAGGTTCTGATTTGATTTATTACTGTCATATGTTTTAACATACAATAAGAAATATTGTTTCTTGTGCGGTATGCAGACAAAGCATACCATTCATAGAGAAGGAGAGGAGAAGGTGCAGAATGTAGTGTTACAGTCACAGCTAGAGTGTAGAGAAAGATCAACTTAATACGAGGTAGGACCATTCAGAAGTCTGACAGCCGCAGGGAAGAAGCTGTTCTTGAGTTGGTTAGTACGTGATCTCAGACTTTCGTATTTTTTTCCTAATGGAAAAAGATGGAAGAGAGAACGTTTGGGGCCTATAGGGTCTTTGATTATGCTGGTTGCTTTTCCCGATGATGTGGAGATGCTGGCATTGGAATGGATTGGGCACAGTAAGAAGTCTCACAAGGCTGGCAGGCTGATTTGGTAGCACAAGCTTTTGGAGTGTTCCTTCTTCTTCAGGTGAGAGGTAGCAGGAAGTGTAGACAGAGTCAGTGGATGGGAAACTGGTTTGCGTGATGGACTGGGCTACGTTCACGACCTTTTGTAGTTTCCTTGCGATCTTGGGCAGAGCAGGAGCCCATACCAAGCTGTGGTACAACCAGAAAGAATACTTCCTATGGTGCATCTGTAAATGTCGGTGAGAGTCGTAGCTGACATGCCAAATTTTCTTAGTCTTCTGAGAAAGTAGAGATGTTGATGGGGTTTTCTTAACTATAGTGTTGGCATTGGATGACCAGGACAGGTTGTTGATGATCTGGACACCTAAAACCTTGAAGCTCTCTCGACCCTTTCTATTCTGTCCCCGTTGATGTAGACAGGGGCATGTTCTCCTTACCATTTACACTTTTAAATGGTAACGAAACCTTGAGGTTAAATTGTACTGTAAAACTCACTGAAACACTGACTAATAATGTAGCCTAGAATCAACATTTACTTTTTAACCTTGGAATTACACCGTGTAAATAAAGAGGTATCAATGCTCTCTGAAAATGCAGAACAAAGAAATTTCATGTCTGTATTTCATTAATATATTAAACAGCGAATGCAAATAATTACACAGTGTAATTTTATGTACCTTTTTGAATTGTGCGCAACAGTGTGACCTAAGGGATCTATATGCATGCATATTAAAAATATAATATAAATGACAGAATTTTATATATTCCTTATTTTATTTCAATTTCATCCTCTCCTGTTTCTCCCTGTTAGTGGGTAATCATTAGAATCCCTATGGTGCAGAAGGAGGCCATTCGGCCCATCGAATCTGCACCAACAACAATCCCACCTAGGCCCTCTCCACAACCTCAACGTAGTTACGCTGCTAGTACCTCCTGACACACATGGGTAATTTAGCATGGCCATCCACCTAAGCACATCTTTAGTCACTAAGGGACAATTTAGCGTCGCCAATCCACCTAAGTCACACATCTTTAGATACTGAGGTGCAATTTAGCATGGCCAATCCACTGAAGCTGCACATTCTTGAACTGGGAGGAACAGTAAAGCAATTAAGGGTTATGGTGAATGGGCAGGTAAGTGGAGCTGCATCCATGAAAAGATCAGCCACGATTTTATTGAATAGCGGAGCAGACTCAAGGGGCCATTGCCCTGCTGTTAGTTCTGACATTCTTAAACACTGGAAGAGCGTGCAAACTGTCCACAGACAGTCACCCAAAGCTGGAAGTGAAGCTGGGTCCCTGGTGCTGTGAAGCAGCAGTGCTAACCTCTTGTGGCCACTATGCCGCCCCTCATCATCCCATGAGTTCTAGTATCTCACCCAATGGACCCCTACTTGCTGGGCGTACTGCGGCAGCAAGTGTCAGCGGCTTGGTTCTGTTCTGGCCTGCACACTCCCCAGCAAAGATCACTGGTCAAGAATGGAGCAGAGCAGCTAGCTGTGTTTCACTCTCTCTCAAGCGTTGTTAATGTGTCCCAGTCGCTGCATCAACTTAGATGAGATAATTCATCATTGATGGGTGGAAAACAGCAAATTAGGACAGCATGTGAGCCATCGGGATTGCTAATCTGCTTGTTCCAAGCCCCATGAAATCTCCCCAGTGGGCAATGATTCTTTTGTGGCGATCATCTCTGCTTTACAAATGTCTCCTTTCGTCTTTCTCATTAGTTCAGGCAACAAGCTATCTGTCTCCGGGGATCTGTTAGCCTTGGCTCCTTCTAATTTATCAAGTGTCTCTGTCACTGATTTCAAAATAACTGGCGATTGGCCGTGCTGCAAAAAGTGGATCCCTTCCACCAACTGCCAGCATGCATTTTGTCATTAAATTCAGTGCTGCTTTCAGCTCGGGTGGTTTCAGTGGTTGGCACAGCTACCTCACAGCACTAGGGGCCCAGGTTCGATTCCCGGCTTGGATCACTGTCTGCGTGGAGTTTGCACATTCTCCCCGTGACTGTGTGGGTTTCCTCCAGATGCTCCAGTTTCCTTCCACTATCTGAAAGACGTGCAGGTTAGGTGCTAAATTCTCACTCAGTGTAACCTGAACAGGCGCCAGAATGTGGCGACTAGGGGAATTTCACAGTAACATCACTGCAGTGTTACTGTAAATCTTACTTGTGACTAATAAATAAACTTTAACTTAATTTTAACTTTAAATTTTAGCTTTAATTGCTGCTTCACAGCACCAAGATAGTAGTAGAGGGGTGTACAATTTTATCTTTTAAAAAGCATTTTAGACAGTTACATGTGTAAGATGGGTATAGAATGATATGGACGAACACAGACGATTGGGACTAGCTTAGGAGTTAAAAAAAAAATAGCAAGAACAAGTCAGGCAGAAGGGCCTGTTTCCATGCTGTAAACCTCTATGACTCTAAGGCTTGTGTTTGATTCCTGGCTTGGGTCACTGTTGTGTGGAGTCTGCATGTTCTCCCTGTGTCTGTGTGGGTTTCTCCAGAAATTCTGGTTTCCCCCCACAGTCTGAAAGACATGCTGGTTAGGGTGCATTGGCCATGTTAAATACTCCCTCAGTGTACCCAAACAGGGGCCGGAGTGTGGCGACTAGGGGATTTTCACAGTAACTTCATTGTTAATGTAAGCTTACTTGTGACATTAATAAATAAGCTTTAAATTTTTAATTTGGAGCTCAGGTATCCTTTCTAACATAAAAGAAAACAGTACTCTAAATTAGTTAACACATCAGGATCCAAAGATGTATAGATTAGGTGGATTGGCCATGCTAAATTGCCCCTTAGTGTCCAAAGATGTGCAGTTTAGGTGGACTGGCCGTGTTAAATTGCCCCTTAGTGTCCAAAGATGTGCAGGTTAGGTGGATTGGCCGTGCTAAATTGCCCCTTTAGTGTCAAGATGTGCAGTTTAGGTGGATTGGCCGTGCTAAATTGCCCCTTAGTGTCCAAAGATGTGTAGGTTTAGGTGATTGGCCGTGCTAAATTGCCCCTTAGTGTCCAAAGATGTGCAGTTTAGGTGGATTGGCCATGCTAAATTGCCCCTTAGTGTCCAAAGATGTGCAGGTTAGGTGGATTGGCCATGTTCAATTGCCCCTTAGTATCCAAAGATGTGCAGGTTAGGTGGATTGGCCATGCTAAATTGCCCCTTAGTGTCCAAACATATGCAGATTTAGGTGGATTGGCCGTGCTAAATTGCCCCTTAGTGTCCAAACGTATGCAGATTTAGGTGGATTGGCCGTGTTCAATTGCCCCTTAGTGTCCAAAGATGTGCAGGTTAGGTGGATTGGCCATGCTAAATTGCCCCTTAGTGTCCAAACATATGCAGATTTAGGTGGATTGGCCGTGCTAAATTGCCCCTTAGTGTCCAAACATATGCAGATTTAGGTGGATTGGCCATGCTAAATTGCCCCTTAGTGTCAGGGGGTTACGTGGAGTTACGGGAATAGGGCCTGATTGGGAATGTGGTCGGTGCAGTCTCAATGCGCCAAATGGCATTCTACTGCCCTGTCGGGATTTTCTGATGATGACCCAATGCCTGGGACCTCTGGCCATGACAGTTCAATACCACGTCCTGTGGTGCTTTTAGCTATTTGGGAACTGATGCACTTTTTTTTATTGGATCCTTCAGATATGACCAAGGGTGAGATTTTCCTGGAACTTGGTGGGCGGGTAAAACATAGCCAAGAGCAACAAAAACTGCTGTATAGATCCATGTGGCCCTGGATAAGTCTTAAAGGGGCAGGTCCCTCCACGTTTTTTAAATATTTATTAGTGTTGGCTTACATTAACACTGCAATGAAATTATTGTGAAAATCCCTGAGTTGCCAATTGCCCTGTGACAATAATAAATCAAAAAACAGTATGCTTTGTATAGCGCACTAGAAACAATACTTTTCACAGTATCCTAATACATGTGACAATAATAAATCAAGTCAATAAATCAAGATAAATAAATCAAATATTAAGGTTGATCCTTCTCTACACCCTCGCTGTGACTGTAACACTACGTTCTGCACTGTCTCCTTTCCTTCTCTATGAACAGTATGCTTTGTATAGCACAAAAATCAATGCTTTTTAACCATGTACTAATATATGTGACAGTAATAACTCAAATGAAATATTAAGTTAATCTTTCTCTACATCCTAGCTGTGGCTGTAACACTATATTCTGCACCTCTCCTTTCCCTCTCCCCTATGTACACTATGAATGGTATGCTTTGTCTGTATTGCGCGCAAGAAACAATACTTTTCACTCTATACCAATACATGGGACAATATAAATCAAATCAAATCAAATCAAAAACTACCTCACACTAAGTTGATCTTTCTCTCTTTCACCCTAGCTGTGACTGTAACACTATGTTCCCCTTTCCTTCTCTATGAACAGTATACTTTGTCTGCATAGCACGCAAAAAACAATACTTTTCACTGCATGTTAATACATGTGACAATAATAAATCAAAACCACAGCTGTGACTGTAACACTACATTCTGCACTCTCTCTTTCCTTCTCTATGAACGGTATGCTTTGTCTGTATAGTGCACAAGAAACAATACTTTTCACTGTATCTTAATACATGGGACAACAATAAATCATATCAAAACCTCTCTCACATTAAGCTGATCTTTCTCTGCACACTAGCTATGACTGTAAATTGCAATTTGCACCCTCCCCTTTCCTTGTCCCCTATGTACTCTGAAAGGTATGCTTTGTCTGTATAGTGCGCAAGAAGCAATACTTTTCACTGAATGTTAACACATGTGACAATAATAAATCAAGTCAAAATGTGGAATGTTTTTTTTTGACACCAAACTGTCCACCTCATAGAACATAGAACATTACAGCGCAGAGCAGGCCCTTCGGCCTTCGATGTTGCGCCGACCAATTAGGAACAAGCAGTGACCCTCTAACCTAAACCATTCCCTTTTCATCCATAAACTTATCTACTAACCTCTTAAACGCCACCAAACTTGGCGCATCTACAACTGCAGCAGGCAGGGCATTCCATACCCTTACCACCCTCTGGTAAAGAACCTACCTCTGACATCCGTCCTATAACTACCACCCCTTAATTTAAAGCTATGTCCCCTCGTGCTATCTTTCTCCATCCTAGGAAAAAGGCTTTCACTGTCCACCCTATCTAAACCTCTAATCATCTTATATGTTTCAATAAGGTCTCCTCTTAGCCGCCTCCTTTCTAACGAAAACAACCTCAATCCCTCAGCCTCTCTTCATAAGACCTGCCCTCCATACCAGGCAACATCCTGGTAAACCTCCTCTGTACCCTCTCCAAAGCCTCCACATCTTTCTTATAATGCGAGGACCAGAACTGCACACAATACTCCAAGTGCGGCCGCACTAGAGTTTTGTACAGTGGCAACATGACGTTGCGGCTCCGAAATTCAATCCCCCTACCAATAAAAGCTAAGACTCCGTATGCCTTCTTAACAACCTTATCGACTTGATTGCCAACTTTCAGGGATCTGTGCACACATACACCAAGATCCCTCTGTTCATCAACACTATTAAGAGTCCTACCATTAGCTCTATACTCTACATCCTATACTCTACCTCGCTGTGGAAAATTCAATAGCTTTTATAATAGTGAGCTTCCCTGCCTGTGATGTGCGCCTTTGTTTCAAACGGTAAAGATTATTAATCTTCCTACTGGGAATGCCGTCTGACCTACGATTTGTTATCCTAATGATGCATCGGAACGTTTACAGCTGGAGGACAGTGACCCGTGATAAGATGAAGTATGTGCACTGACCTGTGCTAAAACTGGGCCATCCTCACTTCATTACGGAATCGGCTGCTCGCCTTGTGGCCTTTTAATGGAATCTCAGCTCAGCTCAACAGACAGGCTTACTTCTCCACAGAGGAAGAAGCCATTCTCCCCATCCCACCCAGGGAACAATTTTCATTTGGACCTGTTGCAGTTCTGTGTGCATTCCTCTGTGTGCATCCTGAGGGCAGGTAATGGCCTAGTGGTGTTACCACTAGACTATTAATCTCTAAACTCGGCTCATGTTCTGGGGGATCTGGGTTCGAATCCCGCCACAGCAGATGGTGGAATTTAAATTCAATAAAAAAAAAATCTGGAATTAAGAATCTGCTGATGACCCATTGTTGGAAAGAACCATCTGGTTCCCTTTAGGGAAGGAAATCTGCCGTCCTTACCCTGGTCTGGCCTACATGTGACTTCAGAGCCACAGCAATGTGGGTGACTCTTCACTGCTCTTGGGCAACTAGGGATAGGCAATAAATGCTGGCCAAGCCAGCAACGCCCATGTCTCACCAATGTAAAAAGAATTCTGACAGTGGTTGTTAGATTGGTTCCTGTACTATCTGAAACAGTGCAAGTTGTTCTGATGTAGGAAACTTGCAGCAGCAGCCCAGTGCTAAGCAAAATTCACATTCTACTCTTACCTTGCCAAAAAATGTTGAATATCTTCTGCACTCAGTATTTTTCCAGGGGTAAGCATCATAGGCAGTGAGTTGAATTTTTATTTTAATCCTATGAAGTGATGGGGTTATTCCCATGCAGAAATCACTCCCCGAGCGAATTGCTCCTGGCCCTGAGCTGACACAGCCCTCTGGGGGTAGTTTGAAAGTATATAAATGTTCTCCCAGGCCGATTGTCCCCCCCTATGTATTTCCCCAAGGGTGGCACAGTGGTGAGCATACTGTGACACTGTAAAGAATACTTTCCATTAGACGCCTTGTGCTTTGCAATAACCACTTCCCTCCAACCAATACATTCTGCTTTTTGCCGGCTGATTTCTTCTGTGTCCAGTTCTGGCCACCCTAGTTTGGAAAGGATATTGTTAAACTAGAAAGAGCGCAGAAGAGATTTACTAGGAACGCTGCCGGGGCTTGAGAAAGAAAGGGTGGCATGGACAAGTTGGGCCGAAGGGCCTGTTTCCATGCTGTAAATGTCCATCACTCTAAATCAAATCAAATAATGCCCCTTTAGGGAAGGAAATCTGCCTTCCTTACCTGGTCTGGCCGACATGTGACTTCTGAACCACAGCAATGTGGTTAATTCTTAACTGCCTACAGGCAACGAGGGATGGGCAATAAATTGAATTGCTCCTTGCCTTCAGCTGCCACAGCCCGCTAGGGGGCAACTGCACAATTTGAAACTATATAAGTGTTGTCCCAGGTTAATTGTCCTTTCTATATATTTCCCTCGGGGAGGCACAGTGACACAGTGATGATCATAGCTAACCACTGTGTCACTGTAAAGAATGCTTTCCATTAGGCGCCTTGTGTTTTGCAGTAATCACTTCCCTCCAATCAATACATTCTGCTTTTTGTCAGGTGATCCCCTCTTGAGGGAAAAAAATGTCAGGAAATGCTGGAAAAACTCTGCATCCCTGGCAATAGCACGGTGGTTAACACTAGGAACCCGGGCTGTTTTCCTGTCTCGGGTCATTGCCTGTGCGGAGTCTGCACGTTCTCCCCGTGTGCTCTGGTTTCCTCTCACAGTCTGAAAGATGTGCTGCTTAGGGTGCATTGGCCGTGCTAAATTGCTCCTTAGTGTCAGGGGGACTAGCTAGGGTAAATGTGTGGGGTTATGGGGATAGGGCCTGGGTGAGATTGTGGTTGGTGCAAACTCGATAGACCGAAAGGTCTCCTTTTTCACAGTGCTGATTCAGTGATTCTCCGAACATTGTACAGAACGAGGTAAAATAACACTGTGAAACCATTTGTTGATGGATAAGGGTGGCAAGGTGGCCCAGAGGTTAGCTCTGCTGCCCCACAGCGTCAGTGACCCAGATCAAATCCCAGCCTGGGTCACTGTCTGTGCAGAGTCTGCACATTCCCCCCACGTCTGCGTGGGTTTCCTCCGAGTGCTCTGCTTCCCTCTTACAGCCCAAAGATGTGCGGATTAGATGCTTTGGCCATGCTAAATTTGTCCCTCAGAGTCCCGAGATGTGAAGTTTAGAGGGATTAGTAGGGTGAATATGTGGAGTAACGGGGGTAGGGCCTCGGTGGGGTTGTGGTCAGTGCAGATTTGATGGGCTGAAAGGCCTCCTTCTGCACTGTAGGGATTCTGTGATTCTCTTCCCAAGGGTGAGGGGGATGCTTAAAAAAAAAGACCAGCTCATTTTCCGATCGCTATCATCCACAGATGGTCCCAGTTAGAACCGAGGGACTCGACATGTGAAGAATGGTTTGTGTTTGGGGGAGGGGGGGGAATGGATAAAGCATATCATGGCTTCTTGAGAGTAATGCATGGCACACCAGAACACTGCACCATCAGGCTGCCTTAGATTAACCTTTGAACAGATCTGCTGCAATTGCTTTGACACTGTAATTAATCCCTAAAGTATTCAAACTGATCTGAAATTTACCACAGAGCCCTGGACGTCTCGAACGTACCAGCATGTTTCTTGTGCAAAGCTTACTGTTGGCTGCTGCAGAACTGCCTATTTATTTCTGAATTTATTGCAGTCGCATTCTGAGAATTGTAGAATTCCTACATTTCAGGTGGAGACCATTCGGCTCATCGAATCTGCCCCGACAACAATCCCACCCTATCCCCGTAACCCTACATAAATATCCCTCTAACCTATGCATCCCAGGACACTAATGGGCCAATGCGCTTAGCCCGCACATCTAAGATGAGGCGATAGTCTAATGGTATTATTGCTAGATTATTAATCCAGAAACTCAGCTAATTGAGTTATGGGACTCAGTTTTGGGGACCTGGGTTCGAATCCTACCGTGGCAGAATTTGAATTCAGTAAAAAAAAAATCTGGAATTAAGAATCTACGGATGACCCATTGTCAGAAAAATCTATCTGGTTCTCTTTAGGGAAGGAAATCTGCCGTCCTTACCCCGGTCTGGCCGACATGTGACTCCAGAGCCACAGCAATGTGGTTGACTTTCAACAGTCGTCCAAGGGCAGCTAGGGATGGGCAATAAATGCTGACTCAGCCTGCGTGGAGCCCAGCGTGTAATAATTCCATGGAGGCGAAAGTCCTGTCACCAAGTTACTTTATTTACACCACACAGCTCATTCTGCAGATGCTCCCTGCTGGGCCAGGGGTCAACTGCACCCGTAGACACTGTGTGCTCCCTCTCCAGGGATACCTGGCTGCGAATATAGCTGTGGTAGAGAGGCAGACAGTCGGGATGGACAACCCTGTCGATCGCCCACCTCCTGGACCTATTGATGGCGCGCCTCGCTAGGCCTGGGGGCAGGTTCACGAGAAGATCGCCCTCCCGACAGGGGGAATCATCGGGTAGTTTGTACTCTGGCAAGCCAATCTCGTTAGCCTGGCTGAAGTCAGCACACTCATCTCCTGTGAATGAGTTAAAAAAAAACTTTAGACTGTTGGAGGAAGCCAGAGCACCTGGAGGAAACCCATGCAGACATGGGGAGAACGTGCAGACTCCACACAAACGGTGACCCAACCTGGGAATCGAACTGGGTCCCTGGCACTGTGAGGCAATAGTGCTTGCCCACTGTGCCATCAGGTATATGTAACCCTGATACAGGCATACCTTTCTGAGTGTGCGTGTATACAGCAGAGAGTATTCTCGGTTTCGAGGCTAAAATGAAACCAAAGCTCAGATTTGCAACGGCAGCTTTTGGAAGAAATCAAAGTCCTGGTTAGTACGGAAAAGCAGGAGGGCAAAGAATCAAACGCAAATTGCAAAGACCCAAAGCAAAAGTGAAGATCAGCAGCTCAGAACATGTTTTAGTTTTGTTTATTTATTAGTGTCACAAGTAGGCTGACATTACCACTTCAGTGAAGTTACTGTGAAAATCCCCCAGTCACCACATTCCTGTTCGGGTTACACTGGTGGAGAATTTAGCACCTAACCAGCTCATCTTTCAGACTGTGGAAGGAAACTGGATCATCCGGAGGAAACCCACACAGACAGAACATACAAACTTCACGCAGGCAGTGACCCAAGCCGGGAATCGAACCCAGGTCCCTGTTGCTGTGAGGCAGCAGTGCTGATCGCTGTGCCGCCATTACAATATCGCCACAACCCTGTTAAGCGAACTCAGTATCCAAGATGGCGCTGGGTGCGAGGCGACTTCTTGTGAGCTGTGCCCAGCATACCTTCTAATTCAATCATTTACTCTCATTCTATGCTCCAAAAACTTTATTATACCCTAGCTATGACTGTAATACTACATTCTACACCGTCTCCTTTCCTTCTCTATGAACGATATGCTCTTTCTGTATAGTGCACAAAAAATACTTTTCACTGTGTGCTAATACATGTAATGCTACATTCTGCATTCTCCCCTTTCCTTCTCAATGAATGGTATGCTTTTTCTGTACAGTATGCAAGAAACAGTACTTTTCATTGCATGTTAATACATGTGACAATATATTGAGTTGATCTTTCTAAACACCCTAGCTATGACTGTAACACCACATTCTGCACCGTCTCCTTTCCTCCTCTATGAATAGTATGCTTTGTATAGCATGCAAGAAACAATATTTTTCACTGTACACTAATGCGTGTGACAATAATAAATCAAATCAAATGTATTAAGTTGATCTTTCTCTACACCCTAGCTCTGACTGTAACACTACATTCTGCAGTCTCTCATTTCCTTCTCTATGAACAGTATGCTTTGTTTTGAATAGCACACAAGAAACAATACTTGTCTCTGTGTGTTAATACATGTGACAGTAATAAGTCAAATCGAATCTTAAGTTGATCTTTATCTACACTCTAGCTAAGACTGTAACACCACATTCTGCATTCTCTCATTTCCTTCTCTGTGAATGGTATGTTTCGTCTCGCATGCAAGAAACAATACTTTTCACTGTATCCCAATGCATACAACAATAATAAATCAAATCAACTATATTAAGTTGATCTTGATCTATACCCTAGCTGTGACTGTAACACTATATTCTGCACTCTCTTCTTTCTTTCTCTATGAACAGTATGCTTTGTCTGTATAGTGTACAAGAAACAATGTTTTTCACTGCATGTAAATACATGTGAAAATAACAAATCAAATCAAATCAGTCATAAGTTACTGCCTGCAGAATCTACTTCAGCACAGTTGTGCCTCATTGGAGCTAAATTGACCCTAGTTTCGGGCGGAGGTGGGTTAGGGGGCTAAATATGTGGGGTTACAGGGATGGGATGGGATTGTAGTCGATGCAGGCTCGATGGGCCAAATGACCTCCTTCTGCACTGGAGAGATTGCACAATTCCGTGGAAACGACTCTGATTAGACCCTTAATGTCACCAGTAATTATACCACCAGCCCGTTTCTCTTTGGTTGGTCATGCAACCTTTCTTTTGTGTTTTGTGTTACTGTCCTGTAATTACCATTGAACATGGAGTGTATAAAAATTGAACTTTGTCATGCTAAGCACAATGAGCTGTAAACTGCCAAATGTAGATTGGGGCAGAGGTATCATCCTGCTCTGGAACGAGGGAATCTAATTGCACATCCAGACTGCCTCTCATTCTTCGTAAACACTCCATGATTCTTGTGTTGTGTGGCCAGATCTAGAAGCTGGATAATAGCAGGATTACCACACAGCTAAGTACATCTAAGAGCCTCCATCTCTTTGTCTTGAATGCACAGTGGAAGCAGAATGCTGCGAGTGTTTCTGTTAGCCAGTGTGTGTGCTTAGTAACATTTCATTTTTTTTGGAAGATTTGTGGGGGGAGATGGTGGTAGAATGGAAGGGTTGGTTGGAGATAAATACAGGCCAAAGGTTAGGCTTTTCGCACAATATGACTTAATCCTCCTTGCCGGCTCAGTCACTGAAAGGCTCCACTGGCGATGTGTGCCGATCGTTCTCACTGTAGCGCCCCTTTTGTTTCACTGGGACTTTTCTCTGTTTAAATCGATATGTGCCCCTGGTCCCAGAGCTTCCTGCAAACTGCAGTTTTACCTCTTTCATTCCCTTTAAAAAAAAAAGGTGGGGTGGGGGTGGGGGAGAGAAGCGCGCGTTTTGCAAACTTGGCAGTCAGGACATCTGCGCCGTTTCACGGTAGGGGGAATGGGGCAATGTTTCCTTGGGGGAAACTGCGACAACTTGTCCGTTTTTTTCGAGTGAAGTGGCTCAGATGGTAAGTCAAGGGTGAGCAGCCTTTACGTCCGAGGAGGTCCGCAACTGGTCACCCACTGGCCCCTCGACATTATTTAGTTCTTTATGAATCTCGCGCACTTCCCGCTTTCTCCCCTCCAACTCCGACGCAAGTGTCTGCACAGCATCTGTTGTTTGGGACACAAACCATCTCCCACAAATCCATTAACATTTGGTGCTTAACACCCCAAACAAAAAAGCCCAGCTCACTAATTTCTCTGTGGGAATACTCAGTAAAACAGTGAAATGATCTAAATTTGGCGCATAAATGTTAGAGGGGGGAGACCAGTGCTGTAACAACTACAGTTCACGCGCTGTGCTAGCTCCTTTCTCCAACACATTTCCTTCCAAACCTCAGCTCTACGCGGCAGAAGCTAACAATGTACAAAATTACCCAGCTGCTAAAAGCATGTTGAGACCACAACCTCGTTTCTCACATGCACACTAAGGAAATTTCTTTGGCAAAAGCAGATTAATTGTTCGACTGAGTAATAAAGGATGAACTCAGCAGCATGCCAGGGATGTATAGAGAGAGAGAGAGAGAGAGAGAGAGAGGCACAGTATTACCCTGTGCTTTTTATTCTTGACAAGCAGGTGAATCCGACCAAAGGTAAGAATTAAGCTCCTGGTAATTTACTGCAAAGTGACGGTGCTCTCCGGTGCATGGGAAGAGAGAATTAATAAAGGGAAAGGAGAGAGAAGCAAGGAATCACTTGAGTTACAGGCAGGCAGCTTGATCTGGCAATTGAAACGGGCTTACAGAAAAGAACAGGCTTCCTCATTGTCGTAAGCTAAACAAGCAGAACGTTTATGAGGCAGCTCTTGGTTTACAAATAATCCCAAGCGCTTCTACCTCTCCTTGAAGTTCACACAATTGATGTTAAATAGCTGAGTCTGTCTGCACACATTTTTTTTTGCTCTTCTGAGTTTACAAATTTCTCGCCTTCTCTGCCTTAATCGGATAGAATCTCCACAGTGCAGAAGGAGACCATTCAGCCCATCGAGCCTGCACTGAGTGCAATTCCACCCAGGCCCTATTCCTGTAACCCCATTATCCTAGCTAGTCCCCGCTGACACTAAGGGGCAATTTAGTATGGCCAATTCACCTCACCCACACATCTTTGCACACTAAGGGGCAATTCAGCATGACCAATCCCCCTAACCCGCACATCTTTGGACTGTGGGAGGAAACCAGAGCACCCGGAGGAAACCCACGCAGACATGGGGAGAATGTGTTAGCTCCACGCAGACAGTGACCCAAAGCCAGGAATCAAACTCGGGTCCCTCGCACTATGAGGCAGCAATACTAACCCATTGTGCAACTGGGATTTCAGTTAATCTAGATCCAAGGAATGCAGTATTAATTCCGAGATAGTTGAACACACAAGCAAGATAAGCATCAGCAACATGTCTGCTGGCAGAATATCTCAACAGTATTATTTTTCCTGCTCACTCTCTCTCCCCCCACACAACCAACCACGTACACACACACACACACACACTTGCACTCTCACATACACACACAAACACACACACACGCGCACACATACACTCTCAGACACATACACAATCACACACACTCATACACAGACACACACACACACTCTCTCTCTCTTTTATGCACACACACTCTCTCTCTCAGACACATACACACATTCTCTCAGACACACACATACATATACTCTCAGACACACACACACACACACACATTCTCACACACATCACACACAAAATTATTGGAGCTTGTAACCAATTTAACCAAATCTTTGACCCTGGTATCCAAAAGGTTGTACTTTCTATTCAGTGTTTGGAAGGCAGTTGAAATAAATCCAGTTCTACCCAATACCCTTCCTCCATCTAAAAATGAGGCAATCTCACAGTTCCTGACTCTGCTTATTCCAGGTGTTGAGAGGACAAGGGCAGGCGAGGGAAGTGGATCGAGTACACAAGCTGGGCTTGTTTGAAATCGGGTAATTTCACAAAGAATAGCACTAACTGCAAGTTCTCTCTCTCTCTCTCTCCAGTAAACATAGAAGATAGGAGCAGGAGGAGGCCATTCAGCCCTTCGAGCCTGCCCCACCATTCACTGCCATCATGGCTGATCATCCAACTCAACAGCCTAATCCTGCTTTCTCTCCTGTAACCTTTGATCCCATTCATCCCCCAGCGCTGTATCCAGCCGCCTTTTGATGATGGGAGAGGCGATGTTTTCGGATCAAGGGAAGAATGACCCTTCGGGATGCAGTAGCACCCGGGTGCCAAGATTAGGAACAGGGATTAACACCAGATCAGTTTATCAATTCCAATAAACCAGCGCAAAAAATATTCACAAATCAAATTATCCTTCCCACCTTCTGCTTTCATTCTCAGCTAGACTTTTATTGCGACCCTATTTTTGTGGATTATAAAATTGATTGCCAGGAGTTAGATGCAGAGAGCAACTTCCTGCTGGGTTAGGGTCTTCCAGACCCCACAGAGTTAAGGAGGCAGCCCTGTGTAATTATTGGCATCCAGAAAAGCCAGTGCTGAATGAATATGTTTGCAAGTGCAGAAAACTTTGTACAGATTAGACATGGAGGCCCTTTATCCCCCCACACCCCCCTCCACCCCTGCCTTGCTCTGCGTCGAATAAAGTCAGTCAAGATCAGATTGCATGGGAAATCCCAATGTAATTTATCAAACAACAAAATGTTCCAAGTAAGTAAAACGCCTGCTTACCTGTTCAAGGTTCACTCATCTTTTGGCACCTCGGATCAAACCCCCGTAAAACACAAGACATATTCCAGTAAAGCGGAGTTGGGAGGCGGGGGGGTGTAATAATGTACAACACGCTCCTGAGTGTACGAGCACGGTACAAAAGCCACCAGTCGTCCACACAACAAGCAGCGGCAAAACAGGTTAAGACTCAAAGCTCCATAGATGTCTTAGGCAACAGCTCAACTGGAGAACTGAAGACTCCTGCTGACACGCTCGCTGAACACTCTGATGAGATCACCGGTGGGTTGGGCTTCCAGACTTGACAGGCAGCCGAGGATGTGTGTCTGGGATCCTGCATTCCCAGCTATCTGGTGGGGACACTGGAGCTTGCTTTCCCGAGTGGACTGTTCCGTGCAGAATACAGTAACTCAGTCATGTGTGTTCCCTTAAACACAGTGAGGCGACAGATGAGAAAAGCAGGGTTAACTGTGCAGCCGGTGTACCTGTGGCAACCTGCGAGAGCCAGCTGATTATGTTTTTCTCAAAACAAAATTGCTTTCCTGTTTGCCTGTCGAGTACTGTGCAAGCCAGGACAGTGCCAGCTGTTTTCTTTAGTGTATGAAAATTCTGAGAGTCCGGGCATAGCGTCCTGGGCGGCGTTGCATTTGCCACCCAGACCTGGGAACCTCTGCATAGCAACCTGAACCTGAAACAGAACTTCAGTGCATTGTGCGACAGCCCGATCCTTTCACTGTGCATTTTGCTGTGTGCCATGAAGCATTGCTGTTGTCAAGGACGGTCCGAAATGTAGGGTTTCCTGACATTTTATTGTCACATGAGGTTCAGTGGGAAGATGCTGCGGCTCAGTTTCACGGAAATAGATCAATGCATCTCCGTCTGTCAATGCTGACAGCTTTTGGATTTGAATCAGAGAATCTTGATACCACAGAAGGAGGCCATTCGGCCCATCGGGTCTGCACCAACCATAATCCCTCCCAGACTCTATCCCCATACCTTCACATATTTACCCTGCTAGTCCCCGTGACATGAAGGGGCAATTTATCATGGCCAATCCAACTAACCTGCACATCTTTGGACACTAAGGGGCAATTTAGCATGGCCAATCCGCCTAACCTGCACATCTTTGGACACTAAGGGACAATTTAGCATGGCCAATCCGCCTAACCTGCACATCTTTGGGACACTAAGGGGACAATTTAGCATGGCCAATCCACCTAACCTGCACATCTTTGGACACTAAGGGACAATTTAGCATGGCCAATCCGCCTAACCTGCACATCTTTGGACACTAAGAGACAATTTAGCATGGCCAATCCACCCTAACCTGCACATCTTTGGACACTAAGGGGCAATTTACCATGGCCAATCCCATTTAACATGCACACCTTTGGACACTAAGGGGCAATTTAGCATGGCCAATCCATCTAACGTGCACACCTTTGGACACTAAGGGACAATTTAACATGGCCAATCCACCTAACCTGCACATCTTTGGAAACTAAGGGACGGCCATAGGTATGGCCAATGTACTTAACCGGCACATCTTTGATATAATTTGATTTATTATTGTCACATGTATTAACATACAGTGAAACGTATCGTTTCTTGCGTGCGATACAGACAAAGCATACCGTTCACAGAAAAGGAAACGAAAGAGTGCAGAATGTAGCATTATAGTTCGTAGCTAGAACATAGAGAAAGATCAACTTAATGCAAAGTAGGTCCATTCAAAAGTCTGACAGCAGCAGGGAAGAAGCTGTTCTAGAGTTGGTTGGTACGTGACCTCAGACTTTTGTATCATTTTGATTTGATTTATTATTGTCACATATATTAACATACAGTGAAAAGTATTGTTTCTTGCCCATTATACAGATAAAGCATACCATTCATAGAGAAGGAAAGAGAGTGCAGAATGTAGTGTTACAGTCATAGCTAGGGTGTAGAGAAAGATCAACTTAGTGCGAGGTAGGTCCATTCAAAAGTCTGACAGCAGCAGGGAAGAAGCTCTTCTTGAATCGGGTGTTACGTGACCTCAGACTTTTATATCTTTATCCCAACGGAAGGAGGTGGAAGAGAGAATGTCCAGGGTGCGTGGGGCCCTTAATTACGCTGGCTGCTTTTCTGAGGCAGGGGGAAGTGTAGACAGAGTCAATGTATGGGAGGCTGGTTTGTGTGATGGATTGGGGCTACATTCACAACCTTTTGTAGTTCCTTGCAGTCTTGGGCAGAGCAGGAGCCCAGACCGAGCTGTGATACAACCAGAAAAAATGCTTTCTGTGGTGCATCTGTAAATGCTGGAGAGAGTCATAGCTGACATTGCAAATTTCCTTAAGTCTTCTGAGAAAGTAGAGGCGTTGGTGGCGCAGAGATCTTGTGATAGTGTCTAGTGAGTAGAGATCTTGTGATAGTATCCCTGACTCGGAACTGGAAACTGGGGGTTCAAATTGGACATGCTGGCCAAGGAAGATACGTTCATCACATGTCTGAACAGGTCGAGTGTCGACTTGTAAATTCTTGAGTGTCCACTTGTAAATACTGTCCTGATGGCAGGCGGTCGGAGAGGGATGGACTTGTGGTGAGCTGTACTGTAGAAAGCAAAGACAAGCCATTGGGATACCTTGTCAAGCAGAATCAAAGACCCAGGCTTGTGTTAGCCAGCATGCTCTTCGGCATGGTACCTGAAGAGAGAGAGATAAGCATATGCCAGTTACAGTTTATTTACTTCAAGGGACATTTCCATAATTTGGGGAATTACTGCACAGGTTTAGTGCCTCATACATTCTGGTCCAAAAATACCAACTCAAATCAGCTGTTTGGCAGATGAATTTTGAAAGTAAATATTGCTACATCAGTTTTCAGTTTTGATTATTTAAAATTTATATTTGGGAGTGCCGTGAACCTCAGTCTGGTAATTATGCATTCCTTTTCATAAACCCTGGTAAAATGACACGCACGCCGTGTTAGCAGGGCAGAGAAACCACTTAAAATTGAATCAAATTTCGCCATACAACACAAATATCAGTTGAGATTTTCATTTGTCCGTATGGTTGATTTTGAAATCCGTAAATTATTTCTACACTCGATGTTCCTTCTGCACTGCAGTGTGAGTGAACGCATCAATTTGCTCAGTGAGTGTGTGTTAGTGGGTGTTTGTCCAAGACTGCAAGGAACTACAAAAGGTCGTGAATGTAGCCCAGTCCCTCATGCAAACCAGCCTCCTATCCATTCACTTTCCGCTGCCTCGGGAAAAGCAGCCGGCATAATCAAGTATCCCACGCACCCCGGACATTCTCTCTTCCACCTTCTTCCATCGGGAAAAATATACAAAAGTCTGAGGTCACGTACCGACCGACTTAAGAACAGCTTCTTCCCTGCTGCTGTCAGACTTTTGAATGGACCTACCTCGCATTAAGTTGATCTTTCTTTACACCCTAGCTATGACTGTAACACAACATTCTGCACTCTCTCCTTTCCTTCTCTATGAATAGTATGTTTTATCTGTATAGCGCACAAGAAACAATACTTTTCACTATTCCAATACATGTGACAATAATAAATCAAATCAGTTACATTGGTAACATTTAGGTAGCGAAGAGTCAAGCTTGTTTTCATTCTCCTCAACTTAAAACCAACCCATTTTCATTTCAAAGTTTAAAGTTTATTAGTGTTAAAAAATAAGGCTGACATTAACACTGCAACGAAGTTACTATGAAAATCTCCTAGTCGCTACACTCTGGCACCTGTTCGGGTTACACTGAGGGAGAATTTAGCACGGTCCAATGGATCCAAGCCAGCATGTCTTTCAGACCATGGGAGGAAACCGGAGCACCCAGACGAAATCCACGCAGACACGGGGAGAATGTGAAGTCTCCATACAGACAGTGACCCAAACCGGAAATCGAACCCCCGAATCCCTGGCGCTGTGAGGCAGCAGCGTTAACTGCCATGCCGCTCCCAAGTAGGCTTACCTTAACATACAATGAAGTTACTGTGAAAATCCCGAGTCGCCTCACCTCAGCACCTTCTCGGTTTACACGAGGGAGAATTTAACACCTAACCAGCACACCCTTTGGACGGTGGGAGGACACTGGAGCATCATGAGAAACCCATACAGATACAGGGGAGAACACACAGACTCCACACAGATAGTGTTTCAAGCCGGGAGTTGAACCTGGGTCCCTGGCGCTGTAAGTCAGCAGCGCTAACCCACTGTGCCACTTTGCCGCCCTGATTTTGGAAATCGTTGCGGAAGAAAACTTCTTTGGGAGGCAAAAGAGATGGTTAAAGTTGGCAGACGGCATTGTTTTGGACACTAATCTTCCGTGTCATAATTCATACTGTTTCAGAGAAATCGTCCTGTAAGGGTTAAATCAGCTCCGATGCGTTAAAAGTTACTCCCTTAGCTTGGCATGTGTGACTTCCTTTCCAGCTTGGCATCAGAACCACTGCAACAGAAAATGAGATGGGTGTAGAATATCCCTGGCAGTATCTTGAGAGTAAATGGGCCAGCAGTCTCAATGCCAGCCAAGAATGCAGTCGGCAAAGGGACCAGAGTGCGGGGATTGAAAAGGAGGGAATTACCTGCTCGAGATCAAATCAAATACAGTCAGTTGGAACAGGGCCAGCTTTGGAAAATATTAAATTGCAGCCCCGACTGTTCTTGAAGGGCATGAACACAGGAACATCAAGCATCAAGTTTTTCAGATCACCCACAACCCTGTCCTAGTCCCTCCATTGCTGACACTATAGTTAAGAAAGCCCCACCAGCGCCTCTACTTTCTCAGAAGATTAAGGAAATTCGGCATGTCCGCTACGACTCTCACCAACTTTTACAGATGCCCCATAGAAAGCATTCTTTCCGGTTGTATCACAGCTTGGTCTGGGCTCCTGCTCTGCCGAAGACTACAAGGAATTACAAAAGGTCGTGAACGTAGCCCAATCCATCACACAAACCAGCCTCCCATCCATTGACTCTGTCTACACTTCCTGCTGCCTCGGGAAAAGCAGCCGGCGTAATTAAGAACCTCACGTACCCACACACTCTCTCTTCCACCTTCTTCCGTCTGTGCATAGAGAAATATGGGCAAATACGTGTAATTGGGACTAGCTCAGTGGTTAAGAAAAAGGGGTGGCATGGACAAGCAGGCTGAAGAGCCTGTTTTCATGCTGTAAATTTCGATCTGGGAGCTGAGTTGTTTTTACTTTCATCTAAAGTAGAGGAAGTAATTGTATAATTTCTGAAATTCCTTTTCTGTCCAAAGCGGCTTGAGTTTCATGTACACATTCCTCTAGCACTCAGAGTGGCCAAATTCAGCCATGTCTCAGGGCCCCAGAACAGCCACAGATGGCTTGCAGGCCTCGCACAGATTGTTTTTAAATAACGTTCTGTTCAGTACAAGACTGCTACAATTACATGGCTCGAAATGTCCATCTAAAATTGACACATGGGGCTGCACTCAGTGAGTTCCAGACAAAAACCAGTCAGTGGGTGGAAATTAAAGGCAAATACTTCCTTTTGGCTTCAGTTTCCTATCCCTGTCATTGGATCGTGCTGTTGTAGGGTTCCCGCTTCTCAGTTCTTCCCGAATGAGCGGCGATCCTGCAAGATGGAATAAAATGTGAGAAGCCCAGAGAAAGATTGGCCTTGCCAATTGAACGCCCCTGTCGAGTGAATGAATAGAAACAAAAGATGGTGTTAGTGGGATATTGAACCGAGAGGGGAAATGCTTCTAAGCCTGATCCCGCTCTCACGCAGTATCCACAAACCAAACAACCATCAGAAACATAGAAGCTCACTGATTCTACCCCTCCTCCCTGCTCCTCGATCCTTGCCCGAGGGTAGGTGGCATTTGTTCACTGGCTACAAGGCCAATGAGTTGATAACTTCGAGGGTAAACCAGCCAGCATAATCAAGGACGACTCCCACCAACTTTTACAGATGCCCCATAGAAAGCATTCTCTCTGGTTGTATCACAGCTTGGTCTGGGCTCCTGCTCTGCCCAAGACCGCAAGGAACGACAGAAGATCATGAGTGTAGCCCAATCCATCACGCAAACCAGCCTCCCATCTATTGGCTCTGTCTACACTTGCTGCTGCTTAGGGAAAAAGCAGTCCACATAATTAAGGACCCCACGCACCCTGGACATTCTTTCTCCCAAGTCTGAGGTCATGTGCTAACCGACACAAGAATAGTTTCTTCCCTGCTGCTGTCAGACTTTTGAATGGACCTACCCTATAAAAAGAAAAACCAGGACTTTGTGTTTGTTTCAGTTCTGTGTTTGATTTTATCGACCGCAGTGTCAGAGGAGCACGTAGACCTTTTGAAAAAAAGACGATAACTAACCTCACTCCGTCCCTGGTGGGTGCCACCCAAGAGTGGGGAACTTGTAGAACTCTTTGCCACAGAAGGCTGTGGAGGCCAGGTCATTGAGTGTCTTTAAGACAGAGATAGATTGGTTCCTGATGAATAAGGGGATCAGGGGTTATGGGGAAAAGGCAGGAGAATGGGAATGAGAAAAATATCAGCCATGATTGAATGGCAGAGCAGACCCGAAGGGCCGAGTGGCCTCATTGTGCCCTTATGTCTATAGTCTTATGGACAGGAAATGTTCCTGTTATCGGTTTTTGCTCCCTCCGGCCTGATGAGCTCCTCCTTTGTTTTATTATTGTCACGTGCATATTATTAAACTAGAGAGACTGCAGAAAAGATTTACTAGGATGCTACCAGGACTTGATAGCCTGAGTTATAAGGGATGGCACGGTGGTACAGTGGTTAGCAGTGCTGTCTCACAGCAGTGAGGACCGGATTCCCAGCTTGAGTCACTGTCTGTGTAGAGTTTGCACATTCTCCCCGTGTCTGCGTGAGTTCCCTCCAGACTCTCCAGTTTTCTCCCACATTCTGAAAGACATACTGGTTCAGTGTATTGACCCGAACAAGCACTGGAGTGTGCCGGCAAGGGAAATTTCACAATAACTTCATTGGAGTGTTAATGTAAGCCTTATTTATAACTAATAAATAAACTTTATTTTTGGTTAGATTATTCTCTGTGCATGGGAGGCTGAGGGGTGATCTTATAGAGGTCTGTAAAATAATGAGGGGCACAGATCAGCGAGATAGTCAATATCTTTTCCCAAAAGTAGGGGTATCTAAAACAAGAGGTTATAGGTTTAAGATGAGAGGGGAGAGATACAAAAGGGTCCAGAGGGAAAATTTTTTTCACACAGAGGGTGGTGAGTGTCTGGAACGAGCTGCCAGACGCAGTGATAGAGGTGGGTACAATCTTGCCTTTTAAAAAGCATTTAGACAGTTACATGGGTAAGATGAGTGTAGAGGGATATGGGCCAAACGCAGACAATTGGAACTAGCTTAGCAGTTAAAGAAAGGGCGGCACAGACAAGTGGGCTGAAAGGCCTGCTTCCATGCTGTAAATCTTTGCGACTCTGTTGTGATACAGTGAGAACATAGAACGTAGAACATTACAGCGTAGAACAGGCCTTTTGGCCTTCGATGTTGCGCCGACCAATTAGGAACAAGCAGTGACCCTCTAACCTAAACCATTCCCCTTTCATCCATAAACTTATCTACTAACCTCTTAAACGACACCAAACTTGGCGCATCTACAACTGACGCAGGCAGGGCATTCCACTCCCTAACCACCCTCTGGGTAAAGAACCTACCTCTGACATCCGTTCTATAACCACCACCCCTTAATTTAAAGCTATGTCTCCTCGTGCTAGCTTTCTCCATCCTAGGAAAAAGGCTATCACTGTCCACCCTATCTAAACCTCTAATCACCTTGTATGTTTCAATAAGGTCTCCTCTTAGCCGCCTTCTTTCTAACGAAAACAACCTCAAATCCCTCAGCCTCTCTTCATAAGACCTGCCCTCCAGACCAGGCAACATCCTGGTAAACCTCCTCTGTACCCTCTCCAATGCCTCCACATCTTTCTTATAATGTGGGGACCAGAACTGCACACAATACTCCAAGTGCGGACGCACTAGAGTTTTGTACAGTTGCAACATGATGCTGCGGCTCCTAAATTCAATCCCCCTACCAATAAAAGCTAAGACTCCATATGCCTTCGTAACAACTTTATCCACTTGACTGCCTACTTTCAGGGATCTATTGACACATACACCAAGATCCTTCTGTTCCTCAACACTATTAAGAGCCCTACCATTAGCCCTATACTTTACACATTTATTGTTCCTGCCAAAGTGCATTACCTCACACTTTTCCACATTAAACTCCATTTGCCACCTCTCGGCCCAGCTCTGCAACTTTGTCCAAGTCTCTCTGCAAAGTATAACACCCCTCTTCACTATCTACCACTCCACCGACTTTAGTGTCATCTGCAAATTTACTAATCCATCCTTCAATACCCTCATCCAGATCATTTATAAAAATTACAAAACAGCAGGGGCCCCAAAACAGACCCCTGAGGTACACCACTTGTCACCGAACTCCAAGATGAATATCTCCCATCAACCACCACCCTCTGTCTTCTATCTGCTAGCCAATTCCTAACCCAATTAGCTAAATCACCCTCTATCCCATACATCTGCATTTTCTGCAGAAGTCTTCCATGGGCACCTTATCAAACGCCTTACTAAAGTCCATATATACCACATCAACCGCCTTACCCCCATCCACCTCTTTGGTCACTTTTTCAAAAAACTCAATAAGGTTAGTAAGGCACGACCTACCCTTCACAAAACCATGCGGACTATCCCCAATCAATTCATTTCTCTCTAAATAACTATAAATCCTATCCCTAATAATTCGCTCCAATACTTTGCCCACAACAGAAGTAAGACTCACCGGCCTATAATTCCCCGGAAAGTCTCTCTTCCCCTTCTTGAACAATGGGACCACATTCGCTATCCTCCAGTCTTCCGGCACTATACCCGTAACCAACGACGACCTGAAGATCAGAGCCAGAGGCTTTGCAATCTCCTCTCTCGCCTCCCAGAGAATCCTAGGGTAAATCCCGTTCGGCCCAGGGGACTTATCTAACTTCAAACCCTCAAGAATAACTAGCACATCCTCCTTATCTACTTCAATACTTTCCAGTTTGCAACCCTGTATCCCAGTGTTCTCCACAACTACATTTATATCTCCCTGCGTGAATACTGAAGAGAAATATTTGTTCAGAAGGATTGCTTCTTCAGACAAAGCATACTGTTCATAGAGTACATAAGGGAGAAGGAAAGGAGAGAGTGTAGAATGTAGTGTTATAGTCATAGCTAGGGTGCAGAGAAGATCAACTTAATGTATGGAAGGTCCATTCAAAAGTCTGACAGCAGCAGGAAAGAAGCTGTTCTTGAGTCGGTTGGTATGCGACCTCAGACTTTTGTATCTTTTGAGAATGTCCGGGGTGCGTGGGGTCCTTGATTATGCTGGCTGCTTTTCCCGAGACAGCGGGAAGTGTAGACAGAGTCAATAGATGGGAGATTGGTTTGCGTGATGGATTGGGCTACATTCACGACCTTTTGTAGTTCCTTGTGGTCTTGGGCAGAGCAGGAGCCCATACCAAGCTGTGATACAACCAGAAAGAGTGCTTTCTGTGCGGCATCTATAAAAGTTGGTGAGCATTGTAGCCAAATTCCTTAGTCTTCTGAGAAAGTAGAGGCGTTAGTGGGGCTTTCTTAACGATAGTGTTGACGTGAGGGGAGGACCAGAATAGTCAGTGATCTGGACACCTACTGTCTGCTTTTCCTTGGGATTATTACTTCTGTGGCTTGTTGAAACAGTAAGAAGTCTCACAATACCAGGTAAAAGTCCAACCAATTTATTTGATAGACACTATCTAATAAACTGGTTGGACTTTAAGCTGGTGTTGTGAGACTTCTTACTGTGTTTACCCCAGTCCAACGCTGGTATCTCCACACCATGACGCTTGTTGAAACTGCAGTGAAGAGCTCTACTGTGAGTAATCTCTGAAAATCTTTGATCTCTGAAAACTGTGGAATGAGAGTGGTGATGTTAAGCATTGAAATTCATCCCTGGAGCTCCCACGTGGCCTAGCAGATAGCAGCACTGCCCAGCGTAGTGTTGTGTAAGTTCTGCAGAGCAGAAGGTTCCAGGTTCAATCTCTCACTAGTGCTGCAGCAGTTGGTCGTAACCTTGGCAGTGGGAAGGCTGCAGCGAGCCTCCCTGCTCCCAGCCTGGGGAGGTGCAAATTAGTCATGGCACTTGCTCCTTTTACTATCCAGTATCTCCTGCTGGCACGCCTGCCTTGTGTGTGGCCATGGGTCGAGGACAGATTTGCACTCAGCCCTCGCACCATCTGTGGTCAGCTCCGGTGCCAGGCTCTTCGCGCCGATTGTCAGAGGATCAATGGAACCCTGTACCCAACATGAGTTTAATGCCTCCACGAACGCAGGGGAGAGAGAGAGAGAGAGAGGAAACCGAAGAAGAAATCTTCCCCTCAGCCTCGGCCACAGAAAACAAAGTAAGCTGTGGTCATGGTTTGAATTTGTCGTGATGGGGCTGGGTGGTGGTGGGGGGGCGGGGGTGCGGGAGTGTTTGCCTGTCTCGGTTCAAATGAATTTATCAGTGGCTGCCAGGGACAGTGAGATGGGCGTAGCACGTGCTTATGTGAAACAAGATGCCAGGCCTCCTCACAGATGGTAGCTGGAACTAGACGCTGGGTTAGGGGGGAAAAAAAGAGAGAGATTAGGAGATGCGAGGGAAAGCTTGGCTGGCAAGAATGGATTAGCGAAAGGCTTTTGAAGCTGGAAAGAGCTGAAGATGTGAAGAAAGCTCAGGAGGTAGTTTCAAAGCGTAGGACTGAGGCTTTTTCATCTTCCCTAATCCTTTTACTATCCAATAATTTTAATAGCTCCCTCTACTCAGAAGCACTGTCCATCTCCCACACAATGCTACCATTATTGTTAACCCACTTGCAACCCACATGCCTCTCTCTGGATTTTTCTGAGGATCTATTCTGACATTTCTCGTAGTCATTGAAGTGAGGGGAAGTGATGGCCTCGTGGTATTAGCGCTAGATTATTACTCCAGTAAAACCAGCTAATGTTCGGGGGGACCCGGGTTCAAATCCCAGCACGGCAGATGGTTTGGAATTTGAATTCTATAAAAAATATCGGGAATGAAGAATCTATTGATCGTCAGTAAAAAACCCATCTAGTTCAGTAATGACCTTCAGGGAAGGAAATCTGCTGTCCTTACCTGGTCCGACCTATATGTGCCTCCAGAGCCACAGCAATGTGGTTGACTCTCAACTGCCCTTTGTCTCCTTTTGCTCCACTCTGGGGGAATCAGCCTGCCATTGATTCTGTCTATACTTCCAGCTACCTCGGGGAAAAGCAGCCAGCGTAATCACTCTCTCTTCCACCTTCCTCTGTCAGGAAAAAGATACAAAAGTCTGAGGTCATGTATCAACAGCTTCCTAAAACCTGTGTTGGTGGACACTTACTCATGTGTGTAAATTCAAGAGGCCACAGTACAAGGTGCAAAAAATATTCAGGGATATTTTGTGAAAAAAAGAGTCGGTGCAGACCTGATGGGCCAAATGGCCTCCTTCTGCACTTAGGGATTCAGTGAAAAATGTGAAATCTCTAAATTCAAATTCTGTTGTTTCCCATTTTAAATATAATTATTTAAATATTCATTCCTTAAGCAAAGAAAGGCCCACCAACGCCTCTACTTTCCTAGAAGACTAAGGAAATTTGGCATGTGCACTACGACTCTCACCAATATTTATAGACACATCATTCTTTCTGGTTGTATCACGGCTCCTGCTCTGCCCAAGACCGCAAGGATCTACTTCCCTGCTGCTGTCAGACTTTTGAATGGACCTATCTCGCACTAAGTTGATCTTTCTCGACACCCTAGCTGTGACTGTAACACTACATTCTGCATTCTCTCCTTTCCTTCTCTATGAACGGTATGCTTTGTTTATATAGCTGGCAAGAAACAATACTTTTCACAGTGTACTAATATGTGTAACAGTAATAAATCAAATCAATACACGAGGTGAGAGGTAGCCCATGGAGGGCAGCAGGGAAGAAAGCTGTTCTTGAATCGGGTTGGGATGTGACTTCAGAGTTTTGTATCATTTTTCCAATGGAAGAAGGTGGAAGAGAGAATATCCGAGGTGCGTGGGGTCCTTGATTATGCTGGCTGCTTTTCCCGAGGCAGCGGGAAGTGTAGACAGAGTCAATGAATGGGAGGCTGGTTTGTGTGATGGACTGGGCTACATTCACGACCCTTTGTAGTTCCTTGCGGTCTTGGGCAGAGCAGGAGCCCAGACCAAGCTGTGATACAACCAGAAAGAATGCTTTCTATGGGGCATCTGTAAAAGTTGGTGAGAGTTGTAGCTGATATATCAAATTTCCTTAGTCTTCTGAGAAAGTAGAGGCATTAGTGGGCTTTCTTGACTATAGTGTCGGCATGGGGGAGACTAGGACAGGTTGTTGGTGATCTAGACACCTAAAAACATGAAGCTGTTGACCCTTTCTACTTGATCGCCATTAACGTAAACAAGGACATGTCCTCCTCTGTGCTTCCTGAAATCAGTGACGACCTCCTTAGTTTTGTTGACATTGAGGGAGCGATTATTGTTGTTGCATTGAATTTAAACTCTGTGTCCAGTCCAGAAACTCCAAGGTATTTTGTGAAGTTAGCTGAGACCCTAGGTTTTACATTTGACTTTGGAGTTGATGAATGTAAGGTGTTTCACTCCAGGATCAGAATTTTACTGGCCCGCCCACCACAGGAATTGGAGGGAGCGAGGGTCAGATCATGGAACGGTTTCTTAACTCGGACTAAATTTTACTGTTTTGGGACAAGTAAGACCACAAAACCCCACCCCGCGTCTGATTCAGGTGAACCGCTGGATAGAGTGGATGTGGAGAACAAAGTTTATTTAAGGACATGGTTAAAATAAAGACTTGGCACAACTTTGACCAATTGAACATGACATGGTATAACTCCTAACAGCTAACTATCTCTGTTCTTCCAATTTAAAGCAACATCCCTAAGACACACACCCTTCAACAAATGCTCAGGTGATGTTGGATTTTCAGCTTTTTAACAGTTGAAAATTTTTAACAGACGTCCAAGTAACAGTTTTCAGAAAGGGATATATCCGGATGACATGGTGGTTAGCACTGCTGCCTCACATCGCCAAGGACCCAGGTTTGATTCCCAACCCTGGGTCATTTGATAAAGTGGCCCATGGAAGACTTCTGCAGAAAATGCAGATGTATGGGATAGAGGGTGATTTAGCTAATTGCGTTAGGAATTGGCTAGCAGGTAGAAGACAGAGGGTGGTGGTTGATGGGAGATATTCATCTTGGAGTTCGGTGACAAGTGGTGTACCTCAGGGGTCTGTTTTGGGGCCCCTGCTGTTTGTAATTTTATAAATGATCTGGATGAGGGTATTGAAGGATGGATTAGTAAATTTGCAGATGACACTAAAGTCGGTGGAGTGGTAGATAGTGAAGAGGGTGTTATAGTTTGCAGAGGGACTTGGACAAGTTGCAGAGCTGGGCCGAGAGGTGGCAAATGGAGTTTAATGTGGAAAAGTGTGAGGTAATGCACTATGCAGAAATAATAAATGTGTAGAGTATAGGGCAAATGGTAGGATTCTTAGTAGTCTAGATGAACAGAGGGATCTTGGTGTGTATGTGCATAGATCCTGAAAGTAGGCAGTCAGGTCGAGAAGGTTGTTAGGAAGGCATATGGAGTCTTGGCTTTTATTGGTAGAGGGATTGAATTTCGGAGCCGCAACGTCATGTTGAAACTGTACAAAACTCTAGTGCGGCCGCACTTGGAGTATTGTGTGCAGTTCTGGTCCCCACATTATAAGAAAGATGTGGAGGCATTGGAGAGGGTACAGAGGAGGTTGACCAGGATGTTGCCTGGTATGGAGGGCAGGTCTTATGAAGAGAGGCTGAGGATTTGAGGTTGTTTTCGTTAGAAAGAAGGCGGCTAAGAGGAGACCTTATTGAAACATATAAGATGATTAGAGGTTTAGATAGGGTGGACAGTGATAGCCTTTTTCCTAGGATGGAGAAAGCTAGCACTAGGGGACACAGCTTTAAATTAAGGGGTGATAGTTATAGGACGGATATCAGAGTAGGTTCTTTACCCAAAGGGTGGTTCGGGAGTGGAATGCCCTGCCTGCAGCAGTTGTAGATGCGCCAAGTTTGGTGGCGTTTAAGAGGTTAGTTGATAAGTATATGGAAGAGAAGGGAATTGTTTAGTTTGGAGGGGCATTGCTTTTTATATTGGTCGGCGCAACATCGAAGGCCGAAGGGCCTGTTCTGTGCTGTAATGTTCTATGTTCTATTGTTTGTGTGGAGCTTGCAGGTTCTCCCTCCATGTCTGCATGGGTTTCCTCCGGGTACTTCGGTTTCCTCCCATTGTTCAAAGATGTGTAGGTTAGATGGATTGGCCATACAGAATTGCCCCTGAGTGTCTTGGGGGCTAGCTAAGGTAAATGTATGGTGTTATGGGAATAGAGCCTGGATGGGATTGTGGTTGGTACTGTCTCGATGGGCCATTTAGCTGCCTTCTGCACTGTAGAGATTCTATGATTTTTATGATCCTCAAAACCTCAGAGAAACAAGCCCAGCCTCTGGCAGTTCCCAGTTTCCAGACCTCAGAAATAGTAAAGGATTCCTCTCCCTGCAGTGCAGCAACTCTCATACAGCAGAATCTCCAGGAAAGAGACTTATTTCCTGGCAGGTTCCAGTCACTGACTTCAGAGAAGGGGGAAAGAGAGAGACACACACTTCTCTCTCTTAACTCAAAAATATTGTCTGCACTTGAACATTTTGTGAAAAACCAAGCACCCCTGTCACATGACATACCTGACAATCATCCCAATCAAGCCCCACTCTGCAAAATCCCAGGGGAAAATGGCAGAACAGCGTTGGTTCAGATCAAAATGACCATTCAAGCCATTAGAAGCAATTATGGTGCTGCAGCAACAGTACAGGGTGCTGGACATGCAAAGACACTATTTAGAGAATCGAATCAGATTTTGGAGGACAGATTATCTCATGATTGAGTACGGTAATAAGACCATAAGACGTAGAAGAGAATGAGGCCACTCGGCCCATCGAGTCTGCTCCGCTATTCAATCATGGCTAATATTTTTTTCATCCCCATTCTCCTTCCTTTTCCCCATAACCCCTGAACGCCTTATTAATCAAGAACCCTTAAAGACACTCAGTGACCTGGCCTCCACAGCCTTCTGTGGCAAAGGGTTCCACAGATTCACTACTCTCTGGCTGAAGAAATTCTCCCTCATCTCTGTTTTTAAGGATTGTGCCCTCTTGTTCTATCGTGGAAACATCCTCTCCACATCCATTCTATCCAGGCCTCATAGTATCCTGTAAGTCTCAATAAAATCCTCCCCTTGTCCTTCTAAACTCCAACAAGTACAAACCCAGAGTCCTCAACCGTTCTGTCAAAGTAACAATGACATAAATTGACATGGCATACATAAAGATGTCCCAAGGTGCAATGTAGAAGGATTATTTTTAACCAAGCTACCTGGGAGAGTTACAAGAATTGGCACAAATATAGGCTCAAAAAGATGGGTTTAGGATTGTAGATTAGGATTATATTCACTCGAGTTGAGAAAGGTGAGAGGGAGCTGATAGAAACTTATAAAATTCTAACAGGGTTAGACAGGTTAGATTCAGAAAGAATGTTCCCTATGGTGGGCGGGAGTCCAGAACTAGAGGGTGATAGTTTGAGGATAAGGGGTAAACCTTTTAGGACTGAGGTGAGGAGAAATTTCTTCACGCAGAGAGCAGTGGAATTCACTCCCACAGAAAGTAGTTGAGGCCAAAACATTGTGTGATTTCAGGAAGAAATTAGATTTTGCTCTTGGGACTAAAGGAATTGAGGATGGGGGGGCAGGATATTGAATTCAGTGATCAGCAATGATCAAAATGAATGATGGAGCAGGCTCGAAGGCCGAATGGCCTCCTCCTGCTTCCAGTTTCTGTGTTCCAGATGGTGGTTTTGGAATGCCTTGTGTCAGTCATTACTAACGGAATCTTAGCATATTTGTGCTTAGCAGTTTCCAAAGAATCATCTAACATGATGATTAATTGCCTCAGGTCTGTTCGCCTACCCTCCCTTGGGAATAGAAGCTTCTAGAACTTTGATTATGTGCCAGAGTGAGGGATGCGTGCTCGTTCGGTGGAGATGCAGGTGCACGGTTACCAGAGGTTGGGCAGAGAGATCTCTGGGTATCATCTTGGCCCTTTTCCAAAGCGGTGGTGACTTAAAAGTAGTAAAGTTTATTTCTTAGTGTCACCAGTAAGGCTTACATTAACACCACAATGAAGTTGCTGTGACATTTACCACACTCCGACGCCTGTTCGGGTCAATAACCATCATGTTTTTCAGAAAGTGGGAGGAAACCGGAGCACCCGGAGGAAACCCACGCAGGCAGGGGGAGGGCATAAATAAGCACCGAATTATTGGATGCAATCTCTTGTCCATTCCTCCAATCCCACCGGGGTCACTTCCCTGGTTGTAACAATTAATATCAGCTCTCAGGCTGCCTTCAGGCATTTCGTACAAGTAGGGCAAATCGTGTATTGTTTCAGGCTTCTGATGCGGGAGTATTTAATGATCATCTTCAAGTGTATCTGGAGTGTGAAGGAATACACAGTTGTCATTTTGGTTTTCATCTCTTAAGTGTTGCCTGAATCCCAGGTTAAATTAAAAGCGGGACTTTGCGGTGGATTGGTGACCTGAATAGCTCCAGCGCGCTGTCCTTGTGGAACCAGTGCGTTAGTTTAATCTTTCTCTTAATGGCCTTGTAGCTCTTTGCAAAGCTCTTGATGCAGGGCTGTCAACATCGGGGAGATGTTTGGAGGTGACACTTGCGATCAGCAGGGCTGACAGATTGCGAATCCATTTACAGATGTGCCTCTCCCAGTGACATCAAGGCAGGAAGCTGAAATGAGTTGCTTGTCACTCCTAATGGACGGCAGTTGGCAAGCCTGTTTGATGTCTTCTCTGCTGAAGAGAGCGAAGGCCAGAATTTAAAATCTTGACAGTGTCAGCCGCGAGTTAATTTAAAAAAAAATTGAATAACTGCGCCTGAATTTCCACAGGGAGGGCGGGGGGTGGGGGGGGGGGGGGGGGGGGGTGGTCTCAGTCCCAGTCAGCAGAATGGGGTGTTCCGAGTGGGTTGGGGGAGAGGTGTCAGTGGAAAAGTGGGAAAATTGTAGGAGGTCGTTCGGCCCACCAAGTCTTTTCTTTTCAATTCATTCGTGGGACATGGGCGTCGCTGGCTGGGCCAGCATTTATTATTGCCCATCCCTAGTTGCTCTTCTTGGTTTTCACAGATCGGTGCAGCATCGAGGGCTAAATGTTATGTTCTATGGACCTACCTTGCATTAAGTTGATCTTTCTCTACACCCTAGCTATAACACTACATTCTGCACTCTCTCCATTCCTCTCTATGACCGGTATGCTTTGTGTGTGTTGCGTGCAAGACCATGCCAGACCATGCCATTGGGTGGTATAACAACATGGACAATTTGCTCAGGATTGAGAAGTGCTGTGAAGGGCCAGGACTGTAACTGGGGATGGCAGGAGTTGTTGGTGAGGGTGCAGATGGCAGGATAGGCAGGATGATGACGACGCTTTTGGTTTTCCCAGTATACGGGAGCAGGAAATTGCAAATTGCAGACGATGAGCGGGATTTCCCTCCCTCTCCATGCTGTTTTTCAAGGCAGTGGGTAGTACATGCACAGCTCAGTGGCAGTGGAATTTTCTGGGTGCTGTTGTTCTCAATGGGCTTTCCTATGGAATTTGCCCCATGAAACCTGCGGTGGGGGGACGTGTCACCGGCTGGACTGTAAGATCCTGAATGGCGTTAGGTGTTGTACAGGCAGCAGAGAGGTTGAGAGATTTCTGCCCACATTTCTACCTGCATGGTATGATGGCACAGTAACCAGGCTGGGAACCAAACCCGGGTCCTTTGCAATATGAGGCAGCTGTGCTAACCACTGTGGTACTGTGCTGCCCAAGTTGCTCCTTAGTATCAGGGGGACTAGCTAGGATAAATGCAAGGAATCACAGGGTAGGGATTGTAGTCTGTGCAAGCTCGATGGGCGAAATGGCCTCCTTCTGCACTGTACAACTGTATCATTCTATGAAGAATTAAATGCCAGTCACTCTCAGCACCCAACCAGCGTTACTTTGTGTAGAAATTGTTAAAGTTGCCCCAACTTCCTCTGTTCAGACCTCACTGTTTAGCTTTGCATTATTTTCAAAATTAAAGGTATTAGGCCCCTGTTTATTTGCGGTGAGAGCAATATACAATACACAGCAACATAATCTGTATTTTGTTTAAAAAAAAAGGTTAAATGAATTCCACTCTGTATTCTGTCTGAGAGGATATTACACTGTGTGTGTGTGCATGGCACATCTGCTGCCATTATGTGAGTCTTTATTTATTATAATACAATTCCAACTACATTGTTTATGTTTTGAGAGCGTTTACAATGCTCATTATTGCAGACAGCTGTCCGTAAAGTCCATGTAAATAAGTACCAGGAGATACATGTGCATTTGCAGAGATGCGCACAATAAGTTCTTTAGAAATGGACACAATGGGATTACAATTGCGGTGGTATTAGATGAACAGGGGATAATAATTACAGATGTTCTCAGTGTACCGAGGCCAAGCTCTAATGAGATTACATTGATTCCACATTGAGGGGAAGGATAAAAAAAAAGGATAGCCAAACTATCCCAGGGCCACCATCTTTGCATCAGAGTGCTCTGACAAACAATGGCATTGCATGATTATCAGATGGTGCGCGGGAGATCAGAAAATCGGAACACTTTTAGCTCAGATGGTCGGCAGAAACAGATCACTGCTCCCTCCCTCCCTCCTTCTCTGGACCATAGCTGTCCTTCCCACAGCAAAGCAGCTAAAAATGGTTTGCCACTGCCCTCAAGGGGAGTTCAGTTGATCAGATGTTCACCCCCAGCCCCATCTGATAAAAATAATTTCCAGATGTTTTGTATTACATTCCCATCCTTTTCACCCTGTGTTCGCCTCAGCGTACTGAACACAGCAGTCCTTCTGCATGAAGCTTCCCTGCTTCTCTCGCCATTTTGCATTGAGTCTACAGCACGGAGACAAGACCTTTGGCCAAACTGTCCATCTAAGCTAAACCCCATTTTCCTGCATTTGGCCCATATCCCTCTAAACCTAGTTTTCAGATTCCAGCATCCACAGTAATTTACTTTTATCCCGCTAAATCTCTCCTATCGGTGTATCTATCCAAATGTCCTTTAGATATTGTCAACGTCCCTGCCTCAACCACTTCTTCAGGCAGCTTATTCCACACACCTACCAGCCTTGTTCTTCAGATTCCCATTAATTCTTCCCCTCTTGATTTCAACATATGCCCTCGATTCCTGCAACCCTGGGAAAAAGACTGAGAGCATTTGCCCTACCCATGCCTCTTATGATCTTTGCACATTTAGAAGTCTCACATTTAGTGGCCATACTAAATTGCCACTTAACACCAGGTTAAAGTCCAACAGGTTTATTTGGAAGGGACTAAGGGACAATTTAGCATGGCCAATCCACCTAACCCGCCCATCTTTGGACATTAAGGGGCAATTTAGCACGGCCAATCCACCTGAGCTGCATATCTTTGGACATTAAGGGGCAATTTAGCACGGCCAATCCACCTAAGCTGCATATCTTTGGACACTAAGGGGCAATTTAGCATGGCCAATCCACCTAAGCTGCATATCTTTAAACACTATGGGGTAATTTAGCACGGCCAACCCACCCTAACCTGCACATCTTTGAATATTAAGGGACAATTTAGCATGACCAGTCAACCTAACTTGCACATCTTTGGGCACTAAGGGACAATTTAGTATGACCATTCCTCCTAACCTGCATATCAATGGACACTGAGGGGCAATTTACCATGGTCAATCTACCTAACCCACACATCTTTGGACACTAAGGGGCAATTTAGCATGGCCAATCCATCTAACGTACACTCTCTGGACACTAAGGAATAATTTAGCATGGCCAATCCACCTAACCTGCACATCTTTGGACACTAAGGGACAATTTAGCATGGCCAATCCCCCCTAACCTGCACATCTTTGGACTGTGAGGGGAAACCAGAGCACCCGGAGGAAATTCGTGCTGATGGATGGGTGATGGGGAGAACTCCATGCAGACAGTGACCCATGCCTGGAATCGAACCCGGCTCCCTGGCACCATGAGGCACCAGCATTCACCCACCATGCCATCCTCATGTGAGCCCAGCCTGGGACACACACATCCCACGGAGAGAAAAATAAAAATCACAAAAATCATGCTGTACTGTGGCATATTGTGCTGTGACGCATGAAGTTCTGTGCTTCCTTTGTTCCTCAGGTTCTAAAGTCGAAAAAGTTAACCTGGCAAATTTAAATTTGTAATTAGCCAGTCCCAAACATTAATCTCTAAATGGTTGTTCATTATAATTTATGAGGAAAAGGTTGTACCATGTATGCAGATATTAGCCAAGAGGCTGAACTGTATTTGCTAAAAGCTCATTACATCTAATTTCTTATGAAGGCATACCATTACAAATGAACAATTACTGCACTTATGATTAACAGTCACAAGTATCTTGGTTCTCTCTCAGTAACTATAATTCATCTTCAGAACAATGTTCATGTAATTTTCTTTGCACTCTAATGAGCATTTCATTTTTTGTTTTGCCGTTTCTCTGGCGTTATTTGTTTTAACACCGTCCCGTTCTGTGGGCATAACATCAGTGTGTCGCAGCGCGCATTGGTAATGAGCTTGAAGCCCGCTGAATTTACAAAGCTGTGCCTTCAAAGTAATCCCCGATTAAGATTAATGGGCAAAGCGTGCTGCTGGCAGCAAGAAAAGCGGTTCACATTCGGGGTCTCTTTAACAGAGGGGCCTTCATCCTTCTTTATTTAAGGAACAAATCCGGACTGGCAGATTTGCCTTTTAAAGTTTATTCATTAGTGTCACAAGTAAGGCTGATATTAACACCACAATGAAGTCACCGTGAAAATCTTCTAGTCGCCACACTCCAGCGCCTCTTCGGGTACACTGAGGGAGAGTTTAGACAAGCACTGAACTGTGGGAGGAAAGTTTGAAGTTTATTTGTTAGTGTCACGAGTAAGACTGACATTAACACCACAGTGAAGTAACTGTGAAAATCCTCCAGTTGCCACACTCCTGTTCGGGTCCACTGAGGGAGAATTCAGCACGGTCAATGTACCCTAACCAGCATGTTTTTTGGATGTGGAAGAAAAAGTTTAAAGTTTATTTATTAGTGTCACAAGTAAGGCTGACATAACACTGCAATGAAGTAACTGTGAAAATCCCCGAGTCATCATATTCCGGTGCCTGTACGGTGCACTGAGGGAGAATTTAGCACGGTCAATGTTAAATTAATTATTGGTCATGCTAAATTGCTCCTTAGTGCCCAAAGATGTGCAGGTTAGGTGGATTGGCCATGCTAAATTGCTCCTTAGTGCCCAAAGATGTGCAGGTTAGGCGGATTGGCCGTGCTAAATTGTCCCTTAGTGTCCAAAGATGTGCAGGTTAGGCGGATTGGCCATGCTAAATTGTCCCTCCGTGTTCAAAGATGTGCAGATTAGGTTGATTGGCCATACTAAATTGTCCCTTAGTGTCCCCAGAAGTGCAGGTTAGGTGGATTGGCCATGCTAAATTGTCCCTTAGTGTCCACAGATGTGCAGGTTAGGTGGATTGGCCATGCTAAATTGTCCCTTAGTGTCCACACACAGATGTGCAGGTTAGGTGGATTGGCCATGCTAAATTGTCCCTTAGAAAACACATGTAGACATGAAGAGAACATACAGATTCTGCACAGACAGTGACCCAAGCCGGGAATCAAATTCAGGTCCCTGGCACTGTGAGGCAGCAGTGTTAACCACTGCACACTTAAAAAGGATGCATCAACTCCAGGACCTCACTGTGAGTACATGCAGGAGAAGGAGGAGAAAAGAATACTTTTGTTCAAACATTTTTTTATACAGCTTGTCTAATGAATGGCATGGTAGCACAGTAGTTTACACTGCTGCCTCCAACGCCAGGGTCCTGGGTTCAATTCCTGGCTTGCGTCACTGTCTGTGCAGAGTTTGCACATTCTCCCCGTATCTGCATAGAACTAAGGAACTTTGCTTGTTAATGTCCAAAGATGTGAAGATTGGGTGGATTGATCATGCTAAATTGCCCCTTAACTTCCTAAGGAGAGAGTGCAGAATGTAGTGTTATAGTCATACCTAGGATGTAGAGAAAGATCAACCTAATGTGAGGTAGGTCCATTCAAAAGCCTGGCAGCAACAGGGAAGAAACTATTCTTGAGTTGGTTGATACTTGACCTCAGACTTTTGTATCTCTTTTTTCTGATGGAAGATAATGGAAGAGAGAATGTTCAGGATGCGTGGGGTCCTTAATTACGCTGACTGCTTTGCCAAGGCAGCGGGAAGTGTAGACAGAGTCAATGAATGGGAGGCTGGTTTGTGTGATGGACTGGGCTACATTCATGACCTCTCGTAGTTTTGTGTGGTTTTGGGCAGAGCAGGCGCCCATACCAAGCTGTGATACAACCAGAAAGAATGCTTTCTATGGGGCATCTGTAAAAATTGGAGAGAGTCGTAGCTGACATGCCAAATTTCCTTAATCTTCTGAGAAAGTAGAGGCGTTGGTGGGGCTTTCTTTTCTATAGTGTCGGCATGGGGAGCACCAGGAAAGGTTGTTGGTGATCTAAACAACCTAAAAACTTGAAACTCTTGACTCTTCCTACTTCATCCCTGTTGATGTGGACAGGGGCGTGTTCTCCTTTACGCTTCCTGAAGCCATTAACAATCTCCTTTGTTTTGTTGACATTGGGGGAGAGATTATTGTCAATGCACCTATGAAGACTTATTGCACAGAGTATGGTCATGGGGAGAGGGCCTGGGTGGGATTGTTGTTGGTGCACACTGAATGGACAAAATGGCCCCTTTTCTGCACTGTAGGGATTCTATGATTGGAAAATAAAATCCTGATTTTTGCGTGCATAAATGGTTGCTTGGTGACTATCCATCAGATAGCCTGCCAATTCGCTCTGAGCGCACACATGACATTGCAGTTTGATGGAGTGCTGGAATGAACCCCAGCGTGAATTATTATCTTCTGGAGAAGATGAAAGGGGAGGGAAACAAACACATATTTTTGCTATCCTTAGCCAATCAATTGGTTATAATAAAATGCTTTCAATTTGTCCCTTCTCTCTTGTTCCCCCACCCCTCCTCCCAATGTCTGTCGATTTAAGAACCGAGTTTGAACAGTCAGACAGTTGCACAGTCTAATGGACTGAGAGCTCATCGATGGGCTTCTTTCCTAGCCTTTTTCCTGTGTTTGTTTGTGATTGTGAGATAATTGTAGATTCTGGCTGGGAGGATTTACTGAGCTGACAGTGTGTGGGAACTAAATTAACAGGAGCTGAAAATTTCATCATTAACCCAGTGGTGATTCAGCTTCAACAGAGTGTGATAATGCACGATCTTCTCACTCGATGTCAGTCTCGATGTTTTCCAGTGCTGGGGACACTGTTAATACTGTAGCATGCACAAGAAAATGAAATGAGTGAAATGGCATTGATTAAAAGCTTTTAGGTTAACAGAGAGAAGAGGGAATTACCTCATTTTCATTGGGATTGAGTTTTTGGCGGTCTAAGACTCGTGAAGCCAGGTATTGGAGCTGTGATTCCAGAGAACATATCTCTTCCTATCTTTCACAGTTGAGGACTCTGAGTATGTACTCGATGGAGTTTAGAAGGACGAGGGGGGGATCTTATTGAAATTTACAGGATACTGCGAGGTCTGGATAGAGTGGACATGGAGAGGATGTTTCCACTCGTAGGAAAAACTAGACCCAGAGAGCACAACCTCAGGCTAAAGGGACGATCCTTTAAAACAGAGATGAGGAGGAATCTCTTCAGCCAGAGAGTGGGGAATCTGTGAAACTCTTTGCCGCAGAAGGCTGTGGAGGCCGGGTCATTGAGTGTCTTTAAGACAGAGATAGATTGGTACTTGATTAATAAGGAGATCAAGGAAAAGGCAGGAGAATGAGGATGAAAAAAATATCAGCAATGATTTAAGCAAACTCAATGGCCTAATTCTGCTCCTATGTCTTATAGCACACTGGGGTATCTCTGAAGCTGCTAGTTTGGTCATTGAATTCCTTACACAGAATTTAATATCAAAGACAAATACAACAGAATATGAATTTTTTTTTCCAACTTTACTTTATCTGTAATGTTGACAGCTTTTTTTTTGCTTTTGCTACACAGTGGCCTATACAGTGGAAAGGCATAAATTAATTAATCTCATGTCAGTCAAAGTCAGCGAGGCACAGTTTCGTTATTCAGAATACAAGTTGGACGTTGCATTTGGAAGGCACTCAAATGATTTATGAAATCCTGGGCACGAAGGGAAATTGCAAAGTCCACATTGTACTTTTACTCATTCATTTAGCCTGGACCATCGAGTGAACAGGTTGCATGAATGTCCTTCTCCATTCTCTGTTCAAAGCAAGATCAGAAGCAAGCTGAAGCCTACTCCTCAGACCCATCTCTTCGTCATACCTCTCATTTAGAACCATAGGATCCCTACAGTGCAGAAGGAGGCCTTACGGCCCATTGAGTCTGCACTGACCACAATAACAACCAGGCCCTATTCCCGTAACCCCTCATATTTACCCTGCTAATCCCTCTAAGACTCTGGGGCAATTTGGCATGACCAATCCACCTAACCCGCACATCTTTGGACACTGAGGGACAATTTAGCATGGCCAATTCACCTAACCCGCAGATCTTTGGACACTAAGGGGCAATTTAGCACGGCCAATCCACCTTACCTGCACATCTTTGGATACTAAGGGACAATTTAGTTTGACCAATCCATCTAACCTGCATATCTGTGGTCAATAAAGGGGAATTTATTTTGATTTGATTTGTTTTATTATCGTCACATTTATTAGTATACAGTGAAAAGTATTGTTTCTTACACGCAATGCAGACAAAGCATACTATTCAGAGAGAAGGAAAGGAGAAAGTGCAAAATGTAGTGTTGTAGACATAGCTAGGGTGTAGAGAAAGCTGAATGCAAGATGATATCATTCAAAAGTCTGACAGCAGCAGGGTAGAAGCTGTTCTTGACTCAGTACGTGACCTCAAACTTTCATAACTTTTTCCCGACAGAAGAAGGTGGAAGAGAGAATGTCCAGAGTGCGTGCGGTCCTTAATTATGCTGGCTGCTCAGAATGGCCAATTAATGTGGCCTGCACATCTTTGGATACTAAGGGACAATTTAGCATGGCCAATCCCCCCTAACCTATGCATCTTTAGACACTAAGGGACAATTTATTGTGGCCAATCCACCTAGCCCAAACACGTTTGGACATTAACAGAAAATTTCGCATGGCCAGTCCACCTAACCTGCATGCCTTTAGTGTGTGGGAGGAAACCGGAGCCTCCAGAGGAAACCCACACAGACAGAGAAAAAACGTGCAGACTCGTCACAGACAGTGACCAGAGGCTGGAATTGAACCAGGGTCCCTGACGCTGTGAGGCAGCAGTGCGCGAGAGTGCCGCCCCATTATGTGTAGCTAAAAGGGGACTCTATCTTCTAAACTAAGCAACAGCATCCTGTCCCATAACTGGCAAGGGCACTGCTTGGTGCAAAGGTGACACGCAAGTTCAGTGAGATCCAGATTCCAGTTTGGTTTCATCTCTGCTCTGCACTAAGTTTGTTGAACTCAGTTCAGTGGCAGTACAGGGTTAATAAAAGCGCGGCCGGATTAGCTGGAAGTCAGTGAGGGATTTTACTTCTGATCACTGTTCAGTGATTACTGCTGGAAAGTTCTCAAAATGTAAGTATCAGGTGAGGGCAAGATTACACCCACAGTGATTGAATATCTCACTGACTGGTGTCACACACCAGGAATATTACCAGCAAGGTTCCTGTTAAGCTGTGCAAATAAGCAGCGACCTGCAAGATGCCAGGCGGCCGTTACCCTATGATAAATGAGATAGCGGGAAAAAGAATTTAAATGAAAACAAAATGGGCTGCAATTAAACACTGAGTAACAATGTAGGATTAGATGTGTTATCTATCAGTCGGGTATGCCTGAGGGCAGTGTTATTTTGTCTTGTCTGAAGACACATGGGTCACAATGTCAGTTGCACTCTCAAATATGGGGGAGCGTGGTGGCACAGAGGCATAGAGATATACAGCATGGAAACAGACCTTTCAGCCCAACTTGTCCATTCTGCCCCCTTTTTAACCACTAAGCTAATCCCAATTGCCCGCGTTTGGCCCATATCCCTGTATACCCATTGTACCCATGTAACTGTCTAAATGCTTTTTAAAAGACAAGATTGTACCCATCCTTACTACTATCACTGGCAGCTCATTCCAGACACTCACCACCCCCTCTGTGTGAAAAAATTATCCCGCTGGACCATTTTCTATCTCTCCCCTCACACCTTAAACTTATGCCCTCTTGTTTTAGACTCCCCTACCTTTGGGAAAAGGTATCAACTATCTCGCTGATCTGTGTCCCTCATTATTTTATAGACCTCTATAAGATCACTCCTCAGCCTCCTACGGTCCAAAAAAAAATTCAGTCTATCCAGCCTTTCCTTATAACTGTGAGGCACAGTGGTTAGCATTGCTGTCTCACAGCGCCAGGGACACAGGTTCGATTCCTGGCTTGGGTCACTGCCTGTGTGGAGTTTGCACATTCTCCCCATGCCTATGAGTTTCTCTGGGTGTTCCAGTTTTGTCCCACAGTCCAAAGATGTGCAGATTAGGTGGATTGGCCTTGCTAAATTACCCCTTACTGTTCAAGTTGTGCCCTCTGGTTCTAGTTTCTCCTACAAGTGGAAACATCCTCTCCATGTTTACTCTGTCCAAGCCTTGCAGTATCCTGTAAGTTTCAGTAAGATTCTTCCCTCATTCTTCTAAACTCCAAGAGTACAGACCCAGAGTCCTCAACTGTTCCTCAAATGACAAGCTCTTCATTCTAGGAATCATTTTTGTGAACCTCCTCTGGACCCTTTCCAAGGCCACCACATCCTTCCTTAGATACAGGGTCCATGACTGCTGACACAACTCTAAATGGGGTCTGATCAGAGTCATATAAGCCTTAGAAGCACAACCCTGCTCTTGTATTCTGGCCCTCCCTGCTAATTGCCTTATCAATTGCCTCTTTCTGTGTTTGACAATCATTCAAATTGGAACCCTCTGATTTTTGTTCTTCTTAATTGTTGACGAACTCTGATACAACCCATATTGCCGAGCCAAGTTGGACAGCAACAAGTTGCCTTATTCTGTCTCACTTTGAATAATGTAGCATATAATTACAAAGGATTGTTGTCAATTACAATTAATCACTGTATTCAGGAGGTGGCTGGATGGAGCATTTGGGGCAAACGAGATCAAAAGTTATGGGGAGAAAACAGGATTAGGCTGTTGAGTTGGACGATCAGCCATGATGATGATGAATGGCGAAGCAGGCTGGAAGGGCTGAATGGCCTCCTCCTGCTCCTATCTTCTGTGTTTCTATGAGGAGATCATAGAATACAATCATCGAATCTCTGCAGTGCAGAAGGAGGCCATTTGGCCCATCAAGCCTGTACTGACCACAGTCCCACCCGGGCTCCATGCCCATAGCCCCATGCATTTACCCTAACTAGTCCTCCGACCCTAAAATGCAATTTACATGACCAATCCATCTAACCCACACATCTTTGGACACTAAGGGGCAATTTTCATGACAAATCTATTAAACCTACACATTTTTGGGCACTAAGGGGAATTTAGCATGGCCATTCCACCTAACCCTCACATTTTTGGAGACTAAAGGTCAATTTAGCATGGCCAATCCTCCCAACCCGTACATCCTTGGAGACTGAGGGGCAATTTAACACAGCCAATCCACCTAACCCACACATCTTTGGACACTAAGGGGCAATTTGGCCTGGCCAATCCACCTAATCCACACATCTTTGGAGACTAAAATGTCAATTTAACACGGCCAATCCATCTTGCGGAATTGGGCAGAACAGGAGCCATACCATACGACCAGAAGGAATGCTTTCTATGGTACATCTATGCAAGTTGGTGAGAGTCGTAGCTGACATGCCAAATATCCTTAGTCTTCTGAGAAAGCAGAGGTGTTGGTAGAGCTTTCTTAACGAGAGTGTGGACATGGGAGGGGACCAGGACAGGTTGTTAATAATCTGGACACCTAAGCACTTTCTCACCCTATTGTAACCATGTTTTGGGCAAGGCCATGGGATTAAAGGAGTGCTCATATTTCTTGGGGATTCAATTCAGAGATTCTCTACTGTGCAGAAAGAGCTCATTTGGCCCATCAAGCCTGCACCCACTCTCTCATAGAGCCTCTTACCTTGGCCCTACCCTCATAACCCCACGTTTCTATCTCACTAACTTCCCTAACCTGCACACCTTTGGACACAAAGAGACAATTTAGCAAGGCCAAACCACCTAACCCACACATTTTTGGACACTAAGGGACCATTTAGCAAGGCCATTCCACTAAGGGTTAATTTAGCATGGCTGATGTACCGAACCGGCACATCTTTCAGAGTGTAGGAGGAAACTGGAGCACCTGGAAGAAATCCGTACAGACACGGGAGGACTACGTCCACGGTGAACTCAGGCCAGGAAAAGGACCCAGATGCCTGGTGCTGTGTGAGGCGGCAGTGCTAACCCTTGTGCCACCTGTCCGCTGGATGAGAGATAGGTAGACAAACAACAGAAAGCTTAATGGTCAATAAAGCTGAGGAAAGTTCTGAATGCGAAATAGGTTGAGTGGCAATTGGGAGGAGATATTTTTTCTTTGCTGACACTTCCTTGTGTTATAACTTCAGGTCTGTGGTAGTCTACAGTCATGCACTGGCAAATCATCCAACCTGGCATCTGGAGCTTTAATTTGGATAAGATGTGAGAGACCTGTTCCAGCCAGTAAATATGAAATGTAAATCAGGGGCGTTCCCGCAAGCTGCACTTGCTCTTCCAGCAGGCATTTTTCTCAAATCCCCATGTTGTTTGTCATAACAGAGTGACAGATGGGAAGCTCCACTAATCAAACCATGCATTTCATCTGAAATTATATAGATTAAATAGGAGTAATATCTGGTTTTATTTCACTATAGAAGCATACCATTAGAATGTTATGCCAAGAGTAAGTAGTGGCTGTACGGCACGCTAAATTTGCAATGAGTAGAGGTACATTATCTCAACAGGGCTTTAATGAATTTTTGCCATTTCAACTGGGGCACATGCTAATTCTGTGCTTAAACAGCTCAGTAACCCAGCATTCATGAGGACGCTATATTGAAGAATGTCACGAGGACATATATATCCTGAATAACAGATGGCACAGTGGTTAGCACTGCTGTTTCACAGCGCCAGGGACTGTCTGTGCGGAGCCTGGACATTCTCCCCATGTCTGCATGGGGTTTCCTCTGGGTGCTCCGGTTTCCTCTGGGTGCTCCAGTTTCCTCACACACTCCAAAGATATGCAGGTTAGGTGGATTAGCCATGCTGAGTTGTTCCTTCGTGCCCGAAGACGTGCAGATTAGGTGGATTGGCCATGCTAAATTGCCCCTTAGTGTCCAAACATGTGCGGGTTAGGTGGATTGGCCATGCTAAATTACCCCTCAGTGTCCAAAGATGTGCGGGTTAGGTTCTGGGGGACCCAGGTTCGAATCCTGCAATGGCAGATAGTGGAATTTGAATTCTGTAAAAAAAAAATCTGGAATTAAGAATCTATGGGATGATGCAGTGGGTTGCCATCGCTGCCTCACAGTGCCAGGGACTTGAGTTCGATTCCTGGCTTGTGTTGTTTGGAGTCTGCACGTTCTGCCTCATGTCTGTGTGGATTTCTCTGGGTGCTCCGGTTTCCTTCCAGAATCCAAAGATGTGTGGGTTAGGTAGATTGGCCATGCTAAATTGACCCTAGTGTCAGGGGGATTAGCAGGGTAAATATGTAGGGTTACGGAAATAGGGTCTGGATGGGATTGTGGTCGGTGCAGACTTGATGGGCTGAACGGTCTCCTTCTGCACTGTAGGGATTCAATGATTGTACCAATGACCATGAAAGCATTGTTGATTGTCAGAAAAATCCACCTGCTTCACTAATGTCTTTTAGGGAAGGAAATCTGCCGTCCTTACCCTGGTCTGGCCTGCGTGTGACTCCAGAGCCACGGCAATGTGGTTGACTCTCAACAGTTCTCCAAGGGGCAACTAGAGATGGGAAATAAATGCTGGCCCAGCCAGCGACACCCATGTCCCATGAATGAATATAAAAAAATCCAGAAGTTCTCTTGCTGGAAAGATTGCCTGTAGATTGTGCTGAATTTGTCCTTGGCTAGTGACCGGCACTGACGAGGTTTAGTGCCCATTCTGAGCTTGACTGGTCACTGAATGATTCCTTCCATTCTTTCCAAGGACATGAGGAGCCAATCCATCTAACGTACACATCTTTGGACACTAAAGGGCAATTTAGCCTGGCCAATCCACCTAACTCTGATCAAGTGTAGAGTATTGAATGGTATCACTAGAGATCATTGACACACCGGTGTCAGGATGCTGCAACTTGGTCATAGTTTTTATCTCCTGTAAACATATGCCATAATGAACCATGATGGGGCAGAGGAAAAGAAGGAGTCAGATTTATAGAGGTTCACAGCATGGAAACAGGCCCTTCAGCCCAACTTGTCCTTGCCGCCCTCTTTTTCACTGCTAAACTAGTCCCAATTACCCACATTTGGCTCATATTCCTCTATACCCAACTGACCAAGTCTTTACCTGATGTGAACTAGAAAAGGCTGGCAGTACCCAGCAAGGGCAGGCAGCATCTATGGAAACAGGAATAGAGTTAATGTTTTGGGCTGATGGCCTTTCATCAGAACTACTTAAAGTCAGAAATGTGGTGCGTTTAAAGTGAGTCTAAAGATGTGCAGGTTAGGTGGATTGACCAAGGTAAATTGGCCATTCATGTCAGATAGGTTTACAGGGTAAATAAATATAATTACAGAGATTGATAGGGTTTGGGTGAGCTGCACAGTGGTTAGCACTGCAGCCTCACAGCGACAGGGACCAGGGTTCGATTCCCAACTTCGGTCATTGTCTATGTAGAGTCTACATGTTCTCCCCCATATCTGCATGGATTTCCTCCAGGTGCTCTGGTTTTCTCCCACATTCCAAAGATGTGCAGGTTGAGTGGATTGGCCATGCTAAATTGCCCCTTAGTGTCAGGGGACTAGCTGGGGTAGATGCATGGGGTAAGGGCATAAGACCTGGGAGGGATTATGATCGGTGCAGACTCAATGGGCCGAACTGTAAGGATGATGTGATTCAATAAGAGGGTGGAAAGAGAACAACAGGGAGGATCTGGAGAGATTACAGGATGGGAGTTAGTGATGCAGGCCAAAAGGGACTGGTAATGGGACAAAAAAACAAAAGATGTGTCTAGAGGGTGTGTGTGTAAAAGGTAGAATAATGAACAGCTGCTGCCCGACAGCATAAACAATAAAAAAAAGGGAGAATATATCCAAAACCTTCCCTTTTGTGCTATACCTCTGTTCACTTAGAATCATAGAACCCCTACAGTGCAGAAGGAGGCCAGTCGGCCCATCGAGTCTGTGGCAACCACAATCCCACACAGCCCCTATTCCTGTAATCCCACCCTGCTAATTTACTCTGCTAATCCCCTGACACTAAGGGGCAATTTAGCACGGCCAATCCACCTAACCTACACATCTTTGGACACTAAGGGACAATTTAGCATGGCCAATCCACCTAACCTACACATCTTTGGACACTAAGGGACAATTTAGCATGGCCAATCCACCTAAACTGCACACCTTTGGACACTAAGGGCAATTTAGCATGGCCAATCCACCTAACCTGTACATCTTTGGACACAAGGGGCAATTTAGCATGGCCAATGCACCTAACCTACACATCTTTGGACACTACGGGACAATTTAGCATGGCCAATCCATCTAACCTACACATCTTTGGACACTAAGGGACAATTTAGCATGGCCAATCCACCTAACCTACACATCTTTGGACACTTAGGGGCAATTTAGCATGGCCAATCCACCTAAACTGCACATCTTTGGACACTAAGAAGCAATTTAGCATGGCCAATCCGTTTAACCTACACATCTTTGGACACTAAGGGGCAATTTAGCATGGCCAATCCACCTAACCTGCACATCTTTCGGAACTGTGCAAGGAAGCCAGAGCACCCGGAGGAAACCCACGCAGACACAGCGGCAAGAACGTGCAGACTCCACACAGACAGTGCCCCAAAGCCGGGAATCGAATCCGGGGAATCCCTGGCACTGTGAGTCAGCAGTGCTAACCTGCTATGCCACTGTGCCACCCTACTGGCTAGCGATTCAGAGTAGGGACCCTAATAGATTGTTTCCTGATGCGGGGCACGATTGTATAATACCACCCTGGCTGCAATCAGTGAACTCAGTAAGAGGTCTGACAACACAATTTTAAATCCAACCGATTTATTTGATAGTAAACTTGCTAGCTTTCGGCCTTTGTAGCCTTCCTCAGGCGAAGGCTACAAAGGCCAAAAGCTAGCAAGTTTACTATCAAATAAATCGATTGGATTTAAAATTGGTGTTGTAGACCTCTTACTGAGTTTACCAACACCAGCATCTCTACATCATGCAATCAGTGAACACAGCAAGAGACTAGAGAATGCAAAAAGTTCTTTTTGCGTTCCCCTAACCTGTGTTTTTTTGGAACCTGCACTGATCATGTATCGAGCCTTGATGTCAAGCCCTTTGACCACTTTCTCCCTGCCGATATAGAGACCTCCGCTTGTTTCTTCATTTAATAAGGCTTTCCCCGTAGCTTTTCCCATTGCAATTACCATACCTAAGACTGATCGCACATGCTATTACGCTCACAACTCCATCAGCCAAAAATGCGGCAATAAATGATGGAAAAAAAATGTGGAAACTCTTCTGACCCACGGGATCTTGGCGGTACGAGAATAGCCTACTCCCAAACAGCGAATGATTATTTTTGAGCAAAGAACTCGCTGAGTATCCTTATTAGTCGTCTGCCTCTTGTTTGTGCTGTGAGAGGATTTGTTGAGAAATTTAACTCAAATTGCCAGTTTGGAGCGGAGCCCTTGTACAGAACGTCTTTGTGTAGACACTGATCTTATCGCTGGGCAAGAGAATTTCGAACAGGTGCGTACGCGAGGCGATAATGATTTCAGGCGAAGAAAGAAGCTTTTATTTCCCAGATGGCAGAGACTTCTGGCTGAGAGTAGCTTTAATTATCAAGGAGCAGGTTTTTTTTTGTCATCGCAAGTTGACTGGTGTACTGCAAAAACCTTGGAGGATTCAGGTTCCTCCCAGTTCCTCAACCTGCCTGGTAGCTCTCACACAAATAAGGTGGCACAGTGGTTACCAGGGGCCCAGGTTTGATTCCCAGCTTGGGTTACTGTCTGCACGGTGTCTGCATGTTCTCTCCGTGTCTGCGTGGGATTGCTCCCGGTTCCTTCCACAGTCCAAAAGACGTGCTGGTTAGATGTATCAGACCATGCTAAATTCTCCCTCAGTGTACCCGAACAGGTGCCAAATGCCTTTTAGCTTTGACAAAGGGTCATCTGGATTATAGGTTGCTATAGTTTGCCTGCTAAATATGGAAACATGCACGTGGGGTGGCAGCATGCCTGGAAGCTGCTCACACAAATAAGGTGACACAGTGGGTTAGCAGCGTTGCCTCACAGCGCCAGGGACCTAGGTTTGATTCCCAGCTTGGGTCACTGTTTGTCTGGAGACTGCACATTCTCCCTGTGTCTGCATAGGTTTCCTCTGAGCGCTCCAATTTCCTCCCACATTCTGAAAGACCTGCTGGTTAGGGTGCATGACCCCAAATAGGCGCTAGACTATGGTGATGCAGGGAATTTCACAGTAACTTCATTGCAGTGTTAATGCAATCCTGACTTGTGACTAATAAACAAACTTAATTTAGGAGTACCTAATCCTTAAAACCAAGCTAAACTCCATGTGCTCCCACTCATCTGCCAGGAATAGTCACCATAGCACAGTGGTTAGCAGGGACCCGGGTTCAATTCCCAGCTTGGGTCACTGTCTGTGCAGAGTTTGCATATTCTCCCCGCGTCTGCATGGATTTCCTCCGGGTGCTCCGGTTTCCTCCCACAGTCCGAAAGACGTGCTGGTTAGGCACTAAATTCTCCCTCAGTGTAACTCAAATAGGCGCCACAGTGTGGTGACTGGGAGATTTTCACAGTAACTTCATTACAGTGTTATTGTAAGCCTTCTTGTGACACTAATAAATAAACTTTAGTTGTAGCAGGATACAGTATTCAGTATTCTGGGACGAGGGTGTCACTGGTTGAGCCGTGTTTGTTGCAGATCCCTACTTGCTCCTTGAACCGAGTGGCTTCTGGACCATTTCAGAGGGGCAGTTAAAAGTAATTGAGGAATCGTTCAATCTCTACAGTGCAGAAGGAGGCCATTTGGCCCATCAAACATACACTGACAACAATCCCATCCAGGCCCTATGTCCTGAACTCCATATATTTCCCCTGCTAGTCCCTCTGACACTGAGGGGTAATTTAACATAGCCAATCAACCTAACCTGTACACCTTTGGACACTAAGGAGCAATTTAGCATGGCCAATCCATCTAACCTGCACACCTCGGGACACCAAGGGACAATTTAACACGGCCAATCCACCTAACTGGCACATCTTTGGAGACTAAGGAACAATTTAGCATGGCCAATCCACTTAACCCACACGTCTTTGGACTGTGAGAGAAAATTGAAGCAGCCAGAGGAAACGCATGTAGATAGTGACCAGAAGACTAAGGAAATTTGATATGGCTGACTCTCACCAACGTCTAACTTCCTTGGAAAAGCAGCCAACATCATTAGACATAGTAACAAGGACCTCCTTCCCCTGCCATCCATCTCCTTCCATTGAGCAAAAGATACAAAAATCTGAGGTCAGAAACAGCTTCTTCCCTGCTGCAGTCAGACCTTTGAATGGACCTCCCTCACACTAAGTTGATCTTTCTCTACACCCTCGCTGTGACTGTAACATTGTAAGTCCCTCAGTGTTACTCGAACAGGCATCAGAGTGTGGTGACTAGGGGGTTTTCACAGTAACTTCATTGCCATATTAATGTAAGCCTATTTGTGATACTAATAAATAAATAGTAAGAATAAATAAGTTGGTCCCACTCGAGCCCACTATTCCCTGAAGCAGTGCCATTCTTTCCTCTTTAGATAATAATCAATTCCCTTTCGAAAGCTACAGTTGCCTCTGGCATACGTTCGATTCCACTTCTAAATCATAAGCTGCATTTAAAAAAGACTTTAACTTATGTTGCTTCTGATTCTTTTAATGATCACACTCACTTCTCTGGCAGGCGTGAGATGTTGAATAACCCTCCTAAGCATGGTAAAAGATGGAACTCCAGTGCTCACTGGAGTAGACTGTTACCATTGTTTGGGCAAGAAGGAATTGCTATTGCTTTGAGTGTGAGATCCTGACATCGGCATGCGCGGTGAGTCTGAGAAGGAAAAACACAGACAAAATTATTGGAAAAGTTACTCTCAAAGTAGAGGAATACCTGGTGCTATCCCAGTTGTAAGAAAATCTATCTGAGTCATTTAAACAATCACTGATTTGATTTGATTTATTATTATCATATGTATTAGCATACAATGAAAAATATTGTTTGGCGCTGTACAGCCTGAGCATACTGTTCATAGAGAAGGAAAGGAGAGAGTGTAAAATGTAGTGTTAGAGTTAACAGCTAGGATGTAGAGGATATGAGGCAGATTTTGATTTTATTTATTACTGTCACACATATTGGGATAGAGTGAAAAGTATTGTTTCTTGTACACTACACAGACAAAGCATACAGTTCATAGAGCAGGAAAGGAGAGAGTGCAGAATGTAGTGTTGCAGTCACAGTTAGGGTGTAGAGAAAGATCAACTTAATGCGAGGTAGACTTTGATTTGATTCATTATTGTCGCATCTATTAGAGTCATAGACTCTTATAGATTTACAGCATGGAACCAGACCTTTTGCCCCAACTTGTGCATGCTGCCTTTTTTTCCTAAATCTTTAAGATAATCTTTAAGGCAGTCAAGTGGATAAAGTTGTTAAGAAGGCATATGGAGTCTTAGCTTTTATTGGTAGGGGGATTGAATTTAGGAGCCGCAGCATCATGTTGCAACTGTACAAAACTCTAGTGCGGCCGCACTTGGAGTATTGTGTGCAGTTCTGGTCCCCACATTATAAGAAAGATGTGGAGGCATTGGAGAGGGTACAGAGGAGGTTTACCAGGATGTTGCCTGGTATGGAGGGCAGGTCCTATGAAGAGAGGTTGAAGGATTTGAGGTTGTTTTCGTTAGAAAGGAGGCGGCTAAGAGGGGATCTTATTGAAGCATATAAGATGATTAGAGGTTTAGATAGGGTGGACAGTGATAGCCTTTTTCCTAGGATGGAGAAAGCTAGCACGAGGGGACACAGCTTTAAATTAAGGGGTATGAGTTATAGGACGGATATCAGAGGTAGGTTCTTTACTCAAAGAGTGATTAGGGAGTGGAATGCCCTGCCTGCAGCTGTTGTAGATGCGCCAAGTTTGGTGGCGTTTAAGAGGTTAATTGATAAGTATATGGAAGAGAAGGGAATGGTTTAGTTTGGAGGGGCATTGCTTTTTATTTTGGTCGGCACAACATCGAAGGCCGAAGGGCCTGTTCTGTGCTGTAATGTTCTATGTTCTATGTTCTATGTATAATCCCAACTGCCCACTTTTGGCCCATATTCTGCTATCCCTATTGCTAGGGTGTAGAGAAAGATCAACTTAATACATTAAATTTAACTTACTGTCACATATATTGCTGTACAGTGAAAAGTATTGTTTCTTGCGTGCTATATAGACAAAGCATACTGTTCATAGAAAAGGAAAGCAGAGAGTGCAGAATGTAGTGTTACAGTCACAGCTAAGGTGTAGAGAAAGATTACTTAATACGAGGTAGATTTTGATTTGATTTGATTTGATTTATTATTGTTCCATGTCTTGTGATACAGTGAAAAGTATTGTTTCTTGTGCACTACACACACAAAGCAAGGTGTTCATAGAGAAGGAAAGGACAGGGTGCAGAATGTAGTATTATAGTCACTGCTAGGGGGTGTAGAGAAAGATCAATTTAATGTTTGATTTGATTTATTATTGTCAGATGTATTAGAGTCATAGAGGTTTACAGCATGGGAACAGACCATTTGGCCTAACTTGTCCATGTGCCCTTTTTTTAATCCCTAAGCTAATTACAATTGCCGCATTTGGTCCATGTCCCGCTATACCCATCTTACCAATTGCTAGGCTGTAGAGAAAGATCAACTTAATACATTAGATTTGACTTACTGTCACATGTATTGGGATACAGTGAAAAGTATTGTTTCTTGTGCGCTATATAGATAAAGTATACTATTCATAGAGAAGGAAAGGAGAGAGTGCAGAATGTAGTGTTACAGTCATAGCTGGGGTGTAGAGAAAGATCAACTTAATGCATGGTAGATTTTGATTTGAATTGATTTGATTTGATTTATTATTATCACATGTATTAGCACCCAGTGAAAAGTATTGTTTCCTACACGCTATACAGACAAAGCTTACAAAGCAACACCGTTCTGTCCGCAATTATTTTGCAGGCATTTGGATGGTACAAAATGGAATAAATTTTGGAGATGGTTCATTAAGTTCATTCAGCTTGAGACAGGAATGCATGTATGCGTTTTGGTTTGATTTATTAATGTCATATGTATCGGGATACAGTGAAAAGTATTGTTTCTTGTGTGCCATACAGACAAAGCATACTGTTCATAGAGAAGGAAAGGAGAGAGTGCAGAATGTAGTGTTACAGTCATAGATAGGGTGTAGAGAAAGATCAGCTTAATGCGAGGTAAGTCCATTCAAAAGTCTGACAGCAGCAGGGAAAAAGCTGTTCTTGAGTCGGTTGGTACGTGACCTCAGATTTTTGTATCTTTTTTTCGACAGAAGAAGGTGGAAGAGAGAATGTCCGGAGTGCTTGAGGTCCTTAATTCTGCTGGCTGCTTTTCCTGAGGCAGCGGGCAGCCATCCGTAGACAGAGTCAGCGGATGGGAGGCTGGTTTGTGTGATGGATTGGGCTACATTCATGACCTTTGTAGTTCCTTGCGGGTCTTGGGCAGAGCAGGAGCCCATACTAAGCTGTGATACAACCAGAAAGAATGCTTTCTATGGTGCATCTGTAAATGTTGGTGAGAGTCATATTTCCTTAGTCTTCTGAGAAAGTAGAGGCATTGGTGGGGCTTTCTTAACTATAATGTCGGCATGGGGGTTCCAGGACAGGTTGTCCGTGAGAAGCGTAATGGATAAAAGCTGTGCCTGCACAAGATTTGAGAGGCTTCACCCATTTCACTACACATACCAGCCCTGAACTGTTTGGAGGTATAACTGTAACGTCAAATGGCACACTACAAATTACTGAATATTTAGAAGCAACATGCATGCTCCGGTTTTCCCCCACAGTCTGAAAGATTTGCTGGTTAGGGTGCATTGGCCGTGCTAAATTCTCCTTCAGTGTTACCTAAACAATGGACGGAGTGTAGCAACTAGGGGAATTTCACAGTAACTTCATTGCATTGAATGTAAACCTACTCGTGACACTAATAAATAAACTTTTTACAGTGCAGAAGGAAGCCATGCATCGACCACAATCCCACCCAGCCCCTATACCCATGTATTTACCTTAGCAAGTCCCCGACACAAAGGGGCAATTTAGCATGGCCAATCCACCTAAGCTGCACATCTCTGAACACTTCAGGAAGCGTAAAAGAGAACATGCCCCTATCTACATCAATGGGGATGAACTAGAAAGGGTCGCAAGCTTCAAGTTTTTAGGTGTCCAGATCGATTCCGGGCTTGGTCACTATCTGTGTGGAGTCTGCACATTCTTCCCCTTGTGTCTATGTGAGTTTCCTCCCGGTGTCCGGTTCCTCCCACAGTCAAAAGGTGTGGGGGTAGGTGCTTTGACACAAACAGGCCTTGGAGTGTGGCAATTCACAGTAACTTCATTGCAGTTTTAATGTAAGCCTTACCTGTGACACTAATAAATAAACTTTAACTTTACTTTTCCTCCCACAGTCCAAAGATGTGTAGGATAGCTGGATTAGTCACACTAAATTATCCCTTAGTATCCAAAGATGTGTAGGTTATGCGGATTGGCCATGGTAAATTGTCCCCTAGTATGCAAAGATGTGTGGATTTCGTGGACTGGCCCTGCTAAATTGCCTCATAATGTCCAAAGATGTGCAAGTTATGTAGATTGGTCATGCTAAATTGTCCCTTAGTGCCCAAAGATGTGTGAATTAGCTGGATTGGCTGTGCTAAATTGCCTCTTAGTGTCCAACGATATGCGGGTTAGATGGATTGGCCATGCTAAATTGCCTCTTAGTGTCCAAAGATATGCGGGTTAGATGGATTGGCCATGCTAAATTGCCCTTAGTGTCCAAAGATGTGCAGGTTAGTGGATTTGCCATGCAAAATTGTCCCTTAGTGTCCAAAGATATGAGGTTTAGGTGGATTGACCATGCTAAATTGCCCCTTAGTGTTAGGGGGACGAGCTGGGATAAATGCATGGGGTTATGGAGATTGAGTTTGGGTGGGATTGTATTTGTGCAGACACAATGTTTGAATGGCCTAATTTTACACTGGAACCAACTGGCACCCACTCCCCATGCTAAAAGCTTTATCAGGTAGTTAGAATTTCAATTGCAGCTCACCTAGGATAAGGTCTGCTGAAGACCTTAACATTCTCTGATTCCTGAAGAGCTGATGGCCCATGTTAATGGCAGGAGTTGATTCTGAAGTCACATCATTAGTCCTGTATTCACATTCAGAGTGTAAGTCAGGGGACAGTACAATGCGATTTCCTGATGCTGTGCACAGTACAATCATTATAAAAAGAGATAAAATCCAATTATCGCTGTGATTTGGAGGACCATTATTAATCCTGGCCCAAAGGTCATTTGATCAGGAATTGCCTTCAGACTGTTTGTCCTGTTGTCCAAATTCTAACCATCTGGAATTATAAATTGCTCGGTTGAGAAGGAAATTCGTCTTTGTATTCAGTCTCCGGTAGATCCTTACACAAGATTCATACGCCGCAGTGGCACATTGGGTTAGCACTGCTGCCTCACAGCGCCAGGGACCTGGGTTCAATTCCTGGCTTGGGTCACTATCTGTGTGGAATTTGCATGGTCTGCACTTGTCTGTGTGGGTTTCCTCCGGGTGTTCCGGTTTCCTCCACAGTGTGAAAGAAGTGCTTGTTGGGTGCATTGGCCATGCTAAATTGCCCCTTAGTGTCCAAAGATGTGTGGGCGAGGTGGATTGACCATGCTAAGTTATCTTTTAGTGTCCAATGTTGTGTAGGTTGGGTGGATTAGCAATGCTAAATTGCCCCTTAGTGTCCAAAGGCATTTAGGATAGATGGATTGGCCATGCTAAACTGCACCTTAGTGTCCAAAGATGTGCAGGTTTAGTGGATTGACCATGCTAAATTGTCCCTTAGTGCCCAAAGGTGTGCAGGTTTGGTGGATTGACCATGCTAAATTGTCCCTTAGTGTCCAAAGGTGTGTAGGTTAGGTGGATTGATCATGCTAAATTGTCCCTTTGTGTCCAAAGACATGTAGATTAGTGGATTGGCCATGCTAAATTGCCCTTGAGTATCAGGAGATTAGGGGGTAAATATGCGGGATAGAGCCTGAGTGGGATTATTGTCAGAGTAGGCTCGATGGACTGAATGGCTCCTTCTGCGCAGGAGAGACTGTATGATGACTTCTATTCTTGAGCTGCAATTGGAGAGAGGGTAGCTGAGGTTGCCTCTCATTGTCTTCCCATCGATTTAATCTTCAGCAGACCTTATCCTAGGTGAGCTGTGATTGAAACTCTAACTACCCGATAAATCTTTTAGCATGGGGAGTGGGTGCCAGCTGGTTCCATCAGACACAGGTACCATCCTGGATGATGCCTCACTCATCAGAGCTGCCACTCAGTGGGGCTGTCCATGGTTCCTGACTCACATCTCCTCATGGGGAAGCCAAGCGGGGTTTTCAGCTGAAGATCAGGGAGGCTGAAGCCACACTGTCCAACCACTGGTTCCAACTCCTGTACGTGTCACTAAAACCAAATCAGATCACACAACATTTAGTTGAGTCCTCTTGAACTTAGCTGAGTTTCAAATCCCGTATCTTTACCTCTATCGAGGTGTGAAGTGTCTTCACATCTCCCACCAGTCTTATATATCCAGTGACAGAGTGAGTCATTTATGTATTGAAGACTTGTGACAATAATAAATCAAATCAAATCACAGAATCCCTATAGTGCCGAAGGAGACCATTCAGCCCAACAAGCCTGCACTGACAACAATTTCAACCAGGCCCTATCCTGCTTAGTTACCCCCCTATTCCCTCTAACCTAGCACATCCCGGGACTCTAAGGGACAATTTAGCATAACCTACACATCTTTGGACTGTGGGAAGAAACCGGAGCACCCGAGGAAACCCACGCAGGCATGAGGGGAGAACATGCAGACTCCGCGCAGTCAGTGACACCATGCCGGGAGTCACATCTGGATCCCCAGCGCTGTGAGGCAACAGTGCTAACCCACTGTGCTGTCCACGTGTCCTGGGCTTCTGAAAGGTGTGATGTAAATATACATCTTTCCTCCTTTTGCTATTTCAGCATGAATATTACTGAAAATAAACATGTTTGTACATCCGTGGAGAGTTCTTCAGAGGTTGGATGTATAGCCCATGTTGTCAGGCATTGTAAACATAGCAACCGCGCCGCACCTGGGGCTCAGTTCCCAAGATTTATGCTCCTTTTCCACACTCTCAGTCGATCACCTCAGGGGCCACAGCAGAAACCTAAGCAGCGAATGAATAATATTTACATGAAACAAGTTAACATTTTTCTATTAAAAAACATCCAAATTGCTGAGAGTCACTGCTTCCTCGTCATTGTGTACAGTGGCACAGTGGGTTAGCACTGCTGCCTCACAGCACCAGGGACCCGGGTTCGATTCGTGTCTTGGGTCACTGTCAGTCTGGAGTCCCCCCCATGTCTGTGTGGGTTTCCTCCGGGTGCTCCAGTTTCCTCCCACAGTCCGAAAGACGTGCTGGTTAGGAGCTAAATTCTCCCTCAGTGTTACCCGAACAAGTGTGCAGTGTGACCACTGGGGGAATTTCATTGTAACTTCATTGCGGTGTCAATGTAAACTTTACTTGTGACTACGAAATTAGTTAAGGATTATTTTGAACAGTGAAGGGATTAAATTGTAGGAATTTAAATATCCTGGTGGGTGGGGCAGTAAGTGGAGTTGAGTCCGTGAAAAGATCAGCCGTGATCTTATTGAATGGCGGAGCAGGCCCGAGGGGCCAGATGGCCGACTCCTGCTCCTAGTTCTTATGTTCTTATGCCTTAGAACTGCTGTTGACACGCGGGCCAGCTGGCTGTTTCTGCTACACTACACATGCCACTTTTAAGAGAGTGTCTTCTTACAAAGTTAACTGACATCGGTGGCACAGTGGGTGAGCACTACTGCCTCACAGCCCCAGGGACCCGGGTTCAATTCCCAGCTTGGGTCACTGTCCGTGTGGAGTCTGTATGTTCTCCCTGTGTCTGTGCAGGTTTCCTCCGGTTGCTCTGGTTTCCTCCCACAATCTGAAAGACGTACGGGTTAGGGTGCATTGATCAGAACAGGCACTGGAATGTGGCGACTGGGGGATTTTCATAGTAACTTCATTGCAGTGTTAATGTAAACCTACTTGCGACACTAATAAATAAACTTAAAACTTCAGTCACTAATCTTTAAGAGTTTTCAAGAACTGAAGTAACATACTTCCTCTTGTATTCTTGATAGTGAGCGTGATGGAGGCAGGAAAGATGTAGGAGTTGAAAAATATGATCTCCTGTAACTAGTACTTCAGCTATTTGGTTTCCAGCAGTTTGAAGAAAAATATACCCACTGTACTTTTTTATTTAATCTGAGCAGTGAAGAGCGAAACACCATTGTGCAGGCTTACATCTATTCCTTGAAAGGGAAGACATTTGTATTACAAGTATTTGGGGAAGACAGTAGCACAGTGTTAGCACTGCTGCTTCACTGCGCCAGGGACCCGGGTTCAATTCCCAGCCTTGGGTTACTGCCTGTGTGGAGTCTGCATCTTCTCCCCTTGCGTGGGTGTCCACTGCGTGCTCTGGTTTCCTCCCACAATCCAAATAGGTGAAGGTCAGGTGCATTGGCCGTGCTAAATTGTCCCTTGATGTCCAAGAATGTGCAGTTTAGGGAGATTAGCCATGCTAAATTGCCTCGTGGTGTCCAAAGATGTTTATTGGCCATGCTAACATGCTCCTTAGTGTGTAAGATGTGTAGGTTAGGTGGGTTGGCCATGCTAAGTTGTCCCTTAATGTTCAAAGATGTGTGGATTAGATGGATTGGCCATGCTAAATTGCCCCTTAGTGTCCAAAGATGTGCGGGTTAGGTGGATTGACCATGCTAAATTGTCCCTTAGTGTCCAAAGATGTGTAGGTTAGGTGGATTGGCCATGCTAAATTGTCCCTTAGTGTCCAAAGATGTGCGGGTTAGGTGGATGGCCATGCTAATTGCCCCTTAGTGTCCAAAGATGTGCAGGTTAGGTGGATTGGCCATGCTAATTGCCCCTTAGTGTCCAAAGATGTGTAGGTTAGGTGGATTGGCCATGCTAAATTGCCCCTTAGTGTCCAAAGATGTGCAGGTTAGGTGGATTGGCCGTGCTAATTCCCCTTAGTGTCCAAAGATGTACAGGTTAGTGGATGGCCATGCTAAATTGTCCCTTAGTGTCCAAAGATGTGTAGGTTAGGTGGATTGGCATGCTAAATTGCCCCTTAGTGTCCAAAGATGTGTAGGTTAGGTGGATTGGCCATGCTAAATTGCCCCTTAGTGTCCAAAGATGTGTAGGTTAGGTGGATTGGCCATGCTAAATTGTCCCTTAGTGTCCAAAGATGTGCGGGTTAGGTGGGTTGGCCTTGCTAAATTGCCTCTTCGGGCCTGATTTTATCATCGCGTTGTGCAGGCGTGAAAACATGAGAAAGACAGGCAGAAGGCGAGTGGCATGGTGTCTGCCTCCTCCATGCCAATTCCCCCTTTACCAAGGTGGGAATGGAGTGGTGGAGGGAATAAGGGGAGTCAGCAGTGCTGTGGTGGTGGGCATTGTCTGTGGGGGTCAGGAGGAGTCATTATCTGGCCCAGGATGGATATGGTCAGGAAGCAGCATTCTATCATTTTCTTTTGTGCGCATGCGCAGTTGGAGGCTCCGATCAGAGCTGCAGGATTTTGGGTGCGATAAGTCCCGTCCACAGGCTTCTGCAGCGTGAGATGGACTTGTTGACATTTTTGAATGTGGGTTCAATTGTTAGGTTTCAGTCTGCGGCAGACACATTTTTATTCAGCAAGGGGTAGCAACCGATATGGGACTCGGGCAGGTACCTGGAGTTAGGCCACAGATCAGCCTCAATCTCACTGAATGGCGGAGCTAGGGGCTGAATGGACTATCCTGTTCCAATGTTCCTTAGGACTGGATGTATTGACTCTCATCAGGCCATTGAGATTGGGCGATTGGAATAAGAGTTCCCTGATTAAGGAGTCAATTGATGGGTAATCAGGGAGTCTTTTCCTTGTCTGTAATTGGGTGTGTCAGTTCCTCTGGCACTCCTGAAGATAGACTGCTGACTGACGGCAATCTGTGTGCTACTGTCGGAATTGTTAGTAAAGAGATTTTGTGAAGGGACCTCTGCCTCCCAAGACATATTACACCTGAGTAAGACATTGTGGGAAGGCACAAGGGTTCAATACATTCAGTAATTCAGTTGCTATTATTACCAACAAAAGAGAAAGTCTGAACTGTGTGAAATGCATTTTGCATTGACAATCGCAGAATTATTCAGTATCTGCGAGCGGCATTTTGTATTCATTGACAGGGTAAGAGAAACCATCAAGTTCCACTTTCCTTCTGCCTCGGCAAGATAATGGAGAGCTTTGCCACGTATGTGAGTAATAAGTTAATTTATATGTCATGTGTGTAATCTCCTGCTGCTTCCTGAGTGCAACACAATTCTGTCTACAGTTCCTTTTTGCAGACATCTGTGTAACCGCTGACAAATTTGTATTGGTGGTAATGTGAGCAATGGGAACAAGGTCAGCTGACCCAGTAAACCATGGAGCCAATGACAGAGTGGATGTAATAGTCAGCTGACCAGCTGATTCACTCTCAATAAGGAACTATGTAGTTGGATTGTGGAGAGTTTGGAGTGGCTCAGGGTAAGGTCTGGAGTTTGGAGTAGTGACGTTTTTTTTATTAAACCCTTCCTTTGATTTATATGTTGTAGGAAAGTTTTATTATATTTTTGCATCTGCGTTTCTGAAAGAGTGCTGCTTGCATGAGGATCCAGCAGCATTCCCAAGACTTGAGGTCAGTGCTGAGCCCGGTCCATCGGACACCACAATGAGCAACAACTTCACACACCCGAAGAGCGGGAGGACTCCATGAATGTATTGGGGTGGGGGGGGGTGGATGGGATGCGGTGTTAGGAGGATGCTACTGGGATTTGATGGATTGAGTTATCAGGAGAGGCTGGATAGACTGAGACTTTTTTTTCTGGAGTGTAAGAGGGTGAGGGGTGATCTTAGCAAGGTCTATAAAATAATGAGGGGCACAGATCAGCTGGATAGTCAATATTTTTTCCCAAAAGTAGGGGAGTCTAAAACTAGAGGGTATAGGTTTAAGGTGAGCGGGGAGAGATACAAAAGGCTCAGAGGGGCAGTTTTTTCGCACAGAGGGTGGTGAGTGTCTGGAATGAGCTGCCAGAGGCAGTAGTAGAGGTGGGTACAATTCGAAAAAGCATTTACACAGTTACATGGGTCAGGTGGGTATAGAGGGATATCAGCCAAACGTAGGCAATAAGGTTAGGTGTTTAAAAAAAGGGGCTGGCATGGACAAGTTGGGCCAAAGGGCTGTTTCCATGCGGTAAACCTCGATGACTATAAGGAAATTCTGGAAGAAACAACAGAACATACACAGGAATATGGAAAATCTATTCACACATTACAAGAATGGTGCTGGTCTCGGTTTGTGTCTGTGGAAAACTCTGAAGAGAGGTTCCTCTGATAAAAAAACAGAGGAACCAGTTCACAGAGAAGACTCGGCAGTGTTCCGTATTCCGGGAGGGTTCCGAGAGGAACAAGAAAGAAATTGCATTAATGACAATCAATAATCTCAGGGAGAAAAGAGAATTTCTTCCAAAGGAGCGTGACAAGCCTCAGGAACAATTAACAGAAATGCAGCTGCAGGAATACGAGTTTGAAGGACTGCACAGAGGAATTAAATTCTACAGAGGCAAAACCATTCAGTGCAGAGAACCAGCAACTGCACATGCAAGATGAGCTTGCTTGTGGAAAGTTTTATGGTTCTGGTTAGAAAATCCAAAATGTTTTATGAAGTCCGCTTGAATCATAAATTCTGCATCTTGAATTTCCTGATTCAATTAGATTTATTATTGTCACATGCATTAACATAACGTGAAAATTATTGTTTCTGCGTGATATATTCAGAGCACACTGTTCATAGAGAAGGAAAGGAGAAGGTACAGAGTGTAGTGTTACAGTCACAGCTACAGTGTAGAGAAAGATCAACTTAATATTGGATTTGATTTATTATTGTCACATACATAAATATACAGTGAAAAGTATTGTTTCTTGTGTGCTGTACAGACAAAGTATACCGTTCATAGAGAAGGGAAAGGAGAAGATTAGAATGTAGTATTACGGTCATAGCTGTAATAGCTGGGGTATAGAGAAAGATCAACTTAATATAAGATTTGATTCATTATTGTCACATGTATTAATATACAGTGAAAAGTATTGTTTCTTGTGCGCTGTACAGACAAAGCATGAGGAAAGAAGAGAGTGCAGAATGTAGTGTTACAGTCATAGCTACGGTGTAGAGAAAGATTAATTTAATGTGAGGGAGGTCCATTCAGAAGTCTGACAGCAGCAGGAAAGAAGCTGTTCTTGAGTTGGTTGGTACGTGACCTCAGATAGAGTGGACATGGAGAGGATGTTTGATTTGATTTGATTTATTGTTGTCACATGTATCAATATACGTTGAGAAGTATTGTTTCTTGCGCGCTATACATAGCATCAGTTCGTAGAGAAGGAAAGAAGAGAGTTCAGAATGTAATATTGCAGATAGAGCTAGGATGTGGAGAAAGATCACCTTAATGCAAGCTAGGTGTATCCAAAAATCTGACAGCAGCAGGGAAGAAGTTGTTCTTGAGTCGATTGGGACGTGACCTCAGACTTTTATATCTTTTTCCCGATGGAAGGTGGAAAAGAGAATGTCCAAGGTGTGCGGGGTCCTTAATTGTGCTGGCTAGGGATAAGTATGAAATGGGCAGGACTGTAGTTAGCACTGCTGCCTCACAGTGCCAGCAACCTAGGTTCAATTCCCAGTCTCGGGTCACTGTCTGTGTCGATAAGAGGGCCAGCAGGGTAAATGTATGGGGTTATGGGGTAGGATTTGGATGCCTACTCATGCACTGCGGGGATTCTTTGAGCAATCTGAGAATTGCTATTTTGCGTCATCCGTTTTATTTTGGAAATCTGCTTTCCATTTCCACTATTCTAGCAAGGTCACATCTCAGCTTCTTTTCTCTGAAACTTTTTGTTGAATGTCTATTGTTTGGCAGGGAATAGTTATCCACATGGTGTTGTATGGTAAAACCTTTCATGTATTGCCTTTTGTATTCTATCCCTTCAGTACATGAGCAAATACACCCCCATATCGGTTGTTCTGACTAAGGTCAGTGTTTTAACAGCTATCCTTTTCATTTTCTCTGTTTCCCAAGGCAATGAACAACATTTTTCATTCTTTCCCACCCAGAATACGATAAACCATGCTGTGCTAGAATATCTATCTGGGAAATTGGGAAGCAAGACATCACGAAAAAAAATCTAACCTCATATCATCTGCTTCACCTGAGGCTTGAAACTTGACTGTACATTTCTCTGAAGTTAATTCCTTTACCGTCTCATTTGTTCTCAGCACTTGCTCAACTGTCGCATGCTTCATTCTAGTACTTAATTCCAATAAATCATAACTGATATCAGTCTTAACCAGAGTTTATAACCAACTGAACTGTCTAATCAAACTTGCGAATTGGTCTATTTCTTCTCTGGATTCGAGCTGCTCTTCCTGTGAGGACCTGGTTTGATTTATTGGGTTGTGATTGACATTTTCCAAGCAAGACCCGTTGATTGAACATTACTGCAACTTTTGCTGCTTAATGCTTCACCCTATATGTATAATCCTATCTGGTCACACCCCATTTGGAGTGTTGTGGGCCCCATATCTAAGGAAAAATGACCCCCAGAATGAAGAACTTGTTGTATGAGGAACGGTTGAGGACTCTGTGTCTGAACTTGTTGGAGTTTAGAAGGATGCAGGAGGATCTTACTGAAACTTACAGGATACTGCAAGGCCTGGATAGAGTGGACGTGGAGAAGATGTTTCCACTAGTAGGAAAAACTAGAACCAGAGGGCACAACCTCAGGCTAAAGGGACAATCTTTTAAGACAGATGAGGAGGAATTTCTTCAGCCAGAGAGTGGGGAATCTGTGGAACTCTTTGCCGCAGAGGAGGCCGGATCATTGAGTGTCTTTAAGACAGAGATAGATAGATTCCTGATTAATAAGGGGATCAGAGGTTATGGGGAAAAGACAGGAGAATGGGGATGAGAAAAATATCAACCATGATCGAATGGTGGAGAAAAAGTTGATGGGCCGAGTGGCCTCATTCTGATCCTATGTCTTATGGTCAGATTCCACCATTTGCCGTTGCAGGATTCGAACCCCAGAACATTAGCTGAGTTTCTGGAATAATAGTCTCGTGATAATATCGCCTGCCCTAGTTTGCCTGTTGTTATTTTAGAAGTGCAATACCTTTTGGTCATTTTAAAGTGTAAATCGCGGCTTTCCTCAAGTGCCAATTTTGGGTAACTCTCATAGAAACAGAGAAATGAGAAGTGGGAGAAGGTTGTTCAGCCCTTCGAACCTGCTCCGCTATTCATTTTGATCATGGTTGATCATCCAATTCAATATCCTGATTCCCCCACCTTCTCCTCTATATCCCTCGATCCCTTTATCCCCAAGAGCGAGATCTAATTCCTTCCCAAAATCACACTTTTTGGTCTCAACTATTTTCTGTGGGAGTGAATCCCACCACTCTCTGGGTGAAGAAATTTCTCTTCATCTCAGTCCTAAAAGATTTTTACTCCTTATTCTCAAATTATAACCTTTTGTTCTGACTTCCCCCACCATCGGGAACATTCTTTCTGAATCCAACCTGTTAGAATTTTAAGTTACTATGAGACCTCTCTCACTCTCCTAAACTCCAGTGGATATAGTCCTAACCAACTTAGTCTCTCCTCATATGACAGACCTGCCATCCCAGGAATCAGCCTGGTAAACCTTCGCTGTACTCCCTCTACATCAAGGACATCCTTCCTCAGATAAGGAGACCAAAACTGCACACAGTACTCCATGTGTGGCCTCATCAACGCCCTGTACAACTGCAGCAAAACATCCTTATCCCTATACTCAAATCCTCTTGCTATGAAGACCAACATACCATTTGTCTTCTTTCCTGCCTGCTGCACCTGCACACTTACCTACCAGGGCAACATTGTGGCACAGCAGTTTAAGCACTGTTGCCTCACAGTGCCAGGGACCCGGGTTCGATTCCCGGCTTGGGTCACTGTTTGTGTGAAGTCTGCACATTCTCCCCATGTCTGCGTGGGTTTCCTCCGGGTGCTCCAGTTTCCTCCCACAGTCTGAAAGACGTGCCGGTTAGGGTGCGTTAACCTGAACACTCGCCGGAGTGTGGTGACTACGGGAATTTCACAGTGACTTCATTGTAATGTTAATGTAAGTCTTACTAATAAACAAACTATCTTTTATAAGTCATTAAGTTTACTGATTAGTCACAAGTAAGGCTTACATTAACACTGCAGTGAAGCTTTTGTGAAATTCCCCTCGCTGTCACAGTCCGCTGCCTGTTCGGGTCAATATACCCTAACCTTTACTTTCAGTGACTGATGCATGAGAACAAGAAGGAGACATCCACTTGCCCTTCTAAACTCCAGTGAATATAATCCTAACCGACTTAGTATCTACTCATATGACACACCTGCCATCCCAGGAATCAGCCTGGTAAACCTTCGCTGAGCTCCTTCTGTAGCCTCACCAACGCCCTGTACAACTACAGCAAAATATCCCTCTCCCTATACTCAAATCCTCTCGCTATGAAGGCCAACATATCATTTGCCTTTGGGGTAAGTAGTGTTATCCTACACGTCAGTGTCACACTGCTTATAGTCAGTCAGCCCTTTATCTGCTGTGATCTGCACCTCACAACATGTGGGGACGTGGAGCAGATGTTCAATTTCTATATCCTGCTCAGATTCTGCAAATGTACAAATCAGTTCCAATTAGCCTTGAGAAATGTACATTGTAATAGTTTGATTCCCATATTGTAAAATTGCTGTTTCTCTGTCACTGCCTGTAACCTTACCAGGTCGTTTCCATTCTTTCAGCTTTTATCTTTCACAATATGCCATGTCCTAGGGATTAATCTGTATTTCTGATGGCCTAATGTGGTGACGTTAAGGCTCTGTCAATTTTCTCTGAAACCAGTGCATTAAATAAATGTTTTTCTCAGTGCGTGCAGGCCGCTCAGCTGCTCAGGAAAAAAGTTGAACCAATTATTTTCCTCTCCAAGGATGGGGGGGGGGGGGGGGGGGGGAGAGAGAGAGAGAGAGAACAATCCCACATCACCCAAGGCATTTTTGGGGATCCTGCATGAAGTAATTGATAGGAACTGTGGAAACTGCACATTCTACCCCCCCATGTCTGCATGGTTTTCTTCTGGGTGCTCCGGTTTCCTCCCACGCTCCAAAGATGTGCAGGTTAGGTGGATTGGCCATGCTGAATTGTCCCTTAGTGTCAGGGGAGCTAGCTAGGGTAAGTGCATGGGGTTATGGGGTAGGGCCTGGGTGGGATTGCAGATCCGATAGTCTGAATGGCCCCCTTCTGCACTGTTCTACGCTTCCAAAAATAACTGTGCCCCCACAACACCGTGCCAGGGCAACAAGGCGGTACCAAGATTAGCACTGCTGCTTCACAGCACCAGAGACCAAGATTCAATTCCTGGCGCGGGTCACTTTCTGTGTGGAGTTTGCATGTTCTCCCTATGTCTGCATGGGTTTCCTCCAGGTGCTCCAGTTTCCTCGCACAGTCCAAAAGACTTGCTGGATAGGTGCTAAATTCTCCCTCAGTGTAACCCAAACAGACATAGTAACTTCATCGCAGTGTTAATGTGAGCTTACTTGTGACACTGATAAATAAACTTTAAAAACCGAAGTGAGTTTTTCATGTGGCCTGCTCACACTGGGGCAGATGTCAGCTCACAGCTCAGTTATCAACAAAACAAAGGAGCTTGTCATCGCTTTCAAAAAGTGTAAAGAAGAACATGTCCCTGTCTACTTCAACAGAGATAAAGTAGAAAGGGTTGAGAGCTTCAAGTTTTTAGGTGTCTAGGTCACCAACAACATGTCCTGGTCCCCCCCATGTCGACACTATAGTTAAGAAAGCCCCACCAACGCCTCCACTTTCTCAGAAGACTAAGGAAATTTGACATATCCGCTCCGACCCTCACCACACTTTTACAGATACACCATAGAAAGCATTCTTTCCGTTTGTATCACAGCTTGGTATGGGCTCCTGCTCTGCCCAAGACCGCAAGGAACTACAAAAGGTCCTGAATGTAGCCCCAATCCATCACACAAACCAGCCTCCCATCCACTGACTCTGTCTACACTTCCCACTGCCTTGGGAAAGTCCTCATCAATGGATGAACAATAACTTTCTGCACTTTCTCCTTTCTTTCTCTATGAATGGTGTGTTTTGTCTGTATAGCGCGCAAGAAACAATACTTTTCTGGACATGTGACAATAGTAAATCAAATCAAATCAGCTAAGATTTGATGAAATATCTTATCAGTTACTGTGTGATTTATTTTACTTTCTGCTGCTGTGTTCACCATCTTATTTTTCACTCGTATGTTTGAATTTATCATTGGAAAATAAGCCTCTCCATAACCAGTTAGGAATATGGCAGATGCTCGCAGTTCGGCTCCTGTCCATTGTCCTATTATCTTGTCCACAATTATCTTTTTTCTTTGTTGTGTGTTGCTATTGACTGAATCTGGTTGCCATGTCCACGATGTGCAAGAGAAAAATGTTTTTGTTCTCATGCCATACCTTCAAGCCCATTGCGACAGCTTAATTAAGTATCTTGCTAATTGGACACTCACTCTGGGCTGTGTCATGGTTATCAGGGGAAACTCCCAGGCCAGGTTGTCAAGGAGTAAACTGAGACTAGGATGCTTTGGTCGGAACTGTTTATTGCTCACAGAGCTTACTTTTCCACCCTTAACACCACCTCCCCAGTGCTGGCTGACTTATTATTATCTGTGTCTAATTAACTCCTCAATATGCAACACCTGAACACCTTATTACGTTAAACTATGAGGTATTTAACATCCATCAACAAAACTATTAGATACTAACAAGCATAGAATGCCTACAGTACAGAAGGAAGCCATTCGGCTCATCGAGCCTGCACCGACAACAATCCCTCCCAGGCCCTATCCCTGTAACCCTCCAAATTTACCCTGCTAGTTCCCCTAAAAGTGCAGTCAATTTAGCATGACCAATTAACCTAATTCGCACATCTTTGGACTGTGGGAGAAGTTAGCATGGCCAGTGCACCTAACCAGCACATCTTTTGGACTGTGGGAGGAAATTAGAGCACTGAGGAAACCCATGCAGATATGGGGTGAGAACATGCAGACTCCATACAGACAGTGACCCAAACCTGTAATTGAATCTGGATCCTTGGCGCTGTGAAGCAGAAGTGCTAACCACTGTGCCGCCCTACTAATTGTTTCTTGCACGCTGTACAGACAAAGCACACCATTCATAGAGAAGGAGAGGAGAAAGTGCAGAATGCAGTGTTACACTCAGAGCTAGGGTGTAAACAAAGGTCAACGTAATTAATCAAATAAGTCTGATGACAGTAGGGAAGAAGCTGTTCTTGAGTCGGTTGGTACGCGACCTCTGACTTTTTTATCTTTTTCCCAAAAGAGGAAGCTGGAAGAGAGGATATCTGAGGTGCGTGGGTCCTTGATTACGCTGGTTGCCTTTCCCAAGGCAGCAGAAAGTATAGACAGAGTCAATGGATGGGAGGCTGGTTTGCCTGATGGACTGGGCTACATTCGTGACCTTTTGTAGTTTCTTGCGGCTTTGGGCAGAGCAGGAGCCCAGACCAAGCTGTGATACAACCAGAAAGGATGCTTTCTATGGGGCATCTGTAAAAGTTGATGAGAGTCATAGCGGACATGCCAAATTTCCTTAGCCTCCTTAGAAAGTAGACATGATGGTGGGGCTTTTTAACTATAGTGTTGGCCTATGGGGAATGGGGACCATGACAGGTTGTTGGTGATCTGGATACCTAAAAACTTGAAGCTCTGGACCATTAACTTTTAAATTAACTTTTATCAGTGTAATCTCATTGCATAATACACGTGACTGGTCAAATTGTTGGTGTCTTTTTCGGTGTCTGAGAATTTAGACTCCAGTCTCAAGGAAATAAAATATGTTTGTAGCGCTCGAGTAAGGATTAAAAGTACATTTGACCAATAACAGTTTTACTTGAATAAACTCCACTGAAAGATGTTTCCCTCTTTGCTTCCCACATCACGTAGAGAGAGAAGATAATATGATTTTGACTTTCTGTGAAGTTTTGTTAGTGTCACGAGTAGACTTAGATTAAAACCACAATGAAGTTACTGTGAAAATCCTCCAGTCGCCACAGTTTGGCACCTGTTCGGGTACACTGAGGCAGAATTTATTACGGCTCAATGTGCCTCACCACCACGTCTCTCGGACTGCGGGAGGAAACTGGAGCACCTGGAGTAAACCCACACAGACATAGTGGGAGAACATACGCAGACAGTGACCCCAAGCCGGGAATCGAACCCGGATCCCTGGCACTGTGAGGCAGCAGTGCTAACCACCATGTCACCTAATTCTATTTGGAGGTGAATAAAAAAAAAACCTCTTGTTATCCGTGACATCTTAATATAATCCATTAAACAGCACGGGTGTGAGAGATCAGTCCATTTCCTAGTCTGCTGTTAACGGTGGAATAATAGAACTGAACATCAGCTGTCTCAGTGGAAGAAAGGCTTTTGAATTGCTGTGTTAGAAATTGCCACAACACCTCTTATTTTAGCCTTGCTGTTCTTGACCTGAGAACACAGAGAGGTGGTAGGCACGTGCACACGTTTCCATAGGAACCTGATTTCCAGCTCTTAGGGTGGAAAACGATGAATAAAAATCCCACTGGTTTCATATTTTAAAAAAAATTCATTTCTTGTAACTTTGATCAATGGAGGTGGTTGGTGCTTATAGTTTAAGGTGCAGTTTCCTATTGACTGCTTTTTAAATATTACTGGCTAGTAGGTAATCCTAACAATAGCAGCAGTATTTATGACTTACTTTTGGAGATTAACTGGCATGTATCTGTCACCTTCAACATGGTAAAGATTTGGCACTGAGTCTCATTGGTCAGCACTGTGTCACAGTTAGCGCTGCTGACTCACAGCACCAAGGACCTGGGTTTGGTTCCCACCTTGTCTGTCTGGAGTTTGTATGTTCTCCCTGTGTTTGTGTGCGTTTCCTCCAGAGCTCTGATTTCCTCCCACACTCGAAGATGTACAGATTAGGTGGATTGGCCGTGCTAAATTGCCCTTTAGTGTCCAAAGATGTGCAGGTTAGATGGATCGGCCAGGGTAAATTGCTCTTTAGTGTCCAAAGATGTGCAGGTTAGGTGGATTGGCCATGCTAAATTGTCCCTTAGTGTCCAAAGATGTGCAGGTTAGGTGGATTGGCCAGGGTAAATTGCCCCTTAGTGTCCAAAGATGTGCAGGTTAGGTGGATTGGCCGTGCTAAATTGCCCCTTAGTGTCAGGGGGATTAACAGGGTAAACGCATGTGGTTATGGGGATAGGGCTTGGGTGGGATTGTGGTTGGTGCAGACTCGATGAATCGAATGGTCTCCTTCTGCACCGAAGAAGTCTGAATCTGGGAGAAGTTCGGATCACTAGTTCCTAGGGTTAACCCTTTATTATTGATCTCATATCAATGACCCAAGCTGTTGGAAGCTCCCATTTTATAATGTGTTGGCCAAGTAAAGTCAAAGCAAAGTATGAAAGCCTGGTGTACAAAACGGGTTATTCCTTTACCCACTAGATATTGAATGCTATGACTGTTAAGGCAATACATTGCTGCATTCTAATCTATGCAAAGGCAGTGTTTGGATGTGAATAGGATTTTCCCACTCGTCCGCAGGGAATCACTCACTGACCTCCCTGCAGGACACATTCAGCACCAGTTCTCCTGGTAACAGGCAATAAGCTGCCCAGCTGGGATTTATTGCCTGAGCCTTTTTGTAAGGCAGGCCCAGTACTGGGCCTGCTGAACCATGGTTAGAATGTAACTGGTGACAACTCTGTATCGGATATAATGTAACCAATATTAACAAGCTGTAAGGGTCAGCTGACCCAGTGAATCATGGAACCAATGACAGAATGATGTGATGATCAGCTGATCAGCTGGCTCACTATAAATAAGAACCTGTTGGGAATTGTGGGGAGTTTGCATTGACCCACAGCGAGGCCCAAGTTTGGAATTGTGAAGTTTCTTTATGAAACCATTTGAGCCTGCTTCACTGTTCATCACCATCATGGCTAATTGCCCAATTCAAGAGCCTCATCCTGTTTTCTCCCCATAACCTTCGATCCCGTTCGCTCCCAAGTGCTATATCCAGCTGCCTCTTGAATACATTCAATGTTTTGGAGTCAACGACTTCCTGTGATAATGAATTCCACAGGCTCACCGGGTGAAGAAATGTCTCCCCACCTCCGTCCTAAATGGTCTATCCTGAACCGTCAAACTGTGAGCCGCTGGTCAGGGGGATTAATCATCCATCATCGGGAACATCTTTCCTGAATCTACCCTGTTCAGTCCGTTAGAATGTTACAAGAGATCGTAGAGCACCACAGAAAACATCTTTTCTGGTTGTACAACAACTTGGTCTGGGCTCCTGCTCTGCCCAAGACTACAAGGAACTACAAAAGGTCGTGAATGTAGCCCAACCCATCACACAAACCAGCCTCCCATCCATTGACTCTGTCTACACTTCCCGCTGCCTCGGAAAAGCAGCCACATAATCAAAGCACCTCGGACGTTCTTTCTTCCACCTTCTTCCATCAGGAAAAAGGTACAAAAGTCTGAGATCATGTACTAGCCAACTCAAGAACAACTTCTTCCCTGCTGCTGTCAGACTTTTGAATGGACCTGCCTCACATTAAGTTGGTCTTTCTCGACACCCTAGCTCTCGCTAGCACAACATTCTGCACTCTCTCCTTTCCTTCTCTATAAACGGTATGCTTTGTCTGTATAGACAAGCTTAGGGGTTTGAAAAAAAGGCAGCATGGATAATTCGGGTCAAAGAGCTTGTTTCCATGCTCCAAACTTCTATGACTCTATAGACACAAAAAACAATACTTTCAACTTCATACTAATGCATGCGACAGTAATAAATGAAATCAAACCTCATTCGATTGAACTTTACTTTGCATTTTGCAGTAAACTATATTCCATTCCATTCAGGAATCCTGCACTCCAATGAGTTTCATTTATACTGCATCAGGAATCCCTGCACAGTGAGCTAGTCACCATCAAGCTGTTTTTCATACCTTCTGGGAGTTCAAACCATAAAAACTTGGGAACAACATCCAGAGGAATGGTGAAAATAGCTGTTAACCTGTCCAACTCCTTTCATTGCCGCTCTGCAGGATTCGGAAACTCTCAGTACGAACTAATGCTTACATTCCAGGATGAACTGAGCAGCTGAGATTTCCAGAGATGCCCTCCCATCTCATGATGATGGTACCGGAGGAGATGATGGTACCAGAGATTGCAAGTTCACATCCCATTGGAATCTTAGGATCCCTCCCAGGCAGAAGAGTCAATCCACTAACCTGCACATCTTTGGACACTAAAGGGTAATTTACCATGGCCAATTCTGCTAAATTGCAGATCTTGAACATAAAGAGACAATTTAGCCTGGCCAATCCATCCAACCCACACATCTTTCGGAGTGTGGGAGGAAACCGGAGCACCCGGAGGAAACCCACGCAGACACGCAGAGAACATGCAGACTCCATACAGACAGTGACCCAAGCCTGGAGTCAAATCCAGGTCCTTGGCGCTCTGAGGCAGCAGTGCTAACCCACTGTGCTGCCATGCTGCCCACTTGTTGCATAATTTAGTTCAGAAAATCTGGCTGTCTGCAGGAAAACGAAAGTTGCCGGGGGTAGGAGGGAGGGAATAAACAGCAGTTGGTTTGAAAAACTTAATTAACTCATGTCCTTCAGGGAAGACAACCTGCCACTTTTGCCTGATCTAGCCTGCACAGCAGCCGAGCCCCATCACACATGGCTGATTCTTAATGCATTCTGAAAGGCCCCAGCAAACACATTGCCTGCAAAAGGCCCACCATCACTTTCTCAGGGCACCTAGAGATGAGACATTGATGCAGCACTGTCAGACTCACTCACACCGAGAACAGACAGGAACACTTCTCGTAAAATCTGCAGAACTGAATGCTTCGATTTGATTTATTATTGTCACACGTATTGGGATACAGTGAAGTATTGTTTCTTGCACGCTATACAGACAAAGCATACAGTTCGTAGAGAAGGAAAGGAGAGAGTGCAGAATGTAGTGTTACAGTCATAGCTGAGGTGTAGAGAAAGATCAGCTTAATATATGGCTAATCCATTCAGGATCCATAGAATCCTACAGTGCAGAAGGATGACACTGAGTCTGCATTGACCAGAATCCCACCCAGACCCAATCCGCCAAACTCAATGCATTCACCCTAGCCACCTCCCCTGACACTAAGGGGCAACTTAGCACGGCCAATCTACCTGACCTGCACATTTTTCGATGCTAAGGGGCAATTTACTTTCTCATACGTTTCTATTTCTCAGAAGACTAAGGAAATTCGGCATGTCTGCTACAACTCTCACCAACTTTTACAGATGCACCATAGAAAGCATTCTTTCTGGTTGTATCACAACTTGGTCTGGGCTCCTGCTCTGCCCAAGATCCCAAGGAACTACAAAAGGTCGTGAATGTAGCCCAGTCCATCATGCAAACCAGCCTCCCATGCGTTAACTCTTGTCTACAATTTCTGCTACCTTGTCAAAGCAGCCAGCATAATCAAGGATCTCACGCACCCGGACGTTCTCTCTTCTATCTTCTTCCATCGGGAAAAAGATACAAAAGTCTGAGGTCACGTACCAACCGATTCAAGAACAGCTTCTACCCTGCTGCTGTCAGACTTCTGAATGGACCCACCTCACAGTAAGTTGATCTTTCTCTACACTCTAGCTATGATTGTAATGCTACATTCCACACCCTCTCTTTTCCTTCTCTATGAATGGTATGCTCTCTCTCTATAGTGCACAAGAGACAGTACTTTTCACTGTATATTAATACATGTGACAACAATAAGTCAAATCAACTTAACCTGAACAAGCAGACCACTAATTTTAATAAACCTTATTGCATTATCCAGGAAGCACTCAGAGCTGTTAAAATAAATACTCTGGAAAACATCTTCGCTTCTCGTCTCTTCTGCACTGTCTCGTTTCCTTCTCCACAAATAGTATGTTTTGCCTGTATAGCGTGCAAGAAGCAATAATTTTCACTGTATCCCAATACATGGGACAATAATAAATCACATATTAAGTTGATCTTTCTCTACACCCTAGCTATGACAGCAATACTACATCTTGCACCCTCTTCTTTCCTTCTCTATGAGCGGTATGCTTTACCTGTACAGTGTGCAAGAATCAATACTTTTCACTGTATGCTAATACGTGACAATAATAAATCAAATCAAATCAAAATCTACCTCACATTAAGTTGATCTTTCTCTACACCCAAACTATGACTGTAACACTACATTCTGCACTCTCTCCTTTTCTTCTCTATGAATGGTATGCTTTGTCTGTACAGTGCGCAAGAAACAATACTTTTCGCTGTATCCCAATACATGTGACAATACTAAATCAAATATTAAGTTGATCTTTCTCTACATCCTTGCTATGACTGTAACACTACATTCTGCACTCTCTCCTTTCCTTCTCTAAGAACAGTATGCTTTGTCTGTGCAGCGCACAAGAAACAATACTTTTCACTGTATCCCAATACATGTGACAATAATAAATCAAATCAAATCATGAATCAGTTTATCCAATCCCCCTAACCTGCCCATCTTTGGACTGTGGAAGGAAATGGTCAGTACAGACTCGATGAGCCGAATGGCCTCCTTCTGCATTGTAGGGCTTCAACGAAGGGCTCCGCAGCAGCCTAAAGCCATCTTAGATTCCAGCCTCGTTCCTTACAGCCGGAATACCAGAGCCCCTTTCACCGCTGTAATTCTGAGGCCCCTTTGTGAGAAGATGCTGGTGGAAGTGCTTTCTGTTTGTGCTAATTGTTCGGACAGATTCAAATCGCACTCCCCTCTCAGCAGCGCTTCATAAAAGACCAGCAAGTATTTATCATTGCCTGAAAAAAATTCCTTTGGGGATGAAAACATTAGCTGAGTGCTCACAAACTAATATCCAACGAAATGTCATACTCTGTGCGTGAGGCTGTTTGAATGGTTTTTTTTATTTGTTTAATTATTTTTGAGTGTTAGCTTTGAGAGGAACTTTTTTTAACCTCCACTTGCATTCCATCTGCATGGCATTAATGTCACTAATTAGTGTCGCTGCTGCAGTTTTGTGAGTTAGATGTGGTTGGTGTTTATTGTTGTATTCTTGCTGGATGTGTCGGGGGCCGTCGGATTTCTGAGGAATCGCTTGCAGATTGTTTCTGTGTTTGGAAGCGCCGTGCTTGTGTCTCGGTTGTTAATCCATCGATGCTAATATTTATCAGGATGTGGAGATGCCCGGCGTTGGATTACGTTGGGCTCTGTTAGAAGTCTCACAGCACCAGGGTAAAGTCCAACAGGTTTATTTGCTAGCACGAGCTTTGCAGAACACTTGCTCCTTCATCATATACTTCATCCTGGCACAGAATGCTTCTTCCAGTACAATTAAGTCAAGCAGACCGGAAAGATAGTTCCTTTATCTGCGTTCAATTTGTAGATGTCATGGTGGCACAGCGGTTAGTGCCAGGGACCTGGGTTTGATTCCTGGCCTTGGGTCACTGTCTGTGCGGAGTCTGCACATTCTCCCTGTGAATGTGTGGGCTTCTTTCCACAAACCAAAAGATGTGCAGGTTAGGTGGATTGGCCGTGCTAAATTGTCCCTTACTGTCCAAAGATGTGCAGGTTAGGGTGGATTGGCCGTGCTAAATTGTCCCTTACTGTCCAAAGATGTGCAGGTTAGGTGGATTGGCCGTGCTAAATTGTCCCTTAGTGTCCAAAGATGTGCAGGTTAGGGTGGATTGGCCGTGCTAAATTGTCCCTTAGTGTCCAAAGATGTGCAGGTTAGGGTGGATTGGCCATGCTAAATTGTCCCTTAGTGTCCAAAGATGTGCAGGTTAGGTGGATTGGCCATGCTAAATTGTCCCTTAGTGTCCAAAGATGTGCAGGTTAGGTGGATTGGCCATGCTAAATTGTCCCTTAGTGTCCAAAGATGGCAGGTTAGGGTGGATTGGCATGCTAAATTGCCCTTAGTGTCCAAAGATGTGCAGGTTAGGGTGGATTGGCATGCTAAATTGTCCCTTAGTGTCCAAAGATGTGCAGGTTGGTGGATTGGCCATGCTAAATTGCCCTTAGTGTCCAAAGATGTGCAGGTTAGGGTGGATTGGACATGCTAAATTGCCCCTTAGTGTCCAAAGATGTGCAGGTTAGGGTGGATTGACATGCTAAATTGCCCCTTAGTGTCCAAAGATGTGCAGGTTAGGGTGGATTGGACATGCTAAATTGCCCCTTAGTGTCCAAAGATGTGCAGGTTAGGGTTGGATTGGACATGCTAAATTGCCCCTTAGTGTCCAAAGATGTGCAGGTTAGGGTGGATTGGACATGCTAAATTGCCCCTTAGTGTCCAAAGATGTGCAGGTTAGGGTGGATTGGACATGCTAAATTGCCCCTTAGTGTCCAAAGATGTGCAGGTTAGGTGGATTGGCCATGCTAAGTTGTCGCTTAGTGTCATGGGGAGTCATTAGGGCAAATCGGTGGGGTTATGGGGATAGGGTCTGGATGGGATTGTGGTTGGTGCAGACTCAATGGGCCGATTGTCTCCTTCTCTACTGCACGGGTTCTAAGAAGATCAGCCATAATCTGATTGAATGACGGAGGGGTTTTCACAGCAACTTCATTGCAGTGTTAATGCAAGCCTACTTATGACAAATAAATAAGCTTTAAACTTTTGTCAGATTGCAGAATTCAGCCCCTGATTCATTTGAGCTTTCGGCAATTCCCTTGAGGCATCTTGTCTGGGTAAACCTCTACTCAGCTCCTGTTCACCCGACACCCTTCCACATCTTGAAAAAGTTCCTGACATGGGGTCTCTATTTTTGCTATTCGTTGTTGGGACATGGGTGTTGCTGGCTGGGCCAGTGTTTATTGCCCATCCCAAGCTGCCCCTTGAGAAGATGGGAGTGAGCTGCCTTCTTGAATTGCTGCAGTCCACGTGCTGCAAGGAAGCGCAGTGAGTGAGCTCAGCTGCCTCACAGCGCCAGGGACCCGGGTTCAATTCCAGCCTTGGGTTACTGTCTGACCGGAGTCTGCACCTTCTCCCCGTGTCTGCATGGGTTTCCTCCAGGTGCCCTGGTTTCCTCCCACAGTCTGAAAGACGCGCTGGTTAGAACGCATTAACCCAATCAGGTGGCAACGAGGGGATTTTTACAGTAACTTCATTACGTGTTAATGTAAGTTTTTCTTGTGACTAATAAATAAATGTAAATAAAAAAACTATGGATTGACCCGCAATGTCGTTAGGGAGGGAATTCCAGCATTGTGATCCAGTGACCTCAAAGGATATATTTCCAAGTCAGGATGCTGAGTGGCTCCGAGGGAAATTTGCACATGGTGGTTTTCCCCATGTGTCTGCTGCCCCTTGTCCTTCTAGATGGAAGAGGTCGTGGATTTGGAAGGTGCTGTCTAAGGATCTTTGGCGAATTGCTGCAGTGCATCTTGCAGATGTTACACACTGCTGCTACTGAATATCGGTAGTAGAAAGTTACTGTGAAATCCCCTAGTCGCCACGCCCCGGCAAACTGTTTGGTTACACTGAGGGAGAATTTAGCACCTAACCAGCACGTCTTTTGGACTTTGGGAGGAAACCAAAGCACCCGAAGGAAACCCACGCAGAAACGGGGAGAACGTGCAGGCTCTGCACAGATAGTGACCCAAGCCGGGAATCGAACCGGGATCCCTGGTGCTGTGAGGCAGCAGCGCTAACCATTGTGCGGATGGTGAGTGGCTCAGACAGGAAACTTGCAGCTCGTGATGTTCCCATGTATCTGCTACCCTTGTCTTTCCAGGTAGAAGTGAATCATGGGTTTGGAAGGTGCTGTCTAAGAATCTTTGGTGAATTGTTGCAGTGCATTTTGTAGATGCTGCTTCTACTGAGCCTCAGTGGTGGGGAGTGGGTGTTTGTGGATGGGGTGCCAATCTTGCGGGTTGCTTTGTCCTGAATGGTGTTGAGCTTCGGGAGTGTTGTTGGAGCTGCACCCATCCAGGCAAGTGGGGAGTATTCCATCAAACTCCTGATTTTGGATAGAATTTAGAATAGAATCCTGATTTAGAGCAGAAACGTTTTTAGGTGTCCAGATCACCACAACTTGTCCTGGTCCTCCCCTATGCTGACACTGTAGTTAAGAAAGCCCACCAACCCTCTACTTTCTCAGAACACTAAGGAAGTTTGTCACGTCCGCTGCGCCTCTCACCAACTTTTACAGATGCCCCATAGAAAGCATCCTTTCTGGTTTCATCAGCTTGGTATGGGCTCCTGTCCTGCCCAAGACCGCAAGAAACTACAAAAGGTTGTGAATGTAGTAGAATCCATCACGCAAACCAGCCTCCCATCCATTGATTCTGTTGATACTTCCCGCTGCCTCGGGGAAAAGCAGCCATCATAATTAAGGACCACATGCACCCGTGCCATTCCCTCTTCCACCTTCTTCCGTCGGGAGAAAGGTACAAAAGTCTGAGATCACGTACCAACTGATACTGTCAGACTTTTGAATGGACTTATCTTGCGTTAAGTTGGTCTACATCCTAGCTATGACTGTAACGCTACATTCTGCACTTTCTCCTTTCCTTCTCTATGAATGGTGTGCTTTGTCTGTATAGCACACAAGAAGCAATACTGTTCACTGTATGTTAATACGTGTGACAATAATAAATCAAATCAAATTGGAACAGAATCCCGACAGTGCAGAAGGAGGTCATTCAGCTCATCGAGTCTGCACTGACCACAGTCCCACCTCGACCCTATCCCCGTAACCTCATTTACCCTGCAAATCCTCTGACACTAGGGTCAATTTATTACGGCCAATCAACATCTTTGGAGTGTGGGAGGAAACCGGAGCACCCAGAGGAAACCCACGCAGTCAAGTGGGGGAGTGCGGGGGAACATGCAGACTCCACACAGACAGCAATCCGAGTGACTTGTGCCTTGTAGATGGGGAGCCAGGAGATGAGTTACTCGCCACAGAATTCCCAGCCTCTGACCTGATCTTGTAGTTGTATGTGGTGAGTCCAGTTGAGTTTCTGGTCAATGGTAACCCCCAAGGATGTTGACAGTGGGGGAACTCATTGGACCTGAGTTGAGTTGCTGTCCAAACACAAAGCCTGATACATTGCGCGCCTTTCAATTAACGTATCCCAGAGATCACCAAACATCATTCCGGATGGATAGAGATACTGTAATATAAAACATTTAATTGCCTCACCGCTAGTGAAAGACATTTTGCACTCCATGGGTTAAGGAGAATGTTCTCAGATAGACATTAACTTTTTAAAAACTATAAAGCATGTAATTGAGAACAAAGTGACTTCATAATTCTTTAATGTGGAATGCTTGCATGGTTAATGAAATGTAACATATAGTCACAGTTACCCAGCGATCACAGTTAACAACATTCATAAAGGAATTTGCCAGTAATGTTTATGAGAAGTAGGGCGATTTATCAAACAATAGTGAGTGTTCCACCTCAATATAAACATTTTAAAATCTGACTATTTATTTATTTTTATTCGTTTGTGGGACATGGGTGTAGCTGGCTGGGCCAGCATTTATTGCCCATCTTTAGTTGTCACTCGAGGGCAGTCGAGAGTCAACCACATTGCTGTGGCTCTGGAGTCACATGTAGGCCAGACCGGGGTAAGGACGATGGATTTCCTTCCCCAGCGGGCCATTAGTGAATCCAATAGGTTTTTTTTGACATGGTTATCAGTAGATCCTTAATTCCAGATATTTTTTATTGAGTTCAGTGGTTAGCACTGCTGCCTCACGGCTCCAGTGACCAGGTTCGATTCCCGATTTGGGTCACTGTCTGCACATTCTCCCCGTGTCTGCATGAGTTCCCTCCACGTGCTCCAGTTTCCTCCCACAGTCCAGAAATGTGCGGGTTGGTTTGATTGGCCGTGCTAAATTGCTCTTGAATTGTTGGGGGGATGTCAGGAGGATTAGCAGGGTAAATACATGGGGTTACAGAGATAGGGGCTGAGTGGGATTGTTGTCAGTACAGACTCGATGGGCTGAATGGCCTCGTTCAGCACTGTTGGGATTCTATGATTTTATGAATTCAAATCCCACCATCTGCCATGGCAGGATTCGAACCCGGGTCCCTCAGAACATTAGCTGAGTTTCTGGATTAATAATCTAGCAATAATATCACCAGGCCATCACTTCCCCTACCTGCCTTATGTACCATGTCCATCACATATTGGATTTGCCAATTGTCAGGCAGTGAGTTTGACTTGAAATCTAACCACAAAGTTTGGACAGCTTGCATATAAAGCAGTAATGGATCCATATGTATCCATGATATTATATCATAGAATGCCTATAGTGCAGAAGGAGGCCATTCTGCCCATCGAAATTGCACTGACCACAATCTCACTCAGGCTCTATTCAAGTAACCCCATGTCGTTACCTTATCAATCTCGCTGACATTAAGGGGCAATTTAGCATGGCCAATCCACCTAACCCGCACATCTTTGGACTGCGGAAGGAAACCGAAGCAAACCCATGCAGGCAAGGGAAGAACATACAAACTCCACACAGACAGTGACCCAAGCCGGGAATCGAACCTGGGTATCTGGCGCTGTGAGGCAGTAGTGCTAACCCACTGTGCCACCGTGCCGCCTTCCACTTTAATCCACTTATCAGATATCAATTCAAAATAAATGTTGGTTGAACAGAGCATTGACACTTTTTCAAAGTTTATTTATTAATGTCACAAGTCAGGCTTACATTAACGCTGCAACGAAGTTACTGTGAAATTCCCCTAGTCGCCATACTCCTGTTCGGGTTACACTGAGGGAGAATTTAGCACATAATCAGCACGTCTTTCAGACTGTGGGAGGAAACCAGAGCACGCGGAGGAAACCCATGCAGGCACGGGAAAGAACGTGCAAACTCCACACAGACAGTGACCCAAGCCGGGAAGTGAATCCGGGTCCCTGGTGCTGTGAGGCAGCAGTGCTAAGCCATCATGCCACTCCTGATTGTGCACACAATGTTACACTGTAGCTCGAACACACAGTGTGTCGATGATCTTTCCTCTGTGGGGGAGATCACAAGTTGAAGAAAAGGGAGAGGAGATTAAGCACTTCATGCCTTCCTCTTCTGCCAGGCTTGAGGACAGTTTGAGACTGGTGAATGAATATAGAGGGAATAAAGCATGGATCAATGGCTTTGAACATATCCTCATCAAGGCACCCAGTGGATAAGAGTCCATTTCAATCAGTATTGCAGTTGACCTTTATTGCTGTGAATGAGTAAGGATCAGTTCAGCACTGTTTGGAGTGCTTTACTCTCATTTATGTTCAGAGACTGGAAAGTTCGAAACCTACTGAATCAAGTAACAATGTCTGTCGTGAAGCTTATAGAATCCCTACAGGCAGAAGCAGGATATTCGGCCCATCGAGCCAGCACTGACCACAATCCCACTCATGCCCTATTCCTAAGCATTGACCCTAACTAGTCCCCCTGACACTAAGGAGCACTTTAGCATGGCCAGTCAACCTAACCTGCACATATTGGATACAAAGGGACAATTTATCCTGTCCCCCCGTTCCCTTCATATCTCTTGATCCAAAGCAAAACTGGAGCACTGCTGTCATAAACAAGCTGGAAATCCCTGACAATGTAGCTAGTGTCCCAGTCCATCACGCAAGCCGTCCTCCCAGCCATTGACATTGTCTACACTGCCTCGGCAAAGCAGCCAGCATAATCAAGGACCCCACACACCTTGGACATTCTCTCTTCCACTTTCTTCCATCGTGAAAATGATACAAAAGCCTGAGGTCACGTACCAACCCACTCAAGAACAGCTTCTTCCCTGCTGCTGTCAGATTTTTAAGTGGACCTGCCTCACAGTTGATATTTCTCTATACCCTAGCTGTGACTGTAACACTACATTCTGCATTTTCTCCTTTCCTTCGCTATGAACAGTATGTTTTCCTTCACTATGAACAGTATAGTGCACAAAAAACAATACTTTACACTGCATAGAAGGCTAGAGTACAAGAGTAGGGATGGTACTTCTGAAGCTTTATAAGGCTCTGGTCAGATTCCATTTGGAGTATGGTGAGAAGTTTTAGGCCGCCATATCCAAGGAAGGATGTGCCGGTCTTGGAAAGGGTCCAGAGGAGGTTCACAGGAATGATCCCTGGAATGAAGAGCTCGTTGTATGAGGAACAGTTGAGGACTCTGGGTCTGTACTCGTTGGAGTTTAGAAGGATGGGGGGGATCTTACAGGATACTGCAAGGCCTGGACAGAGTGGATGTGGAGAGGATGTTTCCACTGGTAGGAAAAACTAGAATGAGAAGGCACAACCTCAGGCTAAAGGGACAATCCTTTAAAACAGAGATGAGGAGGGATTTCTTCAGCCAGAGGGTGGTGAATCTGTGGAACTCTTTGCCGCAGAAGGCTGGGCAGATCGGGTCATTGAGTGTCTTTAAGACAGAGATAGATAGGTTCTTGATTAATAAGGAGATCAGGGATTATGGGGAAAAGGCAGGACAATGGGAAGAGAAAAATATGATTGAATGGCGCAGCAGACTCAATGGGTTGAGTGGTGTAATTCTGCTTCTGTGTCTTGTGCACTCAATTCTGCTCATACTTTAATTTAAGGTAATGGTAGGGTTTGGTATCTTGGGAGCTTTGTGCTCTGTGAATTCAGGCAAGCAAGCATAGCATTCCTTCATTTCAATATCTTTTGCATTTCACTTTATGTTCCCGCGTCTGTCATGGATCAGTACTAGCAGAGCTCTCACACTTGCCTTATCTCTCAGAGAATCAGAGCGACATTCCCCAAAACCCCTCACAGGGTTCCTTGCCAGATTTGTCTTAAACACACTCAAAAAAAACCTAAAGAAGGAGTGAAATGTAGCGCAGTCAGTGAAACCTTTCCCCACAGGAGGCCGGTCTCCTGTTGCCGTCTATTTAAAATGCCAGCTGGGGCCTCATTCAAATACCGAGCTGCTCAGCATATGACAGTACTGAGAGGATCATAGCGGCCACCTCCTCTGGGAGGTTTTTCACTCTATAATAACACCATCTATTCTGGCACAGTGCTTAGATTACCTGAACATTGAAATTCAGATGAGCAGAGTCATTATCTCAGTTACTCGGACCTGAGGTGCGCAGGTTTTATCATTTAATCCTTGTCTTTCTGCTTGCAAAGACAAAAGTACATGCGCCTTTTATCCTAAGGATAGCACAAATGCTGTAAAAGCTCCCACAGAATCCCACAGAATTTGATTTCATTGATGATCGTCACATGTATGAACATACGGTGAAAAATATTGTTTCTTGCATGCTATACAGAGGAAACATACACTTCATAGAGAAGGAAAGGAGAGGGTGCAGAATGTAGTGTTACAGTCACAGCTTGGGTATAGAGAAAGATCAACTTAATATTTGATTTATTATTGTCCCATGTATTAACATACAGTGAAAAGTATTGTTTCTTGCACGCTATACAAACAAAGCATACTGTTCATAGAGAAAGGAAGGAGAGAGTGCAGAATGTAATGTTAACGTCATAGCTAAGGTGTAGAGAAAGATCAACTTAATAGATTTGATTTGTTATTGTTACATGTATTGGGATACAGTGAAAAGTATTGTTTCTTGCGCGCTATACAGACAAAGCATACTGTTCATAGAGAAGAAAAGTGAGGGTGCAGAATTAGTATTACAGACATAGCTAGGGTGTAGAGAAAGATCAACTTAATATTTGATTTATTATTGTCACATGTATTAACATACAGTGAAAAGTATTGTTTCTTGCGCGCTGTATGGACAAAGCATACCGTTCATAGAGAAGGAAAGGTGTGTATGTAGTGTTGTATGTAGTATGCAGAATGTAGTGTTACAGTCATAGCTATGGTGCAGAGAAAGATTAGCTTAATATTCGATTTATTATTTGTCACATTTATTGGGATACAGTGAAAACTATTGTTTTTTGCACGTTATACAGACAAGTATACCGTTCATAGAGAAAGAAAGGAGAGAGTGCAGAATGTAGTGTTACAGTCATAGCTAGGGTGTAGAGAAAGATCAGCTTAATGTGAGATAGGTCCATTCAAAAGTTACCTTTTTCCCAACAGAAGAAGGTGGAAGAGAGAATGTCTGGAGTGCGTGGGGTCCTTAATTACGCTGGCTGCTCTTCCTGAGGCAGCAGGAAGTGTAGACAGAGTCAATGGATGGGAGGCTGGTTTGTGTGGTGGATTGGGGGCTACATTCACGACCCTTTTGTAGTTCCTTGTGATCTTGGGCAGAGCAGGAACCCATACCAAGCTGTGATACAACCAGAAAGAATGCTTTCTTTCCGGGAGTACAGAGAAGGTTCACCTGGCTGATACTGGAGATGAGGGGGTTAGCCTATGAAGAGAGTGAATAGACTGGGTCTACACTCATTAGAGTTTAGAAGGCTGAGGGGGGATCTTATAGAGACATTTAAGATAATGAAGGGGCTGGATAGGGTAGAGGTAGAGAGATTCTTCCTGCTTAGAAAGGATAGCAGAACTAGAGGGCACAGCCTCAAAATAAGGGGGGGTGGGGTGCCAGTTTAGATCGGAGTTGAGGAGGAACTTCTTCACTCAAAGGATGATAAATCTCCGAAGTTCTCTGGCCATTGAAGTGATGGAGGCTACCTCGCTGAATATATTTTAAGTCATGGGTAGATAGATTTCTGATAGACAAGGGAATTATGAGGAGAAAGCGGGAAAGTGGAATTGATCCACTTCAGATCAGCCATGATCTTATGAATGCTGGGCAGGCTCGAAGGGCTGGATGGTCTACTCCTGCTCCTATTTCTTATGTTCTTATGTTTTTGTGGTGCATCTGTAAAAGTTGGTGAGAGTCGTAGCTGACATGCCGAATTTTCTCCGTCTTCTGAGGAACTGGTGACTTGAGGTGATTAACTGAGGCAAACTGTGAGGACGTATTGCGGCGCTGATGGGTTCACTGCCTTTTCACAGAGAGAAAATTGAATTGAGTGAAGCGACACTGTTTCTTTTATATGGGAGGCCTTGGGAGCAGTGGTGAATTTTAGCCATGCAGTGCTGAAGGTGGATTGGGTCTGGAATCAAAAACAAGGTTCAAGACAACAGGGCTTGAAATTTCCACTCATTTGCTGGTCCCCAAATGAATTTTTTTTTTAGTTTTGGTTTTGACCCCCCCCGCCGCCCCACTTCCCTGCCTTGAAGAGGTCACTCTCCTTTCCCTGAACGGGGAGAAGTGTTCTTAATGCTGTTCCTTATCCGATTTGATGTCCTATCCCATTCCCCCACCCCACTCCCTCCGTCTCCACATTTCACAAACCCAATCTAGGTATCACTCAATTTCTGCTCCCTTATCAACCTTTCTTTTTTCCCCATCCTGTACTAAAATAAAGTATATTTATTTGTGTCATGAGTAGACTTATGTTAATGCTGCTATGAAGTTACTGTGAAAATCCCCCAGTCCCCACACTCCGGTGCCTGTTCGGGTTACATTGAGGGAGAATTTAGCACGTCTTTCAGATTGTGGGAGGAAACCACAGCACCTGGAGGAAAACCACACAGACACGAGGAGAATGTGCAAAGACAGCGATCCAAGCCGGGAATCGAACCTGGGTCCCTGGAGCTGTGAGGCAGCAGTGCTAACCCACTGTGGCATTGTGCCACCCTGCCACTACCCAGGTCTTTTTTAATATCTTCTCATTCTTATACAAATGGCATATTAGTGAAACGCTTCCTAATTTGAACAACCAGTACTTCCGGGACGGTCGCATCCCAGGTTAATGCCCCATCTGCTCTGTTCTGACAACACCTCTCAGTCCCAACCACATCATCTTCTGCATCAGCTGGTTTTCCATTTCCCACACCAGCCTGGCTCCGTCAAGAACAATTGGCAATTATTGACAAATTAGGGTCTATTTTGAGCGGTAGCCTGTGAGGAATGCGATTGCGATTGCTCAGAGCGTGCACACAGCACCTGAACAGTCAGCAAACAAATGAGATTTCCACCCAGGTAGCTTGGGGAGAATTGGGAACCGGGTCCCTGAGGTAGGAGGCCAGCGTGATTCAGTGTGTCGCCAAGTTCCCTTACCACCAGCCTTTCACAATTATCCTTCAAAAGCAAACAGCCCGATGGAGTTCAATGACTCCCGTTACCCTGACGGTGACTTCCAGGGGGTTTCCAACGCTGATATGGCGTAAAAAGCCTGGCCACCCCTGTTAGTATGAGTGGAAACCGTGTGTTGGGTCATGAGTCTACCACTCATTTTGAACTCGGCCAACATGGCTTTGGAGATTCATAGGATCCCTGCACTGCAGAAAGAGGCCATTTGGCCCATTGACATTCGAACACAATCCCACCTAGACCCTATTCCCACAATCATGCATGTTTACTCTGCTAATCTCCTGATACTAAGAGGCAATTTAGCATGGCCAATCCACCTAACCTGCACATCTTTGGACACTAAGGAGCAATTTAGCGTGGCCAATCCACCTAGCCTATATATCTTTGGAATGTGGGAGGAAACCAGAGCATCCAGAGGAAATCCATGCAGATAGAGGGAAATATGTAGGTGGATTTTCCGTGCTAAATTGTTACTTAGTGTCTAAAAATGGGCAGGTTGGGTGGATTGGCAATGCTAAATTGCCCCTTAGTGTCCAAAGATGTGTGGGTTAGGTGGATTGGCCATGCCAAATTGTCCCTTAGTGTCCAAAGATGTGCAGGTTAGGGGGATTGGCCATGCTAAATTGCCCCTTAGTGTCCAAAGATGTGCAGGTTAGGTGATTGGCCATGCTAAATTCTCTCTTAGTTTCCAAAGATGTGCAGGTTAGGTGGATTGGCCATGCTAAATTCTCCCTTAGTTTCCAAAGATGTGCAGGTTAGGTGGATTGGCCATGCTAAGTTGTCTTTTCGTATCCCTGGATGTGTCAGGTAGAGACATTAGTGGAGTAAATATGTGCGGTTACAGGCATAGGGCCTGGGTGAGATTGTTGTTGGTGCAGACTCATTGGGCCAAATGGCCTCCTTCTGCACTGTAGCGGCACAGTGGATTCACACTGCTGCCTCATAGAGTCAGGGACTCTGATTCAATTCCCAGCTTGAGTCACTGTCTGTGCGGAGCCTGCACGTTCTCCCCATGTCTGCGTGGGTTTCCTCCGGGTGCTCCAGTTTCCTCCCACAGTCCAAAGATATGCTAGTTAGGATGCATTGAGCAGAACAGGCACTGGAGCGTGGCGACCAAGGGGATTTCGCAGTAACTTCATTGCAGCGTTAACGTAAGCCTTATTTGTGGCACAAATAAATAAACTTAATACATGTGACAATAATAAATCAAATGAAATATTGAGGGCTGCGAGGCACACGGATGCAATCTAAAATTCCCTGGACTGAGGAATCCTGGTCGGTGATAAAATTGCAGTGTCCCATCACTCAGTCATCAATTGTCAGTGGGAATAAAGATGGAATTACTTATTCCAGCAGACAACATTTGCTTTTGCTTAATGCATCTGTGTGCAGGCGATTTTACTTCTATCCCTCGTGACAGCCTGAACAAAAAAAAACCACTTAAGGGGGACAGCAACCAAATAAGCCAGGTATGCTGTTGATTGGCCTGCAGCTTGTGACCAGGGAGCCTTGAAACGGGGATAAAATTAACAGAAGTTTCAGAAAGGAAGCACAGAGTGAACCGCTGGAGGGAATCTGATGAGGTTCTGCACATGAAACGGTGTAACCTCGCAGCAAATGGTGAAAAAAATACATAAAGTGTCCTTGTGAGGATACAGTGCTAACTATTGCGCCACCGTGTCGCCCTAGAATACAGACCCATAAAGACATTGGAGCAGAATTAAACCACTGAAAAAGCAAAGAAAATTACAAGACAGGAACAGGCCCTTTGGCCCCTCCAAACCTGCACTGACCATGCTGCCCATCTGAACTAAAACCATCTACCCTTCGGGGGACCATATTCCTCTATTCCTATCCTATTCAGAGATTTGTCAAGATGTGCCTTTAAAGTCACTATCATATCTGTCTCCACTACCTCCTCCGGTTCCAGACACCCACCACCCTCTGTGTAAAAAAAATCTGCTCGTATAACTTTTTTAAACCTTGCCCCTTGACTTTAAACCTGTGCCCCCCTAGTAATTGACTTTGCCACCCTTGGAAAAAGCTTCTGACTATCCAGTCTATCCATGCCTCTCATATACTTGTAGATTTCTATCAGGTCTATTGAATTTGCTCTGCCATTCAATCATGCTGATATTTTTTTCATCCCCATTCTCCTGGCTTTTCCCCATAATCCCTGATCCCCTTATTAATCAAGAATATGTATCTCTGTCTTAACAACACTCAATGACCCGGCCTTCTCAGCCTTCTGCGGCAAAGAGTTCCACAGATTCACTACCCTCTGGCTGAAGAAATTCCTTCTCATCTCTGTTTTAAAGGATCGTCCCTTTAGTCTGAGGTTGTGCCCTCTGGTTCTAGTTTTTCCTACTCCATGTCCACTCTATCCAGGCCTCGCAGTATCCTGTAAGTTTCCAGAAGATCCCCCCTCATTTTTCTAAACTCCAACGAGTACAGACCCAGAGTCCTCAACCGTTCCTCATATGACAAGCTCTTCATTTCAGGGATCATCCTTATGAACCTTCTCTGGACCCTTTCCAAGGCCAGCACATCCTTCCCTAGATACAAAGCCCAAAACTACTCACAGTACTCCAAATGAGGTCTGACCAGACCTTATACAGCCTCAGAAGTACATCATGCTCTTGTATTCTCACCCTCTATCCAGTGAAAAGTATTGCTCCTTGTGCGCTATACAGACAAAGCATACTGTTCATGGAGAAGGAAAGGAGTGAGTGCAGAATGGAGTGTTACAGTCATAGTTGGAGTGTAGAGAAAGATCAACTAATGCAATGTAGGTCCATTCAAAAGTCTGAAAGCAGCAGGGAAGAAGGCGGAAGAGAGTGCGTCCGGGGTGCATGGGGGTTCTTGGTTATGCTGGCTGCTTTTCACGAGGCAGCGGGAAGTGTGGACAGAGTCAATGGATGGGAGGCTGGCTTGCGTGACGGATTAGGACACTTGCTGTATCGACAGGAATCTCCAGCTTGTTTGTGACAGCAGTGTTCCAGTTTTGCTTTGGATCTAGAGATATGAAGGGAAGGGGCATCAGGATCTTGAATTCAGTGATCAGCCGTGGGGAGATGATGGCCTAGTGGTATTATTCCTAGACTATTTTCCAGAATCTCAGCGAATGTTCGAGACACAGATTCGAAATCCACCGTGGCAGATGGTGGAATTTGAATTCAATGATGAACCATTATCGGAAAAACCCATCAGGTTCCCTTTAGCGAAGGAAATCTGCCATCCTTACCTGGCCTGGCTTACACGTGACTCCACAGCAATGTGGTTGACTCTGAACTGCCCTAGAGATGGCCAATAAATGTTGGCCTAACCAGCGATGCCCACGTCTCAGGAATGAATAAAAGATAATGAATGGCGACAGAGCAGACTCGAAGGGCTGAATGGCCTTCTCCTGCTTCTGGTTTCTATGTTTGTACAATGTTGTGGCTGACTCCTCTTACCATGCCTGACCCTGACACAGTTGTTGGACTCCACCTGTGCACTAGTCACACGTTCCTGCCTCCAGCAGTCCTGCGGGGTCCCTTCACTGAGCTTCAGAACAAAAACAACTGAGGTAACGCCTGCTTCCCCCAAAAGCTGTGGCAGGAGCCAACGAATTCAACATACACCTCGCCTCTCAGTAGACAACCTTCCAGTCAGGCGTCCCCGACGCCTGGGGCCTAATTGCCTGGGGTTGGGAAATAGCTAATCGGGTCAGCGGGGAGCAGACTGTTTTTGCAGGCCTGCATGGAAGCAGTGAGGCCGGGTGGGAGCGGGAGAGATGAAGCGGTAAGCGGGTGTTTGAACATCTCAGGATGGCGTTAGCCAGCAAGTTATTCATTGAGCAGAGGGTGCGCCGGCGTAGGCCTGTCCTGCCTCTGATGCTCTGTGCACTGTGTCAAGCCAGACTCTGTGAATGATGGGGACTCAGAGCGGCCGGTTTTAAAGGTTGCAGGTGTATTTCCAAACTGCACTAATAACCAATTAACAGCTCGGTGCTCCCTTAAAGATGTTGCAGGTGTGACCATTAATGGGCAATTAACACCTCAGCGGAGCGCTGAGATGTCACATTAACAGGGCAGCTGAAGTGGCTGTCACAGCCCGTGTGCCTGCGAGAGACATCAGATTAAAACAGGACGCTGCGTGTTCTATATATACCCACTCCACACCACCAAAACCTCCGCCATGGTTAGACACGTGAAGCAACTTACCTTACAGGAAATCTACACTGATGTGGAGATGCCAGCGTTGGATTGGGGTGAAGTCAACACCAGGTTAAAGTCCTGCAGGTTTATTTTGGAATCACGAGCTTGCAGAGCACTGCTCCGTCATCAGGTGAGTGGAGAGGTAGGCTTCACAAACACGGTGTATATAGACACAGACACAATAGTAAGATAATGGTCGGAATGCAGTTTTTACAGGTAAACACTTGAGTAAAGACTTGATTACCTGTAAAGACTCACATTCCAACCAATCTTGTAATTGTGCCTGTGTCTGTATATGCCGAGTTTGTCAAACCCATCTCTCCGCTCACCTGATGAAGGGCTGGCGCTCTGAAAGCTCGTGATTAGGAAATTTACAGTGAAAGGTGCATCTGCACTTAGAATCAGAGAATCCTACAGTACAGAAGGAGGCCATTCAGCCCGTCAACTCTGCACCAACCACCCAGGCCCTATCCCCGTAATCCTGTGCATTTACCCCGGTTAGTCTTCCTGACGCTAAGAGGTAATTTAGCGTGGCACATCTTTGGTGTGTGGGAAGAAAACCACACAGACACAGGGAGAATGTGCAAACTCCATACAGACAGTCACCCAAGCCAGGAATCGAACCCAGGTCCGTGGTGCTGTGAGGCAGCAGTGCTAACCACTGTGCCACCCATTTAAAGTTTTACGTAGTAGTGTCGGAATGGAACCGTTTTATTTTGTCCAGCGGATCTCCTTTCCTGTACTTCAAATAGTAGTGACTCAAACGCAGGTTGTTGTTACCTCATCAGCATGGGCTAAAACCCACAATCTTACCGTGCCTGAGAATAATGCCAGGAATTGAACTACTATCCAGTGATGTGACAAAAGTATCCGGATTCTGAGGGGGTGTCGTGTAGCGGAAAGGAGCGTTTGGACAATGTGTGACCCCCCCCCCCACCTCCCCATTGCTTTGGTGAAAAGAAGGAACTCTGAGCAGGCAGCCTCTACAACACTTAATAACTTCCAAAGGCAATGGACACCAGAATTACTGGCAGCCAGTTGAATAGACCGCAGAATTTTTACCATCTATACCTCGACAATTTATTAGATTATTGACCGTTCATTCTTATTTTCATTCATCACTGCACAAAGGCTTTAATCAAGTTTAGAAAAGCCCTAAGAAGTCAGGATATTCTGTTAATTTACAAATGGAGTGGATCAGATTTTTCTCCACAGAAACCACATCAGGCTTTAGTGACCTTGTGGTTGCTTGCTGACATAAGTTAAATGACTTGTCTTCCCCAGGCTTTTGTCTCTCTGTTCCATTCTCTTCCAAGCCAGTAAACGTTCTGTCCTCTTATTTTGCTGTCCACCTCTTCCAATTTCTTTCACCATTGCTCCCGTTTTGATTGAATTTGATTTGATTTGATTTATTATTGTCATGTGTATTAGTATGCGTGCTATACAAAGCATACCGTTCTAGAGAAGGAAAAAGGAGAGCGCAGAATTCGTTGGTTACGGGTGTGGTTCCGGAGGACTGGAGGATAGCGAATGTGGTCCCGTTGTTCAAGAAGGGGAAGAGAGACCTTCCAGGGAATTATAGGCCAGTGAGTCTTACTTCTGTTGTGGGCAAAGTATTGGAGAGAATAATTAGGGATAGGATTTATAGTTATTTAGAGAGAAATGAATTGATTGGGGATAGTCAGCATGGTTTTGTGAAGGGTAGGTCGTGCCTTACTAACCTCATTGAGTTTTTTGAAAAAGTGACCAAAGAGGTGGATGGGGGTAAGGCGGTTGATGTGGTATATATGGACTTTAGTAAGGCGTTTGATAAGGTGGCCCATGGAAGACTTCTGCAGAAAATGCAGATGTATGGGATAGAGGGTGATTTAGCTAATTGGGTTAGGAATTGGCTAGCAGATAGAAGACAGAGGGTGGTGGTTGATGGGAGATATTCATCGTGGAGTTCGGTGACAAGTGGTGTACCTCAGGGGTCTGTTTTGGGGCCCCTGCTGTTTGTAATTTTTATAAATGATCTGGATGAGGGTATTGAAGGATGGATTAGTAAATTTGCAGATGACACTAAAGTCGGTGGAGTGGTAGATAGTGAACAGGGGTGTTATAGTTTGCAGAGGGACTTGGACAAGTTGCAGAGCTGGGCCGAGAGGTGGCAAATGGAGTTTAATGTGGAAAAGTGTGAGGTAATGCACTATGGCAGAAATAATAAATGTGTAGAGTATAGGGCAAATGGTAGGATTCTTAGTAGTCTAGATGAACAGAGGGATCTTGGTGTGTATGTGCATAGATCCCTGAAAGTAGGCAGTCAAGTCGAGAAGGTTGTTAAGAAGGCATATGGAGTCTTAGCTTTTATTGGTAGGGGGATTGAATTTCGGAGCCGCAACGTCATGTTGCAACTGTACAAAACTCTAGTGCGGCCGCACTTGGAGTATTGTGTGCAGTTCTGGTCCCCACATTATAAGAAAGATGTGGAGGCATTGGAGAGGGTACAGAGGAGGTTTACCAGGATGTTGCCTGGTATGGAGGGCAGGTCTTATGAGGAGAGGCTGAGGGATTTGAGGTTGTTTTCGTTAGAAAGGAGGCGGCTAAGAGGGGACCTAATCGAAACATATAAGATGATTAGAGGTATAGATAAGGTGGATAGTGATAGCCTTTTTCCTAGGATGGAAAAAGCTAGCACGAGGGGACACAGCTTTAAATTAAGGGGTGATAGTTATAGGACGGATATCAGAGGCAGGTTCTTTACCCAAAGGGTGGTTCGGGAGTGGAATGCCCTGCCTGCAGCAGTTGTAGATGCGCCAAGTTTGGTGGCGTTTAAGAGGTTAGTTGATAAGTATATGGAAGAGAAGGGAATGGTTTAGTTTGGAGGGGCATTGCTTTTTATATTGGTCGGCGCAACATCGAAGGCCGAAGGGCCTGTTCTGTGCTGTAATGTTCTATGTTCTATGAATGTAGTGTTACAGTCATAGCTAAGGTGTAGAGAAAGATCAACTTAATATTTCATTTGATTAATTATTGTCACGTGTATTGATATCCAGTGAAAAGTATTGTTTCTTGTGTGCTGTACAGACAAAGCATACCGTTCATAGAGAAGAAAAGGAGAGAGTGCAGAATGTAGTGTTACAGTCATAGCTAGTGTAGAGAAAGATCAACTTAATGCAAAGTAGGTCCATTCAAAACTCTGATGGCAGCAGGGAAGAAGCTGTTCTTGAGTCGGTTGGTACGTGACCTCAGACTTTTCTATCTTTTTCCCAGTGGAAGAAGGTGGAAGAGAGAATGTTCGGATTATGTGGTGTCCGTAATTACACTGACTGCTTTGCCAAGTTGGTGGGAAGTGTAGACAGAGCCAATGGATGGGAGGCTGGTTTGCGTGATGGATTGGGCTACATTCATGACCCTTTTGTAGTTCCTTGCGGTTTTGGGCAGAGCAGGAGCCCACAAAAAGCTGCGATACAATGAGAAAGAACGTTTTCTATGTGCATCTGTAAAAGTTGGTGAGAGTCATAGCTGAGATGCCAAATTTCCTCTGTCTTCTGAGAAAGTAGAGGCGTTGGTAAGTCCATTCAAAAGTCTGACAGCAGCAGGGAAGTAGTCCTTGAGTCAGTTGGTATATAGCCTCAGATTTTTGTATCTTTTTCCTGACAGAAGAAGATGGAAGAGAGAATGTCAGGGTGCGTGGGACCCTTAATTATGCTGGCTGCTTTGCCAAGTTGGTGGGAAGTGTAGACAGAGTCAATGGATGGGAAGCTGGTTTGCATGATGGATTGGGTTACATTCACAACCTTTCGTAGTTCCTTGCGGGCAGAGCAGGAGCCCATACCAAGCTGTGATAGAATCAATCGCAAGTAAAACTTTCATTAACATTGCAATGGAGTTAGTGTGAAACTCCCCTAGGCGCCACACTCCAGTGTCTGTTCGGGTCAATGCAACCTAACCAGCGGGTCTTTCAGACTGTGGGAGGAAATCGGAGTACCCGGGAGGAAATCCATGCAGACACTGGGAAAGAATGTGTTTGCGTGGGTTTCCTCCCATGCAGGGGAGAATTCGGTTTCTGTTTGAAAAGAAGGATGACAGGACAGCCAGGGCTGTTGAAGATCGAAGGGATGGAGAGAAGCCAGGGTGCGCCTTGCTGGTGATTCAGTAAGAAATCTCAACACACCAGGTTAAAGTGCAACAGGTTTATTTGGAATCACGAGCTTTCCGAGTGCTGCTCCTTCATCTGCTGAGAGGAGAGGTAGGTTTCACAAACACAGCATATATAGACACAGACACAATTGCAAGATAATGGTTGGAATGCAAGTCTTTGCAGGTAATCAAGTCTTTACAGGTACAGACAATGTGAGTGAAGAGAAATTAATACCTCTTTAACCTGCGACTATCCCTTCTCCACTCACACCATCTGTACCTTTAAAGACTTGATTACCTGTAAAGACTCACATTCCAACCATTATCTTGCAATTGTGTCTGTGTCCATATATGCTGTGTTTGTGAAACCCACCTCTCCACTCACCAGATGAAGGAACAGTGCTCTGAAAGCTTGTGATTCCAAACCACAGAATCATAGAAACCTTACAGTGCAGAAAGAGGCCATTTGGCCCATCAAGCCTGCACCAAGCACAATCCACCTAGGCTCTAGCCCCATATCCCTACATATTTACCCACTAATCCCTTTAACCGACGCATCTCAGGACATTAAGGGGCAATTTAGCATGGCCAATCCACCAAATTCGCACATCTTTGGAAATTAAGGGCAATTTATCATGGCCAATCCATCTCACCTACATATCTTTGGACACTAAGGGGCAATTTAGCATGGCCAATTCACCTAACCTACATATCTTTGGACACTAAGAGGCAATTCAGCATGGCCAATCCACCTAATCTGCACATCTTCGGACTGTGGGAGGAAACCGGAGCACCCGGAGGAAATCTACGCAGACATAGAGAGAACATGCAGACTCCACACAGACAGTGACCCAAACCGGGAATTGAACTCGCGTCCCTGGCGCCGAGGCAACAGTGCTCACCCACTGTGCCACCGTGTTCCCCTGCACGTCTCAGAAACAGCAAATGCGAAACTAATGCACTGTGGTGGTGCTGGAGTAAGTACCTGCCTCTGACATCTGTTGGCTTGCAAATTCTGATGTTCTCACACAGTACATTCCCATGGCACTATCTTTATTTATGAATCCTGCAACCAGCAATGATGTGGGATCTGTGTTAGACTAGGTGCTGGAGTTTTCAGATGTACACAGGAGACCTAGTGACAGTCACCTTCCTGTGTTTAAATATCCAGCCTATTTTGATGTGTCACTTTTAAACACTGCTTTGCATGCTTATTAACCGTGTTGCAGTTCAGAGCAGTCACCCTGATATTCCTTTCGTGTTTCATCTCCTTGCACGTGAGCACCGCATTTAACCCGTGAAAGGGTCACTTCTCTCAGTGTCTTTACTCCTAACAATAATAAAAAAAATGCAGAAGGCATCCAAGAATCAAAGCAGTATGGAGGAAAGATCCAGAAGAATGATCCCCAGTTTTACACGTCTCCCAGCTATCAAGAATGACTGGAGAAATTGGGTTTATCAGCCTTAGAACAAGCTGTCTGCCGTGATAGTGTAGAGGCAGATAAGATAGCTGACTGAGAACTAATGTAACTTTGGACTATTAGTTTCGATTGTATTGTAAGAGCTGGCATGATGCCGGTGTTGGACTGGCATGGTAAGTGGTCTCACAACACTCACCTGATGAAGGGGCATCGCTCCGAAAGCTCATGCTCCCAAGTAAACCTGTTGGACTTTAACCTGATGCTGTGATACTACTTTCTTTGTAAGAGTAGTAAGGGGACTCAGGTCTAAGCCAGCAAAAGCACACACATACTTATTTAACTGTGTATAAAGTCGTGAGTATCCAGGATGTGGAGATGCTGGCATTGGGCTGGGGTGGGCACAGTAAGAAGTCTCACCACACCAGGTTAAAGCCAAACAGGTTTATTTGAAATGATGAGCTTTTGGAGCACTGCTCCTTCCTCAGATAAGTGTGGAAGTGGGTTTCACAAACGCGGCATATATAAACGCAGATACAATTGCAAGATAATGGTCGGAATGTGAGACTTAACAGATAATCAAGTCTTTACAGGTACAATGTGAGTGGAGAGAGGCCCAGTGAAAAATCCCACTAACTGTCCTGTCTGGAGACAGTTCACATCTCTTTAATCTGTGATTATCCCTCTCTCCACTCACACTGTCTGTACCTGTAAAGATTTGATTACCTGCAAAGACTCGCATTCCAACCATTATCTTGCAATTGTATCTGTGTCTATATATGCCGTGTTTGTGAAATGTACCTCTCCACTCATCTGATGAAGGGGCAGCGCTCTGAAAGCTTGTGATTCCAAATAAACCTGTTGGATTTTAACCTAGTGTGTTGAGACTTTCTATTGTGTCCACCCCAGTCCAACGCCGGCAACTCCACATCTAATAATTTAAGAGTATCCTCATGATGGCATGGTGGCACAGTGGATTAGCACTGCTCCTCATAGTGCCAGGGACCTGGGTTCAATTCCGGTCTTGGGTTACTGTCTGTGTGGAATCTGCACGTTATCCCTGTGTCTGCATGGGTTTCCTTCCACAGTCCAAAGATGTGCTGGTTAGGGTGCATCGGGCCTCAATGTGCCCGAACAGGTGCCAGAGTGTGGCAACCAGGGGATTTTTGCATTAACTTCATTGTCGTGTTGATGCCAACTACTTGTGACACTGATAAAATAAACTAAAAAACCCAATTAGAATATTACTCAGAGTGGAATGACAGACTGTAACACTTTCTCATTGCAATGTCTATGCAACTGGCTATCGATGAGGTGGCACAGTGGTTAGCACTGCTGCTTCACAGTGCCAGGGACCCGGATATGATTCCCGGCTTGGGTCACTGTCTGTGTGGAGTTTGCATGTTCTCCCTGTGACTGCGTGGGTTTCCTCCGGGTGCTCTGGTTTTCCTCCCACAGTCTGAAAGATGTGCGGGTTAGGTGGACTGGCCGTGCTAAATTGCCCCTTAATGTTAGGAGGACTAGCTAGGGTAAATGCATAGGGGATAGGGCCTGGTGAGATTGTGCACTATGCACTTCTGCACTATGACAGCTGAAAAGACAATCCACGTGCAAAAATGCGTGCATTGACTCCGTACGAAAACCTTATCCCTTGGATATTTTTAGCAGATCAAGAGCTTTCACTGGCATTCCTTGTATGAAATAGATTCTCTAAGGCTGGTAAGATGACTTGAAGTCCAGCGCGGAATCTGTGTCACATCTGCACGGATATACGGAGCTGGATTTGGGATTGAGAGGATGAGGGTAGATTAAGTGCTTGAGGAAATGCAGTCGGATTCAGGGAGAAAGATTGGTGCTTGACGTTTGTGAGTGTGGATTAGACTGAACCTGCTATTTGTGAGCAAGGTGAGTTTCATTTGTCTGGCCATGCATGGAGTGCCCAAAGCTAACACAGCACAGTACACTTCAGCTTGGTCCCAAAGGAGTGAAAAAAAGAAAGAAATGTTAATGCGACATTGTAAATTGAAACAGGACTTGCTGATTTGCTTTGGCCTTCGTGCAAAAATATAAGCTCTGTGATAGCCCCCAGGATTTGCACAGAGAATCCCTGATCCGCCTTCCCTGTCAGTTGCGTAGAATATAAGTTCCCAGCTGATTGATAAATGTCTTACAGGCAGAAGATGCACGAAGTTTAAAAGTTTATTTATCAGCGTCACAAGTAAGGCTTACATTAACACTGCAATGAAGTCACTGTGAAATTCCCCTAGTCGCCACATTCTGGTGCCTGTTCGGGTCAATGCATTCTAACCAGCACATCTTTGGAGTGTGGGAGGAAACCAGAGTACCTAGAAGAAACCCACGCAGACACGGGGAGAATGTGCAAGCCTCATGCAATCAGTGAGCCGAGCCGGGAATCGAACCCGGGTCTGTGGCACTATGAGGCAGCAGTGCTAACCCACTGTGCTACTCCTGACTCTGTGGCTCGAGGAGGTAAGTGAGAATATTGCACAGTGGTTTGCAATCAGATTTTCTTTCCATTCTTACCAAGAACACCTCCTCTAAAAATATTCCATCAATTGTAAATTGCCCCAGCACATCTCACGACTGGGATATGCGAAGATATACACGCAAATTTTCTTTGGGTACGTAATTGAAAGTTTCACAGATTGCTGGAATTCTATTTACCGGGAAATGGTTTGGCCCAATGGAAATTTATGCATTGGAATTGAGTGATTAGATCCAATGTGTTTACCATAATTTGAATTTGGGCTTCAGTCTGTGTTTGTGAATACGGTGTGTTACAATGTGCCGAGGCTCAGATGAGTACGTTAACTCTCTTTTCTCTCTTAACCTTTGCAGCAAACTCTTCACTTATGGGAGGTGGAGGAGGTGAGTGTTTTGAGTTTGATCTTTTTCTTTCGCTGTAACAGACAGTATGTATTGCACCCATCTCGAGGAGCGAATTGGGGGCGATTTGGAACTGTAAAAGATAGCCATAGTATGGGACCATCCAGGTCGCTTGAAGGAGCGCGAGTGTTTGTTAGAGTCCACTGAAGCTCAGCTTATGAGGAGAGACCAAGTAGACTGGAGTTATACTCATTGGAATTCAGAAGAACAAGTGGAGATCTTATAGAAACATATAAGATTATGAAAGGAATAGATAAGAGAGAAGCAGGGAAGTTGTTTCCAGTGGTGTGTGAGACTAGAACTAGGGAGCATGGCCTCAAAATAAGGGGGAGCAGATTTAGGATTAAATTGAGAAGGAACTTCTTCACGCAAAGGGTTTTGAATCTGTGGAATTCCCTGCCCAGTGAAGCAGTTGAGGCTACCTCATTGAATGTTTTTAAGGCAAGGATGGATAAATTTTTGAACAGTAAAGGAATTAAGGGTTTTGGTGAACGAGCGGGTAAGTGAAGTTGAGTCCACAAAAAGATTAGCCATGATCTTATTGAATGGCGGAGCAGGCTCGAGGGGCTAGATAGCCGATTCCTACTCATAGATATTATGATTTGATTTAATTTAATTTGATTTGATTGATTTTGATTTATTATTGTCACACATATTAGCATACAGTGAAAAGTATTGTCTTGTGTGCACGATACAGACAAATCATACCATTCATAGAGAATGAAAGGAGAGAGTGCAGAATGTAGTGTTACAGTCATTGCTAGGATGTAGAGAAAGATCAACTTAATGTGAGGTAGGTCCATTCAAAAGTCTGACAGCAGCAGGGAAGAAGCTGTTCTTGAGTCGGTTGGATGTGACCGCAGACTTTTGTACCTTTTCCCTGACGGAAGAAGGTGGAAGAGAGAATGTCCAGGATGCGTGGGGGTCCTTGATTATGCTGGCTGCTTTGCTGAGGCACTAGGAAGTGTAGACAGAGTCAATAGATAGGAGGTTGGTTTGTGTGATGGATTGGGCTACATTCACGACCTTTTGTAATTCCTTGCGGTTTTGGGTAGAGCAGGAGCCCATATCAAGCTGTGATACAAACAGAAAGAATGCTTTCTATGGAGCATCTGTAAAAGTTGATGAGAGTCAGAGTGGACATGCCAAATCTCCTTAGTGTTCTTATGTATTAAAAACTATTCTGTGTAAAATTGATGTGAAGATTCCCTTTGGAAGCTACAAGCTTCGCAACAATAAGTATATTCTACATATACCTGTGTTGAGGATTAACCTGACAATGCGCGGTGAGTACTCAATCTTTCCAAGTTTTATTACTTAATGGCAAAGAGAACAGACGTGTTGAATTTCACTCTGATGTTGAGTTGATTCATACAGACAATTAGCAGTTATAGTTAATAACGTCAAATGAGAAACCAGCAATTCCTTCATGCTTCATTTTCCTATATGGCCCATCACTCATAGCACAGTTTTTTACCCTTTCTTATCCAATTGAAAACCATCTCCTTTTCATTAGCGTAATATGTCAATGTATCTTGTTTGGTACTTGTGGTAACTTGCCTTTGTTTCATCCTGTGGCCAACATTAACCTTTCTCTGAGAGAATATTATCCTGATAGAGGTCTTTGATGATTGTGAAGGGGTTTGTTCGATATGTTTGTCACGAGGAAGATTTTTCCATCTATTGGGGGAATCCAAAAATCAAGGCACCATCAATATAAGATCGTGAAATCTTTACCTAGAGAGCGGGGAGAATGTGGGACTCACTGCCATGGGAGAGTGTTCGACGTAAATAGTATCGACACATTTCAAGAGGAAGTCGGATAAGGAGATGAAGGAGAGAGGAATAGAAAGGGATGGTAGTGGGGGGAGATGAAGACTGGGTGGGAGTAGGTTTGTATGGGGCATAAATACTTGCGTGGAGTGGATGGGCAGAATAGCCTGTTTGTTTTCAGAGAATCTTGCCCTCTATGTTTGCAGGCTTCATTGAGTAACTGAGCAAAAGTTTTGCAATATGCCGTGTGGGACCTCACAGTTGCATCAGAAGCAATGATGTGAATATCATTGTCTTTGCAAACGTGCTGCATAACTCAACTAATAAGGGTAACTGCGTATTACTAATCATCTTCTGTACCTTCTCCACTTTAGCCTATTTAACGCCTTCTGACTCTGGATTATCATTGGATCTCTCCCATTGATCTCTTGGCGACTTTGTAATAATCCCAAATCCCATTTGTTGCAACATTTCTGCAGGCCTCAATTTTGTTTTGGAACTGTGTATATTTTCTTGTGTAGAGTCGAGGGGAGAAAATGTTCTCCAGAGTATTTCTTTTAACAGCTATGAGTGCATCCTGAGTAACGCAATAAGGTTTATTAAAACTGGTGGTCTCCTTGGTCAGGTTACGTTTAAGATTTGATTTTATTTATTGTTGTCATATGTATTAGTGTACAGTGAAAAATATTGTTTCTCGTGTGCCCTACAGACAAAGCATACCATTCATTGAGAAGGAAAGGAGAGAATGCAGAATGTAGTGTCACAATCAGGGTTAGGGTGTAGAGAAAGATCAAATTAATGCGAGGTAGGTCCATTCAAAAGTCTGACACAAGATCAACTTAATACGAGGTAGATTTTGATCTGCTTTGGTTTGATTTATTGTTGTCATATACCTGGATAAAGACAAAACATACCATTCATAGAGTACAACGGGGAGAAGGAAAGGACAGAGTACAGAATGTAGTATTACAGTCATAGCTAGGGTGCAGAGAAAGACCAACTTAGTGCGAAGTGGGTCCTTTCAGAAGTCTGACAGCAGCAGGGAAGAAGCTGTTCTTGAGTTGGTCGATATCTGACCTCAGACTTTTGCATCTTTTTCCTGACGGAAGAAGGTGGAAGAGAGAATGTTCGGGGTGCGTGGGGTCCTTGATTATGCTGGCTGTTTGCCTAGGCAGTGGGAAGCATGGACAGAGTCAATGGTTGGGAGGCTGGTTTGAGTGATGGATTGGGGCTACATTCCTGACCCTTCGTACATTCTCTCTTCTTCCTGAAATGGTTTTCTTTGGAATAGTTTGGTTGTAACATGATATAAAGAACTCTACAGATAGAGCATTTAGGTGGGAGGTGAAGAGACATTTCTTTACTTAAAGAGTGGGGGATCTATGGAATTCATCACTGCAGAGTCATAGAGGTTTACAGCATGGAAACAGGCCCTTTGGCCCAATGTGTCCATGTCGCCCTTTTTTCAAAAAATCCCGAAGCTAACCCTAATTTCCCACATTTGGCCCATATCCCCCTACACCCATCTTACCCATGTAACGTAAATGCTTTTTAAAAGACAAAATTGGACCTGCCTCTACTGCTATCTCTGGCAGCTCGTTCCAGACACTCACCAGCCTCTGTGGGAAAAAAATTGCCTTTCTGGACCCTTTTGTATCTCTCCCCTCTCACCTTAAACCTATGCCCTCTAGTTTTAGATTCCTTTATCTTTGGGAAAAGATATTGACTATCTAGCTGATCTGTGCCCCTCATTATTTTATAGACCTCTATAAGATCACCCCTCAGCCTCCTAAGAAAAAAGTCCTAGTCTATCTAGCCTCTCCTTACAACTCAAACCATCAAGTCCTAGTAGTATCCTAGTAAATCTTTTTCTGCACTCTTTTTTGTTTAGTAATATCCTTTCTTTAATAGGATAACCAGAACTGTACACAGTATTCCAAGTGTGACCTTACCAATGTCTTGTACAACTTCAACAAGATGTCCCAACTCCTGTATTCAGTGTTCTGACCGATGAAACCAAGCATGCCGAATGCCTTCTTCACCACTCCGTCCACCTGTGACATAGGAAGTAGTTGATGCCAAAACATTGAATGTATTCAAGAGGCAGCTGGATATAGCACTTGGAGTGAATGGGATTGAAGGTTACGGGGAGAAAGCGGGATGAGGCTATTGAGTTGGACGATCAGCCATGATGGAGATGAATGGTGGAGCAGGCTCAAAGGGCCAAATGTTCTTCTCCTGCTCCTATCTCCTATGTTTCTATGTTAATCACCGCTTGTATGGGCTGCAGAGCCAGTGAGGAGGGTGATGAAGCGTGGAGGAGGCAAAGAAAGTATTGATTTGTTTCTGGCCGATGCCAGTCCTTGGGGCTGCTGTCTGATCACTGGCGTCTCTGATTAGGACCAGTAAGTGCTTTATTAATGCAAAAGAAGTTTATGGCACAGGAGGAAGTGAGTGAGCAGAGGGGAAGATTTGTGTTGTCCTTCTCAACACAGCCCTGATATGCATTAAAGGCACCGATGGGTAATAAATTCATTTTGAGTTTCGATTATTGCCGTAAATCATTAAGTCAGATTGCTTCACTCTTTCTTGCTGACCGGCGAGTTAGTTTGGCAGTGCTTTGATTTATCTTGGAAAGTTATGGCACCTGCAAGTGCTTTCCACTCTGTTGTACTCGCTGGGAATGTTCGTTCAAAGTATTCAAAGTGGCGGTAAATTAAGTGAGATGGTGGTTAATGTCGACGCACCGTACTTAAAAGTGTCAGGGAAATATCGAGCAGTCAGCCAGTTGCAGATAGTTGGCATCTTGAAACATACTGTGGGAAGCCGTGTTTCGCCCGATTAGGCTGTAGAGTCCTTTTCTTATATTAAATAGATAATGTCTCCATTGCTTATTCCTCAAGAATGCACCTAAATGATGACTAATTGCATTTACTGATCATTTCTTCTGGAGCAGCTGCCTTTATTCATGGTAATTTAAAGTTAAAGCTTATTTATTAGTGTCACAAGTAGGCTTACATTAACGCTGCAGTGAAGTTCCTGTGAAATTCTCCTAGTGGCCACACTCCAGCGCATGTTTGGGGTAACACTGAGGAAGAATTTAGCACCTAACCAGCACACCTTTTGGACCGTGAGAGCAAACCGGAGCACCCGGAAGAAACCCATGCAGACAGGAGGAGAGAAGGTGCAGACTCCACACAGTTAGTGACCCAAGCCGGGAATTGAACCCAGGTCCCTGGTGCGGTGAGGCAGCAGTGCTAACCCACTGTGCCACCCTTCCTCCCAGTTCTTTGAAGCGATCCCACAATTCCTTTGATTTGATATATTGTCACATGTATTGGGATACAGTGAAAAGTGTTGTTTCTTGCGCATTGTACAGACAAAACACACCTGATTTGATTTATTACTGTCACGTGTATTAATGTCCAGGGAAAAGTATTGGGGGCGATTCTCCCATCAGCTCCCAGAGCCAGGAAACAGGCGCAGTTCAGACTGCGCTGGAAACTGGTGACAAGAGAGGCAAGTAATTTAAATGAATTTTAAATGTATTTCAAAAGTGATTATTGGGCTTGGGATTGAATTCTCCAGGCCCGATAGCATCTCTGCCCCCTGACAAAGGAGCAGTGCTCCGAAAGTTAGTGGCTACCAAAAAAAGCTACCAAACATGAGGCTCAATTTATCCTGGCCAGTGCACCTAACCTGCACATATTTGGACACTAAGGGACAATTTAGCATGACCAGTCAGTCTAACTGCACATCTTTGAACTGTGGGAGGAAACTAGAGCACCCGGAAGAAACCCACACAGACATGGGGAGAACGTGCAAACTCCACACAGTCAGGGACCCAAGCGAGGAATTGAACCCGGATCCCTGGTGCTGTGAGTCAGCAGTGCTAACCGCTGTGCCACTGTGGTTCCAGCATCGGTTAGTCAGAAAAATGCTTGGATTTGCAGTGATTGAATTGATATATATATATATCTATAGGAATATATGGTCTCATGTTTATATCTAATGGGACAAGATATACCAGCCAATGACTATTCAAATGTTTGAAGTCAGTTTTTAGAAATAGGACATGGTGAATTAAATAATCTTTCATTTCTCCCTGTGTCTTTAGTACTGATTGTAAATATGACAAAGCTATAGACTTATTCTGTGTGTTAGTGGCAGAACATCGATACAGCTCCAGTACTTGTTTTTATTCTATTGACAAACTGTTTAGGTTGGACCCTTTCTATGGTGTCTGTAATTAGATTGTCAATGGTCCTACAGATGCTTAGATCCAATACTGACCATGCCAGTACTCAGCACACTGACTTATGGACCTGACTCCCTGAGTGACGTTTGTTTATGAGATTCAGTCAAACTGGCCGGGTTATGTTAATGGTACACAGTGCTCTCACTCAAAAGTATGCCCCACTGCTGCACTTAGGGCATGGCAAATGATTTTTGGTTTGAGTTGATTTGATTTATTATTGTCACGTGTGTTAATATACAGTGAAAAGTGTTGTTTCTTGTGCGCCGTACAAACAAAGCATACCATTCATAGAGAATGAAAGGAGAATATGCAGAATGCCATGTTACAGTTATAGATAGGGTGTAGAGAAAGATCAACTTAACATGAGATAGATCCATTCAAAAGTCTGATGGCAGCAGGAAAGAAGCTGTTCTTAAAGCGGTTAGTATGTGACCTCAGACTTTTGTATCTTTTTCTCAATGGAAGAGAGAATGTCTGGGGTGTGAGGTGCCATTAATTATGCTGACTGCTTTGTCAAGGCAGCGGGCAATGTAGACAAAGTCAATGGATGAGAGGCTGGTTTGAGTGATGGACTGGCTATGTTCATGATATTTTGTAGTTCCTTGTGGTCTTGGGCAGAGCCCATACCAAGCTGTGACACAACCAGAAAGAAAGAGTGCAGGAAAAAGTATTGATTTGATTTGATTTGATTTATTATTGTCACATGTATTAGCATACAGTGAAAAGTATTGTTTCTTGTGCATTACACAGTCAAAGCTTACTGTTGATAAGGAGGAAAGGAGAGGGTACAGAATGTAGTGTTACAGTCATAACTAGGATGTAGAGAAAGATCAACTTAATGTGAGGTAGGTCCATTCAAAAGTCTGACAGCAGCAGGGAAGAAGCTTTCCTTGAGTTGGTTGGTACGTGACCTCAGACTTTTGTATCTTTGACCCGACGGAAGAAGGCAGAAGAGAGAATATCCGGGGGTGCACGGAGTCTGTATTAGACCTTCCAAAATGCATTACCTTACATTTGTCTGGATTAAACTCCATCTGCCACCTCTCCACCTAAGTCCCCAACCAATCTATATCCTGCTGTATCCTCTGATGTTCCTCATCGCTATCCACAAATCTACCAACCTTGTATCATCCACAATCTTACTAACCAAACCAATTACATTTTCCTGCAAATCATTTCTATACATTACAAACAACAAAGGTCCCAGCACTGATCCCTGAGGAACACCACTTGTCACAGCCCTCTATTCAGAAACGCACCCTTCCACTGCTACCTTCTGGCTTCTTTGAGTGATGTGGAGATGCCAGCATTGGACTGGGGTAAACACAGTAAGAAGTATTACAACATCACGTTAAAGTCCAACAGGTTTATATGGTAACAAACACCACTAGCTTTTGGAGTGTTGCACCTTCATCAAGTGAGTGGGAGTTCTTTTCACAAACAGGGCACATAAAGACAGAAACTCAGTTTACAGAATAACAATTGGAATGCGGTCTTTACAGCTATTCAAGTCTTATAGGTGCATTCACAGTGAGTGGAGAGAGCATTAAGCACAGGTTAATGGTCAAGGGGCATTCGGCCTCTGATCTTGTGTAAACGTTCTCCAAGGTAACCTTCACGACACACTACAGCGCAGAGTTGCTGAGCAGAGACTGATAGCCAAGTTCCGCACACATGAGAACGGTCTCAACCAGGATCTTGAATTCATGTTACACTATCTGTAACCCCCATGACTTGCCTGGACTTGCAAAATCTCACTAACTTTCCTGACTGGAGACAATACACATCTCTTTAACCTTTGCTTAACTTTGTCTCCACTCATATAGTCTGTACCTTTAAGACTTGATTATCTGTAAAGACTCGCATTCCAATTATTATCTAAAAACTGAGTGTGTGCCTTTATATGCCCTGTTTGTCATCAAAACTGCCCTCTCACCTGACAAAGAGGCAGCGCTCCAAAAGCTTTGGCGTTTGCTACCAAATAAATCTGTAAGACTTTTAAACCTGTAAGACTTCTCACTGTGTTCTTTGACCGAGAGAACTCAGTAAGAATTTAGCAACACCAATTTTAAATCCAACCAGTTTATTTGATAGTAAATTTGCAAGCTTTCGACACTGTGTGTCTTCGTCAGGCAAATGCAGACCAGAACACTGCATTTACTGAGTTCTTACTACCCCAGTCCAACGCCGGCATCTCTACATCATGACTTCTTTGACCGAGCCAGTTCTGTATCCACCTGTAGCTCTGAATTGAAAATTAGAGTTTCCGTCACCTTACCTGCAAATGCAGGGTTGTAAAATTAATTCCGAAAGCACAAACTAAACACCACCCCGTTCAAATCACTGAAGGAGCACTAAACGGGCTATTAGTACACGACCCAGGGCCAGTGACATCAGCTAAGCTGCAGAGAGCATGATTTTTAAAAAATCTTGATTGTTACACTACCAACACAATAGTTGTGTAGACATCACCTTGTGGCTTCTAATGTACGTGTTCGAATACCATGGTTCACAATTGCACAACAAGGGACAGAAATATTGTGTGTGGGGCCAGCTTATTAACAGTACTGTACCATTCAGCTATGCTGCAGTGTACGTATAGTCCCTCTGTACTGTGCTCATTCTGTAGCTGTTATCTTTGACTTTTGAAAGCCAATGGTACTTGCATCAACGGCCTGATTTTAATATCTTAAACATATGTAACTATCCCTGAAGAAATTATTTTTGGCTACAGAGAAAGAGCTTTTGGAAAAATCAAGTGTGGGAAAAAGATGTATTTCCTGAGGGAGTATGTTGTAGAGAGTCATAGAATCCTACAGTGCAGAAGGAGGCCATTCGACCCATCGAGCCTGCTCAATCCCACCCAGGCCCTATCCCCATAACCACATGCATTTACCCTAGCTAGTCCCCCTTCACTGAGGAGCAATTTATCACAGCCAGTTCACCTAACCTGCGCATCTTTGGACTGTGGGAGGAAACCAAAGCACCCGGAGAAACCCATGCAGACATGGGGAGAATGTGCAGACTCTGCACAGACAGAAACCCAAGTCGGGAATTGAACCCAGGTCCCTGGTGCTATGAAGCAGCAGTGCTAACCACTGTGCCACTGTGCCCTCATAGAGGTTTACAGCATGGAATGGAGGAAAATGTGGGACTCATTCCCATGGGGAGTGGAGGAGAATGTAGGACTCGCTCCCGTGGGGAGTGGGGGAGAATGTGTGATACACTCTCACAGAGGAGTGAGGCAGAATGTGGGACTCACTCCCATGGGGAGTGGAGGAGAATGTGGGACTCACTTCCACGGGGAGTGGGGGAGAATGTCGGACTCGCTGCCATGGAGAGTGGGGGAGAATGTGGGGCTCGCTCCCAAAGGAGAGGAGGGAGGTGGGATAAACACAAGTGAGAAAGGAATAGCCGGAGATGGTGATGGGGGGAGATGGAGAGGGAAGTGGGAGGACTCTTATGAAGAACAGAAGTCCCAGTGTCACTTCACTGCGGCACGTGCTTGCTGTGAATTCCGTGTAATGTAATTCTGGGTATGAAGTTGCCACAGGACAGCCAATGCGGAGAGTGCAAATGCATCTATTCACTAGAATGAAAATTAATCGCAAAGCACATTCACCCAGAGTTTGATATTCAGATGGGAAATACAACATTTTGACAGGACCCCCTTAGTGAGAATGCCGCCTGTTTAGTTCATTGAGGAGTTTACAATACCTCCCGTAACCCAGGGTGCAAATCTCATCAGAGTCAACAAATTAACCCCGTGCGTCCAAAGAAGAGGCACAGCTTATCGATTGCTGTGAGCGATTGTGTTACTTTAATGTGAAAAATATGAAAGCCAAATCATGACGCGTTACCACTGGAAAAATCTCACACGGCGCTTCAACCTCAATCTGTAGAGTTCCAATTTTTCACCCTGTTTATCATACCAGCCCATTGTACACGTTCCTGTACCTGCAGGGCGTACGGCAAGGTTAAACAGCACGGTTGCAGAGCACCCGGAGGAAACCCACACAGACACGGTTGAGGGGGGAGAACGTGCAGACTCCACACAGACAGTGACCCAAGCCGGGAATCGGACTCCGGTCCCTGGTGCTGCCTAACCCACTGTGCCAACGCCACAGTTTAGTTTATTTATTAGTGAGACAAGTAGCCAAAGTGAGCCTGTGGAACTCATTGTCACGGAAGGCTGTGGAGGCCAGGTCATTGAGTGTCATTGAAACAGAGATAAATAGGTTCCTCATTAATAGGGGGTTCAGAGATTATGAGGAAAAGGCAGGAGAATGGGGATGAAAAAAATATCAGCCATGATTGAATGGCGGAGCAGACTTGATGGGCCGAGTGGCCTAATTCTGCTCCTATATCTTATGGACTTATGCTCTGATATTCTTAAGTAAACTTTGTTTAGTAAAAGCCTCCTCATGGGTTATTTGCATCAGATTTGAGGTCAAATTACTCATGGTTATCCTAGCCAATACAAAGTTTAAAAGTTTATTTATTAGTCGCAAGGAGACTTGCATTAACACTGCAATGAAGTTATTGTGAAAATCCCTTAGTTGCCACACTCCGGCGCTTGTTCAGGCCAATGTGTCCTAACCAGCACATCTTTCGGATGATAGGAGGAAACTCATGCAGACAGGGGGAGAACATGCAAACTTCACACAAACAGTGACCCAAGCCAGGAATCGAACTCAGGTCTCTGGCGCTGTGTCACCTTGCCGCCCCTGTCCCAGCCCCAGCCTCAGCCTATCCAGTTTCTCCTTATAACTCAAACCATCAATTCCTGGCAGCATCCTAGTAAATCTTTTCTGCTCGCTCTCTAGCAGGGGCACAGTGGGTTCTCGCTGCTGCCTCATAGCGCCACGGACCCGGGTTTGATTCCCGGCTTGAGTCATTGTCAATGTGGAGTTTGCATGTTCTCCCCGTGTTTGCATGGATTTCTTCTGGGTGCTCCAGCTTCCTCCCACAGTCGAAAAGATGTGTGGGTTCGTGGTTTGGCCGTGCTAAATTGCTGCTTAGTGCCCAAAGATGTGCAGGTTAGGTGGATTGGCCATGCTAAATTGTTCCTTTGTGTCAGAGGGACTAGCTAGAATAAATGCATGGGTTTAAGTGGATAAGTTTAATAGCACGGTAAAAGTTCAGGGTGCAGCCTGTCGAATTGCATTATTCCGATGTTCAGATCTGATCTCAACAACAGTGGCTTGCAATGCATTTCACTGGCTGTGAAGGTGCCACGAGACTGTAAAAGGGGGCTGTATAAATGTATGTTCCTTCTCCCCTTTTCATCTCCACATTTGAGTTAATTCCCTGTGCTATAATATCTCAGCATCAGGTTCAATTTTCTAACCCATTATTAGTTTTCAGACGGATTTTGTAAACTGGTTTACTGGACAGCCGAGTTGGGATTAGTTGAATCGGAAATGGGAAGTCATTTTCTTCCTCCCTGATAGCCTGAGGTTTCCTTTCTGTAAATTCGTATAAAAATTCTCAGCTCTTCCACCATATACTGGACGATTGTATCGGTCCGATTTATTGAGGGATGCTTCCCAAGGTGACCCAAGCAAGGCTGGTGGCAGACACCACAATGCAAAGACCTGCAGGGCCAGACATCTGCAAAGAACCTGCATTTTATTTTATTCATCCGTGAGACATGGGCTTCGCTGGCTGGGCCAGCATTTATTGCCCATCCCTAGTTGCCCCTTGGAGGGCAGTTGAAAGTCAATCACATTGCTGTGGCTCTGTAGTCACATGTAGGCCAGACCGGGGCAAGGACGGCAGATTTCCTTCCCTAAAGGGAACCAGATGGGTTTTTCTGATAATGGGTCATCAGTAGATTCTCAATTCCAGATATCTTTTATTGAATTCGCATTCCACCATCTGCGGTGGTGGGATTCGAACCCGGGTCCCCCAGAACATTAGCTGAGTTTCTGGATTAATAATCTGGTGACCGTACCACTAGGCCAACAACTCCCCCTCTATCCCCATCTGCTGACAACAAGCCCATCCAGGGCCCTACTCTCGTAACCCCACACATTTACCCTAGCTAATGCCCCCTGACATTGGAGTCAATTTTAGCATGGCCAATTCACTTAACCCGCACATCTTTTGGACTGTGGGAGGAAACCGGAGCACCCGGAGGAAACCCACGCAGACACGGGGAGAACATGCAGACTCCCCACAGATAGGGACCCAGGCTGGCAATTGAACCCAGGCCCTTGGTGCTGTGAGGCAGCAGTGCTAGTCACTGTGGCATAATGTGATGGTCAGCTGGCTAGTAATGCAGAGACCAAGAGCAAGACCTGAGGACCTGGGTTCGAATCCCACCTGAGCAGATGGTGTAATTGGAATTCAATAAAAAAATCTGGAATTAAAATTCTACTGATGATCCATTGCTGATTGTCAGAAACCCATCTGGTTAACATGGCCAAACCACCTAACCCGCATATCTTTCGGATTGTGGGAGGAAACCGGAGCACGCCGAGGAAACCTATGCAGACACGGGGAGAACGTGCAGACTCCACACTAACAGGAACCCAAGCCAGGAATCGAACCTGGGCTCTGGGCGCTGTGAGGCAGCAGTGCCACATTGAAATGCAGTTTTCACAAAACCCATGCTGCAGGAATATAAAAAAAAGGTTTCATCAAGATTTACAGACTGTTTATTGAAAGTAGAAAGAATTTTGTGCCAACCATTAACTGGGTTTATCTCTTTGTTTCATTCTTTTTAACTTGTGCCTGTGATGTGAAGGATCAAAAAGCTTTTCTCTTCAATATTTCTCAGCTGAATTGATACCTGGGATGTGGTATGCCAAATAGTTTGATGTATGACATATGTGGTTAGAAGAGAATGGCAGATTTTCAAAATCAGTAAGTTTTATTTTCCAGGCATTACATAGAATATACAACACAGGAAAACATCATTCAGCCCATCTGATCCCTGCTCTGCATGAACCCTATCCCATCTCACCCCATTAACAGAGCAGTTTCTACCATGGGTGACATGGTGGCACAGTGGGTTAGCACTGCTGCCTCACAGCTCCAGGATCTGGGTTCGATTCCCGGCTTGGGTTACTGTCTGTGCGGAGTCTGCACGTTCTCCCCGTGTCTGTGTGGGTTTCCTAAAGATGCTTCAGTTTCATAGAATCCCTATGGTGCAGAAGGAGATCATTCAACCCATCGAGTCTGCATTGACCACAATCCCAGCCAGCCCCCATCCCCGTAATCCCACATATGTACCCTCCTAATCCCTCTGACATTAAGGAGCAATATATCATGGCCGACTGACCCCCCACATCTTTCGGGCAGTGGGAGGAAACTCACGCAGGAATGGGGAAAACGTTCAGACTCTGCATAGACAGTGACCCAAGCTGGGAATTGAACTTGGGTCTGTGACACTGTGGTGCAGCAGTGCTAACCCACTGTGCCTCCCTCTGGTTTCCTTCCATAGTCCAAAAGATGTGCGGGTTTAGGTGATTTGGCCATGCTAAATTTTCCCTCAGTGTATTCAAACAGGCACAGGAATGTGGTGAATACCTTTGCGACTACTGGGACGTCTTGTTGAAGATGCACAAGACATTTTTCAGGCCACATTTGGAATACTGTGTACGGTTCTGGTCACCCTATTATTGAAAGAATATTATTAAACTAGAAAGAGTGCAGAAAAGATTTACTAGGATGCTAAGGGGACTTGATTGTTCGAGTTATAAGGAGAGGCTGGAGAGAGTGGGAGTTTTCCCTCTGGAGCGTGAGAGGGGTGATCTTATAGAGGTCTATAAAATAATGAGGGGCACAGAATCAGCTAGATAGTCAGTATTTTTTCACAAAGGTAGGGGAGTTTAAAACTAGAGGGCATTGATTTAAGGTGAGAGAGGAGAGATACAAAAGGGTCCAGAGGGGCAATCTTTCCACACAGAGGGTGGTGGGTGTCTGGAATGAGTTGCCGGAGGTGGTAGTAGTAGAGGCAGGTACAATGTTGTCTTTTAAAAATAATTTAGATAGTTACATGGGTAAAATAGGTATAGATGGATATGAGTCAAATTCAGGCAATTGGGATTAGTTGAGGGGTTTAAAAAAAAGGATGGCATGGACAAGTTGGGCCGAAGTGCCTTTTCCTTGCTGTAAACCTCTATGACTGCGGAATTTTCACAGTAGCTTCATTGCGGTGTTAATGTAAGCCTACTTGTGATGAATAAATCAATTTTAATCGTAATGTTCAATAGACAAATTGAATTCGCATGAATTAATTTAATTTGATTTGATTTATTGTTGCCACATGTATTAACATACAGTGAAAAGTATTGTTTCTTGCATGCTATGCAGCCAAAGCATACCGTTTATAGAGAAGAAAAGGAGAGAGTGCAGAATGCAGTTTTACAGTCACAGCTAGGGTGTAGAGAAAGATCAGCTTAATGTGAGGTAGATCCATTCAAAAGTCTGACAGCAGCAGGGAAGAAGATGTTCTTGTGTTGGCTGGTATGTGACCTCAGACTTTTGGATCTTTTTCCCCACGGAAGAAGGTGGAAGAGAGAATGACTGGGGTATGTTCGGTCCTTAATTATGCCGGCTGCTTTTCCCCGAGGCAGTGGGAAGTGTAGACAGAGCCAATGGATGGGAGGCTGGTTTGTGTGATGGATTGGGCTACATTCACGACCCTTTTGTAGTTCCTTGTGGTCTTGGGCAGAGCAGGAGCCCAGACCAAGCTGTGATACAACCAGAAAGAATGCTTTCTATGGTGCATCTGTAAAAGTTGGTGAGCTGGCATGCCAAATTTCCTTAGTCTTCTGAGAAAGTAGAGGCGTTGGTGGGGCTTTCTTAACGGTAGTGTTAATGTAAGTCAATTTGTGATACTAATACATAAACATAAATTTATACTCAGACGTTAATGTTACCATGTGCTTTTATAGACACAGCACCGCTGGCAACAGACAGCTGGTGAGAATTAATCTGGGACAGCCATTGTGTGCTGAAATATCTCTTGTACCCCACATTAGCTAAGCAATCATACTGACAGCAGATCCCTAAGGGACGAATGATCTTCCACTCAATGTGTACGGCTAAATTAAAGATAACAGTGACAGAGCCAACATCAAAATGTATGGATTTAGAGCCTTGATTTGCATGCATTTGAAATTTAAATGAACAAAACTATCGTGGGTTGTTAAATTCCACAGGTAGCTGGTCGAGTATTTGAAGCCTTCTCGTTTGTACTCAGTATAATCGTCTGATCTATGAAAGTTTTACTGATGCACTGCCAAAACTCTTATCAAAGTTGCCCCTCTTAGAACAAAGAACAAAGAAAATTACAGCACAGGAACAGGCCCTTCAGCCCTCCAAGCCTGCACCGACCATGCTGCCCTGCTGAACTAAAACTACCTACCCTTCCGGGGACCGTATCCCTCTATTCCCATCCTATTTCATGTACTTGCAAGACGCCCCTTAAAAATCACTATCACATCCACTTCCACTACCTCCCCCGGCAGCGAGTTCAGGCACCCACTACCCTCTGTGTAAAAAAACTTGCTTCATACATCTCCTTTAAATCTCGCCCCTCGCACCTTAAACTTATGCCCCCCTCTGCCACCACCACTACCTTCCTTCCCCCCCCTCCCACCGGAGGAAAAAGCTTCTGACTATCCTCTTTGTCCTTGCCCCTCATCCCTCCAAAGATGTGTGGGTTAGGTTGATTGGCCATGCTAAAAAATTGCCCGTTAGTATCTAGGGATGCGTAGGTTAAAGGGATTATTGGGTGTAATATGTAGGGATATGGGGGGTAGGGCCTAGTTGGGATTGTGTTTGGTGCAGATTTGATGGGCCGAAGGGACTGTTTCTGACTTCTATCAGGTCTCCCCTCCGCCACTCTGGACTGAGAACAAACCAAGTTTCTCCAACCTCTCCTCGTAGCTAATGCTCTCCATACCAGGCAACATCCTGGTAAATCTTTCTTATACCCTCTCCAAAGTCTCCACATCCTTCTGACAGTGTGGCGACCAGAATTGAACACTATATTCCAAGTGTGGCCTAACTAAGGTTCTATAAAGCTGCAACATGACTTGCCAATTTTTAAACTCAGTGCCCTGGCCGATGAAGGCAAGCATGCCGTATGCCTTCCTGACTACCTTCGCCACCTACATTGCCACTTTCAATGACCTTGTACCTGTAAACCCAGGACCCTCTGCTGATCAATACGCCCAAGGGTTCTGCCATTTACTGTATATTTCCTATCTATATTAGACTTTCCAAAATGTATTACATTACATTTGTCCAGATTAAACTCCATCTACCGTCTCTCTGTCCAAGTCTCCAACTGATCTGTATCCTGCTGTACCCTCTGATGGTCCTCATCGCTATCCGCAAATCCACCAATTTTATGTTTTGTTCTGCAAACCTACTAATCAATCCAATTACATTTTCCTCCAAATTATTTATATATATTACAAACATAGATCCATAGAAGAATCATAGAACCCTACCATGCAGAAAGAAGCCCTTCAGCCCATTGAATCTGCACAATCCCCCCCGGCCCTGCCCTCATGTCCCGACATATTTGACCCACTAGTCCCTCTAACCTACACGTCTAAGGGGCCAATTTTTAACATCCGGCTTGGGTCACTGAATGTGCAGAGTCCGCACATTCTCCAACATGTCTGCATGACACAGTACATTCTGCATCCTCTCCTTTCCTTCTCTATGAGTGGTATGCTTTGTCTGTACAGTGCACAAGAAACAATACTTTTCACTGTATCCCAATACACGTGACAATATTAAATCAAAAATAGACGTCTTCCCATATGTGAGACTCCACCCGAGGGCCGGCCTTGGCAGTGCCAATCTGTGCCAGCGGTGAGTGACGGGGGGGGGGGGGCACCACTTGACCACACTCTTCTCCCCTCAGCAGTTAAACTGACCTTTGCCCTCCCCACAGGTACCCCTTCGACAAGTTCACATCTGAGCAAGGCTGTTGTAAAACTCACTGACATAGATAAATCTGGCAAAGGGGTATTCGATTTGATTTAAATTGATTAAAAACTATGGCAAACCCCATTTATGCCCATTGTGGGCAAGAACTTGATTACATTGCTGGCAAAGGGAGGTGGATATCAAAGAATCATACAGCGCAAGAGAGGCCCTTCAGCCCATCGAGTCCACACTGACTCATTAGATGGACAGAGTGGTGAAGAAGGCATTCAGCAATGCTTGATTTAATTGGTCAAAACATTGAATACAGGAGTTGGGGACGTCTTGTTGAAGTTGTACAAGACATTGGTAAGGCCACACTTGGAATACTGTGTCCAGTTCTGGTCACCCTATTATAGAAAGGATATTATTAAACTAGAAAGAGTGCAGAAAAGATTTACTAGGATGCTACCGGGACCTGGTGGTTTGAGTTATAAGGAGGGGCTGGATAGACTGGGACTTTTTTCCCTGGAGCGTAGGAGGCTGAGGGGTGAACTTGCCAGAATTTAGCTTTGAACATTATAACGTGCCAAGTGCTCATTCAGGTGTTTCTTAAAGAATATGAGGCATCCCTCCTCCACCACTCTCCCAGGCAGCACATTCCAGACCATCACCACCTATTGGGGAAGAGTTTTTTTCCTCAGATCCCCCTCCTACCCCTCACCCTGTACCTGTATCCCCTTGTGACTGACCCAGCAACTAAGTGGAACAGCTGCTTGCTATTCACCCTGTCCATGCCCCTCATAATCTTGTGCACCAAGATCAGGACCTTTTCTTATAACTCAAACCATCAAGTTACTGTGAAATTCCCCTAGTCGCCACACTCTAATGCCTGTTCGGGTTACACTGAGGGAGAATTTAGTGCCTAACCATCACATCTTACAGACTGTGGGAGGAAACTGGAGCACACGGAGGAAACCCATGCAGACACGGGGGAGAATATGCAGACTCCACACAGACAGTGACCCAAGCCGGGAATCGAATCCAGCACTGCGCCACTGTGGGCGACATTTGCGATATCCGGTTTTCACCAGGTCATCTGATGACCCAGCAAGCAGAAAGTGCAGGCCCAAGATCCCACCCAGGATCTTCTGTGAGGTAGGGGGTGACATTGGAGGGCAGAAAGCCACGAGGTGAAGAAAGTAGGCTCCGGCTTCAGTCCTGAAGCAGCCATCCCGCCAGTTGTACTTCTCTCATATCCCACATCATCTTCTTTTCCCTGTAATTTCCAGCAGATTAAAAAAAATGTGTAAACATTTGCCTTTCTCAACACATGGTCTGCGTAATATCCCGGGAACTGTCATTGTGATTTTACACTTGTTACATGAAACTCTGTCAAATCATATGAAGTAAATTAATGAATTAAACTGCTAACATTGAAGGAAATCTCCAGAGCGGGCAATTGATGTGTTGTTAATTAAAGTCTTGGCATGGAAAAAATTTTGCGATGCTCGGCTATGTGTGATGCTTGTGTAATTTCTGCCTCCCTATTGTAAACAACTGGGGGGGAGCCAATGGTCTGGTGATCAGGCATGGTGTCACAGTAGTTAGCACTGCCACCTCACAACTCCAGGGATCTGGGTTCGATTCCCGCTTGGGTTGCTGTCTGTGTGGAGTTTGCACACTCTCCCCGTGTCTGCATGGGTTTCCTCCCATAGTCTGAAAGACGTGCTGGTTAGGGTGTATTGACCTGAACAGGCGCTGGAGTGTGACGACCACTGGATTTTCACAGTAACTTCATTGCAGTGTTAATGTAAGCCTTACTTGTGACTAATAAATAAACTTTCGTAGTATTATCACTAGACTATTAATCCAGAAACTCAGCTGGTCTTAGGGAACCCAATTTGATTAGATTTGGTTTATTATTATCACATGTATTGGGATACAGTGAAAAGTATTTTTCCTTGCGCGCTATACAGACAAAGCATACTGTTCATAGAGAAGGAAAAGAGAGGATGCAGAAGGTAGTGTTACAGTCACAACTAGGGTCAGAGAAAGATCAACTTAATATATTTGACTTGATTTATTATTGTCACATGTATTGGGATACAGTGAAAAGTATTGTTTCTTGCGTGCTATCTAGGGGTACAGGTTCATAGCTCCTCGAAAGTGGAGTCACAGGTGGACAGAGTGGTGAAGAAGGCATTCGGCATGCTTGGTTTCATTGGTCAGAACATTGAATACAGGAGTTGGGACATCTTGTTGAAGTTGTACAAGACATTGGTAAAACTACACTTGGAATACTGTGTACAGTTCTGGTCACCCTTTTATAGAAAGGATATTATTAAACTGGAAAGAGTGCAGAAAAGATTTACTGGAATGCTACCGGCACTTATTGATTTGAGTTATAAGGAGAGGCTGGAAACATTGGGTCTGTTCCTGTGCTGTAATTTTTTTCATTCTTTGTTCATTGTCAATTGTTGGAAAAACTCATCTAGTTCCCTTTAGGGAAGGAAATCTGCCGCCCTTACCTGGTCTGGCCTACATGTGACTCCAGAGTCTCAGCAATGTGGTTGACTTTCAACTCCCTCCAAGGGCAACTAGGGATGGGCAATAAATGCTGGCCCAGCCAGTGACACCCATGTCCCAGGAGTGAATAAAAGAAAATCCGTTGTTAATCTTTTTGCAAAGCTTTCGGTGCATTTTCTTTCTCTAGTTTGTTTTAGTGTTGCACTAATCTATAAACTCGTGGGTGATTTGAATATTTATATATAAATTACAACAAGATGTTAAAAGAACAGTGACGTTTAGGGGAAACATTTAGTTACTCAAACCGGCTGTTGCGCTGAACAATTCATGACCTGAAACAGGTGGAGGATAAAGACCTAATTTTCACATCTATCAGAACTGAATTAAGTAAAGACTTGAAGGGGGGAAAGATGCCAGGTTATGATAAAAGAGAAGGGAATTGGGACTAATGAGATAGCTCTTCCTAACACAGGCACGATGGGCTGAACGGTCTCCTATGGTCAGTCTAAATACTGACCAGTGCTACACACCACTTGGCATCTTACCAACGTTCGGGCATTGCAACATTCTTTGTTCCCAGTAAAGTGTCATAGTGGGTTAGCGCTGCCATCTCAAAACGCCATTGATCCGGGTTCGATTCCTGACTTGGGTCACTGGAGTTTGCATGTTCTTCCTGTGCCTGTGTGGGTTTCCTCTGGTTTCTTCCCACAGTTCTGAAAGATGTGTTTGTTAGATGGATTGGCCATGCTAAATTATCCCTCAGTGTAACCCGAACAGGCTTTGGAGTGTGGCGACTAGGGGTTTTCACAGTAACTTCATTGCAGTATTAATGTAAGCCTACTTGTGACACTAAAGTTTATTTATTTATTAGTCACAAGAAAGGTTTACGTTAACATTGCAATGAAGTTATTGTGAAAATCCCCCAGTTGCCACACTCCAGCACCTGTTTGGGTAACACTGAGGGAGAATTTAGTATGGTTAATCATCCTAACCAGCATGTCTTTCGGACTATGGGAGGAAACTGGAGTACCCAGAGGAAACCCACACAGACACAGGGAGAATGTGCAGGTTCCATATAGACAGTGACCCAAGCCAGGAATCAAACTGGGGTCGTTGGCATTGTGAGGCAGCAGTGCCAACCCCTGTGCTGTTCTAATAAATAAATTAACTTAAAAAAACTTTAAAGTGTTTAAGCCACCTCCTTAATCGTGGACATACGATACGGGTGAAAACCATTGCCTCCTTCTTGCTTTTGCACCCTACACATGTTCACTCAGAAGATGTTTTGCTGAAGACATGATCCTTGCTGTTATCAAGGAGAAATTCATCGAGGAAAGCATCACAATAACCTTCACTCAAAGAGCTCCTCAGTAACTCGTTTTCTCTTTAACACAGCCTGTCTATGTAATCCCTACGACACTGCCTCCTACAAATAAAGAAACAGTCCTTCAATCATCACTGTGCGAGGATATGACAACTCTCCAACTCCCTTTCCCCTACCTGACCAGACCAATAACCATCACTTGTTTGAATAATTTAGCACAAAATAAGTGCATTTTTTCCCCCCTGTGATATAACAACTGGGGAGATAGTTGTCTAAACTAGGACAAACTAATTTCCTAACACAGGAACATAGGAATTCAGAACAGAAGTAGGCAAATTCCTCCCAAAGATGTGCAGGTTAGGTTGAGTGGGAGGCAAGACGAATAGAATCATAGAATTCCTACAATGCAAAAGGAGGTCATTCGGCCCATCAATTCTGCACCTACGACAATCCCACTCAGGTTTCCATAACCCCATGCATTTATATTAGCTAGTTCCCCTGACGCTAACGGGCAATTTAGCATGGCCAATCCACCTAACCCGCACATTTTCAGATTGTGAGAAGAAATCGGAGCACCCAGAGGAAACCCATGCAGACATGGGGAGAACATGCAGACTCTACACAGATGGTGATCCAAGCCGGGAATTGAATCAGGGTCCCTAGTGCTGTCAGGCAGCAGTACTAACCGCTGTGCCATCGTGCTGCCCGCATTGCTGCCTCACAGTGCCAGGGGCTCAGGTTCAATTCCGGCTTGGGTCACTGTGTGTGAATCTGCATGTTCTTCCTGAGTCTATGTATGTTTCCTTTGGAAAATTGCCCTTTATTGTCCAAAGATGTGTAGGTTAGGTGGATTGGCCATGCTAAATTGCCCTTTAGTGTCCAAAAATGTGCAAGTTAGGATGGATTGGTAATGCTAAATTGTCCCTTATTTCCTTCTCTTCTGTGTACTGTACGAACGGTATGCTCTGTCTGCACAGCGTGCAAAAAACAATTTTTTTCACTGTCTACTAATACATGTGACAATAATAAATCAAATCAAATATATTAAGTTGATCTTCCTTTACATCCTAGCTATGACCGTTACACTACATTCTTCATCCTCCTCTGTCCTTCTCTGTGAACATGTGACAATAATAAATCAAATTAAATCAAATCAAATACATTAAGTTGATCTTTCTCTATACCCTAGCTGTGTCGATAACACTATATTCTGTTTGCCCTATCTGTATAGTGCACAAGAAACAAAGCAGATAGCATGTTCAAGGACTCCATGCACGCCAGTGGGCTGAGTTTAATTTAGACAAATGTGAGGGAATGCATTTTGGTAGATTGAACCAGGATTGGGAGGTTGTTGGGGGAGAGGTACAGAACAAAAAGATCTAGGGGTACAAGTTCATAGCTCCTTGAAAGTGGAGTCACAAGTGGACAGAGTGGTGAAGAAGGCATTTGGCATGTTTGGTTTCATCGGTCAGAACATTGAATACAGCTGCCTGCAGCTGTTGTAGATGCACCAAGTTTGGTGGCGTTTAAGAGGTTAGTTGATAAGTATATGGATGAGAAGGGAATGGTTTAGTTAGGAGGGGCATTGCTTTTTATTTTGGTCGGCACAACATCGAAGGCCGAAGGGCCTGTTCTGTGCTGTATTGTTCTATGTTCTATAAGAGTTGGGACATCTTGTTGAAGTTGTACAAGACATTGCTAAGGCCGCACTTGGAACACTGTGTACAGTTCTGGTCATCCTGATATAGAAAGAATATTATTAAACTAGAAAGAGTGCAGAAAAGATTTACTAGGATACTACTGTGACTTAATGGATTGAGTTATAAGGAGAGGCTGGATAGACTGGGACTCCAGTGCGGCCGCACTTGGAATATTGTGGACAGTGATAGCCTTTTCCCTAGGATGGAGAAAGCTAGCACGAGGGGACATAGCTTTAAATTAAGGGGTGGTGGTTTTAGGACGGATGTCAGAGGTAGGTTCTTTACCCAGAGGGTGGTAAGGGTATGGAATGCCTTGCCTGCGTCAGTTGTAGATGCGCCAAGTTTGGTGGCGTTTAAGAGGTTAGTAGATAAGTTTATGGATGAAAAGGGAATGGTTTAGGTTAGAGGGTCACTGCTTGTTCCTAATTGGTCGGCGCAACATCGAAGGCTGAAGCGCCTGTTCTGCGCTGTAATGTTCTATGTTCTTTCTCTGGAGCGTAAGAGGCTGAGGGGTGATCTAATAGAGGTCTATAAAATAATGAGGGGCACAGATCAGCTAGATAGTCAATATCTTTTCCCAAAGGTAGGGGAGTCTAAAATCAGAGGGCATAGGTTTAAGGTGAGAGGGGACAGATACAAAAGGGTCCAGTGGCAATTTTTTTTCACACAGGGTGGTCGGTGTCTGAAACAAGTTCCCAGAGATAGTAGTCGAGGTGGGTACAATTTTGTCTTTTAAAAAGCATTTAGATAGTTACATGAGTAAGATGGGTATGGAGCAAACGTGGGCAATTGGGATTAGCTCCATATTTAAAAAGAAAGGGCAGCATGGACAAGTTGGGCCATAGGGCCTGTTTCCATGTAAACCTCTATGACTCTATTCTTCCATCGGGAAAAAGATATAAAAATCTGAGGTTCACGTACCGAACGACTCAAAAACAGCTTCTTCTCTGACTTAAGAACAGCTTCTTCCCTGCTGCCGTCAGACTTTTGAATGGACCTACCTCGCATTAAGCTGATCTTTCTCTGTACCCTAGCTATGACTGTAACACTACGTTCTGCACTCTCTCCTTTCCTTCTATATGAATGGTATGCTTTGTCTGTATAGTGTGCATGAAACAAAACTTTGCACTGTATGCGACAATAATAAATCAAATCAAAACAAATCAAAGTACCTTTCTCCAACTCCTACCTCCTCGCAACTGTGCATTTTATGGCAGAGTGGTGTGCTCCGATCAAAAACTTTTAATGGGGATAGTATGCCTTACATCAATCTAAAACTGAACTCCAGCGAAACCACTGAGCAGTGTTCTGTAAATGACAACATTGATACAATTGCAAACAGTCAGCAATATCTGTGAGACGGACTGTAATTGGTTAGAGTAGTTTTCATGTAAAATTGCATGGGTTTGCAGTCCAGTCCCACCTTGAGTGCAGCAATTGTGGAGCCAGAGGGCTTTTAACAGCTCAATTAATGTCACTTGCTTAGTAAGAGGAACACTACCCTTTGCACATTAATCCTCAGATTGCCCTCTCTTTGGAAACTGCTGTAGAAGGAGGCATTGTGGCAGAACATTAAGAACTTTTCCTCAGCTAGGCACTTTGATAATTGTGCTTGCTTATACCCCCGCGCCAGTTCCCTTAACCCCATGGGGGGCCATGTTCCAGGGTATACAGTTTCTTCTAGATGGAATTGGCAGGCCACTTCCCTTCTTGGCCCAATGTGTGAAGGCACTCACTGTCCAGTAGGACACCGATCGCAAAGTCCCAGGCAGCGCGTGGCTGTATTTGCTGCACTGAGCTTTGGCACTCCTTCCAGGAGTGCAATTCATGCTTTTCATAGAACAGAATGTCTGCAGAGCAGCAAGAGGCCATTCAGCCCATCGAGCCTGCACTAACAACAATTCCACTCTGGCCCTATCCTCGTAAAGGTTGGTATACCCTGTATATCCCCCTGACACTTCGGGGCAATTTAGCATGGCCAATCCACCTAACCTGCACATCTTTGAAATCTGCGAGGAAATCAGAGAACCTAGAGAAAACCCACACAGACAAGGAGACAATGTGCAAACTCCGCTCAGACAGTTACCCAAGGCTGGAATTAGCAATTAGCAATTTTTTATGGCCAATTCCCTTAACCTGTATGTTTTTGGACACCAAGAGTCAATTTAGCATGGCTAATCCACCTAACTTGCACATCTTTGGACGCTAGAGGCAATTTAGTATTGCCAAACCCCCTAACCTGCACATCTTTGGACACTAAGGGTCAATTTAGCATGGCCAATCCACCCTAACCTACATTGTCAGGATTCTGTGGTATTAATCTTCTAATCAATACTCACTCAAGGTCAACAACCTTTGATTTTTTTCGTAATTCCTCCTATCTAATTTCTTTTGAGCTGGAGAGGATGTTTCTCTTCTCCTTGTAAAATATTGGCGAGTTGTTTGAAGATTGAGATTTTTATTCTTCAAGTGTGTGAGGCAGAGAGATGCTGTTAACAGGGTCCTGTGCAGACTGTGGTTCCAACCCACAAGTCTCACCCAGTGCTGCGCTGCATAGCCTCACTTCACCGGGACACGAAGAGGGCTGGCTGATGATGAATTGTCCTGATCAGCTCTGATCTCCATCAAGGGAATGAACTTCTGTGCCAGGGAAAACCACTCAGCACCACTTCCCTAATTTGCAACGATTCCGGCACAAATAGAAGTCACTTTAAAATCATGACTTCAGTCCAAATCACAAAGTGACACCACCGGCATTTAACCCATCGAATCACTGAAGGACAAAACAAATGACAAAACATTCATTAAAATGCCTGCTTTGCAGTTAAAAGCCCGCTATGGTAATATATATACGCAGAGAAAACATTATCCCCACCCATATGTGTGCTCCTTTTTTGTGTACATGTGGTATGTGTATGTATGTTCTGGTGTGTATGATATGTTTTTGTACGTGTGTGGTGTGTCTGTTTCTGTGTTTGTATATTTTGGTACATGTGAATGATATGTTTGTGTTTTGCGTCTGAGTTTTTGTGTTTGTGTGTATCTGGCGTGTGTGTGTGTGTTTTGTATATACAAAAACACATTCACATATCCGCGGATGTGTGTTTATGTAATGTGTTGTGTGTGTGTTTTATGTGTGGTGCGGATATTGTGTGTGTGTTTGTGTGTTCTTGTATATGTGTGTTTTGTATCTGTGTGTTTTATGCATGCGTGTGTTGTGTACACATATTTTTGTGTATGATGTATGTGTTTTTTGTGTATGTTGTGTTATGTGTTTTTGTATGCTGTCTGTGTGTTTGAGTATGTGTGTTTTGTGTGCATATTTTTTAATGTGTGTTGTGTCTGTGTAGTGTGTGATTATGTAGTATGGTGTGTATGTATATTTTGTGTGTGTTTTATGTAGATGTGTGTGTGTTTTATGTACATTGTGTGTGGTGTGTGTGTTTTAAGTATGTGTGTGTATTTTATGTGTGTGTTTTATGTATGCGTGTGTGTGTGTTTTAAGTATGTGTATTTATGTGTGTGTTTTATGTATGCGTGTGTGTGTTGTGTATTTTATATTTGTGTATGTGGTATACGTGTGTGTGTGTGTGTGTGTGCGTGTGTGTGCGTGTGTGTGCGTGTGTGGTGTGTGTGTGTGTGTGTGTGTGTCAGATACTTTTGACCAGTTTGTTCATTCCAAGATTTTGGAGCGCCCTTATTTGCAAGATGGACAAAGGATAAACACAAGTAAAGGTTCAACAGGTTTATTAATAATAACACTATTAACCCTTAAATCACTCACGTAAAACAGAAGGATACCCGAGATTCAAGCATACTACCTGCAAAGATGGTTTGTTAAACTGCAGGCACGATATTCTGAGTCCCTCTGGTGTGTCATCACAAAGGTGATTCTCAATGGCAGCTTCTTCCTTTCTTCCTTCTCTGGTCAGTCTTCCAGATGGTCAGGGTCACCTCCTTCATCGAGTCTTCACCACTGGTGTGTCCGAAACGTGTCCCTTTATCTCCCTCCCTGCTTGCCTTTCCAGAAACTTCTCTGGCTCTAGCCGAAGAGGTCCTGGAAGGGGTTCCAGCACCCAGTGGGTTTCTTGATGTCTGTCTGACAGCACACCAGGGTCTGCCCCCAGGTGTCAATCTCCATGCTGCTGCTACATGTAATCCTGTTGGCAGAGAAGGTAACTGCAGGAACTCTCGGTGACAGAACGCCTGGCCCAAACTGGGCTTCTAACAGCAGGCTGGTGTATTACCAAGGGGGTGCAATTGCTAAGTATCAGTTGGGTGCAACAACCTTTGATGGGAGATTGATGGGTCAGACATGTGTTGTGTATTTGTACATTTAGCCTACCCGAGATTTGACTGTGTTTGATTTTGATATGCCCGATTCTTCAATTTAGGATATCCGATTTAATCAGTCTTAAAGCTGATAAAATTACTGCGTGTGTTTTGTGTGTACGCGGTGTGTGTGTATGTTTTGTGTGTGTGATGTAATTGTGTAGCCTAGTCATGGCTTCGCTGCCTGGAGGTTACCCGTTGGAGCAGAGATTGCTGTACTTGTTTAGCTGACAAAATTGCGGACGTGGCCAGTCTCTTCCAGCTGGAGGAGAGGTGGAGGAGACACCTTTCTATTTGTTAACTCCCCCCCCCCCCCAATCTCGAAAGCTCCTTGCTCTGATTAAATTGGAAAAGCCACAGGGTCTGGAGGGCAGAATACTGTGGAGACACTCACACACAAGTTACGTCATCAGATTCTTGTTATGACGAATCTCAGCGGAATTCCACACCTTAAAAAAAGCACGAATAAAAAAGCACTCACTGCTGGCGTGCCCCATGCAAAACAATTTGTGCCTAGTTGTGTGAGATAAAAATATCAATGTTATTTTTGGATATTCTCTTATACAACATGCTGACATTAAACCTCACTCTTCAATCTTTTTAACAGAGGCATTAATCCATTATAATGGCACAGTGGGTTAGCACTGCTGCCTCACAGTGCCGGGGACCCAGGTTCAATTTCCAGCTTGAGTCACTGTGTGGAATCTGCACCTTTCCCCCACCGTGTCTGCATGGGTTTCCTACCAAAGATGTGCTGGGTTAGGTGCATTGACCATGCTAAATTGCCCCTTTACTTTGACACAGTGCCCTTAGAGCCTGCTCTCCCACTCATGGAAACATCTGCTCCACATCCACTCACAGAGTCATAAAGTTTACAGCATGGTAACAGGCCCTTTGGCCCAACTTGTCCATGTTACCCTTTTTTTAAAACCCTAAGCTGAGCCCCAATTGCCCGCATTTGGCCCATATCCCTCTGCACCATCGTACCCATGCAACTATCTAAATGCTTTTTAAAAGACAAAATTGTACCCACCTCTACTACAATATTGCCCCTTAGTGTCCAAAGATGTGTAGGTTAGGTGGATTGGCCATGCTAAATTGCCCTTTAGTGTCCAAACATGTGCAGGTTATGTGGATTAGTCATGTTAAATTGCCCCTTAGTGTCCAAAAATGTGTGGGTTAGGTGGATTGGCCGTGTCAAATCATCCAAAACAGGTGTCAGAGTGTGGGTGACTCAGGGATTTTCACAATAACCGCATTGCAGTGATAATGTAAGCCTACTTGTGACACTAATAACAAAATTTAAACTGTAAGGTGTGATATGAATGAAGTATTTTTTTGTTTATATGCAACCAAAGCCCAATTCCAAGTTTCAGCAAATTGAGACGTTCCCAATCCAAGCTAACATGACAGGTTCCCCACTTTCTGCTTTGGGTTTGATCTACGTGATCCAAGCTGATTGAAGCAGGCATTGCACCTCCTCCAAGGCTCGATCTCATTGGCATCTTAGCCAAAAAGTCGAGATGCTGCTTTGAAAAATTGCTTCAAATGAAGCCTCAGTGTAACCTCATGACTTCAACCGAGTGCAGGATGCCAAAACTCTACTTTATCTTAGCCAAGAGACCAAAGTTATTGATGATGTGAATGGCGCTGTTGATACAGCCGGATTGAAGTCTGCTTTGCATTTCTCTGCTGTGCCTTTCCCCTCTCTCAATGGGGCTTTCTTTGATTTGATTTATAATTGCCACATATATTGGGATACAGTGAAAAGTATTGTTTCTTGCACACTATACAGAGAAAGCATACCGTTCATGGAGAAGGAAAGGAGAGAGTGCAGAATGTCGTGTTACAGTCACAGCTAAGGTGTAGAGAGAGATCAGCTTAACATGAGGCACATTTTGATTTGACTTGGTTTATTATTGTCACACGTATTAACATACAGTGAAAAGTATTATTTCTTGCGTGCCATACAGACAGAGCATACCGTTCATAGAGAAGGAAAAGAGAGAGTGCAAAATATAGTGTTACAGTCATAGCTAGAGTTTTGATTTGAGTTGATTTATATTGTCATGTGTATTTGTATACTATGGAAAGTATTGTTTCTTGCATGCTATACAGACAAAGCATACCATTCATAGAGAAGGAAAGAAGAGGGCACAGAATGTAGTGTTACAGTCACAGCTAGAGTCTAGAGAAAGATTAACTTAATGCGAGGTAGGTCTGTTCAAAAGTCTGACAGCAGCAGGGAAGAAGCTATTCTTGAGTTGGTCGGTGCGTGATCTCAGACTTTTGTATCTTTTCCTGATGGAAGAAGGTGGAAGAGAGAATGTCCGGGGTGCGTGGGGTCCTTAATTATGCCGGCTGCTTTTCCTGAGGCAGCGGGAAGTGTGGACAGAGTCAATGTATGGGAGGCTGGTTTGTGTGATGGATTGGGCTACATTCACAATCCTTTTGTAGTTCCTTGTGGTATTGGGCAGAGCAGGAACCCATACCAAGCTGTGATACAAACAGAAAGGATGCTTTCTATGGTGCATCTGTAAAAGTTGGTGAGATTTGTAACTGACATCCCAAATTTTCTTTAGTTAAGTAAACTAGATATTGGTCGGTGCAGTCTTGGAGGGGCTGAAGTTTCTATTCCTGTGCTGTAATTTTCTTTGTTCTTTGATATGGGGGGGAGGGCAGATCGGGATGAATTTGATGATCAGCCACAATCAAGATGAATGGGATTGAAGGTCTGAATGGTCTACTCTTGTTTCTAGTGTCTGTGTTTCTAAATCATGCCATCAGCCTTAAAGCAATCATGCAACTGCTTAAATATGTAACAAATATGATCTATTGGGATCCAAGGCCGTGGGGGTGGGGGTGGTGAATGCAGACCTTAACACAAACAGAGCAGTTATAATTATTGAATGGGGGAGTAGGTTTGAGGGGCCAGATGGTCCACTCTTACTCTGAGTTCATACGTGAGCTGGCCAACAGAAGGGATCATTGAGATATTGATAGGATGCAGAGATGGGCAGAAAAGTGGCAGATGGAGTTTAACCCTGACAAGTCCGAGGTGATTCATCTTGGTAGGAGAAACTTGAATGCGGATTACGGGTCAACAGCAGGGCTCTGAGGAACAGAGAGATCTCGGGGGTCATATCCACAGATCTTTGAAGGTTGCCACTCAAATGGATAGAGCCGTGAGGAAGGCTTATAGTGTGTCTAACAGGGGGTTTGAGTTTAAGAGCTGTGGGGTTATACTGCAACTCTACAGGACCTTGGTGAGACCACATTTGGAATATTGTGTTCAGTTCTGGTTATCTCACTATAAGAAAGATGTGGAAGCATTGGAGAGAGTGCAGAAGAGATTTACCAGGATGCTGCCTGGTTTGGAGAGTAGGTCTTATGAGGAAACTCTTTAGAGCGGAGGAGAATGAGAGGTGACTTAATAGAGGTTTATAAGATGATGAGGGGGATTGATAGAGTGGACACGCAGAGACTATTTCCTCTGGTGGATGTAGCTGTTACTAGGGACATAACTATAAGGTTCATGGTGGGAGATATAAGAGGGATGTGCGAGGTAGATTCTTTACTCAGAGAGCAGTTGGGGTGTGGAATGGACTGCCTACTGTGATAGTGGAGTCGGACACTTCAGGAACTTTCAAGCTGTTATTGGATGGGCACATGGAGCACACCAGAACGATAGGGAGTGGAATAGCTTGATTTTGGTTTCGGACACAGTTTGGCACAACATCAAGGGCCGACAGGCCTGTACAGTACTGTAATATTCTATGTTTAACTAAGCCAGATCTCCTTCCTGCGTCTTGCTTACACTTTCCAAAGTGAGTTCCTAGTTGGCAGTCATCAGCGGAAACCTCAGACAGATTTCCTTTTCCCACTTTTGGGGCAATTGAGCTGTTGTGAGTTCGGACCTTAGCCAACTCGACAATCTGAGACATTTTGATGTGGGCGTCTCATTTGATTGCCAGCTATTTACTTTATAGACTGGGCCATTATAACTCACTGCTGTTACTCCACAGGACTGCACCGTTGGCTAAATGTTTTACGCAACGCTTATTTTATCCGCCAAATGAATAAAAAAATTGGGACAATATAACTTATTTGCGGTGGAAATTGTGAGGCAGTTTTCCACCGTGCGTTGAAAATAGCTTTATCGCTTGCCTCCGTATTTCTTTACCAAAGCTTGGTGTCTTACCAGCTTATCCAGCGCACCATGAAGAGGCATTCACAGCTGGTGTGCGAAATCTATTAGTTTTCTGGAATGGAAATCACATACTTTTCAAAACAATAACAGCAGGTTATCAGGAGTATTGTTTGAGCACACAATGCAAAGCAATTTTTCAGGCATTTACTCTATCTTGGAGTTTTCTCCCTTTAGACTTGATGGAAAATTGACTTTATCTGGATTTTATATTCACAAACTGACAAACAGATTGGTAAGGTGCAAAATCACTGTCGTCGACTCTTGATCCGGTAATTCGGTATACAACCTCTGTCTTCTGTTATCCTAAGCAATCTAAAGTTTGTTGATTAGTGTCACAAGTCAGGCTTACAGTAACACTGCAATGAAGTTAGTTGCGACACTGCTGTTCAGGTTACGCTGAGGGAGAATTTAGCACCTCACCAGCATATGTTTCGAACTGTGGGAGGAAACTGGAGCACCCGGAGGAAATGTACGCAGAAATGGGGTGGATGTGCAGACTCCGCACAGACAGTGACCCAAGCCGAGATTGAACCCGGGTCCCTGGCGCTGTGAGGCAGCAGCGCGAATCCACTGTGCCACACAACAATTTGGTTTATTTGTTTGTGGCACAAGTAGCCAAAGGGTGGTGAATCTGTGGAACTCTTTGCCACAGAAGGATGTGGACACCAGCTCATTGAGTGTCTTTAAGACAGAGATAGATAGGTTCCTGATTAATAAGGGGATCAAGGGTTATTGGGAAAAGGCAGGAGAATGACGATGAGAAAAATATCAGTCATGATTGAATGGCAGAGCTGTCTCGATGGGTCGAATGGCCTAATTCTGCTTCTGAGGGGCAGCACAGTGGCACAGTGGTTAGCACTGCTGCCTCATGGCGCCAGAGATCCGTGTTCAAGTTCAGCCTCGGGTCACTATCTGTGTAAAGTTTGCACGTTCTTCCCGTGTCTGTGTGGGTTTCCTCCGGGTGCTCCGGTTTCCTCCCACGCTCCAAAGACATGCAGGTTAGGTGGATTGACCTTGCTACATTGACTGTAGTGTCAGGGGGACTAACGGGGTAAATATGAGGGGTGGTGCGAATAAGGCCTGGGTGAGATTGGTTGGAGCAAACATGAAGGGCTGAATGACCTCCTCCTGCATTGTAGGGATTCTATGACAAGTATGTTTACATTAACACCGCAATGAAGTTACTGTGAAGGTCCCTAAGTCGCCACACTCCGGCGCCTGTTCGGCTTACACTGAAGGAGAATTTAGCACATGGCCAGCACATCTTTCAGACTGTGGGAAGAAACTGAAGCACCCAGAGGAAACCCACACAGACACCGGGACACTCCACACAGACAGTGATCCAAGGCCGAGAATCGAACCTGGGTCCCTGGCGCTCTGAGGCAGCAGTGCTAACCGTGGTCTTGTTATAAATTTATAAGAGATATAGACTGGGTGAAGAGTTGGAAGCTTTTTCCCAGGGCAGAAATGACAATTACAAGGCGGCACAAGTTCAAGATAAGGAGGGGGAAGATTTAGTGGAGATATACGGGGGGTAGGTTTATACACAGAGGGTGATGGCGTCCTGGAATGCACTGCAAAGTGAGGTGGCAGATACATTAGCCACATTTAAGACTTATCTTGACAGGCACATGAACAGATGGATAGAAGCAGTTGGTTAGATAGGACAATATGCCAAAACATTGAATGTATTCAAGAGGTGACTAGATATAGCACTTTGAATGGGATCAAAGGTTATGAGGAGAAAGCAGGATGAGGCTATTGAGTTGCACAATCAGCCATGATGGTGATAAATGGCGGAGCAGACTCGAAGGGCTAATTTTTTTGTTCATGCATTTGTGAGACGCGGGTGTTGCTCGGTAGGCCAGCATTTATTACCCATCCCTAGTTGCCCTTGGAAGGCAGTTCAGAGTCAACCACGTTGCTGTGGCTCTGGAATCACATTTGATTTGATTTATTATTGTCACATGTATTAACATTCAGTGAGAAGTATTGTTTCTTGCTGCTATACAGACAAAGCGTACCATTCATAGAGAAGGAAAGGAGAGGGTGCAGAATGGAGTGTTACAGTCACAGCTTGGGTATAGAGAAAGATCAAGTTAATGTGAGGTAGGTCCATTCAAAAGATTTATAGCAGCAGGGAAGAAGCTGTTCTTGAGTCAGTTGATAAGTGATCTCAGACTTTTGTATATTTTTCCCAATGGAAGAAGGTGGAAGAGAGAATGTCCAGAGTGCATGGGGTCCTTAATTATGCTGGCTGTGTTTCTCGAGGCAGTGGGAAATGTAGTCAGTGGGTGGGAGGCTGGTTTGCGTGATGGATTGGGCTACATTCATGACCTTTTAAAGTTCCTTGCGGTCTTGGGCAGAGCAGGAGCCCAGACCGAGCTGTGATACAACCAGAAAGAATCTGTACAAATTGGTGAGAGTCGTAGCTGACATGCCAAATTGCCTCACTCTGTGATTGCCTCAGAACATGTAGGCCAGACAAGGTAAAGATGGCAGATTTCCTTCCATAAAGGAAATGGGTCATCAGTAGATTCTGAATTCCAGATATTGGCGATTCCAGAAATGGCCTCCTCCTGCTCCTATCTCTGATGTTTCTGCAGGCTTGGAGGGCCGAAGGGCCTGTTCTTGTGCTGTGCTGTTTCTTGTTTTGCTACTAAACTCCAGCCTGGCTTCACATAATGACTGCTTCCTGACTTACCTCATTCCTTTCACTCTTTTTGACTTTTCATTCCCTCACGGAATGACCCTCGTCTCTCCAGCCCGAGCGAGCGCCTTCGCCGCCCTTCCTGCTAACCTTGAACTGAAGTCAGGAAAGCTTTACCTTGGCTATCACAACAACCAGACAAGAATAGGAGGAAACAGACTGTGATGTGGCTGTTTGCTCAATTAAGCCTATGTTGCCGGCAGGCCACGTGTGACTGACGCTATCATTTCCCCAGTCGTATTTATACTCAGGACATAACTCATGGTTTTGAAGATCTTCCACTTATTTTCAGAACTCCCAAAAGAAAGAGCTCCCATAAATACTTAATCTCTCAATGTGATCAGTGCAACACCGCAATTCATTCTATCACAGAATCATTACATCCCTACAGTGCACAAAAGATCATTCAGCCCATCAAGTCTGCACCTACTCTTCAATGAGCATTCTGACCCCTAACCCCACCCACTTCCCACGGCCTATCATCTAACCTACGCATCTTTGGACATTAAGGGGCAATTTGACATGGTCAATCCACCTAATGTATACATTTTTGGACACTAAGGGGCAATTTAGCACAGCCAATTCATTTAACCTGCATATTTTTGAACACTGAGGGCAATTTAGCATGGCCAATCCACCTAATCTACACATCGTTGGACACTAAGGGCAATTTAGCATGGCCAATCCACCTAACCTGCACATCGTTGGACACAAAGGGGCAATTATAGTACAGGAACAGGCCTTTCAATCTGCGCTGACCATGCTGCCCAACTGAACTAAAACTTCCTAAGCTTCCAGGGACCATATCCCTCTATTCCCATCCAATTCTTGTATTTGTCAAGATGCCCCCTAAAACTCACTACCGTATCCGCTTCCACTGCCTCCACTGGCAACGAGTTTCAGACACCCACTACCTTCTGTGTAAAAAGCTTGCCTTGTACATCTTTAAACCTTGCACCTTGTACCTTAATCCTATGCCCCCATCTTCCAAGCTGGGAAAAAAACTTCTGACTATCCACTCTGTCCATACCTCTGATAATCTAGGCACGGTAACACAGTGGGTTAGCACTGCTGCCTCACAGTGCCAGAGACCCAGGTTCGATTCCCACGTCCTCCCCCTCCACTCCTCTCCCCATTCCCTCTGTATCTTCCCCGCCTCCCTCCCTCCCCATCCCCCCTCTCTCCTCTGCACCACCCTCCCACCCTCTCTCTCAGTACTCTGGTTTCCTCCCACAGTCCAAAAAACATGCTGGTCAGGTGCTAAATTCTTCCTCAATGTTCCTGAACAGGTGCCGGAGTGTGGCGACCAGGAGAATTTCACAGTAACTTCATTGTGATATTAATGTAAGCCTTACTTGTCTCGAATAAATAAGCTCTAAACTTGAACTTGACTCTGAGATACGATACATTTTCCATGCGAAATTCTCCCTCAGTGTAACCCGAACAGGCGCCGGAGTGTGGTGACTCGGGGGATTTTCACAGTAACTTCATTGCGGTGTTAATGTAAGCCTGACTTGTGACTAATAAATAACTTTTACCCTACTTTGGGGTAAATAATGTCCGTGGAACAGTTACCCAGTCTGAAGAAGGTCAGCAGATAGAAAGCAACCCTTTCTTCCCCTACCGCCCCGCCCCGCTGTGTAAAAGTGGTGAAAAATAATTCCAGGTCGTAGATTTATTTTTATGCATTCCACATGCCAGAAGATATTGGAAGCTCGGAGATTCTCTTGTCTGGGGGCCGTGTCTCTCTCAAGTTGTTTATCCGTGGCTCTTCCTCTGGAGTCACAACTGCGCACCAGCACCCCCCTCGTACCCCTCCCCGCCCCCCGTCACCCCTGTCTTGGGACCGCTGCTTGTGTTTACAGCCACATTGTCGCAGGTGTGCCCCTGCTGTGTGCTGAAAATAAATGAGTGCAAAGGAGAAATCAGAGCAGAACTCTAATTGGACCATGAAATTACCTCGCCAGCAGAATTCTGTTGTGAGTTAATTAGCATTGATGTGACTTAATGTTTTGGATTGGGTCTTGCCAGAAGAAGCAGTTGTTCACACACCGTTTAGCTAACCTTGACTAATTATCCGAGATTCGCGGCGGCATAATGAGGCAACACCCAACAAGCATTGGCCCGAGTTGTGTATGAGCTCCACTTACCCCGCCGTATCTCAAGGCGGGGTATCTCGGGGTAGGGGGGCACGGCCTCAACATAAAGGGGGGAGCAGATTTATGACTGAGTTGAGGAGGGATGTTTTCACACAAAGGGTTGTGAATCCGTGGAATTCCCTGCCCAGTTGAAGCAGTTGAGGCTACCTCACTGAATGTTTTTAAGGCAAGGGTAGATAGATTTTTGAACAGTAAAGGAATTAAGGGTTATGATGTGCTGGTGGGTAAATGGAGCTGAGTCCGCAAAGAGATCAGCCACGATCTTATTGAATGGCTGAGCAGGCTCGAGGGGCTGAGGGGTGATCTAATAGAGGTCTATAAAATAACAAGGGGCACAGATCAGCGAGATAGTCAATATCTTTTCCCAAAGGTAGGGGAGTCTAAAACATAGGTTTAAGGTGAGAGGGGAGAGATACAAAAGTGTCCAGAGGGGTAACTTTTTCCACAGAGAGGGTGATGAGTGTCTGGAACGAGCTGCCAGAGGTAGTAGTAGAGCCGGGTACAATTTTGTCTTTTGAAAAACATTTGGATAGTTACATGGGTAAGATGGGTGTAGAGGGATATGAGCCAAATGCAGACAATTGGAATTAGCTCAGAGGTAAAAACCAGTTAGTATGGACAAGTTGGGCCAAAGGGCCAGTTTCCAAGCTGTAAACCTCTATGACTCTCTGCAATTGTGTGCTAAATTCTCCGTCAGTGTACCCATGCTGTCCTTAGAAAGGATCCAGAGGAGTTTCACAAGAATGATCCCTGGAATGAACACCTAAATTCTTTCTCAGTGTAGTTGAACAGGCGCTGAAGTGTGGCAACTAGGGGATTTTCACAGTAACTTCATTGCGATATTAATGTCAGCCTACTTGCAAACATTTAAATTAGCGAAGCAATTTTTTGTGTCTGAAGGGTGAGCCGGGCCATTTGTTGTTGTCCTTGGCGAACGCTAGCTGCCCAGGATAGTAGTAAGAAAGATACATAAGAACCAAGAGCAGGAGTAGGTCCCAGTCTATCCAGCCTCCCCTTATAACTCAATCCATCAAGTCCCAGTAGTATCCTAGTAAGTCTTTTCTGCATTCTTTCTAGTTCAATAATATCCGTTCTTTAATAGGGTGACCAGAACTGTATACAGTATTCCAAGTGTGACCTTACCAATGTCTTGTAGAACTTCAACAAGACGTCCCAACTCCTGTATTCAGTGTTCTGACCGATGAAACCAAACATGCCGAATGCCTTCTTCACCACTCTGTCCACCTGTGAACATGGAGCTATGAACCTGTACCCCTAGATCTTTTGTTCTGTAGCTCTCCCCAATGCCCTACCGTTAACTGAGTAAGTCCTGCCCTGGTTCGATCGACCAAAATACATGTTTAGTTCGAGCATCATGATCAGCATGGACGAAGGGACTGGTCTGTGCTTTTCTTTGGTCTTTGTTGTTCAGAGCAGTGGGGTTCTCACACATTCAGCAGGGATGTCCAGCTGGAGAAAGCGAGAGATGCAAAAACCTGAAGCCAGACAGGTTATGATGAGAGAAAGCCAAATATTAAATAAAAGCATAGAATCCCAACAGTGCAGGGACGAGGCCATTTGGCCCATCGAGTATGCACCAACCACAATCCGACCCAGGCCCTACCCCCATAAGCCTATGTATTTTCTCTAGCTAATCCTTCTGCCACTAAGGGGCAATTTAGCATGGCCAATCCACTTAATCCAGCACATCTTTGGACTGTGGAAGGAAATGGAGCACATGGAGGAAACCCACGCAAACACAGGGAGAACATGCAGACTCCACACAGACAACGACCTGAGGCCGAAATTGAACCCGGGTCCCTCCCTGGTGCTGTGAGGCAGCAGTGCTAACCCACTGTGCCACCGTATAGATTTGATCTGCACCACTTCAGATTACCCATAAATGTGCCTTTGTCTCAGTCATGGCACTCCATTCTAATTACATGCCCGACCTAGCAGCATGTGTGTGAGTATGTGTGCACATGCATATGACGTGTACACAGTGCATGTGTACGTGTGCATATGTGCACGTGTGTGCATACATGTATATGCATGCAGTGTGTGTGCATGTGTGTGTGTGTTATGTGTGACTATTTGTGAATGAGTGTGTGTGTGCGTGTGTGTGTCTGTGTGAGTGCGGTTTTGTGTGTGTGTGTGTGTGTGTGTGCGCGCACCCGTGTGTGCTGGTCTAATATGCCATGAGGCCTTATTGGCTGTTCTTTAACCAACATTCACCCGTCAAGAATGAATGGAAGGTGTTAACTCAGCAGTATTTTACACCTCCAATTAATCTTGCTAAACCTGACAATGTAAACATTTATAAGTAGTTTGAACAGCTTCCTAAAAACTAACTTGTGTTGGTAGACACTTGCTCGTGTGTGCGAATTTAAGACAGACTACAATACAAGGCGCAAAAAACTTACACATCTTTGAACACTAAGGGACAATTTAGCATGGCCAATCCACCTAACCTGCACATCTTTGGACACTAAGAGACAATTTAGCATGGCCAATCCACCTAACCTGCACATCTTTGGGACACTAAGGGACAATTTAGCATGGCCAAGACACCTAACCAACACATCTTTGAACAGTAAGGGACAATCTAGCGTGGCCAATCCACCTAACCTGCACATCTTTGGACAGTAAGGGACAATCTAGAATGACCAATCCACCCAACCAACAGGTCTTTGGACACTAGGGGGCAATTTAGCATGGTCAATCCACTCAACCTACACATCTTTGGACTGTGGAAGGAAACCAGAGCACCTGGAGGAAACCCACACAGACACAGGGAGAACATGCAAACTCTGCACAGATAATGACCCGAGGCGGAATCAAACCAAGGTATCTGGCGCTGTGAGGCAGCAGCACTAACCACTGTGCCACCGTGCCCCCCCACCTCCTTGTCCAATTGGAAGTGTTGATGAAGTTGCTGCCTCTGGAAGCACTTGATCCAGAGCTCTCTTCTCTTATGGTAAGAGAGGAGAGGAAAAATGGAAGAATGTATAAAGGAACATTGGTTTTGTGCTGCTGTAACCAGTATAATCTATTGTACAGGTAGTGTGTGCGGATTCTTAACCAGAATGCAGAATCTGAATGAACAGGCAGTGCGGTGGTGACATAGAATCTACCACACTGTTGATGGGAACAGACTCACAATCGAATGTATGGGCCATGGCAGGAATTTGATAAATAGCAGGCTTTTAAGTCATTCCGCGTTCTGGTGAAGTGCTCTCCTCTATTCATTCCAAAGCTGCTTTGAAAGAACAAAGCATCAGTCAAGCTCCATGACCAAGCACTGAATAAAGGGAAGCTTTTTAACTAAGCGGGGGATATTAATGCTGGCAATCTCCTCATTTATTTCAAATGACAAATGAACGTGGAATCCACTGAATGAATAGACCGGCAGAAACTTTATTAAAGGGGCTGTTTTTCCTTTTCTCTGTCGGAAGCTTTTCCAAGGTGTCTTTCGGAGAGATGAGGACGCGTTGATTTGAAAGTGAGTTGGGCTGCCAATGAACAGGTCAGGTTACAGCATGAAAACACCCAACCACAACACCTAGACCATATAGCGTTCAATTTCTGTTTGCCACACTATCAGAAGGATGTGCAGGCTCTGGAGAGAAAAGATTTCCCAGGATGTTGCCTGGTATGGAGGGCATTAGCTATGCAGAGAGGTTGGAGAAACTCAGTTCATCCTCACCGGAACTACGGAGGTTGAGGGGGTGATCTGATAGGGCGGCACAGTGGTTAGCACTGCTGCCTCACATCACCAGGGACCCAGGTTCGATTCAGGGCTTAGGTCACTGTCTGTGTGAAGTCTGCACGTTCTCCTCCATGTCTGTGTGGGTTTCCTCTGGGGTGCTCTGGTTTCCTCCCACAATATAAAATATGCGCTGGTTAGGGTGCATTGACCTGAACAGGTGATGGAGTGTGGTGACTGGGGAATTTTCACAGTAATTTCATTGCAGTGTTAATGTAAGCATACTTGCGGCACCAATAAATAAACTTTAAACCATGCCCTCTAGTCTTTAATTCCCTTCCCTTGGAAAAAGACTATGTGTGTTCAGCCTATCTCTGTCCGTCATGATTTGATACAACTCAACAAGGACACCCTCCTCATTCTCCTACGTTCCAAAGAATGAAGTCCCAGCCTGGCAACATCCACGCAAATCTTCACTGTACTCTTACCAATGTCAATTCGACCATAAAGCCATAAAACATAGGAGCAGAATTAGGCCACTCAGCCCATCGAGTCTGCTCTGCCATTCAATCACGGCTGATATTTTTCTCATCCCCATTCTCCTGCCTTTTCCCCATAACCCCTGATCCCCTTACTAATCAAGAACCTATCTATCTCTATCTTAAAGACACTCAATGACCCGGCCTCCTCTGTGCAAAGAGTTCCATAGATTCATCACTCTCTGGACTCCTCGTCTCTGTTTTAAAGGATCGTCCCTTTAGCCTGAGGGTGTGCCCTCTGGTTCTAGTTTTTTCTACTAATGGAAACATCCTCTCCACGTCCACTCTATCCGGGCCTCTCAGTATCCAGTTTCAGTAAACTCCAATGAATACAAATCCAGAGTTTTCAACCGTTCCTCACACGACAAGCTCTTCATTCCAAGGATCATCTCCTCTGGATCCTTTCCAGGACCAGCAAATCCTTCCTTAAATGCAGGGGCCAAACTGCTCACGATACTCCAAATGGGGTCTGACCAGAGCCTTATACAGCCTCAGAAGTCCATCCCTGCTCTTGTATTCTAGCCCTCTCAACAATTATCAAAGTCTTTCCTATAACAGGGTGACCAAAACTGCACACAATACTCAAAACAATACAATACAATACAGTGTGGCCTCACAAACAACTTAAACAGCTGTGACGCTTAGGGAAAGTGATGGCCTCGCGGTTTTATCGTTGGACTATTAATCCAGAAACTCAGCTAACATTCTGGGGGATCCGGATTTGAATCCCACCACGACAGTTGGTGAAATTTGAATTCAGTGAAAAAATTTGGAATTAAGGATCTACTGATGACCTATTGTGGAAAAACCCATCTGCTGTCCTTTAGGGAAGGAAATCTGCCATCCTTACCCCGGTCTGGCCTACATGTGACTCCAGAGCCACAGTGGCTGATTCTCAACTTCCCTCCGAGGGAAACTAGGCATGGGCGATAAATGCTGGCCCAGTCAGTGACGTTTGTGTGCCAGGAATGAATAAAACAATAATGTCCTAACTCGTATACTCAGCGTCCTAATTGATGAAGAGCATTGTGCCAAACACCTTCCTTACCTGTGACCCTGCCAAGCAGCAAATAATTCCAAGGGTTTTGCTTCCATTGTTGTGAACTGATTCTCTTAATCCGATCAGGATCCACCTGCTGGCTTGTGGAATTAATGTGCGACGGGTAATGCCCAGTTATCAACGAGAAGCTATTCTGAGCTGTGAGAACTGCATTCGCAGATCTCCCCAAGAGGGCTACTTTAGATGGTGCCAGTCTTCTCAATCTGTTCAGTGATTCAAGGGCGGTGCACTGGCACAGTGGGTTAGTACTGCTGTCTCACAGCGTCAAGGACCTGGGTTTGATTCCTGGCTTGGGTCACTGTCTGTGTGGAGTTTGCACATTCTCCCCGTATCTGCGTGGGTTTCCTCCGATGCTCCGGTTTCCTCTCTCAGTCTGAAAGACGTGCTGGTTAGGGTGCATTGACCCAAACAGGCACTGGAGTGTAATGACAAGGGGAATTTCACAGTAACTTCATTGCAGTGTTAATGTAAACCTTACTTAGCCTTATGACTAATGAATAAACTTTACTTGACTTTATGAACTGATTGCTGTTTATATGTCCAGAAAATAATGCGGGGCGTAGATCAGCTAGATCATCAATATCTTTTCCCCAAGGTAGGCGAGTCTGAAACTAGAGGGCATAGGTTTAAGTTGAGAGAGGAAAGATACAAGAGGGTCCAAAGGGGCAATTTTTTTCACACAGAGGGTAGTGAGTGTCCGGAACAAACTGCCAGAGGTAGGAGTAGAGGTGGGTACAATTTTGTCTTTTAAAAAGCATTTCAACAGTTACATGGGTAAGATGGGTATAGAGGGAGATGGGCCAAATGTGGTCAATTGGGATTAGCTCAGTAGTTAAAAAAAAAGGACAGCATGGACAAGCTGGGCCGAAGGGCCTGTTTCCATGCTGTACATCTCTATGACTCAACGTAAAACATCTATTAGTCTTAATTTACCCTCTCTTTATCTTCAATCTCTATCTTCTTGGTCTGTTCTCAGTTTCATTCAAATTACTGTCCTGGGTTTAGATTTTGTTACAATGCAGAGGTTGTTCCCCTTTTGAGAAGTCAAATTCCTCAAAGAGGAATACCTCGCTGCCTAATCTGTTAAAAGTGTTTGAGAAGGTATGAATTGTCCTTTCGTAACATTGGGGCAATACAGTGGCACAGTGGTTAGTACTGCTGCCTCTCAGCACACAGATCTGGGTTTGACTTCTGTGTGCACAAGAAACAATACTTTTCACTGTACACTAATACATTTTGATTTGATTTATTATTGTCACATGTATTGACATGCAGTGAAAAGTATTGTTTCTCGTGTGCTATACAGACAAGATATTGTTCATAGAGAAGGAAAGGAGAGAGTGCAGAATGTTGTGTTACAGACATAGCTAGGGTGTAGAGAAAGATCAACTTAATGCGAGGTAGGTCCATCCAAAAGTCTGACAGCAGCAGAGAAGAAGCTGTTCTTGAGTCGGTTGGTACGTGACAAACATCTTTCTCCCGATGGAAGAAGGTGGATGAGAGAATGTCTGGGGCGCATGGGGTCCTTAATTATGCCGGCTGCTTCTCCTCAAGGCAGCAGGAGACAGACAAGATAGAGTCAAAGGACAGCAATAAACCAAATCAAAATTAAACATTCCTTAAATCCTATGGGTGGGATTTTCCGGCACTCATTCATCTCAGGACAGATAAATCTCACTTGAGGTCAATGGACCTTTGTATGGTTCACTCTCGTCTGCTACAATTCCTGTGATGGGCAGAATGGCCCTATGTCTTTGGCCAACATGTTTGCCTTTGCATCCTCATACCTCTAATGTGGCTCAAGTCAAATTTTGTTTGATAAAGCGTCTGTCTCAGCACCTTGCTTTGTTTTACTGTGTTAAAAGCCCTCAATAAATAGCAGTTATTGTTGACAATTTAATGAGCTTTCAGCGGGTAAAAGGATCTTTCATGAGACTGGTCTCAGCTCAAAGCTGCAGATATTTCATCAGATTATCAGAAGCATTTTGGAAATTATGGATGTCACATAGCCTTTGAGTGAGCTGCTTAAGCTCTTCAGCCGGTGTTTGACAAATTCTGTCCTTTGATATTAAGATGGTAAATCGATAGTCCAGAAAGTGTGAACTTAACACATTTGCTAATGAGTTAGCTTTACATGTTTGTAATGTCGTCTCTGTGGATTGGATATTGCTTCAAAGAAAGCTTATTTAACTAGTTGTGGACTCTTACAGATCAGTCTGCAGAGTAAGGGTCATAGAGTGGCACAGTTTCAGAGTGAGTTAGTACTGCTGCCTCACAGTGCCAGGGACCCAGGTTCGATTTCCAGCTTGTGAAGAATCTGCAGGTACTCCCCCCGATTCTTGTGTGGGTTTTCATCTGGGTGGTCCGGTTTCCTCCCACAGTCCGATAGATGTGCGGTGGATTGGCCATGCCAAATTGGTTGGGTGGATTGGCCATGCCAAATTGCCCTTGAGTGGCCAAAGAAGTGTAGGTTAGCTGGTTGGTTATGCTGAATTGCCCCTTTAGTTTCCAAAATATACGTAAGTTAGGTGGATTGGCCATGCTAAATTGCCCCCATAGTGTGCAAAGATGTGTGTGTCAGGTAGATTGGCCAAGCTAAATTGCCCCTTAGTGTCTCAGGAAGTGTAGCTAACGTGGATTAACCATGCTAAATTGTTCCTTAGTGTCCAAAGATAGGCGGGTTAGGTGGATTGGTTCTGCTAAATTGCCATTTAGTGTCCAAAGATGTGTGGGTTAGGTGGATTGGCCATGCTAAATTGCCCCTTATGTCCAAAGATGTGCGGGTTAAGTGGAATGGCCAGGGTAAATTGCCCCTTAGTGTCTAAAAATGTGCTGGTTAGATGGATTGACCTTGCTAAATTTCTCCTTAGTGTCTCAGGAAGTGTAGCTTAGGTGGATTAGCCATGCTGAATTGTCCCTTAGTGTCCAAAGATGTGTGGGTTAGGTGGATTAGCCATGCTAAATTGTCCCTTAGTGTCCCAAGAGATGTAGGTTAGCAGGTTAAATACCTTATGTTATAGGGAACAAGTCTTGGTAGGATTGCTCCTTAATGTCAGGGAGATTACAAGCATAAGGCCTGGGTGAGATTGTTGTCAATAGGTCAAATGGCCTCCTTCTGCATTGTACGGATTCTATGATTCTAACCTGGGGTCCACCGAGCCTGTTTACACCAGATTAGTGGCACCCTTGCCAAAAACACCGAGATCACCAAAAGATAAACCTGCGCCAAAGAGGGTGGGAGGGTTTGTCTGTTACTTCACGATTTGATCTCTGTAATCTGTGTTCAGATCAATTCCACATTGATTGGGACAGAAAATGTGATTGCGTTCACACCAGAAAAGGAAAGATTGATCTTTCTGTAGGATGTTGCATGGTGGATAGAAGAGGTTTTAGGTACTGTCATTGTCGTAATACAGGAATAATGTGGAGATGCTAGCGTTGAACTGGGACGGGTACAGTAAGAAGTCTCACAATACCAGGTTAAAGCCCAACAGACTTGTTTGGTAGCACAAGTTTTCAAAGAGCTGCTCCTTCATCAGGAGCACAGGGTATACAGTGGCAATGCAGGAGGAGAAGACAGTGAAGAAGGATACAGCATGCTTGCCTTCACCGGCCAGGGTGTTGAGTTTTTAAGAGTTAGCAAGTCATGTTGCAACTTTATAAAACCTTAGTTAGGCTGCATTTGGAATTTAGTGTTCAATTCTGGTCCCACACTACCAGAAGGATGTGGAGGCTTTGGAGAGGTGCAGAAAAGATTTGCCAGGATGTTGCCCTGGTATGGAGGGCATTAGCTATGAAAAACTTGGTTTGTTCTCACTGGAGCGATGGAGGTTGAAGGGCAACCTGATAGAAATCTACAAGATTATGAGGGGCATGGACAGAGTGGATAGTCAGAAGCTTTTTCCCCAAGGTGGAAGAGTCAATTACGAGGAGGCACAGGTTTAAGATGCGACGGGCAAGGTTTGAAGGAGATGTACGAGGCAAGTCTTTTGCACATAGTGTGGTGGGTGCTTGGAACTCGCTGCCGGAGGAGGCAGCGGAAGCAGATACAGTAGTGACTTTTAAGGAGTGTCTGGACCAATACATGAATAGGATGGGAATAGAGGGATATAGTCCCCAGAAGGGTAGGGGGTTTTAGTTCATTTGGGCGCATGGTCAGTGCAGGGTTAGAGCCTGTTCCTGTGTTGTGTTGTGTTGTTCTTTGAGATACAGCAGCTCATGCTGAGAACAAGCTGCCCCAAACAGCAATGAAATCATAACCTTTGTGATGTTAATTGAGGGATAACTATTGGCCACGGAGCACACAGAGAAGAACTTTTCCAAAGCTCTTTTCCAAAATAATGCCATGGGATCCACTCCACCACCACCAGCCGCCCCACACACAACACACACACACACACCAACACACACACACACACAACACACACACACACACACACACACACCACACACCCCATCCCCACCAGTCGCCACCCTGAGCAGGCAGTTGGGATCTCGGTTTAATGACCCATCCACAAGGCAGCATCTCCGACAGTGCAGTGTTCCCTCTCAGTACCTGCACTTTGGCATTCGTGCTCAAGCTCTGGAGTGGGGCCCGGCTGAGCTCTAACAACTTGAGCCATGACTGACACTCCATGAAATTGGGTGGCACGGTGGCACAGTGGGTTAACACTGCTGCCTCACAATACCAGGGACATGGATTCAATTCCCAGTTCAGCTCACTGTCTGTGTGGAGTCTGCACAATCTCCCTCGTGCCTGCATGGAATCCCTGCAATGGAGAAAGAGGCCATCGAGACTGCACTGACCACAATCTCACCCAGCCCCCTTCCCTGTAGCCCCACATATTTGCCTGCTGGTCCCCCAACACTAAGGGGCAATTTAGCATGGCCAATCCACCTAACCTACACATCTACGGGCACTAAGGAATAATTTAGCACGGTCAATCTACCTAATCTGTCCATCTTTGGAGTGTGAGGTAGAAACCGGGGCACCTGGAGGAAACACATGCAGACCTGGGGAGAACATGCAGACTCCACACAGACAGTGACCGAAACCATAAATCGAACTGGGTGGCTGATGCTATGAGGCAGCAGTGCTAACTACTGTGCCACCATGCCGTTTCCTCCAGTTTCCAGAAGATGTGCTGGTTTAGTGCTAAATTCTCTCTCTGTGTAACCCAAACAGGTGTCAGAGTGTGGTGACTGGGAGATTTTCACAGAAACTTCATTGTAGTGTTTATGTAAGCCTTACTTGTGACACAAATAAATTAGCTTTAACAAGTAAGTTGGGGGGGTCAACTGAAACCAGTCTCTGGGAGGCATGGGTATGCGCAGTACCACAGTTTGACCCAGATTGGAACCAGATTAGTGACTATATTTGAAAGAATCCATAGGAAATGCTGTTATGTTACAGTCTTGCTGTTGTGTGTTAGAAGCTCAAACACATTGTCAAGGCAATCTAGAAGATTTACTTGGCATCTAATCAATGCTACAGTACTATTATTATCACGAGGATGTTTATCTATCATCCCCACTGCAACAAAAATGGTGGGGTGGAGGAGGGTAAAGGTGAGGGAGGAATCACACTTTGTGCCTTGTTTTCATTTTTGTGACCCACAACTACCAAAAAATTCAACCGCTGCCTCTTCGACAAATGGTAGGCAGATCGAAAACACTCGCTCCCAACATAACCTAATACTGGAAGGATGGAACCTGGAACTACACAGGGAAACGTAAAAACTAGAAACAGGAGTATGAGAGGCATGGTGGCAAGAGATAGGTGACACGGCGACACAGTGGTTAGCACTGCTGCCTCACATCGTCAGGGACCCACGTTTGATTCCCGGCACTTATCTGTGTGGAGTTTACACGTTCCCCTCGTGTCTGTGGGTTTCCTCCGAGTGCTCTGGTTTCCTCTCACAGATTGAAAGATGTGCAGGTTAGGTGGATTGGCCATGCTAAATTGTCTCTTAGTGTCCAAAGATGTGCTGGTTAGGTGGATTGGCCGTGCTAAATTGTCTCTTAGTGTCCAAAGATGTGCAGGTTAGGTGGATTGGCCGTGCTAAATTGTCCCTTAGTGTCCAAAGATGTGCGGGTTAGGTAGATTGGCCATGCTAAATTGTCCCTTAGTGTCCAAAGATGTGCAGGTTAGGTGGATTGGCCATGCTAAATTGCCTCTTAGTGTCCAAAGATGTGCAGGTTAGGTGGATTGGCCATGGTAAATTGCCTCTTAGTGTCCAAAGATGTGTGGATCAGATGGATTTAGAAATTTACCATGGCCAAACCCCCTAACCTGCACATCTTTGGACGCGAAGGGGAAATTTAGCATGGCCAATCCACCCTAACCTGCACATCTTTCAGAATGTGGAAGGAAACCGGAGTATCCAGAGGAAACCCACACAAGCACGGATGTGGTAGGGGGCTGCTTGTGCAAACTCTTAAGGCCAGCACAGATCTTCTGGCCTGAACAGCCATCCATGATGCTGTACTGCTGTACGAATATCAGAAAGGAATAAAAAAGAACAGTACGGCACATTTCAGTGCACGCAGAAGAGGCCGCTTATGAATAAACTAATGAAGCAACCATTGAACATGTTAATTCACTCATTAAGATATCTTCGGCAACACTGATAGACATGTTAAAATGCTGAATGTTTCTCATCAGACTGAACTGTGCGAAAATGAACTGGAAAGAAATTAGCGAATCGTTTCCCCTGCATAATTCAGAGATTTTCAGCAAATAAGTTCTTCAGCGATTTGCAAGTAAAAGCCCCTCCCTTGTAACAATACAAACTATTTTACGTTCTGAGAGCAATATCCCTCCTTTCCCAGGACAGAATAAGAAGTGACATTCTGCTGACTTCAGCCAAGCTAATGAGGTTGTCTTGCTAGAGTATGAATTACTCGATGAGTCCTACCGTAGGTTCTTCCACTTCACAGGCTCCCAAGACTGCCTCTTCTGTGGCCTTGTGGAGTCCGCGAACCATGTGAATGTTTTGTGTTTTCTCAAACACCTTTTGCTGACGTTTTGTTTGCACTTGAGCCCCACGCTCCTGATCTATCGGCACTTGGTGCGGAGAGAGGCGGGTCGGGAGGGTGACTTCCTCGTGAACCTGGGCCTGGTAAGACGCACCATCAATAGGTCCAGGCAGCGAGCGATTGACGGGCTCCATCCATCCCGACTGTCTGCCCCTCTACCACAGCTATATTCGTGCCAAATGGTGTCCACGGGTGCAGTTGATGCCTTGCATGCCCGCTGGGCACCGCAGGAGTTCGGGTGCATTATTGACCCCGATAATCACCTTTTGATTTAATGTTTTAAGTTTCCTTTTAACTTTCTTTTTGGTTCGGGCTGTTCCCCCTCTTCCTTTAGGGGAGATGTCCCTTTTAATTTGTCTCAATTAATTTGAGTTAGTTTATTTGGTTGGTGTCAAAAAGAAGTACCTGATGAGTCTTCATTGATAGTGATATCAGGGAGTCTCATGCTCCCAATTTAAACTAGGTGTGTTAGACTGCCAGCCTACATTCAGCAGGGAGCAACTGGAGTGCTGGTGGGGTATGGATGTATGGTGTAAATACAGTAACTTGGTGACAGGACTTTCCCCTCCATGGGCTTATTACAGACACATTTCCAACCGGTTTATCAATCCATTTGATTATATTTCCTCGCAAGCAAAAGCCAGAGAAAAGTGTCAACATTTATCTTGCTTTTGTTGTTCTTGGCCATGGGGATCCATCGTGAAGTTTGGAGTTTAGTGCAGCTATTTAGTGCTGTCTTTGGTGAGGATATCATTCTGATACATGACTACATGACAGCTTTATTTTCAAGCTGAAGTTTAGTCACAAGTAAGACTTGTATTAACACTGCAATGAAGTTACTGTGAAATTCCCCTAGTTGTCACACTCCAGCATCTGTTTGGGTCAATGCACCCTAACCAGCACGTCTTTTAGACTGTGGGAGGAAACCGGAGCAGACACAGGGAGACGCAGATGCAGCAGGTAATTAAGAAGGCAAATGGAATTCTGTCCTTCATTGCTAGAGGGATGGAGTTTAAAAACAGTGAGGTTATGTTGCAGCTGTATAAGGTGCTGGTGAGGCCACACCTGGAGTTACTGTGTATAGATTTGGTCTCCTTACTTGAGAAAGGATATCCTGGCACTGGAGAGGGTGCAGAGGAGATTTGCTAGGTTGATTCCGGAGTTGAGAGGGTTGGCTTATGAGGAGAGATTGAATAACTCATTGGAATTCAGAAGAATGAGGGGAGATCTTATCGAAACATATAGGATTATGGAGGGAATAGGTAAGATAGAAGCAGGGAGGTTGTTTCCACTGGTGGGTGAAGCTACAATTAGGGGGCATGGCCTCAAAATAAGGGGGAACAAATTCAAGACTTGAGGACGAACTTCTTCACATAAAGGGTTGTGAATCTGTTGAATTCACTGCCCAGTGAAGCAGTTGAACTTGGGTCCCTGGCACTGTGAACAACAGTGCTAACCCACTGTGCCACCTCCACTGCAAATCAGTCTGGGTGCATTGCTTCCCACGCTACAAGATATAGTTGAAACTAGAACCAGGGGACATGATTTAGGACTGAGTTGCAGACTTAGGACCTGAGTTGAGGAGGAACTTCTTCATCCAAAGGGCATTGAATGTTTTTAAGGCAAGAATAGATAGGGTGACATGGTGACACAGTTGTTAGCACTGCTGCCTCACAGTGCCAGGGACCTAGGTTTGATTCCCAGCTTGCATCACTGTCTGTAAGGAGTCTGTACGTTCTCCCTGTGTCTGCTTGGGTTTCCTCCGGGTGCTCCAGTTTCCTCCCACAGTTGGAAAGATGTGCTGGTTAGGTGCTAAATTCTCCCTCAGTGTAACCCGAACAGGCACTGGAGTGTGGCGACTAGGGGAATTTTCACAGTAACTTCATTGCAGTGTTAATGTAATGTAAGCCTACTTGTGACACTAATAAATAAATGAATTAAAGTTTAAATCAAATCGAATAAGAGTTGTTAATAGTCTTTGAATTGTTTCATAATTGCATCAATATCTAAACTGGCCTGTCCCATGACACGAGGTGAGAATAGCAGTTAGTGGAAATCTTTACATATCCCTCCATTTACTTTCGAGATCAAAAAAAGAACAAAGAACAGTACAGTGCAGAAACAGGTCCTTCGGCCCATCCAAGCCTGTGATGATCATGATGCCTGAATTGAACTAAAACCTTCTGCCCGTACTCGGTCTGTGTTCCTCTATTCCTTCCTTATTCACAGAGCCATCCAGATGCCTCTTCAGAGTTGTTAATTTTCCTGCTTCCACTACCTCGTCTCTTTAATTTCCCAAATATATCCTAGAGCAGCAGAGAGCAACCTGTGGCACAGGACCACCAGGGTTCAAAGTGCAGACCCAGGGATCACCAGAGTTCAAAGTTCAGGCCCAGGGGTCACCAGTGTTCAAAGCACAGACCCAGGGATCACCAGGGTTCAACACACAAACCCAGGACCACCAAGTATCTAAACGCAGGCCCAGGGATCACCAGAGTTCAAAGCACAGACCCAGGGATCACCAGGGTTCAACACACAAACCCAGGACCACCAAGTATCTAAACGCAGGCCCAGGGATCACCAGAGTTCAAAGCACAGACCCAGGGATCACCAGGGTTCAACACACAAACCCAGGACCACCAAGTATCTAAACGCAGGCCCAGGGGTCACCAGTGTTCAAAGCACAGACCCAGGGATCACCAGGGTTCAACACACAAACCCAGGACCACCAAGTATCTAAACGCAGGCCCAGGGATCACCAGAGTTCAAAGCGCAGGCCTGAAGGCCACCAGATTTCTAAACGCAGGCCCAGGGATCACCAGGGTTCAAAGCACAGACCCAGGGATCACCAGGGTTCAACACACAAACCCAGGACCACCAAGTATCTAAACGCAGGCCCAGGGATCACCAGAGTTCAAAGCGCAGGCCTGAAGGCCACCAGGTTTCTAAACGCCATCCAGATGCCTCTTCAGAGTTGTTAATTTTCCTGCTTCCACTACCTCCTCTCTTTAATTTCCCAAATATATCCTAGAGCAGCAGAGAGCAACCTGTGGCACAGGACCACCAGGGTTCAAAGTGCAGACCCAGGGATCACCAGAGTTCAAAGTTCAGGCCCAGGAGCCACCAGAGTTCAAAGCGCAGGCCCAGGAGCCACCAGAGTTCAAAGCGCAGGCCCAGGAGCCACCAGAGTTTGAAGTGCAGGCCCAGGAGCTACCAGGGTTTGAAGTGCAGGCCCAGGAGTCACCAGAGTTCAAAGTGCAGGCCCAGGAGCCACCAGGGTTTGAAGTGCAGGCCCAGGAGCCACCAGGGTTCGAAGTGCAGGCCCAGGAGCCACCAGAGTTCAAAGCGCAGGCCCAGGAGCCACCAGAGTTTGAAGCACAGGCCCAGGAGCCACCAGGATTCGAAGCACAGGCCCAGGAGCCACCAGGTTTCGAAGCACAGGCCCAGGAGCCACCAGGGTTCGAAGCGCAGGCCCAGGAGCCACCAGAGTTCAAGGCGCAGGCCCAGGAGCCACCAGGGTTCGAAGCACAGGCCCAAGGGCCAACAGAGTTCTTGACACGGCCCATCAGACACCTTATGGGCTGCTGCCCATGCGCGGGGCTGCCACGTTCTCCTGGTTTCCATCTGCGTAGCTTTATTCCGACCGGTCTCACGGAAATGAAACGTGCTTAATGCACAGGCCAGTGAAGTGAGGTACCTGCTGACTGCCCAAAACATTGACTGAGAGAGCTGGGTGGCGTGGCAGCCTGAATAAAATGTTAACATTTATCTTGTTTTTCTGGTGCTCCTGTGTTTTTCCAGTGTGTTTGCTGTTCTTGGCCATGGAGCTTGGAGTTAAGCGCAACTATTTAGTGCTGTCCTTGGTGAGGATATCAAGCTGATACATGACTATATGACAGCTCAGTCAATTAGTGAACTGCTGGAAGTGCAGAATGCTCAGTCACTACCTGCATCTTGCCAGGTGCCTCCTCCGCTGCGAGTCAGTCTGGGCTCATTGCTTCCCAAGCTGCAAGATGCAGGTGAAACTAGAACTAGGGGCACGGCCTCAAAATAAGGGGAAGCAGATTTAGGACTGAGTTGAGAAGGAACTTCTTCATCCAAAGGGTTGTGAATCTGTGGAATTCCCTGCCCAGTTGAGGCTCCCTCATTGAATGTTTTTAAGGGAAGGATAGATAGATTTTTGAACAGTAAAGGAATTAAGGGTTATGGTGAGTGGGTGGGTAAGTGGAGCTGAGTCCACAAAAAGATCAGCCATGATCTTATTGAATGGCAGAGCAGGCTCGAGGGGCCAGATGGCCAACTCCTGCTCCTAGTTCTTATGCCTTAGAACTGCAGTTGACATGAGGGCCAATTGGCTATTTCTGCTACCCTGCTCGCACCACTCTTAACAAGAGTGTCTTCTTACAAAGTCCAGTGACTTTGGTGGTACGGTGGCACGGTGGGTTAGCACTGCTGCCTCACAACGTTAGGGACCCGGGTTTGAATTCCGGCTTGGGAGTAACTGTCCGTATGGAGTCTGCGCATTCTCCCTGGGTCTGCATGGGTTTCCTCCGGGTGCTCCAGTTTCCTCCCACAGTCAGAAAGATGTGCTGGTTAGGTGCTAAAATCTCCCTCAAAATTTTTCTCAGGATGTAAGAGTCAGTTACTAGAGGGCACAGACTTGAAGTGCAAGGGGCAAGGTTTAAAGGAGATGTACGAGGCTGGTTTTTTTTTACAGGGTGCTGTGTGCCAGGAACTCGTTGCTGGGGGAGGTAGTGGAAGCTGTTATGATAGTGACTTTAAAGGAGCGTCTTGACAAGTACATGAATAGGATAGGAATGGAGGGATATGGTCCCGGAAGGGTAGGTAGTTTTAGCTCAGACAGGCAGCATGGTTGGTGCAGGCTTGGGCCTGTTCCTGTGTTGTAATTTTCTTTGTTCTTTGTACGTGAACAGGCGCCGGACTATGGTAACCAGGGGATTTTCACAGTAACTTCATTGCAGTGTTAATTTAAGTCTTACTTGTGCCTAATAAATAAACTTTAAAACTTTAAGGGTTTTGCCATTTACATGATAATTTGCATCTGAATTTGATCTTCCAAAATGCATCACCTCGCACTTTTCTGGATTAAACTCCATTGCTCAGCCTACGTCTATAATTTATTTATATCTTGTATCTTCTGACAAGCCTTGTCACTATCTCCAACTCCACCACTTCTTGTCTTCTCTGCAGACATACTCATTGGACCCTACGTTTTCCTCCAGATTTCATTCCAGCCACAATTCTGTCCAGTAGCTGGTGGTATCAGGGTTTGGGGTTATCCAGCAATTCCGCTTGTGGTATCAGTGGCATTGTTACACTAACAAGGCTAATCCACCTAACCAGCACGCCTCTCGGACTATGGGAGGAAACCGGAGCATCCGGAGGAAATCCACGCAGACACAGGGGAGAACGTGTAGTTTCCGCACAGACAGTGACCCAAAGCTGGGAATTGAACTGTGGCGCTGTGAGGCAGCAGCAGTAGCCCATTCTACCCGGGACCCCATCACTCGACATCCAAAATATCAAAGCAACATTTCCATCACACTACCAAAAGTACAGTACCAGAATCTGCATGCAAGGTACAGAATGAGAAAGTTACAAGACATGCATTAGAATGATTGCTTTTTATTAAAATTGACAGTTAATTACAAACCCTTCATATCTTCTCTTCACTGGTTTCAATTAACCGATCTAATTCGCCTGTGACAAAAATTGACTCAGAGAATCCCTGCAGTGCAGCCGAAGACCGTTCGACCCATCAAGCCTGCACCGCCAACAATCCCACCCAGGCCCTACTCCCATAGTCCTACATATATACCCTCTAATCTCCCTGAAACTCAATTTAGCATGGCCAATCCACTCAACTTCTACAGCTTTGGGCACTAAGGGGCAATTTAGCATGGCCAATCCACTCAACTTCTACAGCTTTGGGCACTAAGGGGCAATTTAGCATGGCCAATCCACTCAACTTCTACAGCTTTGGGCACTAAGGGGCAATTTACATGGCCAATCCATCTAACCCGCACATCTTTGGAAACCAAGGGGCAATTTAGCATGGCCAATCCACCCAACCTACACATCTTTCAGACTGAGGGAGGAAATATGAGCACCTGGAGGAAACCCAAGCAGACACTGCGGGAGAAAGTGCAGGCTCTCCATAGACAACAATCCAAGTTGGGAATTGAACCTGGATCCCTGGCACCGTGAGGCAGCAATGATTTGATTTGATTTGATTTATTATTGTCGCACATATTAACATGCTGTGAAAAATATTGTTTCTTGCGTGCTGAACAGACAACGCATACTTCAATAGAGAAGGAAAGAAGAGAGTGCAGAATATAATGTTATAGTCATATCGAGGGGTGTAGAGAAAGACCAACTTAGTGCGAGGTGGGTCCATTCAAAAGTCTGACAGCAGCAGGAAAGAAGCTGTTCTTGAGTCAGTTAGTACGTGACCTCAGAGTTTTGTATCTTTTTCCTGACGAAGAAGGTGGAAGAGTGAATGACTTAGGTGCGAGGGGTCCTTGATTTTCCCGAGGCAGTGAGGTGCGTGGGCTGCTTTTCCCGAGGCAGCGGGAAGTGTACACAAAAGTCATTGGATGAGAGGCTGGTTTGTGTGATGGATTTGTAGTTCCTTGCAGTCTTGGGCAGAACAGGAGTCATACCAAGCTGTGGTACAACCAGTGCCTATCACTGACCTACACAGAAGCACCACAGTGGCGCCATGTCATCCCTGATTCCTGAGATAAGAGTAAAAAGCTGGGCTATTTAAAGAAAGAACTTGTATAAAACAGATGGAGAAAGAATGTTGTCAGCCCTTTGATAAGCATGGGAATATCTCTGCATCGCACTCCAAACTGTGCGAGAATCACTCATCATTTCTGAGGCATGCTGGGAATATAAGAATCATTCTCTTTATTTCACTGGAAAATAATAAAACCAAAACCATTGTGATTTTTTTTATCCCAAAATAAACCTGAGCATTTATGGCTGTTTTAGATCTCTGACATCGCATAAGGACACTCAGGTAATAGCGGTAATCTTCAGCGTCACAATAACAGATAGACCTGACCCTGAATCGCTGATTAGATGTGAGAGCTGCTGGTGGTAAGACAGATATATCCACCTGTCTGCTTTCCATCACATTGATATTTATATTCTGCTATGGCTTGGTCCCCCCCCCACTCCCAAGTCTCCATCACTCTCTGTGCACTTAGCAATATTTTCAGTACAAGAGATTGTGCACTCTTACTTCAGAGTCCATCGTGCAGAAACATGTCACTCACTCGTAGAATCCCAACAGTGCAGAAGGAAGCCACTCCATCCATCGAGTCTGTACCCACAACAATCCCGCCCTATCCCCACTAATCCTTCCGATTTACACATCCCAGGACACTAAAGAGCATTTTAATTGGACAATTGACCTAACCTGCTTATCTTTGGACACTAAGGGGCTATTTAGCATGGCCAATCCACCTAACCCGCACATCTTTAGAGACTAAAAGGCAATTTATCATGGCCAATCCACTTAACCTGCACAACTTTGGACACTAAAAGGCAATTTAGCATGGCCAATCCACCTAACCCACCCTTTGGACACTAAGGGACAACTTAGCATGGTCAATCCACCTAACCCACCCTTTGGACACTAAGGGACAATTTAGCATGACCAATACCTCATGGCGCCAGGGACGCTTGTTCGATTCCAGCCTTGGGTCACTGTGTGTGTGGAATTTGCACATTCTCCCCTTGCCTGTGTGGATTTCCTCCAAATATTCCGGTTTCCTCCTTCCAAAGGTGTGTAGGTTAGGAGGATTGGCCATGCTAAATTGCCCTTAATGTCCAAATTCTTTTATTCCTTTCTCTCTCATTCATGGAGCTACTGACAGAATGTTATTCGCTTTACTTCCTTGTTTGTGATGCTGTATTCTACATTCTAATCCTTCTCTTTCTAAAAACTCTATAAATCTCTGAGTCACCTGTGGGATTTATGACGTGAATGTCTGATATGTTGATGGCCACTGGTTTTTAAACTTACAAAACAGGAAACAGCTACTCTGCTTCTTCCTTACCCGAATTTTAAGTGCATGCAGATGTTGTTTCAACGCTTTAGAACATAAGAACACAGGAAATAGTAGGAATGCCGAAGGCACCTCTCATCTGCTCTGCTTTTCAGTAAAATCTTGGCCAACCTTTTTGAATGGACCTACCTCGCATTAAGTTGATCTTTTTCTACACCCTAGCTATGAGTGTAACACTACATTTTGCACACCCTCCTTTCCTCCTTTATGAAAGGTATGCTTTGTCCGTATAGCGCACAAGAAGCAATACCTGTCATTGTGTGTTAATACATGTGACAATAATAAGTCAAATCAAATCAAATCAACTATGCTTTTCCACATCACCATTCCCCCCACCTCACAATAACTCTTCACCCAGGGCGGCACAGTGGCACAGTGATTAGCACTGCTGCCTCACAGCACCAGGGACCCATTCCCGGGTCACTGTCTATGTGGAGGTTGCACATTCTCCTCCATGTCTGCTCCAGTTACCTCCCATATGCCATAGATATGTAAGTTAGGAGAATTGGCATGCCAAATTGCCCCTTAGTGTCCAAAGAACTGCAGGTTAGGTGGATTGGCCATGTAAAATTGCCCCTTAGTGTCCAAAAATGTGCAGGTTAGGTGAATTGGCCATGCTAAATTGCTCCTTAGTATCCAAAGATGTGTAGGTTAGGTGGATTGGCCATGCTAAATTGTCCCTTAGTGTCCAAAAATGTGCAGGTTAGGTGAATTGGCCATGCTAAATTGCTCCTTAGTATCCAAAGATGTGCAGGTTAGGGTGGATTGGCCGTGCTAAATTGCTCCTTAGTGCCCAAAGATGTGCATGTTAGGTGGATTGGCCATGCTAAATTGCTCCTTAGTGCCCAAAGATGTGCATGTTAGGTGGATTGGCCATGCTAAATTGCTCCTTAGTATCCAAAGATGTGTAGGTTAGGTGGATTGGCCATGCTAAATTGCCCTTTAGTGTCTAAAAATGTGCAGGTTAGGTGGATTGGCCATGTTAAATAGAACATAGAACATTACAGCACAGAACAGGCCCTTCGGCCTTCGATGTTGCGCCGACCAATATAAAAAGCAATGCCCCTCCAAACTAAACCATTCCCTTCTCTTCCATATACTTATCAACTAACCTCTTAAACGCCACCAAACTTGGCGCATCTACAACTGCTGCAGGCAGGGCATTCCACTCCCGAACCACCCTTTGGGTAAAGAACCTACCTCTGATATCCGTCCTATAACTATCACCCCTTAATTTAAAGCTGTGTCCCCTCGTGCTAGCTTTCTCCATCCTAGGAAAAAGGCTATCACTGTCCACCCTATCTAAACCTCTAATCATCTTATATGTTTCGATCAGGTCCCCTCTTAGCCTCCTCCTTTCTAACGAAAACAACCTCAAATCCCTCAGCCTCTCCTCATAAGACCTGCCCTCCATACCAGGCAACATCCTGGTAAACCTCCTCTGTACCCTCTCCAATGCCTCCACATCTTTCTTATAATGTGGGGACCAGAACTGCACACAATACTCCAAGTGCGGCCGCACTAGAGTTTTGTACAGTTGCAACATGACGTTGCGGCTCCGAAATTCAATCCCTCTACCAATAAAAGCTAAGACTCCATATGCCTTCCTAACAACCTTCTCGACCTGACTGCCTACTTTCAGGGATCTATGCACATACACACCAAGATCCCTCTGTTCATCTAGACTACTAAGAATCCTACCATTTGCCCTATACTCTACACATTTATTATTTCTGCCATAGTGCATTACCTCACACTTTTCCACATTAAACTCCATTTGCCACCTCTCGGCCCAGCTCTGCAACTTGTCCAAGTCCCTCTGCAAACTATAACACCCCTCTTCACTATCTACCACTCCACCGACTTTAGTGTCATCTGCAAATTTACTAATCCATCCTTCAATACCCTAATCCAGATCATTTATAAAAATTACAAACAGCCCCTTAGTGTCCAGAGATGTGTGGGTTAGGTGGATTGGCCATGCTAAATTACCGAAAATGTGTATGTTTAGGGGATTAGCATGATAAATAGGTGAGGTTACAGGGATAGTGAACGGGGGTGGACCTGGGTATGATGGCATATCTGAGAGTCAGTGTGGACTCAATGGGCCGAATGGCTTCCTTCAGTACTATGGGGATTCTATGAATTCCTTTTTGGTGGAAAAATGTCTCATTGGTCACACGCTCAAATATATTCCATGTCTGAGCACCTCCAGATCGCTGGGGCAGAGAATCCCAGAGATTCACAAGCATTGAAGTACTGAAATTTCCTCTCGCTCTTCGTCTTCCATAACCAAGTACTTTCTTGGAGTCTTGTAATCCCGCGTTTGAAACACTCCAACTGAGAGGAAAGCAGCATTCCCCTAAAGGGTTAACGCATTCCCTGTCAGACCTTTGTGCGTTTTGTCAGATGACTAAAATGCCATCAGGCTTTATTGATTTATTTAAAATAATAAAAACCTTTTTATTCCTGTAACCCAGAGTGCATTTAGCAGTCAATAGTATTGCAGCTGTCATTGAAGTTTTGATTGTATTAATTTATTCTGGATTAAGTTTGCAATTCATTAATTCACTTTTTCTGAAGTTAAAGGCAATGATTTTATGATTTAAAGATTCAGAATTTCGGATCATAGAATCTCTACAAAGCAGTTGGAGGCCATTCAGCCCATTGAGTCTGCACTGACTCTCCTAAACATTATCTTATCCTACCCTCAGCCCCACGTACTTAGCCTGTTAAGCCCCTCAATGTGCACATCTTTGGAGGAAACCGGAGCTTCCGGAGGACATGGAGAGAGGGAGAATGTGCAAACTCCACACAGACAGTGACCTGAGGCCAGAATCGAACCCTGGCAGTGTGAGGCAGCAGTGCTAACCACTGTGTTACGTGCTGCCTCACAACCAGTGTGCTTCATGCGGGCTGAACACCTGGGTTTTCTCAGTTTATACAGTCCAGCAGAATTAATCAAGAGGTGTGACCCACACTGTGGCATACACACACACACTTACTTACACATACTCACAGCCACACACACAAACTCACTTACTCACACACACAAACTCCACACACACGCACACACACACCACACACACACACACCACGCACACACACACACACACACACACAACTGTGGGAGGAAACCAGCCCATCCAGAGAAAACCCACGCAGACACAGGGAGAACGTGCAGTCTCCACACAGACAGTGACCGAAGCCGTAAATCAAACCCGGGTCCTTATGCTGTGAGGCAGCAGTGCTAACCCACTGTGTCGCTGTGCCACCAAATTCAGTGGACTTTGTAAGAAGACACTCTGTGAAGAGTGGTGCGTGCAGGGTAGCAGAAATAGCCAATTGGCCCTCATGTCAACTGCAGTTCTAAGGCATAAGAACTAGGAGCAGGAATTGGCCATCTGGCCCCTCGGGCCTGCTCTGCCATTCAATAAGATCATGGCTGATCTTTTTGTGGACTCAGCTCCACTTACCCACCCACTCACCATAACCCTTAATTCCTTTACTGTTCAAAAATCTGTCTATCCTTCCCTTAAAAACATTCAATGAGGGAGCCTCAACTGGGCAGGGAATTCCACAGATTCACAACCCTTTTGTGTGAAGAAGTTCCTTCTCAACTCAGTCCTAAATCGGCTTCCCCTTATTTTGAGGCTGTGTACCCCTAATTCTAGTTTCACCTGCATCTTGCAGCTTGGGAAGCAATGAGCCCAGACTGACTCGCAGCGGAGGAGGCACCTGGCAAGATGCAGGTAGTGACTGAGCATTCTGCACTTCCAGCAGTTCACTAATTGACTGAGCTGTCATATAGTCATGTATCAGCTTGATATCCTCACCAAGGACAGCACTAAATAGTTGCGCTTAACTCCAAGCTCCATGGCCAAGAACAGCAAACACACTGGAAAAACACAGGAGCACCAGAAAAACAAGATAAATGTTAACATTTTATTCAGGCTGCCACGCCGCCCAGCTCTCTCAGTCAATGTTTTGGGCAGTCAGCAGGTACCTCACTTCACTGGCCTGTGCATTAAGCACGTTTCATTTCCGTGAGACCGGTCGGAATAAAGCTACGCAGATGGAAACCAGGAGAACGTGGCAGCCCCGCGCATGGGCAGCAGCCCATAAGGTGTCTGATGGGCCGTGTCAAGAACTCTGTTGGCCCCTGGGCGTGTGCTTCGAACCCTGGTGGCTCCTGGGCCTGCGCCTTGAACTCTGGTGGCTCCTGGGCCTGCGCTTCGAACCCTGGTGGCTCCTGGGCCTGTGCTTCGAACTCTGGTGGCTCCTGGGCCTGTGCTTCGAACCCTGGTGGCTCCTGGGCCTGCGCTTTGAACTCTGGTGGCTCCTGGGCCTGCGCTTGAACCTGGTGGCTCCTGGGCCTGCACTTCAAACCCTGGTGGCTCCTGGGCCTGCGCTTTGAACTCTGGTGGCTCCTGGGCCTGTGCTTTGAACTCTGGTGGCTCCTGGGCCTGCGCTTGAACTCTGGTGGCTCCTGGGCCTGCGCTTTGAACCTGGTGGCTCCTGGGCCTGCACTTCAAACCCTGGTGGCTCCTGGCCTGCGCTTTGAACTCTGGTGGCTCCTGGGCCTGCGCTTTGAACTCTGGTGGCTCCTGGGCCTGCGCTTTGAACTCTGGTGGCTCCTGGGCCTGCGCTTTGAACTCTGGTGGCCCCTGGGCTTGTGCTTTGAATCCTAGTGGCCCATGGGCTTGTGCTTTGAACCCTGGGTCTGCGCTTTGAACTCTGTGGCTCCTGGGCCTGCGTTTTGAACGATGGTGGTCCTGTGTCACAGGTTGCTCTCTGCTGCTCTTGGATATATTTGGGGACTTGAAACAGAGGAGGTGGCGGAAGCAGGAGCATGAACAACTCTGAAGAGACATCTGGATAGGTTACATGAATAGGAAGGGAGTAGATGGATACTGACCAAGTACGGGCAGAAGGTTTTAGTTTAGATCGGGCATCATGATCAGCATGAACTTGGATGGGCCGAAGGGCCTGTTCCTGTGCTGACCATTCTTTGTTCTTCTTTGATCTCGAATGTAAATGAAGGGAAATGTAAAGATTTACACTAAATGCTATTCTTACCTTGTGTCAGGGCGGGAGGACAGTTCAGATATTGTTGCAATTATGAAACAATTCAAAGATTAATTCTACTATTTGATTGGATTTAAAGTTTAGTTCATTTATTTACTTGTGTCACAAGTAAGGCTTACATTAACACTGCAATGAAGTTACCGTGAAAATCTCCCAGTCGCCACACTCCAGTGTCTGTTTGGGTCAATGCACCCTAACCATCACGTTTTTCAGACTGTGGAAGGAAACCAGACCATGTTCTCCCCATGTCTGCATGGGTTTCCTCTGGGTGCTCCGGTTTCCTCCCACAGTCCAAAGATGTGCGAGTTGATTGGCCATGCTGAAAATTCCCCTTGGTGTCCTGTGATGTGTGGGTTAGAGGGATTAGCGGATAAATATGTAGGGATATGCGGTAGGGCCTGTGTGGGATTGTGGGATAGACACAGAGATTGCGAGATAATTACACATTAGGATTTCCTTGCAATTGTGTCTGTGTGTATATATGCCATATTTGTGAAACCTACCTCTCCACTCACCTGATGAAGGAATAGCACTCGTGATCAAAGCTCATGATTCCAAATAAACCTACTGGACTTTAATCTGGTGTTATGAGACTTCTTATTGTGTTAAATATATATATATATTTACATTGCATACAGGAATGAGAATCTGGTGAACGAGTGCAACAACAATAGTCTCTCCCTCAATGTCAACAAAACGACTTCAGGGAGCGTAAAGGAGAACATGCCCCTGTCTACATTAATGGGGATGAAGTAGAAAGGATCGAGAGCTTCATGTTTTTAGGTGTCCAGATCACCAACAACCTGTTCTGGTGCCCCCCACGCTGACACTATAGTTAAGAAAGCCCCACAAATGCCTCTACTTTCTCAGAAGACTAAGGAAATTCGGCATCTCCATTACGACTCTCACCAAACTTTATAGATCAACCACAGAAAGCATTCTTTCTGGTTGTTATCACAGCTTGGTCTGGGCTCCTGCTCTGCCCAAGACCGCAAGGAACTACAAAAGGTCGTGAATGTAGCCCAATCCATCGCACAAATCAGCCTCCCATCCATTGACTCTGTCTACACTTCCCCGCTGCCTCGGGAAAAGCAGCCAGCATAATTAAGGACCCCCACACACCCTGGACATTCTCTCTTCCACCTTCTTCCATCGGGAAAAAGATACAAAAGTCTGGAATCACGAACCAACCGACTTAAGAACAGCTTCTTCCCTGCCTCTGTTAGATTTTTGAATGGACCTGCCTCGCATTAAGTTGATCTTTCTCTGCACCCTAGCTATGTCGGTGACAAGTGGTGTACCTCAGGGGTCTGTTCTGGGGCCCCTGCTGTTTGTAATTTTTATAAATGATCTGGATGAGGGTATTGAAGGATGGATTAGTAAATTTGCAGATGACACTAAAGTCGGTGGAGTGGTAGATAGTGAAGAGGGGTGTTATAGTTTGCAGAGAGACTTGGACAAGTTGCAGAGCTGGGCCGAGAGGTGGCAAATGGAGTTTAATGTGGAAAAGTGTGAGGTAATGCACTATGGCAGAAATAATAAATGTGTAGAGTATAGGGCTAATGGTAGGATTCTTAGTAGTCTTGATGAACAGAGGGATCTTGGTGTGTGTGTGCATAGATCCCTGAAAGTAGGCAGTCAAGTCGATAAGGTTGTTAAGAAGGCATATGGAGTCTTAGCTTTTATTGGTAGGGGGATTGAATTTCGGAGCCGCAACGTCATGTTGCAACTGTACAAAACTCTAGTGCGGCCGCACTTGGAGTATTGTGTGCAGTTCTGGTCCCCACATTATAAGAAAGATGTGGAGGCATTGGAGAGGGTACAGAGGAGGTTTACCAGGATGTTGCCTGGTATGGAGGGCAGGTCTTATGAAGAGAGGCTGAGGGATTTGAGGTTGTTTTCGTTAGAAAGGAGGCGGCTAAGAGGGGATCTTATTGAAGCATATAAGATGATTAGAGGTTTAGATAGGGTGGACAGTGATAGCCTTTTTCCTAGGATGGAGAAAGCTAGCACGAGGGGACACAGCTTTAAATTAAGGGGTGATAGTTATAGGACGGATATCAGAGGTAGGTTCTTTACCCAAAGGGTGGTTCGGGAGTGGAATGCCCTGCCTGCAGCAGTTGTAGATGCGCCAAGTTTGGTGGCGTTTAAGAGGTTAGTTGATAAGTATATGGAAGAGAAGGGAATGGTTTAGTTTGGAGGGTCATTGCTTTTTATATTGGTCGGCGCAACATCGAAGGCCGAAGGGACTGTTCTGTGCTGTAATGTTCTATGTTCTATGAGTGTAACACTACATTCTGCACTCTCTCCTTTCCTTCTCTATGAACAGTATGCTTTGTCTGTATAGCTAGCAAGAAACAATACTTTTCACTGTATCCCAATACATGTGACAATAATAAATCAAAACAAATCAAATCAATAACTAGACGTGAGCTTATTGGACCTGTTTCTGTGCTGTACAATTGCTGTAATTCTACCATTAGGTTTCAAGTCAAATCAAATCAAAAATATGTTTTTAGCTGTTCTTGGTTGTTGCACAAACATTAATCACACAAAATGGTCCATCTTCGAGGACCAAGAACATGGAAACATAGAATCCCTGCAGTGCAGAAAGCAGCCGTTCGATCCTACACCGAACAACAATCCCACCCAAGCCCTAGACCTTAACCGCACATATTTACCTGGCTAATCCCTCTAAGCAATGCATCCTGGGGCACTGGAGATCAATTTAGCACGACCAATCTACCCAACCCACACATCTTTGAACACTAAGGAGCAATCTAGCATGGCCAATCCACCTAACCCGCATATCTTTGGACACTAAGGGGTAATTTAGCATGGCCAATTCACCTAACCTGCACATCTTTGGACACTGAGGGGAATTACCATGGTCAATCCATCTAACCTACACATCTTTGGACACTGAGGGGCAATTTAGCATGGCCAATCCACCTAACCTGCACATCTTTGCACACTAAGGGACAATTTAGCATGGCCAATCCACCTAACCTGCACATCTTTGGACACTAAGGGACAATTTAGCATGGCCAATCCACCCTAACCTGCACATCTTTGGACACTAAGGGACAATTTAGCATGGCCAATCCACCTAACCTGCACATCTTTGCACACTAAGGGACAATTTAGCATGGCCAATCCACCCTAACCTGCACATCTTTGGACACTAAGGGACAATTTAGCATGGCCAATCCACCTAACCTGCACATCTTTAGACACTAAGGGACAATTTAGCACGGCCAATCCACCCTACTACACATCTTTGGACACTAAGGGACAATTTAGCATGGCCAATCCACCCTAACCTGCACATCTTTGGACACTGAGGGGCAATTTAGCATGGCCAATCCACCCTAACCTGCACATCTTTGGACTGTGGGAGGAAACCAGAGCACCCGGAGGGAACCCAGGTAGACACGGGGAACATGCAAACTCCGTGCAGACAGTGACTCAGGGCAGGAATCGAACCTGGATCCTTAGCACTGTGAGGCAGCAGTGCCAACCCACTGTGCCACCATACCACCACACGGGAGGAGGGAAGGCTGATATTGGGGAAGCCATTTTAAAAATGGCAGCCTGGTCTCGGAATGCTGGACCTGGCTGATGGGATTCTTGGAATGAGCTCTTTCAAGCGGGTGAATCCCAGCTGAAGACACTGCCAATGCCAGAGGGAAACATTCCCACTTTCCCACCGGTTTACACACTTTGTCTCACAACGAGAGAATCGGGCCCTGTGTCCATTCTTTTCTGGTAATTCTGACAATTTAACCGTTGCTCAGAATAACAAAGCTAGCAGAGTAAAGAGGAATCTAGGTTATTGCTGTCTGGAGAGTAGTTTATGGCAACCTAAATATAGGTCTGTGCTGGTGAAAGGCTGAAATTGGAATTCCTTACTTCCGTTTGCACATTTCATTTATAATCTTGCATTATAATTTATTTCTCTTCCCTCTGGGTCTCCCTGGGGCATGTAGCTAAGATTGTGATATCATTGCTCCATCCAAAAACTCAGCTAATGTCCTGGGGGACCCGGGTTTGTGTCTGCCGTGGCAGATGATGGAATTTGAATTAAAAATGATCTGGAACCATTGTCAGAAAAAACCATCTGATTCACTAATGTCCTTAAGGGAAGGAAATCTGCTGTCCTCACCTGGTCTTGGGCAGAGCAGGAACCCAGACCAAGCTGTGATACAACCAAAAAGAATGCTTTCTATGGGGCATCTGTAAAAGTTGGTGAGAGTCGTAGCGGACATGCCAAATTTCCTTAGTCTTCTGAGAAAGTAGAGGTGTTGGTGGGGCTGTCTTAACTATAGTATTGGCATGGAGGGGGGGACCAGGACAGGTTGTTGGTGATCTGGATACCTGAAAACTTGACTCTCAAGTGCCCTCAGGCAACTAGGGATGGGCAATAAATGCTGGACCAGCCAGCGACACGCATGTCCTACAAATGAGTTAAAAAAAAGGCCAGTGGTTGCTTATTCAGAGAAGCGACTTATCTTACCTTGTGTCAGTTTCTGAAACACTATGCTCCCTGCCGTGGCCAGAGGAACCAAAGTTCAAGAACTCGTACCAAAAGCAGAAGATGATGACATACCCTGTTGTGATGGATTGGAAAGATATGGTTTTCTTTTGGATAAGAGAGGACAAAAATGCTGTATGGTGATTGGTAGACTACGTATCTAAATTAAGAATTGGAAAGTTGCTTGTTTCTCATTTGCTGTAATGAACTAGAACTGCAATTCCTCTGTATGAATCGACAGAACACCTAGCAGTACATCCCACTGTAAATGTGTCCTACTTGTGTAGAAGTAATAAAGCTTTAAGTACTCTTAGTGCCATAAGGTTGATTGTACCCAAGTCGACAATGTTTGAGCCTCTCAATTGCTGTAGAGTAAATTGGCAGCACGGTGGCACAGTGGTTAGCATTGCTGCCTCACAGTGTCAGGGATCTGGGTTTGATTCCTGGCTTGGATCACTGTCTGTGTGGAGTCTGCATGTTGTCCCTGTGTCTGCGTGGGTTTCCTCCGGATGTTCTGGTTTCCTCCCACAGTCTGAAAGACGTGCTGGTTAGGTGCTAGATTCTACCTCAGTGTAACCTGCACAGGTGCCAGAGTGTGTGCAGTAACTTCACTGCAGTGTGAATGTAAGCCTAGTTGTGACTAATAAATAAATAAAATAAACTTAAAAGTAGATAACAGTTCAGCTTCTTCATAAAAGACCTTTATTTCTTTGATCTAACTCCACACACAATTCTCCACCACCAACCAGTGCCACCAGTGGCCCCTTTATGTATCAGTTAGAAAACTGACATCAAATTGGGCTGAATTGGAAGGTGTATTAACCCATCCCGAACAAACGACAGTGTCATAGTCCTGATTGCACCAAAGTCCATGACAAGGGATACCAGCTGAGCCAAGTAACGGAAATGGGGGGAATTGTCCAACCAAACAGTGTAATGGCAGTGTACAAAACACAGTATTTGCAGTTGCCCCGTGTCCATCATTTAATTATCACCTCCTCATTGTTAGAATGTACCCAGTGACAACTTTCTAAGCTGTAAGGGTCAGCTGATCCGTGAAACATGGAATCAATTACAGAATGATGTGCTGGTCAGCTGACCCACTATAAATAAGAACCTGTTGGGAATTATGGGGAGCGGCCTAGGGCGAAGCCCCAGGTTTGGAGCAGCAAAGTTTCTTCATTAAACCCTTTCTTTGATTTATAAGCTGGGGTAAGTTTTTTGTTATATTTTTATTGTTTGAGTCATAGACTCACAGAGGTTTACAGCATGGAAACAGACGTTTCGGCCCAACTTCTCCATGTCACCAGTTTTTTTAACCACTAAGCTGGTCCCAGTTGCTCACATTTGGCCCATATCCCCCTATACCCATCTTACCCATGTAACTATCTAAACGCTATTTAAAAGACAAAATTGTACCCATGTCTTCTCCTACCTCTCGTAGCTCATTCCAGACACTCACCACCCTCTGTGTGAAAAAAATTGTATCTCTCCTCTCTCACTTTAAACCTATGCCCTCTAGTTTTAGACTGCCCTAACTTTGGGAAAAAATATCTCTGCCCCTTATTATTTTATAGGCCTGCATAAGATCACCTCTAAGCCTTTCCTACATTAATAATAAATGTATTATTTACACTCTTTTTCATTTAATAATATCCTTTCTATAATAGGATGACCAGAATTGTACACAGTATTCCAAGTGTGGTTTTACCAATGTCTTGTACAACTTCAACACAACGTCTCAACTCCTGTATTTGATGTTCTGATTAATGAATTTAAGAACATAAGGAGTTGGCCATCCGGCCCCTCGAGCCTGCTCCGCCATTCAAGAAGATCATGGCTGATTTTTTTTGTGGACTCATCTCCGCTTACCTCCCCCCCACTCGCCATGATCCTTAATTCCTTTACTGTTCAATGAAACCAAGCATGCCGAATGCCTTCTTCAGCACCCTGTCCACCTGTGACTCCTCTTTCGAGGAGCTATGAACATGTACCCCTCGATCTCTTTGTTCTGTCACTCTCCCCAGTGCCCGACCATTAACTGAGTAAGTCCTGCCCTGCTTCAATCTGCCAGAGTGCATCACCTCACATTTATCTAAATTAAACTCCATTTGCATTTAAAGAGTTCTTTCTGAAGCAACGCTCATACATAATGTATTCCATTCGCATGAAATCTAAAAGCGAACACAGTCGATGGCCCGGAGATACAGGAATCTCATGGAGTTGGTGAATAGCTACTTCCTTAAGAAAGAAATGTAAATGGAAGTTAATCTGAAGTGCTGGGAGTATAGCGGAATTTTTTTTTTGCAGTTTTTACACCCTTTCTGCCGGGATTAGCAGGAAGAAAGTCAGCAGCTTTGCATCCTGTCCTATCTATCGGGAGGCTACAATTCTCTGTAGTTTTTACAGCCAGTTTTTTGGTCGTTCACTTATCGTGCTGTCAGCAATTTTTGCCGGGTGGGTTTTCTGCGCTTTGCCAGTTCCCTGTGAGAAATAGGTGCCACAGAGGAGTTTCGGGAATCGAAAGCGGGAGGAAACTTATTTACAGGATGAATAACTGTTAGTTGAACATTTCCAAGAAGTTACCAAGTTATCACAGAGTCCTAGAGGTTTACAGCATGGAGACAGGCCCTTCAGCCCAACTCATCCATCCCACCATTTTCTATTAAATCCCTAAACTAATCCCAATTGCCTGCATTTGGCCCATATCCCTCTGTACCCATTGTACCCGTGTAGCTGTCTAAATGCTTTTTAAAAGACAAAATTGTACCCGCCTCTACTACTGCCTCTGGCAGCTCGTTCCAGACACTCACCACTCTGTGTGAAAAAGTTGCCCCTCTGGACCCTTTTGTATCTGTCCCCTCTCACCTTAAATCTATACCTTCTAGTTTTAGACTCGCCTGTCTTTGGGAAAAGATATTTACTATCCAGCTGATCTGTGCCTCTCATTATTTTATAGACTTCTATAAGTCTCTAAACCTCCTACGCTGCAGAGGGAAAAATCCCAATCTATCTAGCCTTTCCTTAAGTTATAGAGACTTGGCAATACAGCATGGAAACAAACCCTTCAGCCCAACTAATCTATGGTGTCCTTTCAGTCAGTCCCAGTTACTCATATTTGGTGCATATCCCTCTAAACAAATCACAGAAATCCTACAGTGCAGAAGGAGGGCATTCGGCTCATCAAGTCTGCACTAACCACAATCCCACCCAGGCTCTATTCCCCGGTGGCACGGTTTGCATTGCTGCCTCACAACACCAGGTCAAGGATTCGATTCCCAGCTTTGGTCACTGTCTGTGCGGAGTCTGCATGTTCTCTCCATGTCTGCATAGGTTTCTTCCAAGTGCTCCAGTTTCCTCCCACAGTCTGAAAGACGTGCTCGTTATGTACTAAATTCTCCCTCAGTGTAAACGGAACAGGCGACCCGGGGATTTTCACAGTAACTTCATTGTAGTGTTAATTTAAAGCTTACTTGTGACTAAGAAATAAACTTTAACTTAACCTCTCATATTTACCCTGCTAGTATCCCTAACATTAAGGGGCAATATAGCAAGGCCAATCCATCTAATCTGCTCATTTTCGGATATTGAGGGGCAATTTAGCATGGCCAATCCATCTAATCTGCACATCTTTGGACACTAAGGGGCGATTCAGCATGGCCAATCCACCTAAATTGCACACCAGCGGAAACCCACGCAGACACGGGGAGAAGGTGCAGACTCCACACACATAGTGACCCAAGCTGGGAATCAAACCCTGGTCTCTGGCGCTATGAGACAGCAGTACTAACCCACTGCACCACTGTGCAGACTCACAAAATGCCAGTGTGAAGCTTGTTTGTGGGATTGTGCAGCAGGTTAAGGAAATGGCTATATTCTTACGGACAAGGGAGTTATTAATTTTTTGAGGTTTTGCGTGGAGGGTAGTCATTGGCTGAGTCCTGCAGGTGGTAGGATTAAGACCATTGCTCCTTTCATTAGGAAGCATTGGGGGAACCATCTGCAGCTTTAGCAAGTGACGTGAAGATGTGTGCAGATGTTCAGGATCCGAGATTAACTGGAATAGATTGCAATCCTGACTGGATACGATGGGGAAATGAACCTCTGTCTGACCCGTGTCTGTTAATATGGAAATAACCTGATACACTTGGGAAGAAGCATCTCTCTGCACATGTCAGCCTCGACTAAGTGGCAGCACTCTCTCCTTTTGATTCACAAGGTGTGCGGGGCTGAATTCGCTCCGGGCACGCGGACACATAATCCTAGAATTCCTACAGTGCAGAAGGAGGCCATTCAGCCCATCGAGTCTGCAACAATCCCACTCAGTCCTATCCACCTTATCATAGATCATAGAATTGCTACAGTGCAGAAGGAGGCCATTCAGCCCATTGAACCTGTACCTATCCACCTTATCATAGATCATAGAATTGCTACAGTGCAGAAGGAGGCCATTCAGCCCATTGAATCTGCACCTATCCACCTTATCATAGATTATAGAATTGCTACGGTGCAGAAGAAGGCCATTCAGCCCATTGAGCCTGCACCTATCCACCTTATCATAGATTACAGAATTGCTACAGTGCAGAAGCACACCCATAACAATCCCATGCAGGTCCTATCCACGTTATCATAGAATCCCTATGATGCAGAAGGAGGCCACTGGGCCCATTGATCCTAGCCCCTATCCGCATTATCATAAAGTCATAGAATCTTTACAGTGCAGAAGTACACTATTCAGCCGATCGAGTCTGCACCAACATCCATCCTACCCAGGCACTATTCCTGTAACCCTATTCACCCTAGCTAGTTTCCCTGACGCTAAGGAGCAATTTAGCATGGCCAATTCATCTAACCTGCACACTCTTGGGCACTAAGGGGCAATTTAGCATGGCCAATCCACCTAATCCACACATCTTTGGACACTAAGGGGAAATTTAGCATGGTCAATCCACCTAATTCACACATCTTTGGACACTAAGGGGAAATTTAGCATGGCCAATCCACCTAATTCACACATCTTTGGACACTAAGGGGCAATTTAGCAGGGCCAATCCACCTAATTCACACATCTTTGTACACTAAGAGGAAATTTAGCATGGCCAATCCACCTAATTCACACATTTTTGAACTGTGGGAAGAAACTGGAACATCCGGAGGAAACCCAGGTGGGGAGAATGTGCAGGCTCGGTGCAGACAGTGACCCAAAGCTGGGAATCGAACTCGGGTCCCTGGCACTGGTCCATGGTTCTAACCCACTATACCACTGTGCCGCCGGTACCCTCACGTACGTGCTCCGTAACTTCCCCTGATACTAAGAGCAATTTAGCACAGCCAATCACCGCTAACCCCAGTATTGCAGTGCAGTTGAGCTGGACGCAGTGCACTTCCGAAGCCTCACTCTGTGATTGAAATTCAAGCTCTGTGCCCTTAATCAGTTTCAGTGTGTTGTCTTGTCCTGTGTGCTGTTTAAAGAAGAATGTTCTGCTTGATGCTGATAGAAGTGCATTTTATATAAAAGGAAGTGACTGTTTAAAGCAATCGATAAAAGGAATTTTTCTCGTAAGTTAATAACACATATTTCTGTGAGGCTGCCTTATGCCTCACCAGCCATATTTAATGTGTTAACTCTGATTGTCAAAGACAGCATGAGAACAAGGATTTCATTTTGCCTAATTTCCCCCAATAACAATGTGGATTGTAGGGGAGGTGATGGCTTAGTGGTATTATCACTAGACTGTTAATCCAGAAACTCAGCTAATGTTCTGAGGACCTGGGTTCGAATCCTGCCATGGCAGATGATTTGGAATTTGAATTCAATAAAAAATATCTGAAATTAAGTATCTGCTGATGACCCATTGTGGGAAAGACCCATCTCATTCACTAATGAATTATAAAGGTTTTTACATGGAAACAGGCCCTTCGGCCCAACAAGTCTATGCCACCCAATTTTTAACCACTAAACTAGTCCCAATAGACCATATTTGGCCCATACCTCTCCTATACCCATATAGATGGGCAGCACGTGGCACTGTTGCCTTACAGTGCCAGGAACCCGGGTTCAATTCCATCTGTATGGAGTTTACACGTTCTCCCCATGTCTGCGTGGATTTCCTCTGGGTGCTCCCATTCCCTCCCACATCCACATGCGTGGGTTAGATTGATTCGCCATGCTTAAGGGTAGCACAGTGGCACAGTGATTAGCACTGCTGCCTCACATCTGGCTCGATTCCCAGCTTGGGTCACTGTCTGTGCAGAGTTTGCATGTTCTCTCTGTGTCTGCGTGGGTTTCCTCCTGTAATCCAAAGATGTGCTAGTGAGGTGAATTGGCTGTGCTAAATTCTCCCTCAGTGTAACTGAACAGGCACTGGAGTGTAGTGATTAGGGGATTTTCACAGTAACTTCATTGCAGTGTTAAGGTAAGCCTACTTGTGACAAATAAATAAACTTTATACTTTATCCATGTTACTGTCTGTATGCATTTTAATGGAATTCCTTTAGGGAAGGAAATCTACAGTCCTTACCCAGTCTGGCCTATGTGTGACTCCAGAGCCACAGCAATGTGGTTGACTCTCAACTGCCCTCCAACTGCTGCCTCACAGCATCAGGAACCCGGGTTCGATTCCCGGCCTTAGGTCACTGTCTGTACAGAGTCTGCACATTCTCCCTATATCTGCGTGCATTTCCTCCGGGTGCTCCAATTTCTTCCCACAGTTCAGAAGATGGGTAGTTTAGGTGGATTGGCCATGCTAAATTGCCCCTTAGTGTCCCAAAATGTGCAGGTTAGGTGGATTGGCCGTGCTAAATTGCCCCTTAGTGTCCAAAGATGTGCAGGTTAGGTGGATTGGCCGTGCTAAATTGCCCCTTAGTGTCCAAAGATGTGCAGGTTAGGTGGATTGGCCATGCTAAATTGTCCCTTAGTGTCCAAAGATGTGCAGGTTAGGTGGATTGGCCATGCTAAATTGCTCCTTAGTGTCCAGAGATGTGCAGGTTAGAGTGGATTGGCCATGCTAAATTGCCCCTTAATATTAAGGGGATTAACAGGGTAAATGCATGGGGTTTTGGTGATAAGACCTGAGTGGGATTGTAATCGGTACAGACTTGATGGGCTGAATGGCCTACTTCTGCACTGTACAATTCTATGATCCTGAACTCTGTTTTAAATTTGCTGCCCCTTATCCTAAGACAATGGCCTCTCGTACAGGAATGTCCCACAAGAGGAAGTATCCGCTCTACGTCTCCTTCATCCAGACGTCTTATCATCTTGTACACCTCAATTTGATTTCCCCTCATTCTTCAAAATTCCAGAGAATGTCGGCCTAAACTGTTCAATCTCTCTTCATTTTATGCAGTTAAAACACTGTGGTTCAAACTGCGTGTTTGTGATTCGAATTCACTCTGTTTTTAGGTCAGAGTAGCAGGTTTTTGGAATTACTGTGTGTGCTGCACTTTTTTCTGAGTCTATTTTGAAAGCTTCATCCTAACTTCAAATATTGGCCAAGTCATCAGGGAGTACAGTGCTGCTCTCAGGATTGCTTCCATCTGTGCAGAAGGGCAGACAGGACTTTTATACAGCACTGCTCCATAAGAATATACCTCTGTTAGTGCAGAGTTCCCTGGGTACTTGCACTGAAGTGTCAGTTGTGATTTTTGTACTCAATTATATGGAGTTGGTCATGAACCCAAATCGTCCGCCTCTCGCTCCCCCCCACCTGTAGACCTTCATTGCCAGAAGAGATTTACAAGGATGTTGCCAGGACTCAAGAGACTACCGGTGGCATGGTGGCACAGTGGGTTAGCGCTCCTCCCTCACAGCACCAGGGAGCTGGGTTCGATTCCCGGCTTGGGTTACTGTCTGTGTGGAGTCTGCATGTTCTTCCCTTGTCTGCGTGGGTTTCTTCCGGGTGCTCCAGTTTCCTCCCATAGTCTGAAAGATGTGCTGGTTAGGCGGTAAGTTCTCCGACAGTGTAACCCGAACAGGTGGCAGAGTATGACAATGAGGGGATTTTCTCAGTAACTTCACTGCAGTGTTAGTGTAAGCCTTACTTATGACACTAATAAATAAACTTTCACTTTAGTGGTGCACAAGATCATGAGAGGTATGGATAGGCTGAATGCACTCAGTCCTTTCCCAGGATTGGGGGAATCGAGAACTAGAGGTGTAGGTTTAAGAATTGATAGGAATGTGAGGAACAACTTGTTCTACACAGAGGGTGGTATATGTATGGAATGAGCTGCCAGAGGGAGAGGTTGAGGCAGGGACACTGACAAAGGTAGGGGAGTCTAAAATTAGAGGTCAGAGGGTTAAGGTGAGAGGGGAGAGATACAAAAGGGTCCAGAGGGGCAACTTTTTCACACAGAGGGTGGTGAGTGTCTGGAACGAGCTGCCTGAGGTAATAGTAGAGGTGGGTACAATTTTGTCTTTTAAAAAGCGTTTAGACAGTTACATGGGTAAAACGGGTAGAGGGATATGGGCCAAATGCGGACAGCATGGACAAGTTGGGCCGAAGGGTCTGTTCCATGCTGTAAACCTCTGTGAATCAGCGTGGATGACGTAGAGATGCTGGCGTTGGACTGGGGTAGTAAGAACTCAGTAAGAATCCAGCAACACCAATTTTAAATCCAACTGATTTATTTGATAGTAAATCTGCGAGGTTACTGAATCAGTGTGGACACAGGCGCAGGATGTGTTAAAACGATAAGTGATGGGTCCTGATTGTGCTCAGAACGAAGGTGCTCTGCAGTTTGCTTTTATCGAAGAACACCTGAGGATTTGTACAGTGATATTTTATATCTTTACATCAGCTATCGTTTTATCAAGTGATCATTTATTGAGTTTCACTGTGTAATCAGTGAAGTCAGATCATTTAAGAGTGACCCATTGCACGTTGACTCTGTACCTCCTTTATTAATACAGTTAAAAAGCCTTCTCTGTCTAAGATTAATCTATTAATCTATTAATCAGACAAATTAATCTAACTGTGTAATCTTTGTTTAGCGAGGAATTGAAAGGATTTAGTGCCTATGCCCCTATCTCAGCATCACTTTGCATAATAGATCTAAAGTAAAAGTTGATTTATTCATCATAAGTAAGGCATACATTAACACTGCAATGAAGTTACTGTGAAAATCCCCTAGTCGCCACAGTCTGGGATCTGTTCAGGTCAATGCACCCAAATCAGTGCATCTTTCAGACTATGGGAAGAAACCGGAGGACCCGGAAGAAACCCATGCAGACACGGGGAGTACATACAGACTCCATATACGGTTTATTTAAGTTTTAAGTTTTATTTATTAATATCTTTCGTCAGCTTACATTAAAACTGCAATGAAGTTACTGTGAAGATACCCTAGTCACCACACACCAGTGCCTGTTCAGGTACACTAAGGGAGAATTTAGTAGCTAACCAGGTGGGAGGAAACTGGAGCACTTGGAAGAAACCCATGCAGACACATAGAACATAGAACATTACAGCACAGAACAGGCCCTTCGGCCTTCGATGTTGCGCCGACCAATATAAAAAGCAATGCCCCTCCAAACTAAACCATTCCCTTCTCTTCCATATACTTATCAACTAACCTCTTAAACGCCACCAAACTTGGCGCATCTACAACTGCTGCAGGCAGGGCATTCCACTCCCGAACCACCCTTTGGGTAAAGAACCTACCTCTGATATCCGTCCTATAACTATCACCCCTTAATTTAAAGCTGTGTCCCCTCGTGCTAGCTTTCTCCATCCTAGGGAAAAGGCTATCACTGTCCACCCTATCTAAACCTCTAATCATCTTATATGTTTCGATTAGGTCCCCTCTTAATTCTCTCTGCACATTCACGGAGAGAATGTGCAGATTCTATACAGACAGTAACTCAAGCCGGTAATTGAATCTGGGCCCCTGGCACTGTGGGGCAGCATTGCTAATCCACTGTGTCACCGTGCTGCCCTTTTGTTAGATATTGCTTGAAGTTACAGGAGCGAGAATACTTAGAATGGAGAGAGACAGACGGACAGACAGACAGATCATAGGACCTTCACGGACAGCATCAGGACTAATGATACTACATGGTGTTGTGTTAATACTGTTTAACAATGAAAAATGATCACTGCTGTGAAAAACTCGTTATTATAATTGTTAATCAGGGTGTTTGTTTGATTGTTGGAATTAGAGATTGAAATGATGAAACTGCCTGCAGTTCTGGTCACCACATTACCAGAAGGACATGGAAGCTTTGGAGACAGAGCAAAGAAGTTTCACACCAGGAATGTTGCCTGGTCTCGATGGTGTTGGCAATGAGGAGAGGTTGGATAAACTGGGATTGTTTGTTTTCACGGAAAGACGGAGGCTGAGGGGATACCTGGTAGAGGTCTACAAAATGACGAGAGGCTCAGACAGGGTGGATAGTCAGAGGCTTTTCCTCCATGGTGGAAGTGTAGATTACAAGGGGGGAGCACGGGTTCAAGGTGAGAGGGGGCAATGTTAAAGGGAAATGTATAGAGGAGGCTTTTCATGCAGGGAGTGGTGGGTGCCTGGAACGCGCTGCCAGAGAAGGTGGTGGAAACAGGCACATCAACAACACTTAAGAGGCACCTGGATGGAAACTTGAACAGGGAGGGAATAGAGGGACACGGACCGAGTAAGGGCAGAAGGATTTTTTAAGCTTAGTTCGGGCATCATGATCGGCACGGGCTTGGAGAGGCTGAAGGGTCTGTTCCTATACAGTACTGTCCCTGTTCCGTACTTCCCTGTTCCGTATTTCCCTGTTCCATACTATCCCTGTTCCGTACTGTCCCTGTTCCTTACTGTCCCTGTGCTGTAGTGTCCCTGTGCTGTAGTGTCCCTGTGCTGTACTGTCCCTGTTCCGTACTGTCCCTGTTCCGTACTGTCCCTGTTCCTTACTGTCCCTGTGCTGTAGTATTCTGTGCTGTACTGTCCCTGTGCTGTAGTGTCCTGTGCTGTACTGTCCCTGTGCTGTACGTCCCTGTGCTGTACTGTCCCTGTGCTGCACTGTCCCTGTGCTGCACTGTCCCTGTGCTGTACTGTCCTGTGCTGTACTGTCCCTGTTCCGTACTGTCCCTGTGCTGTACTGTCCCTGTTCCGTACTGTCCCTGTTCCGTACTGTCCCTGTTCCGTACTGTCCCTGTTCCGTACTGTCCCTGTGCTGTACTGTCCCTGTTGCGTACTGTCCCTGTTCCGTACTGTCCCTGTTGCGTACTGTCCCTGTTCCGTACTGCCCCTGTTCCGTACTGTCCCTGTGCTGTACTGTCCCTGTTCCGTACTGCCCCTGTTCTGTACTGTCCCTGTGCTGTACTGTCCCTGTGCTGTACTGTCCCTGTGCTGTACTGTCCCTGTGTACTGTCCCTGTTCCGTACTGTCCCTGTTCCGTACTGTCCCTGTGCTGTACTGTCCCTGTTGCGTACTGTCCCTGTTCCGTACTGTCCCTGTTGCGTACTGTCCCTGTTCCGTACTGCCCCTGTTCCGTACTGTCCCTGTGCTGTACTGTCCCTGTTCCGTACTGCCACTGTTCTGTACTGTCCCTGTGCGTACTGTCCCTGTGTACGTCCTGTGCTGTAGTATTCTGTGCTGTACTGTCCCTGTGCTGTAGTGTCCTTGTGCTGTAGTGTCCCTGTGCTGTAGTGTCCCTGTGCTGTACAGTCCCTGTGCTGCACTGTCCCTGTGCTGTACTATGCTTGTGCTGTAGTGTCCCTGTGCTGCACTGTCCCTGTTCCGTACTGTCCCTGTTCCGTACTGTCCCTGTTCCGTACTGTCCCTGTTCCGTACTGTCCCTGTTCCGTACTGTCCCTGTTCCTTACTGTCCCTGTGCTGTAGTATTCCTGTGCTGTACTGTCCCTGTGCTGTAGTGTCCCTGTGCTGTACAGTCCCTGTGCTGTACTGTCCCTGTATTGTACTGTCCCGTGCTGTACTGTGCTTGTGCTGTAGTGTCCCTGTGCTGCACTGTCCCTGTGCTGCACTGTCCCTGTGCTGCACTGTCCCTGTGCTGCACTGTCCCTGTGCTGTAATGTCCCTGTGCTGTACTGTCCCTGTGCTGTACTGTCCCCTGTGCTGTACTGTCCCCTGTTCCGTACTGTCCCTGTTCCGTACTGTCCCTGTGCTGTACCGTCCCTGTGCTGTACCGTCCCTGTGCTGTACCGTCCCTGTGCTGTACCGTCCCTGTTCCGTACCGTCCCTGTTCCGTACCGTCCCTGTTCCGTACCGTCCCTGTTCCGTACCGTCGCTGTTCCGTACCGTCGCTGTTCCGTACCGTCCCTGTTCCGTACTGTCCCTGTGCTGTACTCTCCCTGTGCTGTACTCTCCCTGTTCCGTACTGCCCCTGTTCCGTACTGCCCCTTTCTGTATTGTCCCTGTTCCGTACTGTCTCTGTGCTGTAGTTTCCCTGTGCTGTACTGTCCCTGTGCTGTAGTGTCCCTGTGCTGTAGTGTCCCTGTGCTGTAGTGTCCCTGTGCTGTACTGTCCCTGTGCTGTACTATGCTTGTGCTGTACTGTCCCTGTGCTGTACTGTCCCTGTGCTGTAGTGTCCCTGTGCTGTACTGTCCCTGTGCTGTACTGTCCCTTGTGTGTCCGTACTGTCCCTGTTCCGTACTGTCCTGTCCGTACTGTCCCTGTGCTGTACTGTCCGTGCTGTACCGTCCCTGTGCTGTACCGTCCCTGTGCTGTAACGTCCCTGTTCCGTACTGCCCCTTTCCGTACTGTCCCTGTTCCGTACTGTCCCTGTGCTGTAGTGTCCCTGTGCTGTAGTGTCCCTGTGCTGTAGTGTCCCTGTGTTGTACTGAGCCTGTGCTGTAGTGTCCCTGTGCTGTAGTGTCCCTGTGCTGTACTGTGCCTGTGCTGTACTGTGCCTGTGCTGTACTGTGCCTGTGCTGTACTGTGCCTGTGCTGTACTATCCCTTTGCTGTACTATCCCTTTGCTGTACTGTCCCTGTGCTGTAGTGTCCTTGTGCTGTACTGTCCCTGTTCCGTACTGTCCCTGTGCTGTAGTGTCCCTGTGCTGTAGTGTCCCTGTGCTGTAGTGTCCCTGTGTTGTACTGAGCCTGTGCTGTAGTGTCCCTGTGCTGTAGTGTCCCTGTGCTGTACTGTGCCTGTGCTGTACTGTGCCTGTGCTGTACTGTGCCTGTGCTGTAGTGTCCCTGTGCTGTACTATCCCTTTGCTGTACTGTCCCTGTGCTGTACTCTCCCTGTTCCGTACTGCCCCTGTTCTGTACTGCCCCTGTTCTGTATTGTCCCTGTTCCGTACTGTCCCTGTGCTGTAGTGTCCCTGTGCTGTAGTGTCCTTGTGCTGTACTGTCCCTGTTCCGTACTGTCCCTGTGCTGTAGTGTCCCTGTGCTGTAGTGTCCCTGTGCTGTAGTGTCCCTGTGTTGTACTGAGCCTGTGCTGTAGTGTCCCTGTGCTGTAGTGTCCCTGTGCTGTACTGTGCCTGTGCTGTACTGTGCCTGTGCTGTACTGTGCCTGTGCTGTACTGTCCTGTGCTGTACTGTCCCTGTTCCATACTGTCCTGTGCTGTAGTGTCCCTGTGCTGTAGTGTCCGGCTGTAGTGCCCTGTGCTGTAGTGTCCCTGTGCTGTAGTGTGCCTGTGCTGTACTGTGCCTGTGCGCTGTGCGTGCAGTCCTGTGCTGTAGTGTCCCTGTGCTGTACTGTCCCTGTGCTGTACTGTGCCTGTGCTGTACTGTGCCTGTGCTGTAGTGTCCCTGTGCTGTACTGTCCCTGTGCTGTACTGTCCCTGTGCTGTACTCTCCCTGTTCCGTACTGCCCCTGTTCTGTACTGCCCCTGTTCTGTATTGTCCCTGTTCCGTACTGTCCCTGTGCTGTAGTGTCCCTGTGCTGTAGTGTCCTTGTGCTGTATGTCCCTGTTCCGTACTGTCCCTGTGCTGTAGTGTCCCTGTGCTGTAGTGTCCTTGTGCTGTAGTGTCCCTGTGCTGTAGTGTCCCTGTGCTGTAGTGTCCCTGTGCTGTAGTGTCCCTGTGCTGTACTGTCCCTGTGCTGTACTATCCCTGTGCTGTACTGTTTCTGTTCTTTATTCTTTGTTGAGGGTTATTTGAGGTTGATGTATTCTATCAGCATTTTAAATAGTTCCCAGTGCCCTGTACTTGAGCCCTCAGCTGTCACAGCTGACAGAGCATGAGTATAAGATTTTTGTCAGGGAACTGCATACTCAGGGCTATCATTGGCTCCAAAAATATAAATGTGATTTTAATAAATCACAAGCTGATTTATCATTTGAGCCACTGGAGATAGCCAAGTGGTATTAATGTATTCTTGTGTTATCTTCCCCACTCCCTTCCCTCGTTTATCTCTTAATGGTCTCACTCCCTTTACTACTGAGGGCAGCACGGTAGCACAGTGGTTAACATGGTTGTCTCTCTGTGCCAGAGACCTGGATTTGAACCCCAGGTTCAAATCCCAGCTTCGGTCACTGTCTTTGTGGAGTTTGCACATTCTTCTCGTGTCTGCATGGGTTTCCTCCGGGTGCTCCGGTTTTCTCCCACAGCTCAAAGATGTGCAGGTTAGGTGGATTGGCCATGCTAAATTGTGCCTTAGTGTCTGAAGATGTGTGGGTTAGATGGATTGTGCATGATAAATTGTTCCTTAGTGTCAAGAGGTGTGCGGGTTAGGTGGATTAGCCATGCTAAATTGCCCCTCGGTGTCAAGAGGACTAGCTAGGGTAAATGTATGGGTTATTGTGGTAGGGCCTGGGTCGGATTGTGGTTGATGTATACTTGAGGGGCTGAATGGCCTCCTTCTGCACTGTCGGGATTCTATGATTCTGTTTAATATTTGGCTTTCTCTCATCATAACCTGTCTGGCTTCGGGTTTTTGCACCTCTCGCTTTCTCCGGCTGGACAGCCCTGCTGAATGTGTGAGAACCCCACTGCTCTGAACAACAAAGACCAAAGAAAAGCACAGACCAGGAACAGACCCTTCGGCCCATCCAAGCTCATACCGATCATGATGTCCCAACTAAACATGTATTTTGGTCAGTTGAACCAGGGCAGGGCTTACTCACTTAATGGTGGGGTGTTGGGGAGAGTTACAGAACAAAGAGTTCTAGAGGTACAGGTTCATAGCTCCTTGAAAGTGGAGTTGCAGGTGGACAGAGTGGTGAAGAAGGCATTCAGTATGCTTGGTTTCATTCGTTAGAACATCGAATACAGGGATGTATTGTTGAAGTTGTACAAGACATTGGTAAGGCCACACTTGGAATACTGTGTACAGTTCTAGTCACCCTATTATAGAAAGGATATTATTAAACTAGAAAGAGTGCAGAAAAGATTTATTAGGATGCTACTGGGATTTGATGGATTGAGTTATAAGGAGAAGCTTGACAGACTCTGGAGCTTAGGAGGCTGAGGAGTGATCCTCAGAGTACTATAACATAATGAGGAGCTTAGATCAGCTAGATAGTTAACATCTTTTCGCAAAGATAGGGGAGTCTAAAACTAGAGGGCATAGGTTTAAGCTGAGAGGGGAGAGATACAAAAGAGTCCAGAGAGGCAATTGTTTTACACAGAGGGTGGTGAGTGTCTGGAACAAGCTGCCAGAGGCAGTAGTAGAAGTAGGTACAATTTTGTCTTTTAAAAAGTGTTTAGACAGTTACATGGGTAAGATGGGTATAGAGGGATATGGGCCAAATGCGGGCAATCGGGATTAGCTTAGGAGTCTAAATTATAAATAAAATCTTTGCCCTTACTCGGAGTGTATCTCTCTATCCTCTCCCTGTTCATAAAGGTGACATCCCTGGAGAGTCTACAGGGGAATCAAGATCTTTGGGGAATTCTGGTGCTGACAGTTTGGCAGAAATTAAGGGAAGTTGCTCTGTTTCGGTGGCACGGTGGTTAGCACTGCTGCCTCAAGGTGCCAGAGACCCAGGTTTGATTCTCGGCTTGGGTCACTGTCTGTGTGGAGTCTGCACATTCTCCCCGTGTCTGTGTGGGTTTCCTCCGGGTGCTCCATTTTCCTCCCACAGTCTGAAAGACATGCTGGTTAGGTGCTAAATTCTCCCTCAGTGTTACCTGAACAGGAGTGTGGCAACTGGGCGATTTTCATAGTAACTTCACTGCAGTATTAATGTCAGCCTTACTTGTGCACTAATAAATAATCTGCAGACTTTTTCTTTACATTTTTGAGGAACTCAACTTCACAGCAGAGGGTCTTCAGTTACAGGGAGAGATTAGTGGAATCGGGATTGTTCTCACTGGAGCAGAGAAAGAGAGAGGAGATTGAATATGATTTGAGCTGTCCAAAATCTTGAAGGGTTCGATTGAATAAATGAGGAGAGACAGGAGGGTGGATAACTAACCGTGTTGAAGTGATTGGCAGAAGAACCAAAGATAATGTGGAGGTTTGTTAAGACTTTTTAAAAAATTTATTCTTTGCCGGATCGTGGGGGTTGCTGACCAGGTCAGCATTTGTTGCCAACCCCTAATTGCCCTCGAATTGAGTGGCTTGCTCAGCCAGACTCAAACGTGCTGCCTGCGGAAGGTGCCGAGTGGAGGCTTCGCTAATAACTTCCAAAAGGCAGTTGGATTTATTATTGAAGAGGGAAAGTTTGCTGGATTTATCAGGGGAAGAGCAGGGGAAGAACTAATTGGGCTGCGCCGAGAGCCAGCGTGGACGCCATGGGCCACATGCCTTCCATTTGTGCCATGTTCCTCTCGCAACGCTGCAACAGGACGAGAGAAGATGCATACGCGACTGTACGCCTGCACAATTACTGATCCCAGCCAGCTACACAGAGTGTAACAGTGAAAGGCTTGGCATGCAGGGTGAGCTTTCCACCTCCCTCTTTATCTCTGGCTTTTAGCAATCATAGAAACCCTATAGTGCAGAAAGAGGCCATTCAGCCCATCAAGCCTGCACCGACCACAATTCCACCCCAGCCCTACCCCCATATTCCCATATACTTACCCACTAATCCCTCTAACCTACACATCTCAGGACACTAAAGAGCAATTTTAGCATGGCCAATCAACCTAACCCGCACACCTTTGGACTGTGTGCGGAAACCAGAACACCCAGAGGAAACCCACGCAGACACTAGGAGAATGTACAGACTTCACACAGACAGTGACCCAAGCCGGGAATCGAACCCAGGTCCCTGGAGCTGTGAAGCAGCAGTGCTAACCACTTGCTCCTGTGCAGTCCCTGTCCAGCTGATTCTTCAATACATGCGTACAGACAAGATTGCGAATTTATCGTGACCTTTTTGCAATCTTCTGTCTACAAGCTGTGCATATATTTTGTTTGCCTGAATTTGTACAGTTCTGGTCACTCTATTATAAAAAGGATATCATTAAATTAGAAAGAGTGCAGAAAAGATTTACTAGGATGCTACCGGGACCTGGTGGTTTGACGAGAAGCCAGATAGACTGGGAATGTTTTCTCTGGAGCATAGAAGGCTGAGGGGTGATCTTATAGAGGTCTATAAAATAATGAGGGGCACAGATCAGCTAGATATTCAGTATTTTTTCTCAAAGGTAGGGGAGTCTAAAACTAGAGGGTATTGGTTTAAGGTGAGAGGGGAGAGATACAAAAGTGTCCCAATGGGCAATTCTTTCACACAGAGGGTAGTGAGTGTCTGGAACAAGTTGCCAGAGGTAATAGTAGAGACAGGTACAATTTGATCTTTTAAAAAGCATTTAGATGGTTACGTGGGTAAGATGGGTATAGAGGGATAGGGGCTAAACGCTGGCAATTGGAATTAGCTTAAGGGTTTAAAAAAAAAGAAAGGCATGGACAAGTTGGGCTGAAGGGCCTGTTTCCATGCTGTAAACCTCTATGGCTCAATGACAGGAATCTGAATCATTATTAACACCATGGAATTATGTTGTTTCGGTGGGATAATGCTTCTTAATTTCTTCTGTTTTTTCTTGCTGCTATCCAAATCTCTCACAAATTGCCACTCACTGCCACCCTTGGGACTGAGGACTTTATTGTAAAGGAACTTTGTTCGCTGCCTCAGCAAAGCAGCCAACATGATTAAGGACCCCATGCACCCCAGACATTCTCTCTTCCACCTTCTCCCCTCGGGAAAAATACACAAAAGTCTGAGCTCACGCACCAACCAACTTAAGAACAGCTTCTTCCCTGCTGCTGTCAGACTTTTGAATGGACCTACCTCACATTAAGTTGATCTTTTTCTATACCCTGGCTATGACTGTAACACTACATTCTACACTCTCTCCTTTCCTTCTCTGTGAACGGTATGCTTTGTCTGTATAGTGCACAAGGAACAATACTTTTCACTGTATCCCAACACATGTGACAGTAATAAATCAAATCAAATCAGATCAGAATATAGAGAGGTGTTGTTGCAATTGTACTGGGTGTTTGTGAGACCACATCTGGAGTTCTGGGTCCAGTTTTGGTTGCCTTATTTGAGGAAGGATGTGGTAGCGTTGGAAGCAGTTCAGAAGAGGTTTCACTAGATTGATTCTGGGGGTGAAAGGGTTGACATATGAGGAGAGAATAAACAGATTGGGCATGTACTCACTGGAGTTTAGAAAGTTGAGAGGGGATCTGATTAAGGTGAATAGAAGATTGATAAAGTAAATATAGACTGAAAGTTTCCACTTATGAGGCAATCTAGAACATGAGATCACAGGTATAGGTTGATTTATTTATTTATTGTCACCAGCACCATGTACAGTGGTTAGCACTGCTGTCTCACAAAGCCAGGGACCCGGGTTCAATTCCCGACTCGGGTCATTGTCTGCGTGGAGCCTGCACGTTCTCCCCCCCCCATTGTCTGCGTGGGTTTCCTCTGAGTGTTCTGGTTTCCTCCCACAGTCTAAAGATGTGCAGATGAGGTGGATTGGTCATGCTAAATTGTCCCTTCATGTCCAAAGATGTGCTGGTTAGGTGCATTGGCCATGCTAAACTCTCTCTCAGTGTACCCGAATGGGCGGCAATGTGTGACAACTAGGGGATTTTCATTGTAACTTCATTGTCATGTTAATGTAAGCCTACTTATGGATGAAAAGGGAATGGTCTAGTTTAGAGGGTCACTGCTTGGTCGGCGCAATATCAAAGGCCGAAGGGCCTGTTCTGCGCTGTAATGTTCTATGTTCTGTGTTCTACTTGTGACTAAGAAACTAACTTCTTTGTCATATTATTGAATATGCAGTGAAAAGTATTGTTTCTTGCGTGCTATACAGACCAAGCATGCCATTCATAGAGAAGAAAAGGAGAGTGTGCAGAATGTAGTGTTACAGCATAGCTAGGGTGCAGAGAAAGATCAACCTAATGCGAGGTAGGTCCATTCAAAAGTCTGACAGCAGCGGGGAAAGAGTTGTTCTTTAGTCGGTTGGTATGTGACCACAGACTTTTGTGTCTTTTTCCCTGTGGGAGAAACTGGAAGAGTAACATCCTGGTTGGAAATTTGATGTGTTCATCATTAACTGAGGAGGAACTACTTCCCGCAGAAGGGGGGTGAATTTGTGGAATTCACTGCCCCATAGCATGGTGGAGCCTGAATCATTGAATGGTTTCAAGAAGCAGATAGATACATTTCTGAAACACAAACAGGTTAAAGGGATATGGGGAACAGGTAAGGAGATGGATTTGAGACCAGGGAGAGATCAGTCCCGATGGGTTATAATAGCTCCACGGAGGCGAAAGTCTCATCACCAAACAACTTTATTTACGCCGCACATCTGCACACAGCCAGCTCTCCCGTTGCTCCCTGCTGAACACGGGCTGGGAATCTGACACACCTACTTTAAATAGGGAGCATGAGACTCCCAGATTTAACCAAGCATTAGGATTCATCAGGTAGCTCTTTTTGTGTACCAACAAAAGGAAACAAAATCGAATTAACTTAGAGACAACTCAAAAAAGGGGCAGCTCCTGAAAAGGAGGGGGAACGGCCTGAACCAAAAAATCAAATCACAAAGGAAACTTAAAACATCAAATCAAAAGGTGATTATCAGGATCGATAATACACCCCAGCCCCTGCGGTGCCCAGCGGCATGGAAGGTGTCAACTGAACCCATGGACACTGCATGCTCCCTCTCCAGAGATACCAGGTTGAGACAATAGCTGCGGTAGAAGGGCAGACAGTCAGGATGGATGAGCCTTCGATCGCCCGCTGCATGGACCTATTGATGGCGTGCCTCGACAGGCCCAGGAGCAAGTTCATGAGGAGATCGCCCTCCTGACCCGGAGGACTCATCAGATAGTTCATGCTGTAACAAGACAACCTCATTAGCCTGGCTGAAATCAGCACCATCTGATTGAATGGTGGAGCAGGCACGAAGGGCTGATTTCACTGACTTCTGCCCCTAATTCTGATGGAACGCAAACTCTTCCACCAAAGTCTAATTATCTTTACTGTGCAGAGAGTCTTTTACAGCAGAATCTGTGTACACTGAAGTCTCTTGCTGGAGTCCATTTGACCTATTGCTTGCCACAGAATCGGGTTGCATTGCAATATAAATATATATTGTATTTAATCCCACTCCAGTGTGTCCTTGTGTCAGGCAGTAATGTTAATAGTTACACTTGCAATTGCTGTTAAGAGAGTTATTATCATTAAGCAAGATGAAAATGTCACAGGGCTGATCTGGATAATATTTGTAATAACCAGGCAGTATTCACAAATCTATTTGCAGTAAATTCAACACTTCAATATTCTGCACACTTCCTGTCAATCTTTATAATATCATAAAAGCTGTATTTCTATGGAATGTATCTGTCAGTGTGTAATTACACCTCCTACACTGGGGGTGCACTATAAGCTTCCATCAAGACTAAGGAAATTCAGCATGTCCGCTACGACTCTTACCAACTTTTACAGATGCACCATAAAAACATTCTTTCTGGTTGTATCACAGCTTAGTTTGGGTTCCTGCTCTGCCCAAGATCACAAGGAACTACAAAGGGTCATGAATGTAGCCCAATCCATCAAGCAAACCAACCTTTCATCCATTGACTCTGTCTCCACTTCCCGCTGCCTCATAGAATCTTACAGTGCAGAAGAAGGCCTTCCGGCTGTCGAGTTTGCACTGACCACAACCCACCCAGGCCCTATCTCCATTACCTTATTCATCTATCCTAGTTAAAGGGAAAATTAGCATGGCCAATCCACCTAACCTGCACATCTTTGGACTGTGGGAGGAAACCACAGCACGTGGAGGGAACCCACGCAAACATGGGGAGAGTGTGCAAACTCCACACAGATAATGACGCAAGCCGGGAATTGAATCTGGTTCTGTGAGACAGAAGCACTAACCACCATGCCACTGTGCTGCCCCAGGCAAAGCAGCCAGCATAATCAAAGTCCCCACGCACCCCAGACAATCTCTCTTTACCTTCTTCCATCGGGAAAAAGATACAAAAGTTTGAGGTCATGTACTGACCGACTCAAGAATAGCTTCTTCCCTGCTGCCATCATACTTTTAAGTGGACCTACCTCGCATTAAGTTGACATTTCTCTACACCCTAGTTATAACTGTAACACTATGTTCTGCGCTCTTTACTTTCCTTCTCTATGAACGGTCTGCTTTGTATGGCACACAAGAAACAATATTTTTTACTGTATGCTAATACATATGACAATAATAAATCAAATCAAATCAGATTAAAACTAAATGGAGGATGGGTTATGAATGTAGTAAGTTTAAAGCAATCAGTTTTGGTTGTAAATGTAGTAAGGGAATTGGATCATCAGCTGTGGTCCAGTACCACTCTTTCTCTGTGTCAGAAAGTTGCCGCCTCAGAGGTTTGAACGCAGTACCTAGTGTTAAGGCATGTCTGATTGTAAAAGCCAAATCCCAAAGGGAAACTTGAAACAGCTGGCAAAACAAGTTTGCAATTTGTGCATCATGAGGAGTTTTTCTGCATCCAGGAAATGATTAAGTTTTTTAAGTTTAAACTTTATTTATTAGTGTCACAAGTGGGCTTACATTCACATTGCAATGAACTTACAGTGGAAATCCCCTAGTCACCACACTCCAATGCCTGTTCGGTGTACACTAAGGGAGAATTTAGTACGGTCAATGCACCCCAACCAGCACATCTTCGGACTATGGGAGAAAACCGGAGGAAGTCATGGGACGAATTTGCAAACTTTGCAAGACAGTGACCCAAGCCGGGAATCGAACCCAGGTTGCTGGTGCTGTGAGGTGACAGCACTAACCCACTGTGCCACCATGCCGCCACTGCCACTAACAGTCACCGTCAGCATTGAACCCCTCTTACCCTCCCTCTTCAAACAGTCAACATCTGCCCCAAAGCGTATTTCTCCCCTTCCCTCCCCCACCACCATCACCAAACCGCCATTGCTGGCATTCCCACTGCTCCCACGAGGGGGCCTGACCCAGCACTGCCCCCCGCACAGATTGAAGCTGCCCATGCCAAGCTGTGCCAAGGGAGCAGTGCCAGGTCACTAGCCTGGCCATGTCCCTCTATCCCAGGGGTGACTGTTCGCCTTTGTGTCCCCAGAGGGATCCCCATGATAGGTTCATGCCTGACTTTGGAAATGCAGACTTGAATTTGATGGATGGGTGGTTAATGATATTGAAATCTGTGTAAATTCGGTCTAATACAGTTAGGAAATATACAGTAAATGGCAAAATGCTTAAGAGTATTGATAGGCAGAGGGACCTGGGTGTACAGGTACACAGGTCATTGAAAGAGGCAACACAGGTAGAGAAGATAGTCAAGAAGGCATGCGGCATTCTTGCCTTCATTGGCCGGGGTACTGAGTTTAAAAATTGGCAAAATGTTACAGTTTTATAGAACCTTAGTTAGGATGCACTTGGAATATAGTGTTCAATTCTGGTCGCCACACTACCAGAAGGATGGGAAGGCTTTGGAGAGGGTACAGAAAAGATTTACCAGGATGTCGCCTGGTACAGAGGGCATTAGCTATGAGGAGAGATTGGAGAAACTTGGTTTATTCTCACTGGAACGACAGAGGTTGAGGACGGACCTAGTAGAAGTCTACAAGATTATGAGAGGCACGGACAGAGTGGATAGTCAGAAGCTTTCTCCCAGGTGGAAGAGTCAATTACTAGGGGGCACAGGTTTAAGGTGTGAGGGACAAGGTTTAAAGGAGATGTAGAAGGCAAGTTTTTTTAAACAGAGGGTGGTGGGTGCCTGGAACTCGTTGCGGGGGGAGCTAGTGGAAGTGGATACGATAGTGACTTTTAAGGGGTGTCTTGACAAACACATGAATAGAATGGGAATAGAGGGATATGGTCCCCAGAAGGGAAGGGGGTTTTAGTTCTGTCGAGCAGTATGATCAGTGCAGGTTTGTGGGAGTAAGGGGGCCTGTTCCTGTACTGTAATTTTCTTTGTTTTTTGTTTGTTCTTTCTAAATATTTTATGATCAGGTTCATAAGATATAGGAGCAGAATTAGGCCATTTGGCCCGTCGGACCTCTCGTTCATTCGATCATGGCTGATATGCTCCTCATCCTCATTTTCCTGCCTTCTCCCAATAACCTTTCACCCCAGTGTGTGTGTGTGTGCGTGTGTGCGCGTGTGTGTGTGAGAAAAAGTGAGTGAGTGTGTGTGTGTGAGGGAGAGAGATTGTGCATGAGAGAGAGTGTGTGCATGAGAGAGACACTGGTTGTGTGTGAGAAAGAGAAAGTGTATGAGAGAGAGTGTATGTCTGTGTGTGTCAGAGAGAGAGAGTGTGCGAGAGAGAATGTGTGTGAGACAGTATATGTGCGAGAGAGTACATAAAGATAGAGTGTGTGTGCGAAAGAGTGTGCGAGAGAGTATGTGTAAGACAGAGTGTGCGAGAGAATGTGTGTGAGATTTTGTGTGTAAGAGAGAGTGTGTGTGCGAGAGAGTGTCTGAGTGTATGTGTGAGACAAAGTATATGAGAGGGAGAAAGAGTGTGAGAGTATATGTGTGTGAGGGACAGTGTGTATATGAGAGAGAGTGTGTGAGAGAGAGAGTGTGAGAGGAAGAGTATATATGTGAGAAAATGCTGTGTTGGTTTTTGTTGATTTTGGTTGGAGTGTATCCCTGAACCCAGGAGTATCGGCCAATCTTGTTTGCTTAATTACACACTTTAACATGAATTGACAAAAGGCTAATGCCATTTAGTAAGAGCTTTCTTTGCAGTGGAGATGTTTGCAGAAGTGCATAATTAAATAGTTCGTGTCCTATGCAATACGCTCTCCCTTTTAAAAAAAGAAGGAATTTATTAGCCTCATCCAAGGTTAAATACTCACAAAGCAGACATCCAAATGGTTAAAGTTCCTGTGTCTGTGCTTATTCAGGCGAACACTGTGGCTGGTGAGTGAACATCCTGTTAAATGAATAGCAATTATCTATACATCACAAAACTCATTATTTCCAATTATCGACTAGCTTGCTCGACAAATAACATTTATTCGAATGAGCAACTAAACAGTAGTTGCTAAAGTCCTAGATTGTGGGCGGAGGGCTTGATCTCAGCAGAGAGGCAGTGAGGAGGAGGAGCAGCCCAACCTCAGGTCCTGCACCTCTTTGGACACTATGCAGAGTTTGCACGTTCTCCCCTGTGTGTGCGTGGGTTTGCTCCAGGTGCTCCAGTTTCCTTCCATAATCCAAAAATATCCAAATTAGTTAAATTGCCCCTTAGTGTCCAAAGATATGCAGGTTACGTGGATTGGCCGTGCTAAATTGTCTCTTAGTGTCCAAAGATGTGTAGGTTAGGTAGGCTGGCCATGCTAAATTGTCCCTAAGTGTCCAAAGATATGCCGGTTAGGTGGATAGGCTGTGCTAAATTGCCCCTTAGTGTCCAAAGATGTGTAGGTTAGGTGGATTGGCCATGCTAAATTGCCCCTTAGTATGTAAAGATGTGCAGGTTAGGTGCATTGACCATGTTGAATTTGCAGTGAGTGTCAGGGTAAATTAGCTGGGTATACATATAGGGATAGGGCCTAGGTGGGATTGTAGTCAGTGTGGATTTGATGGGCTGAATGGCCTCTTTTTGCCCCTTAAGGACTCTATGATTCTCTTATATTGGGAGTCCCTTACATCATGAGAATATTCCTCAGAATCATTATGATATTGTTACCTATGTACCTTCAAACTTGAGTGATTTAGCTTTGGAATATCATTTATAAGTTGAAGCCACAGAGGTTACTGTTGGATTGATTGACCTCTTTTGTAAATGGACGAATGAACCTCGAGCTGGGAACATGATGGATGCTCATAAAGGTAAAGATAGTTAAATACTGCATGAAACCCCAGTGGTTCCTGAGAGGATGGGACCGTGTAAAAGATATGCCAAGGGAGGCAACTGGATTGCCCAAGAGTATTGATATGCAGAGGGATCTGGGTGTACAAGTACACAGGTCACTGAAAGTGGCAATGCAGGTGGAGAAGGTAGTCAAGAAGGCATTTGGTATGCTTGCCTTCATCGGCCAGGGCATTGAGTTTAAAAATTGGCAAATCATGTTGCAGCTTTATAGAACTTTAGTTAGGCTGCACTTGGAATATAGTGTTCAGTTCTAGTTGCCACACTACCAGAAGGATGTGGGGGCATTGGAGAGGGTACAGATTTATCAGGATGTTACCAGTATGGAAGGCATTTGCTATGAAGAGAGGTTGGAAAAACTTGTTTTGTTCTCACTGGAGCAACGGAGGTTGAAGGGCGACCTGATAGAAGTCTAAAGATTATGAGGGGCATGGACAGAGTGGATAGTCAGAAGCTTTTTCGCAGGGTGGAAGAGTCAATTACTAAGGGGCACAGGTTTAAGGTGCGAGGGGCAAGGTTTAAACGAGATGTACAAGACATATTTTTTACACAAATGGTGGTGGGTGCCTGGAACTCGTTGCCGAGGGAGATAGAGGAAGCGGATATGATAGTGAGTTTTAAGGGGCATATTGACAAATCCATGAATAGGATGGGAATAGAGGGATATGGTCCCCGGAAGGGTTAGGGGGTTTTAGTTCAATCAGGCAGCATGGTCAGTGCAGGCTTGGAGGGGCCGAAGGGCCTGTTCCCGTGCTGTAATTTTTTTTATTCTCTGGGTCAAGAATGAGGAGTAAAGGCTCTGTAGGTGGATAGACACTGTGGACTCTCTCGTATCTTCCAGCAATAAATTAAGGTGGAGTTCCTGGTGGAGTGGATTGAATGTGACCCCTGGAAGGAAAAGATTTGAGAGGCTAAAATTACTCCTGTTTTAATCTTCCTCATGCTCTTGTCAGCCTGACCTTTGTGGATAAGCAGTCAAGTGAAAGGCAGATTATTCTCCACAGGGAAAGGGCGTAAGATTAATCATTCGAGAGTGTCCTTGTGTACTTCCTATCAGCTGGCCGCGCAGTGACTTTATTGAAAGTCTGGATGAAGGTTTCAGAGAGTGATCTGTCTCTTTCAGTGCCTCATTTGGTTATTGGCAGCACCCCTGTGTGTGTGTGTGTGTTTGTGTTTGTGTGTGTGTTCGTGTGTGTGTGTGTTTGTGTGTGTGGGGCCTTAAACTGCACGTAGCACAAATCTTCAGACTCCGCTCATGTGCCGATTTCATCTTGCATCCTTGAACTGAAGCCAGGATCAGATCCAGTGAGGGATTTCCAATCTTGATTCTGTTTATTTTCACCTCCTACAGCTGTCACAAAGTTCTAGGGTACAGCTAAAAGGAATATATAGGTTTTGTTTTTGCAAGTAAACTACCAGGTATTTTGTAAACCAAACTTGGGCAGCCCAAAAAAAAGAAAAGATTAGGTAGGGCCTGGGTGGGATTTTGGTCAGCGTGGACTTGGTGGGCTGAGTGGCCTCCTTCACTGTAGATTCTATGATTCTATGAAATTGGGATATTCTTTGCAGTTGATACAGTTAGCAATCAGAGTGCTGTGATGCAGGGAGCTGTTTAGACACAGCTGAGGTGTTGAAAAAGCAGCAGCAAGAAAGAAAAGATTTTTTGATTCGCTGAACTGCAGATGACTCCCAAATCCTGGTCACTTAAGCTGTACAGTGTGGTAATCACTGGCTGGATTTGACCGATAGGTTTATGGTTGTTGCTGAGGAAACGGGGGGTGGGATTTACTGGCCAAGCTTGCAGAAAGAAACTGCAAAATCCCACTGAGATCAACGGACCTTCTCATGATCTACTCACCCCGCCCACCCCTTCCCCCCCACCCCACCCTGCCCACCCCACCCCACCCTCTACAATTCCCATGGTGGGCGGGATAGGAAATCTCGCCCCGGGGCCTCAGCTGAGTTGAGATACAGGACGAACAGATACTTTTCGGACAAGGTGTTTGCTGTTAATTAATGCTGTTAAAAATTAATTAAGATTGTTCTTTGCAATGTCTCGTTATTTTTCTTCCACGTTAATACAAACTTTTGTTTACTTGTTTAATGACAGAGATGTGAGAGTTCTCACTGCTTCTACAAACATTCTCAATTAAATTTAAAGCTTCTTTGTTAGTGTCACAAGTAGGCTTACATTCACATGAAGTTACTGTGAAAATACCCCAGTCGCCACACACTCTGGCACTTGTTCGGAATACACTGAGGCAGAATTTAGCACCTATCTAGCATGTCTTTTGGACTGTGGGAACACCTGGAGGATACCCTCGCAGACATGGGGAGAATGTGCAGACTGACACTAAAGCTGGAAGTTCTTTTTTAAAACGTTACTTATTATTGTCACAAGTAGGCTTAACATTAACACTGCAATGAAGTTATTGTGAAAATCCTTGAGCCACCATACTCCAGTGCCTGTTCGGGTTACACTGAGGGGGAATTTAGCCCCTAAACCTCGCATCTTTCAGACGGTGGGAGGAAACCGCAACACCCGGAGGAAACCCACGCAGACACGGTGAGAATGTGTGGACTCTGCACAGACAGTGACTTTGATTTGATTTGATTTATTATTGTCACATGTATTAACATACAGTGAAAAGTATTGTTTCTTGCACATTGTACAGACAAAGCATACCAATCATAGAGAAGGAAACAAGACAGAATATAGTGTTACAGTCATAGCTAGGGTGCAGAGAAAGATCAACTTAATGCGAGGTAGGTCCCATTCAAAAGTCTGACAGCAGCAGGGAAGAAACTGTTTTTGGGTCGGTTGGTACATGACCTCAAACTTTTGTATCTTTTCCCGACGGAAGAAGGCGGAAGAGAGAATGTCCAGGTGTGTGAGGGTCCTTAATTATGCTGGCTGCTTTTCCCCGAGGCAGCGGGAAGTGTAGACAGAGTAAATGGATGGGAGCCTGGTTTGAATGATGGATTGGACTATATTCATGAGCTTTTGCGGTCTTGGGCAGAGCAGGAGCCCAGACCAAGCTGTGATACAATCAGAAAGAATGCTTTCTATGGTGCATCTGTAAAAGTTGGTGAGAGTTGTAGCTGACATGCCAAATTTCCTTAATCTTCTGAGAAAGTGATTATAGGTGATCTGGACACCTACAAACTTGAAGTTCTCGACCCTTTCCCTGTTGATGTAGACAGGGGCATGTTCTCCTTTACGCTTCCTGAAATCAATGACAATCTCCTTCATTTTGTTGACATTGAGGGAGAGATTATTGTTGCTGCACCAGTTCACCAGATTCTCTGTCTCATTCCTATACTCTGAATCGTTATTGTTTGAGATCTGACCCACTACGGTGGTGTCGTCAGCAAACCTGAAAACTGAATTGGAGAGGAATTTGGCCGTACAGTGATAGGTGTATAAGGCATATAGTAGGGGTGGCTGAGGACACAGCCCTGTGGGGCACCGGTGTTGAGGGTAATCGTGGAGGAGGTATTGTTGCCTGTCCTTGCTGATTGTGGCCCAAGCTGGGAATCGAACCCTGGTCCTTGTTGCTGTGAGGCATCAGCGCTAAACACCGTGCCAGAGGAAGTATTGGCTTAATGGCATTTTCACTGGACCAGTAACCCAGAGACCCAGGGATGTGGGTTCGGATCCCGCCACTGAGGATGGTGGAATTGGAATTCAATAAAAATATCTGGAATTAAGAATGTATAGATTGCCATTAATTCACTGCCGATAGTCAGAAAAACCCATCTGGTTCACTAATGCCCAATATGGAAGGAAATTGTAAATTCTTACACTGTCTGGCCTACGTGTGACTCCAGACCTGCAGCAATGGAAGGCAAATGCAATGTTAGCATTCATGTCGAGAGGGCTAGAATACAGGAGCAGGGACGGACTTCTCAGGCTCTATAAGGCTCTGGTCAGACCCCATTTGGAGTATTGTGAACAGTTTTGGGCCCTGTATCTAAGGAAGGATGTGCCGGTCTTGGAAAGGATCCAGAGGAGGTTCACAAGAATGATCCCTGGAATGAAGAGCTTGCTATATGATGAGCAGTTGAGAACTCTGGGCTTATACTTGAAGGAGTTTAAAAGGATGGAGGGGATCTAATTGAAGGTTACCGAATACTGCGTGGCCTAAATAGAGTGGACGTGGAAAGAATGTTTCCACTTGTAAGAAAATCAAGAACCAGAGGGCACAACCTCAGGCTAAAGGGATGATCCTTTAAAACAGAGATGAAGAGGAATTTCTTCAGCCAGAGAGTGGGGAATCTGTGGAGCTCTTGTTCAGATACATGCGGAACAATTTAACATGGCCAATCCATCTACCTAGTACATCTCTGGACACTAAGGGGCAATTTAGCATGGCCAGTTCACCTAACCTGCACATCTTTGGACACAAATGGAGAATTTAGCATGACCAATCCACCTAACCTGCACATCTTTTGGACTGTGGGAGGAAACCAGAGCACCTGGAGGAAACCCACGCAGACACGGGAGAGAATGTGCAAACACCACTCAGACAGTGAGCCAAGCTGGGAATCGAGCCCTGGTCTCTGATGCTGTGGGGCAGCAGTACTAACCTGCTGTGCCAGCACCTCACTCCCCTTGCCCAGTCTCACATGCCTTTGATGTGATCCCCAGTGATCCTCTGTGAGAATTCATTTCCACACAATCAGAATATTCTCAATCAAGTAATTAGATCTAGCCATGCCTCAATGCAGGATTTATCTTGTTCAAAGTGCTGGCTTATTGCTTCAGCTGTTTTTCTTCCAGTTTCCAATTCATATCTTCCTCCTCTTGCTTGTGGGTGTCAATGTTATTCCTTTTATTAATCTACTTCAATCCAATTGTAACAGCTATGCCCTGCCAAGAAGAGAATTGGCTGATTCCAGACCATTTCTTAACCTAAAATTACTCACAAGAGGAACGCTACTTCAGTCTCAGTTTTTTTTAATCCCAATTTCAATTCCCTGGAGAGCATTAAAAACTATTCATCATCTGTCCCCTTGTTTTAAAGGAGTATGGAAGAGGATTGTGTTCTTAGCCCCCTACTATACTCCTTATACACCGATGACTTATTTTACTTGCTTTCAAACCACAGATTGCAATCAGTAAGGATCGGCAATAACACCTCCTCCACGATCATCCTCAACACCAGTGCCCCACAAGGCTGTGTTTGCAGCCCCCTACTATACTCCTTATACACCTCTGACTGTGCGGCCAAATTCCCCTCCAATTCGATTTTTAAGTTTGCTGACGACACTACCGTAGTGGGTCAGATCTCAAATAATGACGAGACAGAATACAGGAATGAGACAGAGAATCTGGTGAACTGGTGTGGCAACAATAACCCCTCCCTCAATGTCAACAAAACGAAGGAGATTGTCATTGACTTCAGCAAGTGTAAAGGTGAACATGCCCCTGTCTACATCGTTGGGCCGAAGGATCTGTTTCCCATGGTGTTTTGTTCTTTGTACATCAAAAGGGACAAAGCAGAAAGGGTCAAAAGCTTCAGGTTTTTAGGCATCCAGACCACCAACAACCTGTCCTGGTCTCCCACCAAGTCTCTACTTTCTCGTAAGACTAAAGAAATTTGGCATGTCCACTACGACTCTCACCAACTTTTACAGGTGCACCATAGAAAGCATTCTCTATCACAGCTTGGTCTGGGCTCCTGCTCTGCCCAAGACCACAAGGAACTACAAAAGATTGTGAATGTAGCCCAACCCATCACACAAACCAACCTCCCATCCATTGACTCTATCTATACTTCCCACTGCCTCGCAAAGCAGCCAGCATAATTAAGGACCCCACGCACTTCTTCCAACTTCTCGGGAAAAAGATACAACAGTCTGAGGTCATGTGCCGACCGACTCAAGAACAGCTTCTTCCCTGCTGCTATTAGACTTTTGAATGGACCTACCTCACATTAAGTTCATTTTTCTCTACACCCTAGCTATGACTGTAACACTACATTCTGCACCCTCTCCTTTCCTTCTCTGTGAATGGTATGCTTTGCCTGTACAGCAAGCAAGAAACAATATTTTTCAATAATAAATCAAATCAAATGAATGATAGTTTTACAAAAGAAAAATGTTTATTAAATTTCTAGAGTTGAGAGGTTGGATTATGAGGAGAGACTGAGTAGACTGGGGCTATACTCATTGGAATTCAGAAGAATGAGGGGAGATCTTATAGAAACATATAAGATAATGAAGGGAATCGATAAGATAGAAGCAGGGAAAGTTGTTTCCACTGGCGGGTGAAACTAGAACTAGGGGGCATGGCCTCAAAATAAGGGGGAGCAGATTTAAGACTGAGTTGAGAAGGAACTTCTTCACACAAAGGGTTGTGAATCTGTGGGATTCCCTGCCCAGTTGAGGCTACCTCATTGAATGTTTTGAAGGCAAGGATAGGTAGATTTTTGAACAGTAAAGGAATTAAGGGTTATGGTGAGCGGGCGGGTAAGTGGAGCTGAGTCCACAAAAGATCAGCCATGGTCTTATTGAATGGTGGAGCAGGCTCGAGGGGCCAGATGGCCAAATCCTTCTCCTAGTGCTTATGTTCTTAAATTTATTTATAAAACGCAACTTTTTTACTGTCCTCAGGATGTTTCCTCTGGGTTTGTTTGGGGCAAAGCCCTGGAGATTATTTCCTAATTCCCAGTGGGTTAGCAGCCGTCACGAAGGGTGGAATGTAGTGAATGAGGGCTGCATGTCCTTTGGGATACACTCCTGCTTGTCTGCACACTCAAAAAAGGGGAGAATATGAAAGGAGGGAGCGTTGTTTCTTAAGCCATCCTTAAAGGTACAGTGCTTTCCTTTGTGGATCACAGACTGTGGCTTTAACCAGAATCCAGCTTTGTTCATACTGATCCAAGCTGACTGGTTTTAAAAGCTCTCCCCTTTCTCCTACGCCCACACTGAGCATTGTAAAAGACCTGCTTAATTGCTTCAGATCAGAATGAGTGGAAATATACTGAACAAATGGATTTTTTACAGGTAAGGGGAGAACAGGGCAAGGGATTGGGGAGGTGGGGTGGCGGGAGAGAGAGAGAGAGAGAGAGAGAGAAAACAAAGAACAAAACAGCACAGGAAACAGGCCCTTCGGCCCAACGAGCCCGTGCCGATGTTTCCACCTCTACCCGTGATCCCTGTCCATGTTTATAGATCTATGGATTAAAAACCAAATTTGAGACAATTTAGGGAGAATTTGTTTTGCCAGTTAGCCTAAGAGCACATCTTTGGGATGTGGGAGGGAACCGGAGCGTCCGGAGAAAACCCACGCAAGCACGGGGAGAATGCGCAAACTCCCACAGACACAAGCCCCAAATCCATGTATCTGCACAGCACAGCACAGCGATAGTCACTGAGCTGTCGTGTTGCCCATCAAATGGTCCAGGTTAAGCACACGCTAACAACGTGAAGCAGTAGGATACTCTCGAGAAAGATCCAAGAGCAGCCCTCTCACGACCCATCGCGTGTATGCCCCTTGTTAGACAACAAGGTGGACCAAAGCACCTGTAGGAGTGGATGGGGGGGAGAGAGAGAGAGAGAACAGGGTGGAATTCCGAGGTGGAGTTCCCTTCACCAAGATTGTTTTATTTACAAGATCTAATAACAGTACACAATGTATTCCCAATGTGCAGTCCACATTCGGAGTGCCAGAGGAATTGACACATTTGTTAATGTACATGTCATGGGGTTCCCTGATTGGGCCATCAATTTGGTCCTTATTCAGGGAGCTCATATTCAAGCAAGCCATCCTCAATAGGTGACTGGGGAGGTGGTGGAAGAGCACAGAGTGGAGAATGGCAGGAGGTGGGGTGGGGAATGAGAGAGAGAGAAAACAGAGAAGGCAGGGTCGCTCTGTGGCCCCTGGAGAAAATGTGATAGATTTCCAGGCTCTGGGAGACAGGGTCGCTGTGTGGCCCCTGGGGAGAATGTGATAGATTTCCAGCTCTGGGAGGCAGGATTACTGTGTAGCCTCTGGGGAGAATAGATTGGCTGCTCTGAATGAACAAGGAGAGGCAGACAGGGTTATCGAGTCAATGGAGATGACAAGCAGCTTTTGCAATTCAGGGCACACAGGAGCTAACCTCATTGTGCCAGCGCTTGGGCAGACTGGTGCTCACACAGCAGCTGCTCACACGTTCAGCTGCCCTGTAAAATGTTCAGGCAATACAGTACACAGCCTATCTTTGTTTCATGGCTCGCAGTTTGTGTTCCTGATTTAACTTTCTCTTGACATTTTCCTGGTATGTTTTTTTTCTCCTCTGCCCTTCACGGGTGCCTGACCACCTTTTGCTGAGAATAATGCATTGGTTTGGGGGCCTTTATTTTAGTATGATGAATGAGGTGATTCTTTCTTTGTGCGTGCGTGCGCCTTGTGAAGGAATATGTCTAGAAGCAACCCAACTAGGATTAAATTAATTTTAACCAGACGAAGAAAGAGAGAAGATTGAGGTCTGCAACAAGCAGAAGATGATTCTCTCAATGTGTGAAAAGATTTCCAGAAATTCCCACAGACAGACTTGCGGTCCTGCAACTGGGAATACAATTTACCCTGAAGGCTGATTATTTGTCAAGAGGTTGACAAGGGGATGAATTGTAGGTAGCGCAGAGCATAAACGCTTTGTTCCTTTTTACCCTATTATGTTCTGTAACATGTACAGGGCTGACCCTGCCACATACACCAAGTCATGCAGCACTTGCCAAGAAGAATGACCACTTCTGCACACCTTCTCTCCCCACAGATTCTCAGTGCGTAGGGACTGCTGTTGTGAGCCACAGGTTGTGATCAGTGGAGACGGTACCAACCCCTTGCAGAACAGAACAGAATCCCTCCAGGGTCATTTGGTCCATTGAGTCTGCATCGACCCAGGTCCTATTCCCCTTACCCCACATATTTACCCCAGCTAGTCCCCCTGACGTGAAGGGCTAATTTATAATGGCCAATCCACCTAACCCACACATCTTTGGGCGCTAAGGGGCAATTTTGCATGTCTATTCACCTAACCTGCACATCTTTGGACACTAAGGGGCAAGTTAGCATGGCCAATCTCCCTAGCCTACACATCTTTGGATACGAAGGGCAATTTAGTATGGCCAATGCATCTAAACACTCTGTGTGTCATACAGTGAACCCTCTATCTATTCAAAAAGAAACTGAAGTTTATTTATTAGTGTCACAAGGCTTACGTTAACATTGCAATGAAAATCCCCTAGTTGCCTTACTCCGGCACTTGTTCGGGTGCACAGAGGGAGGCAGTGGTATAGTGGTATTGTTACTTGGCTTGTGATTCAGGGTTATGGGGAAAAGACAGGAGAATGGGATGAGAAAACTATCAGCCATGATTGAATGGCGCAGCAGACTGGATGGGCTGAGTGGTCTAATTCTGCTCCTATGTCTTATGGTCTTATAGAAGTCTTATAGAAGCTCTTGTATTCTAACCGTCGCGACGTGAATGCTAATATTGCATTTGCCTTACTAAACCTTAAGACTGAACCTTAAGAGAATCTTGAAAAATGATTCCCAAGTCCCTTTATGTTTCTGATTTCCTAGCATTTTCCCATTTGGAAAATCATCCAAGCCTCCATTCCTCCTTCCAAAGTGCCTAACCTCAGTCCCCCATGCAGTGTCCAGTTCACTTGTAGCAATCAGGATGGAGAATCCTGTTCCATTTTCTTCTGCATTAACCTGTGGTGGTGTCTCTAACCCTCAAGTCTCTTCTTCAGTTTCTGATAGTAGTCTCCAACTTTTTACAACAATGCCTGCCCCTAGGAAGGGAAGGAGGACCTAAATGCAATATTTCTTCTCTCTCTCTCTTTCTTCCTGCTCTCTTTCCCTCTTCCTTTTTATCTGATTTGATTTGATTTATTGTTGTTACATGTATTGGGATACAGTGAAAAGTATTGTTTCTTGCGCGCTATCCGTTCATAGAGAAGGAAAGGAGAGAGTGCAGAATGTAGTGTTACAGTCATAGTTTGGGTGGAGAGAAAGATTAACTTAGTGCGAGGTGGGTCCATTCAAAAGCCTGACAGCAGCAGGGAAGAAGCTGTTCTTGAGTTGTTGATACGTGACCTCAGTTTTTTGTATCTTTTTCCCGATGGAAGAAGGTGGAAGAGAGAATATCCGGGGTGCGTGGGGTCCTTGATTATGCCGGCTGCTTTTCCCGAGGCAGTGGGAAGTGTAGGCAGAGTCAGTGGATGAGATGTTGATCTGTGTGATGGATTGGGCTACATTCATGACCCTTTTGTAGTTCCTTGTGGCTTTGCTCCATCGCGAGCTAAAAATATCTGCACCCTAATCCCATCTGAAGCACAATTTTCTGTTTGAAGCGGCTTGTAAAGCTTCGGTGTAGCCTTGATGTTGTGCTGTGAGCTTTATATCAAAAAAAATAGTCAGTTTGGAGATAATGTGTGTGTTGTTTTCTTTAGAGATGAGGAAGCCATTGCCATGTAAACAGCTGGTGTTCTGTAGGATTTAGTCTCAGTTGTCCTGTGAAGGATTGCATGTGCTGCAATGGCTTAGTGACCTTTACCCTCCCCCTGTATACATTGGCGAGTTTAATAAGTGTTCCAGATTAAACTTAAACCTCCCTCGGGCAGATTTATGTAAATACTCCAGATTGGCTGATTTTAATCTTCACACACGCCTTGTACCAGCTTGAGCCAGGGAATTGGCAAATTCTTCCTTTAACCGTTGTCGCTCCAGCTTAGAATCTATAGATTCCCTGCAGTGCAGAGGAGGCAATTCGGCCCATATTGTCGGCACTGACCGCACAATTGCAGCCAGGCCCTATTCCCATAACCCCACATAACCCTGATGCTAGGGGGCAATTTAGCATGGCCAATCCACCTAATCTGCACACATCTTTGGACACTAAGCGGCAATTTAGCATGGCCAATCCACCTAACCTGCACACATCTTTGGACACTAAGGGGCAATTTAGCATGGCCAATCCACCTAACCTGCACACAGCTTTGGACACCGAGGGGCAATTTAGCATGGCCAATCCACCTAACCTGCACACAGCTTTGGACACCGAGGGGCAATTTAGCATGGCCAATCCACCCTAACCCATAACTTTGAACACTGAGGGGCAATTTGGTATGGCCAGTCAACCTAATCCACACATCTTTGACACTAAGAGGCAAATTACCATGGCCAACCCACCTAACCCACACACCTTTGGACACTAAGAGGCTACTTAGCATCGCCAATCCATCTAACCCACACATCTTTGAACTGTGGGAGGAAACTGAAGCACCCAGAAGAAACCCTAGAGGGGCAGCATGGTAGCACAGTGGGTTAGCACTGCTGCCTCACAGCTCCAAAGACCTGGGTTCGATTCCTGGCTTGGGTCACTGTCTGTGCGGACTGTGCACATTCTCCTCGTGTCTGCGTGGGTTTCCTCTGGGTGCTCCAGTTTCCTCCCACTGTCTGAAAGACATGCTGGTTATGTTAATTAGCCATGCTAAAATCGTCCCTTAGTGTCCTGAGATGCATAGGTTAGAAGGATTAGTGGTAATAATATATAGGGATATGGGAGTAGGGCCTGGGTGGGATTGTGGTCAGTGTAGACTCGATGGGCCGAAGGGACTCTTTCTGCACAGTTAGGATTCTACGATTCTATGAAACCCACACAGACAGTAACCCAAGCTCAGAATCGAAGTCAGGTCCCTGGTGCTGTGAGGCGGCAGTGCTAAACACTGTGCCACCTTCATTATAGTAACTTCATTACAGTGTTAATGTTAGCCTACTTCTGGCACTAATAAACAAGAAAAGTAATCATCTAGTGTTAGCTGGAGTGCTGTTTTCAGCAGTAGGAGAGGCAGATAATGCAGAGTCAGACTGGAGAGCTTCGAGATTTTCCTGTATCACTACGTTCCTGCATTCTCTCCTTTCCTTCTCTATAAATGGCATGCTTTATCTGTGTAGCACACAAGAAACAATACTTTTCACTGTATCCCATGACGTGTGACTATAATAAATCAAATCAAAATAATTAAGTTGATTTTTCTCTGCACCATTAGCTGTGACTGTAACGCTACATTTTGCGCTCTTCCCTATGAACGGTATGCTTTGTCTGTATCCCATGCAAGAAACAATGCTTTTCACTGTATGTTAATACGTGTGGCAACAATAACTCAAATCAAATCTAAAGAAGTCAGTGTGTTAAACTGAAGTACTGTGTACGCATAGTGCACACTGTATACTGAGCAGACATGACAAATAACCTGATGCTTGGGAGCAGCTTTAAGAAAATCTCGTGACAGGAGTCTCTTTCGAAAATAAATTAGATCATTAAAAATGAGCTCGGTTAATTTGTGAGCATGAAATGAATTTTTTCCATGCCTGCTTTTCCCCACCCAGTTTCCTCCTGTCCCGAGATAATCGATCCTACTTGAGCATAAAGTGCCTTGCCGAAATGAGTTTGTAAAAAAAAAAAAAGTACTTTAATGGAACCCAAATTGTCCATTTCAAAGGGAAGTTGTAAGTCAACCATATCGCTGTGGGTCTGGAGTCACATGTAGGCCAGACCAGGTCAGGATGGCAGATCTCCTTCCCTATCTTGATTTGATTTATTACTGTCATAGGATACAGTAAAAAGTATTGTTTCTTGCACACTGTATGTGGTGGCACAGTGGGTTAGCATTGTTGCTTCACAGCGCCAGGACCTGGGTTCAATTCCTGGCTTGTCTGTCTGGAGATTTGCATGTTCTTTCCTGTGTTTGCATCCTCTGGGTGCTCCGGTCACTCACCTAATGAAGGGGCAGTGCTCCGAAAGCTCGTGCAACCAATTTAAACTTATTGGACTTTAAACTGGTGTTGTGAGATGACTTACACTATACACTAATACATGTGACAATAATAAATCAAATCAAATGATATACAATCAAAACATACCGTTCGTAGAGAAGGAAAGGAGAGAGTGCAGAATGTAGTGTTACAATCATAGCTAGAGTGTAGAGAAAGATAAATTTTAATGCAAGGTAGGTTGATTCTGAAGCATGATGGCAGCAGGGAAGACGCTGTTCTTGAGTCAATATGTCAAAGAAAGAATGTCCTGGGTCCTTAATTACGCCGGCTGCTTTTCCTGAGGCAGCAGGAAGTGTAGACAGAGTCAATGGATAAGCGGCTGGTTTACGTGATGGACGGGGCTATGTTCACAACTTTTTATAGTTCCTTGTAATCTTGGTAGGAGCAGGAGCCCATACCAAGCTGTGATACATCTAGAAGGGATGCTTTCTATGATGCATCTATAAAAATTGTTGAGAGCAATCATAGACACAGAAATATTTTTCGCCTCATGTGAAAGCAGAGGCACTGGTGGGCTTTCTTATCTGTAGTGCTGGCATGGGGTTGTGGGGGTCCAGGACAGGTTGTCGGTGATAGAAACACAAAGAACCTTCTGGCTGAGGTTCTCACTTCAGCACCTGAAATGTTAAACTTCAAAAATACTTTAATATTAATGCTTCTGATACATTCTTAACCCCTCTGGAACAATTAGCTACTGATGCATTTTGGTAATTGGACCAGAGCAGGACTTACTCAGTTAATGGGAGGGTGTTGGGGAGAGTTACAGAACAAAGAGATCTTGGGGTACAGGTCCATAACTCTTTGAAAGTGGAGTCAAAGGTGGACAGAATGGTGAAGGCATTCATTGATCACAACATTGAATACAGGAGTTGGGATGTCTTGTTGAAGTTGTACAAGGATAATATTAAACTAGAAAAAGTGCAGGAAAGATTTATTAGGATATTACCACTACTTGATGGTTTGAGTTATAAGGAGAGGCTGGGTAAACTGGTACTTTTTTTTCCCTGGAAGTAGGAGGCTGAGGGGTGATCTTATAGAAGCCTATAAAATAATGAGGGGCACAAATCAGCTAGATAGTCAATATCTTTTCCCCAAAGGTAGGGGAGTCCAAAACTAGAGGGCATAGGTTTAAGGTGAGAGGGGAGAGATACGAAAGGGTCCAGAGGGGCAATTTTTTCACACGGAGTATGGTGAGTGTCTGGAACGAGCTGCCAGAGGTGGTAGTAGAGGTGGATATAATTTTGTCTTTTAAAAAGCATTTAGACGGTTACATGGGTAAGATAGGTATGGAAGGATATGGGCCAAATGCGGGCAATTGGGATGAGCTGAAGGGTTAAAGAAAAAGGGCAGCATTGGCAAGTTGGGCCGAAGAGCCTGTTTCCATTCTGCTGTAAATCTCTATGAATCTATGATCCAGTCATGTGAATTTCTGGGAATGCAGTCAGAGAAACCTGCAAAATATTGTCAATAAAAGATTAGATATTTTATAAATGATGCATTCTTACTTCAAAGACCTCTAAGTGTTCCAGAATTTAATTCCAGCGATCCTAGCACCATCCAAGACTTAAATTGCTTGTTTTGCTCCCCAGAAACACTCTGTTACAAACATTAAGGTCTCTATTCAAAAGAGGCAGTGCTGAAAATGAACCTTGGAGTAAGAGGGAAAGTATTATCAAATTCTACATTTTAAACTATTAGAAATGAAATCCCGAGGCAGTTTAAAGTTTATTTATTAGCGTCACAACTAAGGCTTATATTAACATGCAGTGCTGGAACCACAACTTTTCACAATATACATTAATGATTTGGAAGAAGGAGCTGAAAGCACTGTTGCTAAATTTGATTTGATTTATTATTGTCACACATATTAGCATACAGTGAAAAATATTGTTTCTTGCGCACTATACAGGTGAAGCATACTGTTCATAGAGAAAGAAAGAAGAGAGAGCAGAATGTAGTGTTACAGTCACAGCTAGGGTGCAGAGAAAGGTCAACTTAATGCGAGGTAGGTCCATTCAAAAGTCTGACAGCAGCAGGGAAGAAGCTGTTCTTGAGTCGGTCGGTACGTGACCTCAGATTTTTCTATCTTTTTCCCGATGGAAGAAGGTGAAAGAGAGAACATCTAGGGTATGTGGGTCCTTAATTATGCTGGCTGCTTTTCCTGAGGCAGCGGGAAGTGTAGACAGACTCAACGGATGGTAGGCTGGTTTGCGTGATGGATTGGGCTATATTTACGACTTTTTGCAGTTTCTTGAGGTCTTGGGCGGAGCAGGAGCCCAGACCAAGCTGTGATACAACCAGAAAGAATGCTTTCTATGGGGCATCTGTAAAAGTTGATGAGAGTGGTAGCTCACATGCCAAATTCCCATAGCCTTCTGAGAATATAAAGGCATTAGTAGCTTTCCCAATTACAATGTCAGCATGGGAAGACCAGGACAGGTTGTTGGTGATCTGAACACCCAAGCACTTGAAGATGACACAAAGATATCTTGAGAGACAAATAGTTATTGAGGAAGCGGGGGGTGCGCAGAAAGCCTTGGACAGGTTAGGAAAGAGGGCAAAGAAATGGCAGATGGAATACAATGTGGAAAAGTGTGAGGTTATGCTTTGGAAGAAAGAATGGAGGCGCAGACTATTTTTTAAATAGGAAAATGCTCAGGAATTCAGGAACACAAAGGGACTCAGGAGTCATTGTTCAAGATTCTCTTAAGGTTAACGTGCAGGTTCAGTGGGCAGTTAGGGAGGCAAATGCAATGTTAGCATCCATGTCGAGAGGGTTAGAATACAAGAGCAGGGATGGACTTCGTAGACAGTATAAGGCTCTGGTTAGATCCCATTTGGGGTTTTGTGAGCAATTTTGGGTCCTGTATCTAAGGAAGGATGTACTGGCCTTGGAAAGGGTCGAGAGGAGGTTCACAGGGATGATGTCTGGAATGAAGAGCTTGTCTTATGAGGAAAGGCTGAGGACTCTGGGTCTGTACTCGTTGGAGTTTAGAAGGATGGGAATCTTAATGAAATTTACAGGATACTACGAGGCCTGGATAGAGTGGACACAGAGAAGATGTTTCCATCGTAGGAAAACTAGAACCAGAGGGTACAACCTCAGGCTAAAGGTATGATTCTTTAAAACAGAGATGAGGAGGAATTTCTTTAGCCAGAGTGTGGGGAATCTGTGGAACTCTTTGCCACAGAAGGCTGTGGAGGCTGGGTCACCGAATATCTTTAAGACAGAGATAGGTAGGTTCTTTATTAATAAAGAGATCAGGGGTTATGGGGAAAAGGCAGGAGATTGGAGATGAAAAGATATCAGCCATGATTGATCAGCAGAGCAGATTCTGCTCCTATGTCTTATGAAGTTAGTGTAAAATTCCCCTAGTTGCCACACTCCGGTGCCTGTTCAGATCAATGCGCCTAACCATGTGTTTCAGACTGTGGGAGAAAACCGAGCACCCGGAGGAAACCCACACATACAGGGGGAGACAATGTGCAAACTCCCCTCAGACAGTGACCCAAGTTGGGAATCGAACTCAGGTCCCTGGCACTACGAGACAGCAGTGTTAACCCACTGTGCCGCCGCTTGGTTGACTTGCCTTGGGTCATGGTCGGAGCAAGATGGATTCAGCCTTTTGCCTTTCCTGCATTTATAAGTTGAGATCAAGGGGGGGTATCTCTGGGCACTACTCTTCCATCATATCAATGATCTCCACTCATCACTTCCAACCTCACACCTCTTCCTTTGGTAGTTTCGCTCTGGATTCATCCATTTGCTTCTGATCTCATTCCTTCTGTGCTTGGTGTTCCTCACATCTCGTCATGTAACGATCAACTCCAGACACATTCATCTCACTGCTGTCCTTTGATGGAGATTGTTCACAATTCCTCCACGTCTTACATTGCTAACTAACAGGTGTTGACTGCTTCATCTTTGCTCTCCTGCATGTACTAATATAGGGAAGTTGATGGCCTGGTGGTACTATTGTTAGACTATTAACCCAGAAACTCAGCTAATGTTCTGAGGAAACCAGGTTCAAATCCCACCATGGCGGATGGTGGAATTTGATTTAATATAAAAAAATCTGGAATTAAGAACCTACTGATGACCCATTGTTGGAAAAACCCATCTGGTTCACTAATGTCTTTTAAGGTTCATCTCACACTACATGTAACCCCCACCATCTAGCCTGGGCTTGCAAAATCTCATTAACTGTCCTGGCTGGAGACAATTCTTATCTCTTTAACCTGTGATTAACCCACTCTCCACTTGCACTGTCTGTACATGGAAAGACTTGATTACCTGTAAAGACTCGCATTCCAACCATGATCTTGCAATTGTGCCTGTTTATATATGGTCACCTTTACAGAAACAATATTATTAAACAAGAAACAGTGCAGAAAAGATTTATTTGGATGCTACTGGGACTTGATGGTTTGAGTTATCAGGAGAAGCTGAATAGACTGGCACTTTTTTCTCTGGAGTGTAGGAGGCTGAGGGGTGATCTTATAGAGATCTATAAAATAATGAAGGGCACAGATCAGCGAGATAGTCAATATCTTTTCCCAAAGGTAGGGGAGTCTAAAACTAGAGGGCAGAGGTTTAAGGTGAGAGGGGAGAAATATAAAAGAGTCCAGAGGGGCAATTTTTCACATAGAGGGTGATGAGTGTCTGGAATAAGCTGCCAGTGGCAGTAGTAGAGGCGGGTACAACTTTGTCTTTTAAAAGGCGGCACAGTGACACAGTAGTTAGCACTGCTGCTTCATAGTTCCAGGGACCTGATTTCGATTCCCGGTCTGGGTCACTGTCTGTGTGGAGTTTGCACATTCTCCCTGTGTCTGCGTGGGTTTCCTCCAGGTGCTCAGGTTTTCTCCAACAGTCCAAAGACGTGCAGTTTAGATGGATTGGCCATGCTAAATTGCCCCTGGGTGTCCAGAGATGTGCAGGTTAGGTGGATTAGCCATGCTAAATTGTCCCTAAGTGTCCAAAGATGTGCAGGTCAGGTGGATTGGCCACATTAAAGGGAGAGAGGACTAAAGGACAATATAGCATGGCAAACCACCTAATCTGCACAACTTTGGAGTGTGGGAGGAAACCGAAGCACCCAGGGAAACCCGTGCAGAAATGGGGAGAACGCACAAATGCTTTTTCTCAGATACAAGAATGATTTGATTTCTGAAATTCACTGTGTATAGAACCTACAGCAGCAAACCTACTCCACTCTGTATTCAGTGGGGTCTGATTGCGAGAGCATTTTCTGTGGAAGTGACAGCAATGTCTCTGGAGCAGCTGTGTACGGTGTAGGGGGGGCTGGGGGGAGGGGGAAGCGTTCCTTCAGGGTTAAGATTAGGATGCATTATTGAAGCAATGTGGCGGGGCTTACATTACCTACAAGCAAACAGAACAGGAAGCAGAATCATTCTTCACCTTGATGAACACTTAATCATACACAGGCTGACAATTGCTTTTGAATAAACTATGTGCAAAAATATCAACTAGACAGATGGTGGAGAGGAGGGACTGTGTAGCTGGAAGGATTCAACTGTGCATTGAACTCAACATTCAATCAGTTTCCCATCAAATTCTCTTGACAGGTATCTGGAAGGTTATTATGCAACTCTATATTTAGAACTTCCGTTCCTTTTGCTTGGTTCACACAATCACCCAATCCTGACAGTGCAGAAGGAGGCCATTCGGCCCATTGAGTCTGCACAGATCACAATCTCATCGAGGTCCTGTTCCCACCTAGGAAAGAGGGCCTGGGTGGGATTATGATGCAGACCCGGTAGCCCCACATATTTAACCTAGCTAATCCACCAATGCCTTTACTCTCTCAGAAGACTAAGGAAATTTGGCATGTCCACTCTGGCTCTCACCAACTTTTACTGATGCCCCATAGAAAACATTTTAGCCAGTATACCACAGCTTGGTATGGCTCCTGCTGTGCCCAAGACTGCAAGGATGACAAAAAAATCTCTACAGTACAGAAAGAGGCCATTCAGCCCATCAGGTCTGCACTGACCACAATCCCACCCAGGCCCTACCCCATATCCCTACATATTTACCGACTAATACCCCAAACCTACACATCTCAGGACACTAAGGGACAATTTAGCATGGTCAATCCACCCTAACCTGCACATCTTTGGACACTAAGGGACAATTTAGCATGGTCAATCCACCTAACCTACACATCTTGGACACTAAGGACAATTTAGCATGGTCAATCCACCTAACCTACACATCTTTGGACACTAAGGGACAATTTAGCATGGCCAATCCACCTAACCTGCACATCTTTGGACACTAAGGGACAATTTAGCATGGCCAATCCACCCTAACCTGCACATCTTTGCACTGTGGGAGGAAACCCACGCAGACACGAGGAGAATGTGCAAACAGACAGTGACCTGGCCAGGAATCAGACCAGGTCCCCGGAGGTGTGAAGCCGCAGAGCTAACCCCTGTCCTACTGTGCTGCCTCTTCTCCCTTCCACCTTCTTCCGTCAGAAAAAAGATACAAAAGTCTGAGCTCACATACCAACCAACTCAAGAATAGCTCCTTGCCTGCTGCTATTCGACTTTTGAATAGATTTACCTTGGATTAAGTTGATCTTTCTCTAAATCCTAGCTATATGACTGTAACACTACATTCAGCAAACTCTCCTTTTCTTCTCTATGAACGTCTGTACAGCACACAAGAACCAATACTTTTCACTGTATGCTAATACATGTGATAATAATAAAACAAATCAAAAAATTGACACTAGAGTCACTTTACCATGGCCAATCAACCTAACCCACACATCTTTGAACACTATGGGGCAGTTTAGCATGGTCAATCCACCTAACCTGCACATCTTTAGACACTATGGGGCAGTTTAGCATGGTCAATCCACCTAACCTGCACATCTTTGGACACTAAGGGGCAATTTAGCATGGTCAATCCACCTAACCTGCACATCTTTGGACACTAAGGGGCAATTTAGCATGGCCAATCCACCCTAACCGGCACATCTTTGGACACTAAGGGACAATTTACCATGGCCAATCCACCCTAACCCGCACATCTTTGGACACTAAGGGGCAATTTAGCATGGCCAATCCACCCTAACCCGCACATCTTTGGACACTAAGGGACAATTTAGCATGGCCAATCCACCCTAACCTGCACATCTTTGGACACTAAGGGGCAATTTAGCATGGCCAATCAACCTAACCTACACATCTTGGACACTAAGGGGCAATTTAGCATGGCCAATCACCTAACCCGCACATCTTTGGACACTAAGGGGCAATTTAGCATGGCCAATCCACCCTACCCGCACATTTTGGCCCTAAGGGGCATTTAGCATGGCCAATCCACCCTAACCTACACATCTTTGGACACTAAGGGCAATTTAGCATGGCCAATCCACCCTAACCTGCACATCTTTGGACACTAAGGGGCAATTTAGCATGGCCAATCCACCCTAACCGGCACATCTTTAGACTGTGGGAGGAAACTGGAGGAAACCCATGCAGACACATGGAGAACATGCAAACTCCACACAGACAGTGACCAGAATTGAACCCAGGTCCCTGGTGCTCTGAGGCAGCTATGCTAATCACTGCGCCACTGTGCTGATTATCATGGATGCATCCAACTGAAGTGGCTTCCTTACTCAGAAGACCCAGTGAGCAGCCTCACAACACCAGGTTAAAGTCCAACAGGTTTATTTGGAATCATGAGCTTTCAGATCACTGCTTCTCATCAGGTGAGTGGGATTTCACACCTCTTTAACTTGTGATTATCCCTCTGTCCACTCGCACTCTCTGTGAAGATTTGATTACCTGTAAAGACTCGCATTCCAACCATTATCTTACAGTTGTGTCTGTGTCTATATATGCCATGTTTGTGAAACCTATCTCTCCGGTTACCTGATGAAGGAGCAGTGCTCTGAAAGCTCGTGATTCCAGATAAACCTGTTAAACTGTAACCCGGTGTTATAAGACTTCTTACTGTGCCCACCCCAGTCCAATGCTGGCATCTCCACATCATCTTATTAATATAACTGTCTAAATGCTTTTAAAAAGACAGAATTGTACTCGCCTCTACTACTGCCTCTGGCAACTTGTTGGAAAAACACCACCCTGAAGCTGTTCTGCATTTAGTCCACATCTCTCGACCCATCTTACCCATGTAACTGTCTAAATACTTTTTAAAAGACAAAATTGTACCCGCCTCTACCACTACCTCTGGCAGCTTGTCCCAGACACTCACCATCCTCTCTGTGAAAGTATTGCCTCTCTGGACCCTTTTGTATGTCTCCCCTCTCTACTTTTGGGAAAAGATATTGACTGCTAGCTGATCTATGCCTCTCAATATTTTATAGATCTCTATAAGAACATATGAAATAGCTGCAGGAGTAGGCATCCAGCCCCTCGAGCCTGCCCCACCATTCAATAAGATCATGGCGGATTTGAAGTGGATCAGTTCCACTTTCCCGCTTTCTCCCCATAACCCCTTAATTCCCTTGTCTATCAGAAATCTATCTACCTGTGACTTAAATATATTCAACAAGGTAGCCTTCACCACTTCAATGGGCAGAGAATTCCAGAGATTCACCACGTATTAGTCCTCCTCAACTCCGTTCTAAACTGTCCCTCCCCCCCTCCTTATTTTGAGGCTGTGCCCTCTAGTTCTGTTTTCCTTTCTCTCTACCTCCACCCTATCTCCTTCATTATCTTGTAGTCTCTATAGGATTCCCCCCTCAGCCTTCTAAACTCTAATGAGTACAGGCCCAGTCTATTCAATCTATCCTCATAAATCCCTATAAGATCACCCCTCAGCCTCCTACGCTCCAGAGAAGAAAGTCCCAGTCTATCCAGCCTCTCCTTATAACTCAAAGCATCAAGTCCTGGTAGCACCCTAGTAAATCTTTTCTGCACTCTTCCTAGTTTAATGATATCCTTTCTATAATAGGGTGACCAGAACTGTACACAGTAATCCAAGTATCTTTTAAATGTTGTCATTGTACACCCCTTCTGTGTGAGGGGGTGTACAGCTCATTCCATCCACGCATCACCCTCTGTGTGAAGAAGTTGCCCTTTGGATCCTATTTCCCCTCTCACTTTAAACCTACACCCTCTAGTTTTGGACTCCCCTACTCTGGGGAGAAGATTTGGCTATTCATCTTTTCTACACCCCCCCATCATTTTATAGGTCTCTAAAAAGTTATCACATCTGCCTACGCTCCAGGGAACAAAGTCCCAGTCTATCCAGCCTCTCCTTGAACCTTCCAGTCCTGGTAACATCCTGGTAAACCTTTTTTTTTGCATCTTTTCCTATTTAATAACATCCTTCCAAGACTAGGGTGACCAAAATTGCACGCACTGCTCCAAAAAGTGGCCAAAGTCTTGTAGAATTATTACAGTAAGAAGTCTCACAACAGCAGGTTAAAGTCCAACAGGCTTATTTAGTTGCAAAGCCGTTAGCTTTCAGAGCGCTTGGCCTTTGTCAGGTGAGTGGGAGTTGTGTTCACAAACAGGGCATATAAAGACACAAACACAATTTACAGAATAATTTGGTTGAAATGTGAGTCTTTACAGGTTATCAAGTCTTAAAGGTGCAGACAATGTGAGCGGAGAGAGGGTTAAGCACAGGTTAAAGAGATGTGTATTGTCTCCGAACAGGACAATTAGAGAGATTTTGGAAACCCAGGCAAGTCATGGGGGTTATATATAGCGTGACATGAACCCAAGATCCCAGTTGAGGCCATCCTCACGCACGGAACTTGGCTATCAGTCTCTGCTCAGTGAGCCTGCGTTGTCACGTGCTGTGAAGGGCACCTTGGAGAACGCTTACCCAAAGATCAGAGGCCAAATACCCATGACCGTGAAGTGTTCCCCAACAGGAAGAGAACGCTCTTGCGTGGTGATTGTCAAGCGGTGTTCATTCATCTCTTGTCCTGGCGTCTGCAATGTATCATGCCACGGAAAATACTTTCCAGCTACGTATCAGGTAGATAATGTTGGCCGAGTTGCAGGAGTATGTACCGTATACCTGGTGGATTGTGCTCTCATTGTGAGATGATGGCATCCATGCCGATGATCTGCCATGTCTTGTAGAGGTTGCTGTGGCAGGGCTGTGTGGTGTCGTGGTCACTGTTCTCCTGAAGGCTGGGTAGTTTGCCATGGACAATAGTCTGTTTGAGATTGTGCAGTTGTTTGAAGCCAAGAAGTGGGGGTGTGGGAACGGCCTTGGCAAGACGTTCACCGTGACATGTTGAAGGCTCCAGAGAAGTTGTCGTAGCTTCCCCGCTCCGGAGAATTATCTGGAAGAGGTATATTTATAACATAGCATCCCAACTCCCGAGTGATGTCAATTGAAAAATTCGACTCTAGATACCACGTGGGGCAGTAATTTGAGTTTTCTTTGTCACCCTTTGCTGCTGTAGCCCAGTATCACTCCTGGTCCAGAGCCATTTAAGTCAGTTGGCACAGTGGGTTAGCGCCGCTGCCTCACAGCGCTAGGGACCCAGGTTCGATTCCCAGCTTGGGTCACTGTCTGTGTGGAGTCTGCACCTTCTCCCTGTTTTCTTTGTGAGTTTGTTCCAGTTTCCTCCCATAGTCCGAAGGACGTTTTAAAGTAGAAGTTTATTTATTAGTCAGAAATAAGGCAGTGTGAAATTCCCCTCGTCACCAGTCTCCAGTACCCGTTGGGTCACTGCATCTAACCAGACTGTGAGAGGAGACAGGAGCACCTGGAGGAAACTCAGGCAGGGGAGAACATGCAGACTCCACACAGGCAGTGATCCAAGCCGGGAATCGAACCCGGGTCCCTGACGCAGCAGTGCTAACCCACTGTGCCACTGTGCTGTCACGCTGAAGAGGTAGGAGACAATAGTTGCACACAAGGGTTATTCAGGACTTCTATCTATTGATGTAATTCAGAAATAACTATTTGCAAGGCAAATCTATCTCAATCTGATGACAAATACTGAGTGAAGGCTGAGATGTGTGTGTTTTATCCAAATCAATGGATTAGGTTTAAAGACAAGAGATCGTTAACTGTTCTGCAATCTTGATGATATATTGTTGGAAAGGCAAAGGGGACCACATTTATTGGACCATATTTGCTGCTGACATGTGCCTGGATCTGGGTTGGATTCCTGGCTTGGTTCACTGTCTGAGCAGAGTCTGTTCTCCCTCATGTCTGCACGGGTTTCCTCCCACACTCCGAAGACATGCTGGTTAGGTATATTGGCCTCGTAAATTCTCCCTCAGAGTACCTGAACAGGCACCGGAGTGCGGCGACTAGGTGACTTTCACAGTTACTTCATTGCAGCGTTAATGTAAGCCTACTTGTGACACCAATAAATAAACTTCAAACAAATATGAAGAATGGCTATTTGAGTAGGATGGCATGATGGCACAGTGGGTTAGTGCTGCTGCCTCACAATGCCAGAGACCCGGATTCAATTCCCGGCTTAGGTCACTGTTTGTCTGGAGTCTGCACATTCTCCCCGTGTCTGCATGGGTTTCCTCTGGGTGCTCCGGTTTCCTCCCACAGTCTGACAGATGTGTTGGTTAAGGTGCATTGGGCCACGCCAAATTCTCCCTCAGTATAACCTGAACAGGCGCCAGAGTGTGACGATTAAGTCTGCACCTCCCCCCTCATATCTGCATGGGTTTCCTCCACGTGCTCCGGTTTCCTCCCACAGTCTGAAAGATGTGCTGGTTAGATGCTAAATTCTCCCTCAATGTAACCCGCACAGACACCAGAGTGTGGCGACAATGCCACAAAATCTAGTTGTATATTTTTCAGAATGATTAAATTCTGTTAATCATTTTTTGTTAACAAATGGATCTTCATCAGGACAAAGAAGCAGTGCTCTGAAAGCTCGTGATTCCAAATAAACCTATTGGTTGTGTGACTTCTTACTCACAGTAAGAACACCAGCATCTCCACATCATGACTGAGCTCAGCAGAGACCGGAATTCAATCTCTGCACCTTCCTATCCCTTTGGCTGCGGTGCATGTCAGACCATTAGCACTGATCTGAGCCGTCACGTTTGAGCTTAACCACGGAGAGTAGGGAAGCTTGGCTTGTGTGATCTTGGTGTCTATTGGGGTGACGTTATCAGGAATTATTTAAATTACAACTACACATTCAAATCATTTATGTCTCATTGAACACTCACTGCCTTCCAGCGAACAAGATCTCCAATGTAAAATTATTTGTTTGGCTAAGTTTCCCCTCCCCAACAATTTAAGGCTATCATCTCAGCAAGTCCTGGTGGTTAGAATGATATTTGCAGGCTTGATTGAACCCCATTCTAAGCAAGGTAATTCCAGTGATGCGGACATTATTGGAGAACACACCGTGTCTCTGCAACTGCATAGGATTGACTAAAATAAGCTTGAACTTTAGATGGAGAGCTTGGAATTTTGCAAGGTTGGCCACCAGGGTCAAGACATGTCACATTTTGTTCATTACTTTTCCCCAGGAGGCAGAACGCGTTGATTAGAGTCCGTGAAAGGGCAGGGGTTTCCAAGTTTTGTAGATGATACCAAACTGGGGACAGGAGCAAGACAACGAATGTTGATGCCACAAATCTAAGAAGGATCTTGGCATGCTCAGTTGAGAAACGGAAGGTGAGATGTAGGGCAGGGAAGTGTAGGGACAGCAGGTTTAGCAGTAGGTCGGGTGGTGTGCTGCTAATTGGAAATGTGAGCTGTTGGAACAGGGGAGAGACATCACGGCGGAAAGAAAATTATGATATGGAGTTGGACTGAGCTAATCATGGTAAGAAGTCTGACAACACCAGGTTAAAGTCCAACCAATTTATTTGATAGTAAACTCACAAGCTTTTGGGGTTTGCCCCTTCGTCAGGTGAGCGGAGAGTTCTGGTCTCTGACAGACCATATAACAGCACAGACATTTTACAGATTACTGGTTAGAATGCAAGTCTTTACAACTAACCTGCTATTCAAGTCTTAAAGGTACAGACAATGTGACTGGAAAGAGCATTAGGCACAGGTTAAAGAGATGTGTATTGTCTGCAGACAGTATAGCAAGTGAGGTTTTGCAAACCCAGGTAAGTCATGGGGGGTTACAGATAGTGTGACATGAACCCCAGATCCCGATTGAGGCTGTCCTCATGTGTGCGGAACTTGGCTATCAGTTTCTGCTCAGCGACTGTGCGCTGTCGTGTGTCGTGAAGGCCACCTTGAAGAACGCTTACCCGAAGGTCGGAGGCCGAATGCCCATAACCAACGAAGTGTTCGCCAACAGGAAGGGAACAGTCTTGCCTGGTGATTGTCGAACGATGTTCATTCATCCATTGTCGTAGCATCTGCACGGTCTCCCCAGTGTACCATGCTTCGGGACATCCAAAAGAAAATTAGACAGCTTTTGTTTCCGATGTGTCCTTTCCCTGCTGTAACTCCTTCAGGCAATGGTTAACACCCAGGCGGGGAAGCTGGAAGTCTAGCCTCTGATGTCCAGCCTAGATAACAAGTGGATCCTTTGACCTTTTTAAAACTCCGTTCATAGGATGTAGCTGGACCATCACTTATTGCCTATTCCTAGTCATCCTTGAACTCAGTGTCTCGCTCAGGGCCATTTCAGAGGGCAGTTAAAAGTCAACATCGCTGTGACTCTGGAGTCACATATCAACCAGACCTCGGCCAGACTGAGCTCTGACCAAGGGTCATCTAGACTTGAAATGTTGGCTCAATTTTCTCTCTACAAACGCTGTCGGACATTTGACAAGGACCCTCTTGGCAGGCTGATGGGAAAGATTAAATCTCACGGGATCAGGGGTGAATTAGCTAGATGGATTCTGAACTGGCTTGGCCATAGAAAACAGAGGGGAGCAGTGGAAGAGTGTTTTTCTGAATTAAGATCTGTAGCTAGTAGTGTTCACAGTAAGAAGTCTCACAACACCAGGTTTATTTGGTAGTAAACACCACTAGCTTTTGGAGTTTGCCCCTTCATCAGTTGAGATGGTATAGAATATAGACTCACCTGACGAAGTGGCAAACCCTGAAAGCTAGTGGCGTTTACTACCAAATAAACTTGTTGGACTTTAACCTGGTGTTGTAAGACTTCTTACTGTGTTGCCCCCAGTCCAATGCCGGTATCTCCACATCATGTTAGTGATGTTCCACAGAGATTCAGTGCTGGGACTTCTGCTGTTTGTAATATATATATAAATGACTTGGAAAAATACATAGCTGGTCTGATTAGCAAGTTTGCGAACAATACTAAGGTTGGCAGAGTTGCAAATGAAACTAAGCATGCCGAATGCCTTCTTCACCCCTCTGTCCACCTGTGACTCCACTTCCAAGGAGCTATCAACCTACACCCCCAGATCTCTTTATTCTGTAACTTTCCCCAATGCCCTACTAGTAACTGAGTAAGTCCTGCCCTGGTTCAATCTCCTAAAATGCATCACCTCGCATTTATCTAAATTAAATTCCATCTGCCATTCGTCAGCCCACTGGCCCCTCCTTCTTACGTTCTTTACAAATGATCTTCACATCTGTACAAACTCCTCAACAAGCATAAGAAACTATGAATGACCCATTGTGAATGTCTTCGCTTATTTACACCATGGTATAGAGTATAGAACTAGGGTTAGTCTTTCTCAGAAGACTAAGGAAATTCGACATGTCCACTGCGACTCTCACCAACTTATACAGATGCCCCATAGAAAGCATTCTTTCTGGTTGTATCACAGCTCGGTCTGGGCTCCTGCTCTGCCCAAGAATAGCAAGGAACTACAAAAGGGTCGTGAATGTAGCCCAATCCATCACGCAAACCAGCCTCCCATCCATTGACTCTGTCTACCCTTCCCACTGCCTTGGGGAAAAGCATAATCAAGGATCCCACGCATCCTGGACATTCTCTCTTCCACCTTCTTCCGTTGGGAAAAAGATACAAAAGTCTGAGGTCACGTACCGACCGACTCAAGAACAGCTTCTTCCCTGCTGCTGTCAGACTTTTGAATGGACTTACCTCGCATTAAGCTGATCTTTCTCTACACCCTATATATGGCTGTAACACTACATTCTGCACCCTCTCCTTTCCTTCTCTATGAACGGAATATTTTGTCTGTGTAGTGTGCAAGAAACAATACCATTCACAGTACAGATACATGTGACAATAATAAATCAAATCAAAACTAGATTAACTGAGGACCAGGAGACCGCAATGAATAGACAAATATTTTCTGTTGTATAATTTGTGAGTAGGTGGTGGTTCTGCAGAATTCTACTCCTTTCTGTGTTGCAGGCAGTTTAATTTAAATGGCCAGTAATTAGCAGCTCACATTGTTTGATCCGTGTATCATTCTCTGCCACTTCATCAGACTTGGCTGGCAGAAGCACAGTCTCCTGTCACTTGGCACCGATTGGACTCTTGCTTTTTATCTCTCTTTCTCTTACTATGCCAACCTTCTCACAGCAGCCAAATAAAACATACTGGGAGCCAACTCTGAGAACTGGGTGCGAAATCCAACCCAGTGGCTCATTTTAGTTTCACTCCATTCTCTTTGTGTGTGTATGCATGTGTGAATGTGAGTGTGAGTGTGTGTGAGAGTGCGTGTGTGTGCAGGTGTGAGTTTATGTGTGAATGTGTGTGTCCAGGTGTGAGTTTATGTGTGAATGTGTGTGTCCAGGTGTGAGTTTGTGTGTGAATGTGTGTGTCCAGGTGTGAGTTTATGTGTGAATGTGTGTGTCCAGGTGTGAGTTTGTGTGTGAATGTGTGTGTCCAGGTGTGAGTTTATGTGTGAATGTGTGTGTCCAGGTGTGAGTTTATGTGTGAATGTGTGTGTCCAGGTGTGAGTTTATGTGTGAATGTGTGTGTCCAGGTGTGAGTCTGTATGCGTGTGTGTGTGTGTGAATGTGTGCGAATGTGTGCGCGCACAAGTGTGAGCATGTGTGTGTGAGAGTGCATATGTGTGCAGGTATGGGTGTCCATGTGAATGAGTGTATGAGTGAGAGTGCGTGTGTGTAGGTGTGTGTGTGTGTGCACATGTGAGTGTGTGTGTGTGTGTGTATGAGTGCATATGTGTGCAGGTATGAGTGAGTGTGTATGTGTGTGTGTGCATGCGAGTGTGAGCATGTGTATGAGTGTGTATGTGAGAGAGTGTGTGTGTGTGTGTGTGCGCGCGAGTGTGAGTATGTGTACAGCCAGTATCTTGCAAAGAATTGGGAATTTCTGAACTGCCTTCATCCAAAAACCGCGAAATGTTAAGGGTGAATTCATCAAAAGGTGCAGATTACATCAGCCCTACTGGGTGCTGCATTGTTCCAGTGTTTCATTTCATCAGTTTGTCAGTCAAACTGAGTCCATTGTGTGATTGTTTAATCCCTTAGTTTTCTTTTAGCAGTAGTAATGGTTGTTCTTTCCTGGGCTGAACTGATGAGGCTCAAATCCAATTGGAGTTTGCAATGGCAGGCACAGTGGGTTAGCACTGATGCCTCAGTATGCCAGGGACCCAGGTTTGATTCCTAGCTTGGGTCACTGACTGTGCAGCGTCTGCATATTCTCCCCGTGTCTATGTAGAGTTTCCTCCAGGTGCTCCGGTTCCCTCCCACAGTCTCAAAGACGTGCAGGCTAGGTGGATTGGCTATGCTAAATTGTCCCTTAGTGTCCAAATATGTGCAGATTAGAGAGATTTGTGGGGTAAATATGGGGTTATGGGGATAGGACCTAGGTGGGATTGTTGTTGGTACAGACTCGATGGGCCTCCTTCTGCCCTGTATCGTCTTTGATTCCATGAATAGCCTGATTCTAAAAGTAAAGTTTATTTATTAGTGTCAGAAGTAAGTCTTACATTAACGCCGCAATGAAGTTACTGTGAAATTCCCCTAGTCTCCACAGGGAAATATGTAGACTCTGCACAGACAATGACCCAAGCCGGGAATTGAACCCGGATCCCTGGTGCTGCGAGGCAGCAGTGCTAACCCACTGGGTCACGGTGCTGCTCTGATACCCCAGCCGCCACACTCTGGCGCTTGTTCAGGTTACATTGAGGGAGAACTTAGCACCTAGCCAGCACGTCTTTCAGATTGTGGGGGGGGCAAACCGGAGCACCCGGAGGAAACCCACGCAGACACGATAGAGAATGTGCAGACTCCGCATAGATAGTGACCCAAGCCGGGAATTGAACACGGCTCGCTGGCGCTGTGAGGCAGCAGTGCTAACCGTTGTGTCACCCCAATTTTGCTCTTGTATCTTACGTTCTCATGGTTCCGTTAGCCCCAAGAACTATACTGAATATAGAAACAGAGTTGAAACGTGCTTGTCTAAAGCATTTGACCTAACAATGGCTGTACAGTAACCGTTCCCATGCCTGTAACTAATTAGGCAGTGTGGGAAGCCCTATTGTTACCTAACACAACAAGCTGCAGATTCTGCTTTTCTCATCCATATTTCCCTCCTCTCCTGAAGGTACTGGTTACTGCTGAATAACAGCTCTGTTGCTGGATGCTTTCTATTGCTTTGTGTAAGTTCCCGTTCTTCCAGCTGAAAATCAGGATGAACCACAGCTGAATGTGGACCTTCCTTCATCCTTGTACAAATTCACGGTGGAGTCACTGCACAGTGGGTCTACTGATACCCAGCCTGAGGCTAAAGGCATACCTCCAGTACAGTCTGGCCAAGAACAGTGAATGATTTAGAGTGATTGAGGTTTACAGCATGAAAAAAAGCCCTTCAGCTCAACTTGTCAATGATGCCTTTCTTTTTTTAAACCTCTAAGCTCATCCGAATTGCCCACATTGACCCATATACCTCTATACCCCCGTCTTACCCATGAAACTGTCCAAACGCTTTTTAAAAGACAAAATTGTACCCACCTCTACTGCTACCTCTGGCAGCTTGTTCCAGACACTCACCACCCTCTGTGTGAAAAGATTGCCCCTCTGCACCCTTTTCTATCTCTCCCCTCTCACATTAAATCTACACCCTCTGGTTTTAGACTCCCCTATCTATGGGAATAGATACAGCCATAGAGGCTTACAGCATGAAAACAGGCCCGTTGGACAACTTGTCCATGCCGCTCTTTTTTCTAAACCCTTAAGCAAGTCCCAATTGCCCACATTTGGCCCATATCCCTCTATACCCATCTTACCCATGTAACTAAATTTATTATTGTCATGTGTTGAGATAGTGAAAAATATTGTTTCTTGCATGATATTCAGATAAAACATGCTGTTCATAGAGAAGGAAAGGGTGCAGAATGTAGTGTTACAGTCATAGCTAGGGTGTAGAGAAAGATCAAATTTTGCGAGGTAGATCCATTCAAAAGTCCGATAGCAGCAGGGAAGAAGCTGTTCTTGAGTTGGTTGGTACATGACCTCAGATTTTTATATCTTTTTCCCAACGGAAGAAGCTGGAAGAGAGAACGTCCGGGTGCATGGGGTCTTTGATTATGCTGGCTGCTTTTCCTGAGTCAATGGATGAGAGACTGATTTGCATTTTGGATTGGGCTACATTCAGAATCCTTTTAAATTTCTTGCAGTGTTGGTCAGAGCAGGAGCCATAACAAACAATGAAACATCTGCACGGTGGCACAGTGAGTTAGCTCTGCAGCCTCACGTTCCAGGGACCCGGGTTCGATTCCTGGCTTGGGTCAGTGTCTGTGGGAGTCTGCACGTTCTCCCCATGTCTGCGTCGGTTTCCTCCAAGTGCTCCAGTTTTCTCCCACACTCCGAAGATGTGGAGGTTAGGTGGATTGGCCATGCTAAATTGTCCCTGAGCGTCAGGGGGGATGAGCTTGGGTAAACACATGGTTTATGGGATAGGTGGGATTGTCTCGATGGGTTGAATAGCCTCCTTCTGCACTGTAGGGATTCTATAGTACAGCCAGAAGGAATGCTTTCGCATCGGGAAAATATTGGTGAGAGTCATCGCAGACATGCTGAATTTCCTTAGCCTCTGAGACAGTCTGAAGAACATCTGCAGAAATGTAGAACGAGGAGCCTCGCTCACTTAGCTTTTCTTTTGATTTCAGCTTGCTTAGCTGATGAATAACTTGCTAAGCATAATTCCTTGTGCATTATTATTAAGAGACTGCTGCAATTGCCGTGCAGGTCTCTTTGAGGCTGTTTCCCCTGTTACTGTGACAAGGGACTCTGAGGCATTTGCACTGAGAATGGCCAAAGGATTATTTAGTTGGGGTGATCTGGATGGTGGGCACCGAGATGCACAATAAAGCTTTTGTCGGTGATAATTCCAGTTGGAGTAAGGCCTCTGCACCGACTGCATGAAGCCCTGCTCCTTTGCCACACATAACAGAGTACTGTGTAAAACAATCAGCTTGCCAGCAAGACCTGGTATGACACTGTGGGGGGGAGAATCTGAGGGCACAGACCTCTTCATTCGAGAACCTTCTATCCGAAGCTGCTTTGACATTAGAACGGCAGGCTTTAATTTCAGATAAACACAGAATTATTGAAGTTTTTAAAAAACAGACCCCCCTCAGTGGGTTGGCTCAGAACACATTCTCTCATGAACATCCAAATTATAATGTCCATGAGTGACAGTGCTTGAAAAAGTTCTTGTCCAGCGTTTGTGGCTCGTACTCAGCCAGAGACCTGACTGCACGTGAACAGGCTGTGGACAGAATCTGCTTTTATAAAGAGCTCTTCATTTATATTCAGAACCAAAGTGCTGGGGTTGTTTTTTTCCTCCCAAGTTTTGGCAGCAGACCTGTCTGATCAAGTCAAATCCCGGTCTACGAATCTGCTACCGGGTTGTGGCAAAGTAGCTGGGGATGTCTCAGAAACTCGGACTCTCTGAAACTCAACGCAAAGAACTTGCACCGTTCCAACCCCTTCCCCCATCTCGGGACATCCCAAAGCACCTCACTGTGGAGGCCGGGTCATTGAGTGCCTTTAAAACAGAGATAGATAGGTTCCTGATTAATAAGGGGGTCCGGGGTTATGGGGAAAAGGCAGGAGAATGGGCATGAGGAAAATATCAACCATGATTGAATGGTGGAGCAGGCTCAGTGGGCCGAGTGGCCTCATTCTGCTCAAATGTTTTATGGTCTAGTTCCCCTGACAGTAAGGGGCAACATAGCATGGCCAATCAACCTAACCCACAGGTCTTTGGACTGTGGGAGGAAACCGGAGCACCTGGAGGAAACCCACACAGACACAGGGAGAATGTGCAAATTCCACACAGACAGTGACCCGAGGCCAGGAATCGAACCTGGGTCCCTGGCGCTGTGAGACTGCAGACCACAGATGCTGCCCCATCTAGATGACCCTTAAATGCCGCTATTGTACCTGCTCCCACCACTACCTGCCCAGGCAGCCCCCTCTGTGTAAAAAAAAAAGCTGGCTTCACACATCTCTCTAAACTTGTCCCCACACAAGCCAAATAAACCGAACATCATTTTCTAAAGGACAGTGCATTTGTTCCGATTTATGACATCAAAATATCATGACATTTATGTTCAAGTGCTGAACTGATAGAACCTTCAAGAAAATGTGTGTGTTTTTTTAAAGTCAGGTTGAGTCAAATTATTGAAGAAAGATTATAAAGATGCAGCCCAGTGTCTGAAATTATCTCTGATTTCCCAGAGCCAGTTTGAAGTCAATTGCATTAGTATTATGTGATGATGTTGTATAAGACATGTCATACAAGGACAGAGCTGAAAAACTGATTTTATCCTCCCAAATATTAACATCAGAGATGGCCATTTATTTGGGTATTACACTGTATGAAGACTGAGATTCTAAATACCCACTACGGATGGAGGGCTTGGTCGTACATCTCGGGAAATTGTTGATATTCGATTTGATTTATTATTGTCACATACTGTATTAACTTACAGTGAAAGGTATTGTTTCTTGTGCGCTGTACAGACAAAGCATACCATTCACAGAGAAGCAAAGGAGACGGTGCAGAATGTAGTGTTACAGTCACAGCAAGGGTGCAGAGAAAGATCAACTTAATGTGGGGTAGGTCCATTCAAAATTCTGACAGCAGCAGGGAAGAAGCTGTTCTTGAGTCAGTTGGTACATGACCTCAGACTTTTGTATTTTTTTCCCCCAATGGAAGGTGGTGGGAGAGAGAATGACCAGGGTGCGTGGGGTCCTTAATTATGCTGGCTGCTTTCCCCGAGGCAGCGGGAAGTGTAGACAGAGTCAATGGATGGGAGGCTGGTTTGTGTGATGGATTGGGCTACATTCACAACCCTTTGTAGTTTCTTGCAGTCTTAGGCTGAGCAGGAGCCCATACCAAGCTGTGATACAACCAGAAAGATGCTTTCTATGGTGCATCTGTAAAAATTGGAAGTGTAGACAGTGTCAATGTCCATTTCTTCTACATGGGAATGTGAGATTGTAGACATGTTGCTGACAGTTTTTTGAAAACCAGCAGAGTTTGCCACTGAATTCCTGATGTGCACAGCTTGTGGATAAGGCTGTCCACTTGTGAGACATATGTGGAGAATTGTCATTTGGTAGTGCAGAGCTTGAGTATTACTGAAAAAAAAGACATCCTGTCAAAGCTTTGCATCTTGTACTCATTAGGACAGATTCACAAGGGTACAAATTGTAAAGGGAGCATCAGTTTGTGCCACATGGGAGGGGAATGCAGGTCGGTTTGGCAGTTGGACTCTGACTTGTGGAACATGGCCTCAATGTAGAAAGTTCTACAATATAAGGTGATGTATTTTAGAAGGTCTAATACAGATTGGAAATGTACAATAAATGGCAGAATCCTTCAGAGTGTTGACAGGCAGCGGTATCTGGGTGTACAGATACACAGGTCACTGAAACTGGCAACGCAGGCGGAGAAGGTAGTCAAGAAGGCATACGGCATGTTTGCCTTCATCAGCCAGTGCACTGAGTATGAAAATTGACAAGTCATGTTGCAGCTTTAAAGAATCTTAGTTAGTTTCGGGGGAAATTTCACATTCATTGCAGTGTTCATGTAAGCCTACTTATGACTAGTAAGTAAACTTTTAGCTTTTTAGGCCACACTTGGAATATAGTGTTCAATTTTGTTCGCCACACTACCAGAAGGATGTGGAAGTTTGGAGAGGGTACAGAAAAGATTTACCAGGATGTTGCCTCGTATGGAGGGCATTGGCTGAGAACCAGAAATACGGTTTGTTCTCACTGGAGAGATGGAAGTTGAGGGGTGACCTGATAGAAGTCTACAAGATTATGAGAGGAATGGACGGAGGGGTTAGTCAGAAGCATTTTCCACAGGGTGGAAGAGTCAATTACTAGGGGGGCACAGGTTTAAGTGCAAGGGGCAAGGTTTAAAGATATACAAGGCAAGTTTTTTGTTTTTTTCACACAGAGGGTGTTGGATGTCTGGAGGTAGTAGAAGCAGATACGATAGTGTCTTTTAAGGGGCGTATGGACAAATACATGAACAGGATGGGCATGGAGGGATATGGTCCCTGGAAAGGTAGATGGTTTTAGTTCAGTCAGGCAGCATGGTCGGTGCAGGCTTGGAGGGTTCCTGTGCTGTAATTTTCTTTGTTGTTTGTTGTGATGTTCTGACAGCGATAAGATATTCAGTACCTCTGACCCGTTAGCACCCTGACTTTCAGATTGGCAATGGAGCTATAAGGACTGTTCTGATTTCTTCGATATGAAATGTGGGCATTCCCCTGGCTGGGCCCAGCATTAATTCCCCAGGCCTAATTGCCCTTGAGAAGGCGGAGATGAGTCACCTTCCTGAACCCGCTGCAGTCCACGTGATGTATGTACACCCAGGATGCTGTTAGGAAAAGAGAAATAAGGTGGTCAGCACAGTGGTTAGCACTGCTGCCTCACACTGCCAGGGACTTGGGTTCAATCCCTGTTTGGGTCACTGTCTGCGTGGAGTTTGTGTGTCCTCCCTGTGTCTGCGTGGGTTTCCTCCCACAGTCCGAAAGACATGCTGGTTAAGTGGAGTGCCCATGTTAAATTGCCCCTTAGTTCATGGCAATTAAAAGTCTAGACACTCACCACCCTCTGTAAAAACATTGTCTCTTTGGACCCTTTTGTCTCTCCTCTCACCTTAAATCTATGCCCTCTACTTTTAGACACCCCTACCTTTGGGAAAAGATATTGACTATCTCGCTGATCTATGCCCTCATTATTTTATAGACCTCTATAAGATCACCCCTCAGCCTCCTACACTCCAGAGAACAAAGTCCCAGTCAATCCAGCCTCTCCTTATAAAGAGAAAATTTATTTATTCATCACAAGGAAGACTTCCAGTAACACTGCAATTGAGTTACTGTGAAAATCTGCGCCACACTCTGGCACCTGCTCGGGTCAATGTGCCTTAACCAGCACTTCTTTCAGACTGTGGGTGAAAACCAGACATTGGGATAACATGCAAACTCCACACAGATAGTGACCTAAGTTGGGAATCAAAGTCAGGTCCCTGGCACTGTGAAGCAGCAGTGCTTAGCATTATGCTATAAGGGGTACAGGAATAGGGCCTGGGTGGGATCGTGGTTGGTGCAGACTCGATGGACAGAATGGCCTCCTTCTGCACTGTAGGGATTCTATGATTGTATTCTATGATCCTTAAGGGTGGTAGAGGGAGTGGGATGTGAAGCCTTAGTGAGTCATCGCTGTACATCTTATAGATATTACATGCTGTTAGAATTGTGCATCGGTGTCGGAGGGAGTGGATGGTTAATGTGGTGGATAGAGGTGCTATTGAAGCAGGCTGCTTTGTACTGGACTTTAACCTGGTGTTGTGAGATTTCCTACTATGTCCGTCCCAATCCAACAGTGGCATCTCCGCATCATGGCAGAATGTAGTGTTAGATCCATGGAAGTTTACAGCATGGAAACAGGCCCTTCGGCCCAACCAGTCCAGGCCGCCCCCTTTTTTTTAAAACCCCTAAGCTCGTCCTAATTGCCCACATTTGGCCCATATCCCTCTATACCCATCTTATCCGTGTAACTGTCTAAACGCTACTTAAAAGACAAAATTGTACCCGTTTGTAGTGCTACCTCTGGCAGCTCGTTGCAGACAGAAGTGAAGATGTTACAGTCATAGCTAGGAGAAAGCTCAGCTTGATATAAGGTTCATGTGTGTGCGCACACGAGTGAATTGTAGCCTTGGAACTCATCTCCCTCACTCCATATGCATCACATCTGGGAGCGGCCTTTAATCAGACATTGCCTGGGAATCCAGCCCATATCAAAAGTCAGGCAAGTAAAGCTGACAAATTGAGGAGAACTCAGTTTTTTTTCCTGCAATCCACACTTCAAACCTGACAGATTTGAGTCCTTGCCTTGCTTTCAATAATGAATTTAGCTGTCTGAAAATTGCAGGCCTTAAGGGGTTAATAATCTATTTAAACTGGGGATGTAAGATTAATGCTGGATAAATTGCTAGACTGTATTTGTGAAATGTAATGGAACTAAAGGCTGATTTATCAGGCCAATATTTAAATACCAGCTGTCGTACTTCTGGCAATCCCTTTCTTTTTTGACAACGATTGCCTTGATAACAGTGTTGACAGCATTAGCCGTTTGTCTTCTGAAATCCTTTGGATTATGGAGATGAAAGCCAATCCTGCTCTACGTACATTCACCTGGAAAGATATTGCAGGCTGACAGATGTTTGGTCCAATCTGGTGATTGACATGTGGATTTTTAAAATGTCTGCTCTCGAACATGTCCTGAAGACTTGGGTTGGAATTCTCCCATCCCGCCCGCCTGCCACTGGAATTTTCAGTTCCCTAACGCGGTTTTTGAGGAGCTGGAGATGGGTGCACTTCCCACAGTGGAATTCAGCAGGACCACCAACAGTATCCCTCACCTCAAACATCCTGCAGGATGCACTGCTTTCACTGCCATTCCCTCTTGATAAAAAGAAAGAATGATCTTGCCTGAGATTTCCTCATCCCGTTAGATTAGAGGAATAAATGAAAAAAAAGAAAGCTTACCTGCTGTTACTCCAAGCCTTTTTTTTTAAGATTAGAGAAGGGGGGAAGAGGGGGACATTCTAGAGGTCTAAAATCTCAGGTTTCCTCTCTGTTCAAATTTATTTGGGGGAAAAAAAACCCTTCCCAGTTGTCACTGGGGTCTACTTCCTGTTGTACACTCCCATTTTAGAAAAAAACTCTGGAAAAAGTAAGGTGAAAATCTCTCTAACCTACAAGCTCTCTGCACTGAATCTCCACTTCAACTGCTCCTCTGGAAACAGTGACATCAAACCCTCTAAGGTAACTTTAAAAGGTTTTCCCTTTTGAAGAGGGAAAAAAATTCTTCCTAGGTGTCACTGGGGCCTACTTCTGGTTTTACACTCCCAGTTTAGGGAAAAAAAACCTCTGAAAGTAGTAAATAAAAATCCCTCTTCCCTACAAGCTCTCTGCACTGAATCTCCACTCTAATTGCTTCTCTGGAAACAATGACATCAAACCCTCGAATGTAAGTACCTTTTAAAGGGAGAAAAAAACCTTCTCACATCTCACTGGGGCCTACTTCCGGTTTTATAGTCCCAGTTTAGAAAGAAAAACCTTTGAAAAGAAGTAAAAATCCCTCTTATTTACAAGCTTTCTGCACTGAATCTCCACTCCAACTGCTCCTCTGGACACAGTGAGGAATCAAGTCAAATCATATAGCATTGCCACTCTCAGTGATCTGTCCAAAAATTTCTCCTTCAGTCCAAAGATTCGATGGGCAAAATGGCCTCAATCTGCACTGTAGGGATTCGATGACTCGGGGTAGACCATTTAGGACGGAGGTGAAGTGCCATTTCTTCACCCGGTGAGCCTGTGGAATTCATTCCCACAGGAAGGAGTTGATGCCAAAACATTGAATGTATTCAAGAGGTGGCTGGATATAGCACTTGGGGATCAAAGGTTATGGGGAGAAATCAGGATTAGGTTATTGAGTTGGATGATCAGCCATGATGGTGATGAATGGCAGAGCAGGCTGGAAGGGCTGAATGGCCTCCTCCTGCTCCTATCCCCTTTGCTTCTACATTGCAACTGACTTTGGTAGTCTTGTGGAAATAACCCCGTACATCTGGGTAAAATGCTGTGGGTTCAGGTCCCACGCCGGGATTATGTTGGACATGGCACAGTTTGTCAGGTTGATAATTGGCCCAGGAGTCCTCTCCCCTAAAAGGAAAAGATGTGCGTGAGGGGACACTAATAATACATGCCAAATGTCCAGAACCTTTACAACAAGAATCGGTGGCTAGATAGAGAGCAGTAGAAATGCCGTTCTGAATTTCATTCATACTGCTGTCATTGTAATTGACTTATTTCCGGCTGTTCTCCATGTACAGTGGATTTACTCTTTGTAACTCACATTTTTAAGATTGTTAAATTATTGGGGCAGCAGGCTGGCACAGTGGTTAGCACACCTGCCTCTCAGCGCCAGGGACCCAGGTTCGATTCCTGGCTTGGGTCACTGTCTGTACGGAGTTGGCACATTCTCCCCATGTCTGCGTGGGTTCCCTCTGGGTCCTCCGGTTTCCTCCCACAGTCCGAAAGATGTACGGGTTAGGTGGATTCGTCGTGCTAAGTTGTCCCTTGGTGTCCAAAGACGTGCTGGTTAAGTGCTAAATTTTCCCTCAATGTAACGCGAACAGGCGCCGGACTGTGGTGACTAGGGGATTTTCACAATAACTTCATTGCAGTGTTAATGTAAGCTTACTTGGAGAGCAGCACGGTGGCACAGCGGTTAGCACTGCTGCCTCACAGTGCCAGGGACTTGGGTTCAATTCCTGGCTTGGGCCACTGTCTGTGTGGAGTCTGCACATTCTCACTGTGTCGGCGTGGGTTTCCTCTGGGTGCTCCGGTTTCCTCCCACAGTTCAAAGATGTGTCGGTTAGGTGGATTGACCGTGATAAATTGCCCCTTAGTGTCCAAAGACATACTGGTTAGGTGCTGAATTCTCCCTCAGTATACCCGAATGGACACCTGAGTGTGGCAACTATGGGATTTTCACAGTAACTTCATCGCAGTGTGAATTTAAGCTTTACTCATGACTAATAAATAAAATAATTAATAAATAAATAACATCAGTGCTGTTCAAAGTCCTGCCATTAACCATAACCCTTAACATCTGATCTCCTGAAGTACAACACTTCACACTCACCCGGATTAAACTCCATCTGCCCTTTCTCTGTTGATTAGCTAATCTATATCCTGCTATATCTTTTTGACAACCTTCTATACTTTCCACAGCTCCACCTGCCTTGGTGGCTGGAACTTGGTTAAGACTAATTTAAGCGCAGGCTTGTAGTGATATTCAGAACATTCAGATTGTTAATTCTGCTGCTGCATGTTGCAAATCAGATGTCCTGTCCTTGTTCCCAGTGAATACTGTGTCAAATCGAAGCACTGTGCACTCCTGAAATGCAGAGGCCTATGGATCTGGCAGCTATCCAGCCTTATGAGCCTTTTATTGCCTCATGCACTCCTCTGAACACGAACGTTATCTCTTAATTAACAAATGATTTATAATAGGGAGAGAAGGATTCAGACTCAGTCCCTTGTCGTGGAAAATTGCTTTCACTCAGCATCATCTCTCTTACTAAGGCTGCTCTCTCTCCCTGTATCTCTCTCTCTCTCTCCCCCTCTCTCTCTCTCCCTCCCCCCCTCTCACTCTCTCTCTCTCTCTCGGTCTCTCCCCCTCTCTCTCTCTCCCTCCCCGTCTCTCTATCTCTCGGTCTCTGTCCCTCTGTCTCTCTCTCTCTCTCTCCCCCTCTCTCCCTCCCTCCCTCGGTCCCTCCCTCTCAGTCCCTCTCCCTCGGTCCCTCTCTCTCTCTCTCTCGTCCCTCTCCCCCCTCTCTCTCTCTCGGTCCCTCTCCCTCCCTCTCCTCTCTCGGTTCCCTCCCCTCCCCTCTCTCTCTCTCGGTCCCTCTCCCTCCCTCTCTCTTCGGTCCCTCTCCCTCCTCTCCCTCTCCCCCCTCTCTCTCTTGGTCCCTCTCCCTCCCTCTCTCTCTCGAGTCCCTCTCTCTCTCGGTCCCTCTCGTCTCGGTCCCTCTCCCTCCCTCTCTCCTCTCGGGTCCTTCCCTCCCTCTCTCTCTCGATCCCTCTCCCTCCCCTCTCTCTCTCTCGGTCCTCTCCCTCCCTCCTCTCTCTCGGTCCTCTCCCTCCCTCTCTCTCTCTCGGTCCCTCTCCCTCTCTCTCCCTCCCTCTCTCTCTCGGTCCCTCTCCCTCCCTCTCTCTCTCGGTCCCTCTCCCTCCCTCTCTCTCTCGGTCCCTCTCCCTCCCTCTCTCTCTCTCAGTCCCTCTCCCTCTCGGTCCCTCTCTCTCTCTCTCTCTCTCTCTGTGTCTCAGTGGTGCTGTCATTAACACTGCTGCTTCACAGTGCCAGAAACCTGGGTTCGATTTCTAGCCTCGGGTCACTGTCTGTGTGGAGTCTGTATGTTCTTCTCCTGTGTCTGCGTGGTTTCCTTCCATAGTCCAAAGTTGTGCGGGTTAGGTTAATTGGCCATTCTAAATTGCCCCTAGTGTCGGGAGGGGGGGGATTAACAGGATAAATGTGTGTGGTTATGGGTGGGATTGTGGTTGACTCAGACTCAATGGGCTGAATGGCCTCCTTCTGTACTGTAGGGATTGTATGATTCTCTCTGTCCCTCACTTTTCTCTCTTTCTTTCTCTCACTGTCTGCCATTTGCAACTGTATTCCACTGTGGAAATAAATCGATGATCATAACACATCACACATCACACGGAAACCGTACTTTGCCACGTAGGACAATACCGGCTCATGTGTGATCCAATGGAAGTGTGAGCAGGTAGCAAGAATTAGATGGGAAAAGATAGGCGCTACCTCCATGTCACCAGGATATCATTAAACCAAAATAGTAAGGAGTGCAGAAGAGATATACTTGGATGCTACCGGGTCCTGATGGTTTGAGTTATAAGGAGAGGCTGGATAGACTGGGACTTTTTTCCTTGGAGTGCAAAAGGTTGAGGGGTGATCTTATAGAGGTCTATAAAATAACAAGGGGCACAGATCAGCGAGATAGTCAATATCTTTTCCCAAAGGTAGGGGAGTCTAAAACTAGAGGGTATAGGTTTAAGGTGAGAGGGGAGAGATACAAAATGGTTCAGAGGGGCAATTTTTTCACACAGAGGGTGGGGAGTGTCTGGAACGAGCTGCCAGAGGCAGTAATAGAGAATCATAGAATCCCTACACTACATTAGGAGGCCATTTGGACCATTGAGCCTGTACCGACCGCAATCCCTCCCCCCACCAGAACTATTCCCATAATCCTGCACATTTATACTTCTAATCCCCCTGGTACTAGGGTCAATTTAGCACATGATTAATATTCAGTGAAAACTATTGTTTCTTGCCCCTATACATTCAAAGCATACCGTTCATGGAAAAGGAAAGGAGAGAGTGCAGAATATAATGTTACAGTCATAGCTAGGGGTCTAGAGAAAGATCAACTTAATGTGAGGTAGGTTCATTCAAAAGTCTGACAGCAGCAGGGAAGAAGCTGTTCTTGAGTTGGTCGGTACATGACCTCAGACTTTTATATCTTTTACCCCTACGGAAGAAGGTGGAAGAGAGAATGTCCAGGGTGCGTGGGGTCCTTAATGATGCCGGCTGCTTTTTCCAAGGCAACAGGAAGTGTAGACAGAGTCAATGGATGGGAGGCTGGTTTGAGTGATGGATTGGGCTACATTCACGATCCTTGTAGTTCCTTATGGTCTTGGACAAGCAATGTGCCATGCATCTGAGGCGGGTACAGTTTTGTCTTTTGAAAAGTGTTTAGACAGTTAGATGGGTATAGAGGGATATGCGCCGAATGCAGGAAATTGGGACAAACTTCAGGGTTAAAAAGTGGGTGGCATGGACAAGTTGGGTCAAAGGGCCTGTTTCCATGCTGCAAACCTCTATGACTCTCGCACAACTGGACAGCAAAGTAAAAGGTAAAGTTTATTTATTAGTGTCACAAGTAAGGCTTATATTAACACTGCAATGAAGTTACTGTGAAATTCCCCGAGTCGCCATATGCCGGCGCCTGTTTGGGTCAATGCATCCTAACCATCCTTCAAACTGTGGGAGGAAACCAAAGCACCTGGAGGAAACCCATGCAGATACGAGGAGAACATGCAGGCTCCACACAGAACAGTGACCCAAGCCGGGAATTGAACCCAGGCTCCTGGCATTGAGAGGCAGCAATGCTAATTACTGTGCCACCCTGCCGCCCTTGATGGGCCATGCTAAGTTGCAATGAGAGGGCCTTCCCGTGTCGAATTGAAATTTACAGCGAACTCTGATGGGTTTAATTTTTGTTGCTGGCCTATGCTGTAAAATATTATGGCAGGCAGGATGAGCTTCCGGCAGCAATTTGCATTGTACTCTTGGCACCGACTGTCATTCATACGCATAACTTCATCACTCACAAGATGCAGGTCAGACCACTTGTGGGAAATAAATCGTACCACATGGCTTCCAGCCACGGATACTCGGATTTCTACTAAAGGTTGCCTAGTACATCTCATTAGATGATGGTTACTGCCTTATTATGACAGTTTTCCTGGCACCATTTTGCGACCAGGTGTGTTCACTGATGAACGATCTTCTTCATCTCGATGGTAACTAGGCCACTCAAAGATAGTCAAACACGTTGTGATATTTTATCCTCTTTACTTGTTAACAATATCCAACTATGTCACAGATTGGACTCCAAACCAGAGGCAGCAAATTACACAGGAGCGTCATGATAAGACAAAAACCTGTAACGTCACTCGCACGTGCTCCTTCCCGCTCAAGAGATCAGTACACGCACTCCAATCCATACAGTGCAGGAGAAGGTCAGTTGGCCGATCGAGTCTGCACTGACTCTCTGACCCTACCCTGTCTCCTACCCAGGCTCTATCCCCATAACCCCACATATTTAACCTGCTAATTCACCTAACATATTTTGAGACACCAAAGAACAATTTAGCATGGCCAATCCACCTAACCTGCACCTCTCTCAAAACTGAGGGGCAATTTAGCACGGCCAATCTATCTGACATGCACACCTTTGGAGAATAAGGGACAATTTAGCATGGTTAATCTGCCTAACCCACACATTTTTGGATACTAAGTGGCAATTAAGCATTGTCAATCCATATAACCTGCACATCTTTGGACAATTTAGTATGGCCAGTCTCCTATTCCGCACACCTTAGGAGAATGGAAGGAAACCCACAGAGATTCAGGAAGAATATGGTAACTCTAGACAGACAATGTGAAAGTGTCTTGAGCAAGAAAGTTATCTCTGAAGGAAATAATATTGGTTGGTATGTCTGGTAAAGGAGGATGATTCACCGTATCTGTGTTTGCATTGCCCTCCCATGCCCTGCACACAGTGTTATACTGGGGTAAGCTGACAATGAGTGAGCGAAGTGCTGTATTCTCACTGAGGCCACAGGAGAATTCACTGAAAAGACTATCAGTAGCTTGTGCTCGGTACATATAGTGAACCCTAAAGGTACTGTAAAATAATTTCAGACCCAATACGATGCCTGCACCTTCCTTGTCTAACTCCAACTATCCAGATTGGCAACACAGTGAACAGTGGCTAGCACTGCGGCCTCACAGAGCCAGGGGCCTGGGTTCGGTTCCCAGCTTGGGTCACTGTCTGTGTGAAGTTTGCACGTTCTCCCCCACGTCTGCATGGGTTTCCTCTGAGTGCTCCAGTTTCCTCCCACAGTCCAAAGATGTCTGGGTTATGTGGATTGGCCATAGTAAATTGCTCCTTAGTATCCAAAGATGTGCAGGTTACGTGAATTGGCCATGCTAAATTGCTTCTTAATGTCCAAACATGCACAGGTTACGGTGGATTGGCCATGCTAAATTGCCCCTTAGTGTCCAAAGATGGGCAAGTTAGGTGGATTGGCCATGCTAAATTGACTCTAGTGTCAGGGCGAGATTAGCAGGGTAAATGTATGGGTTATGGGTATAGGGACTGGGTGGGATTGTTGTCAGTACGGACTTGATGGGCTGAATGGCCTCTTTCCACACTGTAGGAATTCTAACAATGCACCATATCATCACTTTTAAGAACCAGAACATTTGCAACTACCAGATGTGGGCACTGAATGAAGTCAAGGATTAACTAATAAGAACAGGATTGTTTTTCTGGTGACCATAAACCTCAAACAATAGTTGACATACTCCCCAGTAGACTCAGTTGACCTCAGAATAGTCCTTAAATGCTGGTGAGTAGGTATCCACATGTAGTGAACAACTACCTTTGTGGACAACACAAAGGTTGGTGGATTTTGCGGATAGCGATGAGGATCATCAGAGGATACAGCAGGATATAGATCGGTTAGAGACTTGGATGGAGAGATTGCAGATGGAGTTTAATCCGGACAAATGTGAGGTGACGCATTTTGGAAGGTCTAATACAGATAGGAAATATATAGCAAATGGCAGATCTCTTAAGGCAGGTGGAGAAGGTAGTCAAGAAAGCATATGGCATGCTTGCCTTCATCAGCCAGGGCATTGAGTTTAAAAATTGACATGTTATACCTTTAAAGAATCTTAGTGAGGCCGCACTTGGAACGTAGTGTTCGATTCTGATTGCTGCACTACCAGAAAGATGTGGAGGTACAGGAGAGAGTAGAGAAAAGATTTACCAGGATGCTGTCTGGCATGGAGGGCATTAGCTATGAGGAGAGGTTGGAGAAGCTTGATTTGTTCTCACTGGAACGACAGAGGTTGAGGGGAGTGACCTGATAGAAGTCTACAAGATTATGAGGGACATGGACAGAGCGGATAGTCAGAAGCTTTTTCCCAAGGTGGAAGAGTCAATTACTGGGGGGCACAGGTTTAAGATGTGAAGGGCAAAGTTTAAAGGAGATGTACAAAGCAAGTTTTTTACGCAGAGAGTAGTGCGTGCCTGGAGTAGTGGAAATGGATACAGTTGTGAGTTTTAAGGGGCATCTTGACAAATACATGAATAGGATGGGAATAGAAGGATATGATCCCCGGAAGGGTAGGGGGCTTTAGTTAAGTTGGGTAGCATTGTTGGTGCAGGTTTGGAGGGGCCGAAGGGCTTGTTCCTGTACTGTAATTTTCTTTGTCTTTGTACCTTTTATAATCTTTGCTCTCAGTGCCTCCAGCCGAGTGGTGCAAAGTTTGTCCGACTGTGAGATTGGCACTGGGCCTTTAAAGAGGCTGCGGTTTGGGAGAAGGATCCTGATGCAGTGTTAGTGCAGGAAACCTGAGGCCATAAGCATTAATGATTACCTCTGTCCATTTAACACTTCTAAACCTGCCAGAAAACCAACAGTAACTCAGAAAAGATGTCAGCCGCATAATCATAGAAGCTCTACAGTGCTGAAGGAGGCCATTTGGCCCATAGAGTCTGCGCTGGCCACATCCCAGCCAGACCTTATTCCTGTCAACCGACACTGCTGATCCACCTGGCATTCAGGGGCAATTTAGCATGGCCAATCCTGCTAACCTGCACAACTTTGGGCTGTAGGAGGAAACTGGAGCAGCCGGTGGAAACCCACGCAGACACAGAGAGAATGTGCAGACTCCACACAGACAGTGACCCAAGCCGGGAATTGGACCCAGCTCCTTGGCGCTGTGAGGCAGTCAGTGCTGCTGCTTGATAATTTTGGTCGATTAAAACAAAAAAGCCGAAACTCTGACTACTGCGAGAGAGCGCTTGTAAAACGGCAAGACTCATTCGTGCTGGAGAGTTTTAGGAGCAGTCAGGAGCTGCGAGGGTTCCTCAGCACCGCTCCAGATGTCAACCAGTTATGCTTAATCGTCAATTCTTGGAACCCGACACCGCTTCCACTAAACTGACAGAAGGGAAGGGTCCTTTCGGAGAGTCTGTTTATACTCCAGAGTATCTCATTACTGGCAGGTCAGCAAAGAGGGACAATTAAACCCCTTTCTATCATTATCTTAATTACACCAGCGCGCTAAACTGCTAATGAGGCAGAAAACATGAGATGCAGCATCGAGCCCTGTCAGGCACTGGCGGTGCTGTGGCACTGCTGATGTTATCTTTGATATCCAACTTAAGAGTTATCACCTTCTCCTTTGTTGGAATTATATTCTATTTTTCTCATTCTTACCCATGCAGCGTAATGAACCCAGAGGAGTTACCTTGAAGGAGTCTGACAGCGCAAGAGAGATAAATTAACCTTGGTAGTGGCAATAATGTTAACCCTCTAGGTTTAGAACTGCATCTGCTGCTGATAATTGAGTTTCTTTTGGAACTGTCGGAATCATTAACTTTCTCAAATGAGTGTCACAACATTAATATTGAAATTCTCAACCAACAAAATAGAATTGGGAAGAGCGGGATTTGCCGGAGTCGTTGGCCATCCTTGTACAACACCTTCGAAAGCAGTTCATTTTATCTCCCCGGATTTGTGCAGAGGGTTCTGGAGTGCACCCACTTTCTTTTAAATTGTGTTTTAAAGGTTTTATTTATGAGTGTCACTAGTAGGCTTATTGTGGCACGACGGCACAGCGGTTGGCACTGCTGCCTCACAGCACCAGGGATCTGGGCTCAATTTTTGGCCTCGGGTCACTGTCTGTGTGGAGTTTACATGTTCTCCCACGGTCTACGTGGGTTTCCTCCGGGTACTCCAGTTTCCTCCCACAGTCCGAAAGATATGTGGGTTAGGTGGATTGGACATGCTAAATTGCCCCTGAATGTCCAAAGATGTGCAAGTTAGGTGCATTGGCCATGCTACGTTGCCTCTTAGTGTCCAAAGATATGCAGGTTAGGGGGATTGGCCATGCTAAATTGTCCCTTAGTGTCCAAAGATGTGCAGGTTAGGGGGATTGGCCATGCTAAATTGTCCTTTGGTGTCCAAAGATGTGTGGATTAAGTGGATTGGCCTTGCTAAATTGCCCCTTAGTGTCCAAAGATAATGGAAATTTGGCATGTCAGCTACGACTCTCACCAACTTTTACAGATGCACCACAGAAAGCATTCTTTCTGGTTGTATCGCAGCTTGTATGGGCTGCTGCTCTGCCCAAGATCACAAGAAACTGCAAAGGGTCGTGAACAAAGCCCAGTCCATCACACAAAGCAGCCTCCCATCCATTGACTCTGCCTCATCCATTTCGCACTGCCTCAGGAAAAGCAGGCAGCATAATTAAGGACCCCCCTCGCACCCCGGTCATTCTCTCTTCCACTTTCTTCCATTGGGAAAAAGATACAAAAGTCTGAGGTCACGCACCGACCGACTCAAGAACAGCTTCTTCCCTGCTGCCATAAAACTTTTGAATTGTCCTATCATATATTCAGCTGATCACCCTAGCTCTGACTCTAACACTATATTCTGCACTGTCTCGTTTCTTTCTCTATGAATGGTATGTTTTGTCTGTATAGCGCACAAGAAACAAAACTTTTCACTGTATCCCAATACATATGATAGCAATAAATCAAATCAAATCAAACATATTGAGTGTATCTTTCTCTTTACCTTAGCTGTAACTGTAACACTATATTCTGCACTATCTCCTTTCCTTCTCTATAAACGGTATGCTTTGTCTGTATAGCGCACCAGAAACAATACTTTTCAGTGTTTCCCAATACATGTGACAATAATAAATCAAATCAGATCAAATGTATGAAGCTGATCTTTTTTTATACCCTACCTATGATTGTTATACTATGTTCTGCACTCTCTTCTTTCCTTCTCTATGAATGGTATGCTATGCCTGTGCACAAGAATCAATACTTTTCACCATAGCTGATACAAGTGACAAATAAATCAAATCAAATATATTGAGTTGATCTTTCGTTACACCCTGGCTATGACTGTAACACTACATTTCTGCACTCTCTCCTTTCCTCCTCTATGAACGGTATGTTTTTTCTATACAGCTTCAAGAAATAATATTTTTCACTGTATGTTAATACATGTGACAATAATAAATCAGAATCCAAGCTGAAACAAGCAGTGTCGTACTGTGTGGAGTTTGGACTTTTTAGACATGCTGGCTGGTATGTTTTACGATGTGCAAGGCTTGGCCCGAGGCCAACGGGGAATTCCGCTCTGCGATCCGCGCCCTCTCCGGCTGCCATCTTTCAGATGAGACAGTGAAAGCAAAGCTGCTTCCATCCAGTGGGGATGTACATCAAATATCCCACATTGGGGCAATTCTGGCTGGCATTCTGACTGGTATTTATAGAAACCTAGAGACTAGGAGCAGGAATAAGGCATTATCACTCAAACAACAACATAATCCCAGTCCAGCCTGCTTGTCTAGCAAATTCTGTCCTGGCTGTCGTGTCTGCTACATTGCAACAGCCATTATCCTTCAAAGAGTACCTTGTTGGCTGTAAATAACTCTGGGCTGGCCGGAGGTCATTAAAGGAGATGTATAGGTGCCCGTCTGTGCCTTTCTCTGGAAGAAAAGTGACTTGGGTAAAATTTCTGTCATTATGGCAGCAGCACTTGCAGTCAGCACTCGTACTGCTACAATACGTTGACATGTTGTCAGGGACCGACCGACCCCCCACACACACACACACACACACACACACACACACACACACACACACACACACACCTCCCGGCCACCCGGAGGGTCTCACATACAGTGAAGTTACGTCAAAGGCAGGCATTCATGTGGAAAAGTTGAGCACAGGCAGAAATGGAGAAATAGAAGGTGAAATAAGCCTTTAGTTTTGGATGATGATGTGTTGAGTGAACGTTGTCGACTAGGACAAAGGAATCACAGAATCCCTACGTTGCACGAGGAGGCCATTCAGCTCTTTGAACCTGTACTGGCCACAATCCCATATATCCCCATAACCACATGAATTTACCCTAGCTAGTCCCCTCACACTAAGGAGCAATTTAACATGGCCAATCCACCTAATCTGTGAATCTTTGGACACTAAGGGGCAATTTAGTATGGCTAATCCATCTGACCAGCACGTCTTTGGTGTGTGGGAGGAAACTGGAGGAAACCCACGCAGATGCTGTGAGGGGCAAACATGCATCTCCGCACAGACAGTGACCCAAGGCTAGGAATGAACGTTTGACGGCCCCTTTGAGCAAATTTCATTGTAAAGTTGACTGTCAGATCACATCCTTGTGGTGGTGACCACCTCAAAGACACGAGAAATGGTGCAGTGTTTGAGTAGCGTTGTTTTGTATTTTTTCACAGTGGATGGGGCTATCCACGCAGCGGCTGGACCCCTGCTGCAGAAGGAGTGCAGTACACTGGGAGGCTGCGACACTGGAGATGCAAAAATGACCAGTGGATACTGTCTGCCTGCGAAGTGTGAGTAATGAAAACATTGCTCTTTCCTGTTAACTGTAAAACAAGCTGTTCTGTATGTCTCACAGAGATCTCTTCCGCATCAAGGACCGCAATTACACTTTCTGTTTGTTTTCAACCAAGATCTTGCCCTGATGATAATTGAAATATCCTTTGATGCAAACTTTAAAAATTATTTGCAGATAAATGCAACATGCAATTCTGTATGATACTGAGACTGTTTTATGTTGTGATGTGGAGTTGCTGGTGTTGGACTGGGGTGAGAAGTCTCACAAGACAGGTTAACATATGGACCAGGTGGCATATGGAGTCTTGGCTTTTATTGGTAGGGGGATTGAATTTCGGAGCCGCAACGTCATGTTGCAACTGTACAAAACCCTAGTGCGGCCGCACTTGGAGTATTGTGTGCAGTTCTGGTCCCCGCATTATAAGAAAGATGTGGAGGCATTGGAGAGGGTACAGAGGAGGTTTACCAGGATGTTGCCTGGTATGGAGGGCAGGTCTTATGAAGAGAGGCTGAGGGATTTGAGGTTGTTTTCGTTAGAAAGAAGGCGGCTAAGAGGAGACCTTATTGAAACATATAAGATGATTAGAGGTTTAGATAGGGTGGACAGTGATAGCCTTTTTCCTAGGATGGAGAAAGCTAGCACGAGGGGACACAGCTTTAAATTAAGGGGTGATAGTTATAGGACGGATATCAGAGGTAGGTTCTTTACCCAGAGGGTGGTTAGGGAGTGGAATGCCCTGCCTGCGGCAGTTGTAGATGCGCCAAGTTTGGTGGCGTTTAAGGGGTTAGTTGATAAGTTTATGGAAGAGAAGGGAATGGTTTAGTTTGGAGGGTCATTGCTTTTTTCATAATTGGTCGGCGCAACATCGAAGGCCGAAGGGCCTGTTCTGTGCTGTAATGTTCTATGTTCTAACGTCCAACTGGTTTATTTGGCATCGCGAGCTTTTGAAGCGCTGTTCCTTCATCAGGTGAGTGGAGAGGCGGGTTTCACACTTGTAATATAGTGTTCAATTCTGGCCGCCATACTACCAGAAGGATGTGGAGGCTTTGGAGAGGGTACAGAAAAGATTTACCAGGATGTTGCCTGAAATGGAGGGCATTAGCTATGAGGAGAGGTTGGAGAAAGTTGGTTTGTTCTCACTGGAGAGACGGAGGTTGCGGGGAGGGGCGACTTGATCGAAGTCTACAAGATTATGAGGGGCGTGGACAGAGTGGATAGTCAGAAGTTTTTTCCCAGGGTGGAAGAGTCGATTACAGCATACAGGTTTAAGGTGCGAGGGGCAAGGTTTAAAGGAGATGTATGAGGCAAGTTTTTTTACACAGAGGGTGGTGGATGCTTGAACTGCTGCCAGGGAGGTAGTGGAAGCGGATACAACAGTGAGTTTTAAAGGGCATCTGGACAAATACACAGATAGGATGGGAATAGAGGGATATGGGACCCAGAAGGGTAAAGGGTTTTAGTTCATCCGGGTAGCAGCCTATTCCTGTGCTGTAATTTTCTTTGTTCTTTGTTCTTTGTTCAAACACAGCCTATATAGACACAGACACAATCAGGAGATAATGGTTGGAATGCAAGTCTTTACAGGTAATCAAATGAGTGCATGTAGAGAGGGGGTTAATCACAGGTTAAGGAGATGTGAATTGTCTCAGGCCGGGACAATTAGTGAGATTTTGCAAACCCAATACAAATGATGGGGACCCATTATCTTGCAATTGTGTCTGTATCTATATATGCCGTGTTTGTGAAACCTCAACTCTCCACTCACCAGATGAAGGAGCAGTGCTCTGAAAGCTTTGCTACCAAATAAACCTGTTGGACTGTAACCTAGTGTTGTGAGACTTCTTACTGTTTTCTGTCAGTAAGGGTGGTTGAGAGGTCCCTGAAGGGGTCCTGGAAGTGAACTGTTGTTTTTGTGGTATTTCGCATTGCATTTGACAAGAGTTTCTGGAACCTTCTCTGAGTTAGAATCAATATATTGCAGAAGAAGGCTTTTCAGCCCATTGAGTCTGCACTGACAACTACCCCACCCAGACCTATCCCCGTAACCCCATGCATTTATCCTAGCTAGTTTCCCTGACACTAAGAGCAATTTTGCACGGCCAGTCCACCTGACCTGCACATCTTTGGATACTAAATTGCCCTTTAGTGTCCAAAGATATACAGGTTAAGTGGATTGGCTATGCTAAATTGCCCCTTAATATCCAAAGATGTACAGTTTGGTGGATCAGCCATGCTAAATTGTCTCTTACTGTCCAAACTTGTGCAGGTCAGGTACGTTGGCCATGCAAAATTGCGCCTTGGTGTCCAAAAACGTGCAGGTTAGTTGGATTGGCCATGCGAAATTGTCCAAAGATATGTAGGTTAGTTGGATTGGCCATGCTAAATTGTCCAAAGACGTGTAGGTTGGGTGGATTGGCCATGCTAAATTGTCCAAAGACGTGTAGGTTAGGGTGGATTGGCCATGCTAAATTGCCCCTTAGTGTCCAAAGATGTGCAGGTTAGGGTGGATTGGCCATGCTAAATTGCCCCTTAGTGTCTAAAGATGTGCAGATCAGGTGGATTGGCCATGGTAAATGTGTGGTCTTATGAAGATAGGACGGTAGATAGGGCCTGGATAAGATACTCTGTTAGACAGTCAGTGCTGGCTGGATGGGCCAAATGGCCTCCTTCTGCACTGTGTAGATTGTATGGTTCTATTCAATGGTTCTATTCAGGGCAGATTGTGAAATTGTGATGAATGGACATATGCTGCTCTCAGGCCATGGACTTGTGTTCAACTGTCATGTATTCCTCTTGGTTGTACCTGTTGTTTTGTTTATTATCCTGTTTGGAAAGTGATGGTCTGATATTATCCATTGTATCTTGCAATGCATGTGATGAACATTTTAAGTTGTTTTCCAGGATTTTGTCATCCGAATATAATGACTGTCACTTTTGCACTGGGGAGTTTCCCAACTATTTTTCACAGTTTACATGTTTGGCTTTCTTATTTGTCTTCTTAAGATTTATTTTTGAAAAGTGATGGTCAAAGTACATCAGATGTGACCTGGTGCATGTGGATATGATAATGGAAGAGGTTTTGAGTATCGTGTATTTTGTCTGAGACTTTGTATGTTACAATGTCCTGTGCTCATCAAGAGAAGCATGTATATCCTAGTATTCCATTTGTCCTTTGTACCCGTATAACCTTCCCAACCTGCCAGTGCAAAAGGTGTTTAGCCTCTATGATGTCCGTGGTGTGCGAGATACTTGGCTGACCTGTGCATTTAAGATACTAACCAAAGCAATGTTGACTTCTTCTTCTCCAAACCTGACCACCCAACTCAATAGCTTGATAATTCATAAGATTAGGAGCAGGAGTCGGCCATCTGGCCCCTGCTCTGCTATTCAATAGACCGTGGCTGATCTTTTTGTGGACTCAGCTCCACTTACCCGCCCGCTCACCATAACCCTTAATTCCTTTACTGTTCAAAAATCTATCTATCCTTGCCTTAAAAACATTCAATGAGGTAGCCTCAACTGCTTCACTGAGCAGCGAATTCCACAGATTCACAACCCTTTGTGTGAAGAAGTTCCTCCTCAACTCAGTCCTAAATCTGCTCCCCCTTATTTTGAGGCCATGCTCCCTAGTTCTAGTTTCACCCGCCAGTGGAAACAGCTTCTATCTTATCTATTCCCTTCACAATTTTATATGTTTCTATAAGATCTCCTGTCATTCTTCTGAATTCCAATAAGTATAGTCCCAGTCTACTCAGTCTCTCCTCATAACCCAACCTTCTCAACTCCAAAATCAACCGAGTGAATCTCCTCTGCACCCCCTCCAGTGCAAGTGTATCCTTTCTCAAGTAAGGAGACTGAAACTGTACACAGTAACTCCAGGTGTGGCCTCACCAGCACCTTATACAGTGCAACATAACCTCACTGGTTTTAAACTCCATTCCTCTGGCAATAAAGGACAAAATTTCATTTACCGCTTTAATTACCCACTGCACCTGCAAACCTGGTGATTTCTGCACAGGGATTCCCAGATCCCTCTGTATAGCAGCATGCTGCAATTTTTTACCATTTGGCCCATCAAGACTGCTCCATCATTTGATCATGGCTGATATGCTCCTCATCCCCATTTTCCTACCTTCTCTCCATAACCCTTCATTCTATTCCCAATGAAAAATCTGTCTAACTCCTCCTTAAATGTACTCACTGTCCCAGTACCCACCGCACTTTGGGGGGAGTGAATTCCACAGATTCACAACATTTTGGGAGAAGTAATTTCTCCTCCAACTCTGTTTTAGATTTGCTGCTCCTTATCCTAAGACTATGATCTCTTGTCCTAGAATGTCCCACAAGAGGAAGCATCCGCTCCATGTCTACTTTATCCAGACCTTTTATCATCTTGTTTATATCAATTTGATCTCCCCTTATTCTTCAAAATTCCGGAGAGTATCGGGCTAAACTGCTCAATCTGATCTCACTTCCTCCCCATGCACCCCTATGCTTTTATCCTGCTTCACTCCATGAGATATGTCTAACTCTTACTAGAAAAACATACAATGGATGGGATTTTATGGACTTGCTGGTTCCGAAAATGTAAAATCCTCCTTGGGGTCAATGGACCTTTCCGTTGTCGGCCCCTCGCCCATTCTGATTCCTGCGGTGGGTGGGACAATAAAATTCTGGCCAATGTTTTAGCCTCAACTACTTTCTGTGGTTGTGACTTCTACAGATTCACCACTCTCTGATGAAGGAACTTCTCCTTGTCTCTGTCCGACAATGTTCAACCCGGGTTAGGTCTCTGACCCCTGGTTTTGGACTTCTCCCCACCATCAGGAACATCCTCCCTGTATCTACTCTGTCTAGTCCTGTTAGAATTTTATACATTTCTATGAGTGAATATAATCCTAACCTAGTCAATCTCTCCTCATATTTCACTCCTGTCATTGATAATTACACCAGGTTAAAGTCCAACAAGTTAGAGAGATCAGTGGGTATAATATATGGGGGTACAGCTTGGGTGGGATTGTGTTTGGTGCAGACTCGATGGGCCGAAGGGCTTCTTTCTGCACTGCAGGGTTCTATGAGTCTTCTATTTAGAATCACGAGCTTTCAGAGTGCCACTCCTTCATCAGGTGAGTGGAGATTTGGGTTCACAAAATAAATAAATAAAACATTTTCTGTCAAAGTGGAGGACCTATAACTCTCTTGCCCCCAAAGAGAAGTTGTGGCTGGGGTCAAATAAGTTAAAGTTTATTTATTAGTCACAAGTAGGATTATTTTAACACTGCAATGAAGTTATTGTGAAATTCCCCTAGTTGCCACACTCTAGCACCTGTTTGGATTACACTGAGGGAGAATTTAGCACCTAACCAGCTCATCTTTCAGACTGTGGGAGGAAACCAGAGCACTCGCAGACATGGGGAGAATGTGCAGACTCCGCACAAATGTGACCCGAGCTGGGAATCGAACCCGGGTTCCTGGCGCTGTGAGGCAGCAGTGCTAACCCACTGTGCCGGCGTGCCAGGATCAGAACACTTGTATTATCTTGTGCCTTGCAAGATTGCACTTGTCTATTTACCTGCTCTTTCTAAGGATTCGTGCGTGCCCTCAGCACTATCATTCTGTTCGAGTTGAAGTACTCAGAGGCTATGTTGAAGGTGTAGGGTGGTTTTTCAGTACTCAGTGCTATTATTTTGACTCATTTTGAGTGGTAATACTCATTCGAGAGGCATTACAGTTTGCATTTTCATGCACATGTCCCAAGTACTCCCAAGGGCCTGATGTCAGGAGACTGAAAATGTGTACTTCATCCAATTTTTAATGGGCAGTGTCCGATGTGTGTCAGAGTTAATATGGATACACACGCAACATGGACTTTGGGTTTGTTAACGATAGCTCAGCATCTTCTAGGATTGTCTGACAGCTTGAGGGAAGTTGCTGTCTTTAAATAATTTAAAATAAACTGCTGGACTGAATGAACAGTGCAAAGAGTGAGAGGGGATCTGATAGAAACTTTTAAAACTCTTAACAGGGTTAGACAGGGTAGATTCAGAAAGAATAGTCCCAATGATTTGATTTATTATTGTCACGTATTGGGATACAGTGAAACGTATTGTTTCTTGCGCGTTGTACAGACAAAACATACCGTTTATAGAGTACATAGAAGGATTTGATTTGATTTATTATTGTCACATGTATTAAGATACAGTGAAAAGTATTTTTTCTTGCGCGCTATACAGGCAAAGCATTCTATTCATAGAGAAGAAGAGAGTGCAGAATATAGTGTTACAGTCATGGCTAGGGTGTAGAGAAAGATCAACTTAATGCAAGATAGATCCATTCAAAAGTCTGACGGCAGCAGGAAAGAAGCTGTTCTTGGGTCGGTTGGTACGTGACCTCTTTTGTACCTTTTTCCCAATGGAAGAGAGAATGCCTGTGGAGCGTGGGCTCCTTAATTATGCTGGCTGCTTTTCCCGAGGCAGTGGGAAGAGTAGGCAGAGTCAGTGGATGGGAGGTTGGTTTGTGTGATGGATCGTTCCCGATGATGGGGTAGTTCAGAATTAGGGTTCATAGTTCGATGATAAGGGGTAAACTATTTAGGACTGAGGTGAGGAGAAATTTTTTCACCCAGAGACTGGTGGAATTCACTCTCACAGAAAAGTAGTTGAGGCCAAAACATAGTGTGATTTCAAGAAGAAATTAGACATCACTCTTGGGGCTAAAGAGATCAAGGGATATTTTGGGGGGGGGGGGGCAAGGGAGGGACAGGTATTGAATTTGATGATCAGCCATGAACAAAATGAATGGCGGAGCAGGCTAGAAGGGCCGAATGGTCTCCTTCTGCTTCTACTTCCATCCAGTTAAATGTGTCTCTGCCCTTTTCATAGAATCATAGAATCCCTACAGTGCAGAAGGAGGCCATTCAGCCCATTGAGCCTGCACAGACACAATCCCTGAAGGACATCAGTGAAGCACGTGGGTTTTTTCCAACAATTGGCAGTGGGGTATTCTGAGAAAGCTAAAATTTAAGGACTCGCTCTGGGAAATCAAGGCGACATGAACAATGCTGAATCCAACAGCTTCTGAAGGATGAGTTAGAATTCTCCATTCCTTCACACTCAGGCCATCGAGTTGGCACCCCAAACATCCCACACAGGCCCTATCCCTGCAACCCCAAATCGTCTCCCTGACACTAAGGGGCAGCCTAGTATGGCCAATCCACCTAGCCTGCACATCAGTGTAGGAGGAAACCGGAGCATCTGGAGGAAACCCATGCACACAAGGGGAGAACATGCAGACTCCACACAGACAGTGACCCAAGCCAGGAATCAAACCTGGTCCTTGGCGCTGTGAAGCAGCAGTGCTAACCCACTGTACACTGAATTAAGTAGCAAGGTTGGAGTGTTGTAATAGATAAAATGTGACAACCAGTTTGCACACAGCATGCCCCCACCAGTTATAAAGAGACAGTGACGAAACTGTTTAATGGTGATGTTAAATAAAGGATAAATGTTCACCAGCATTGTAGCACAGTGGGTTAGCGCTGCTGCCTCACAGTGCCAGGGACCCGGGTTTGATTCCTGGCTCAGGTCACTGTCTGTGCAGAGTCTGTACGTTCTCCCCGTGTTTGCGTGGGTTTCCTCTGGGTGCTCTGGTTTCCTCCCACAATCCAAAGATGTGCAGGTTGGGTAGATTGGCCATGCTAAATTACCCCTTAAGTTTCAGGGGTAATTAGCAAGGTAAATATGTAGGGCTATGGGAGGGATTGTCACTAGTGCAGGCTTGGGAAGGTGATGGCCTATTTTATTGTCTCTAGACTGTTAATCCAGAAACTTAGCTAATGTTCTGGGGGCCCTGGATTTGAATCCTGCCAGGGCAGACGGTAGAATTTGAATTCAATTTAAAAAAAATCTGGAATTAAGAATCTACTGATAACCATGAAACTAGAAAAACCCATCTAGTTCACTCATGTCCTTTAGGGAAGGAAATCTGCCGTCTTTACCCGATCTGGCCTACATGTAACTCCAGAACCACAGCTTTGGAATGGTTGACTCTCAGCTGCCCTCTGGCAATTAGGGACAGGCAATAAATGCTGGCCCAGTCCATGTCCCCAAACAGATTTTAAAAAGGATCGATGGGCTGAATGGCCAAGCTAGATTGCTCCTTTGTGTCCAAAGATGTGCAAGTTAGGTGGATTGGCCATGCTAAATTGCTCCTTAGTGTCCAAAGATGTACAGGTTAGGTGGATTGGCCATGCTAAATTGCTCCTTAGTGTCCAAAGATGTGCAGGTTAGGTGGATTGGCCGTGTTAAATTAAACTTTTACAGCTGCACCATAGACAGTGTTCTTTCCAGTTGTATAAGACGTAGGATCAGAATTAGGCCACTCGGCCATTGAGTTTACTCTGCTATTCTGCATTGTAGGGACTCTGTGATTAGCCAGGACACACTCTCGCCAAATGAGCCACGGTTGACAGCCCTAAATATATATCCAACAGAAATGTCTCAAAACTAAACGCTACAGATGCTTGTGTTCCACATTGACAGCATTAATGTGGTGCTTAAGTTTAATAGATCGTGGATAGTGGGACTCTTTTCTCTTCAGCCAGATGTTTAGATTATTATCCCTTTAACCACAAGAGCAGTTTTGAATTGAAACCCTCAATTCTATCTCATTTCCAGAAACATCTGTCTGGAATATGACATGGACTTGGTTAATTTGCAGTGAGGAATGACAGACTCTCACCATGTGTTTCAAGTTCTTGCCAACTTCTGGCAGTCTCTGGGGGAACCCTAGGCCTCAACACCATTGTCACCCGATTAGTTCTGTGACGGCAGCATCGCTGAAAGGATTAAGTGGGAAATCCTGGCGGACGCAGATCAAACAAAACCCAAGCACAGTCGAGCTGTCATTTTAGAGCCAGGGAGTTGGTCCAGGAAAGGAGGAACTCAAGGCTCTGGAATTCAGTCACATTTCCCAGTGGGTTAATTCGAAAAGGAATTGCTTCATATCGTGGTTAGGTAAAGGCATTGCCCAGTGCCTCTACTTTCTCAGAAGACTAAGGAAATTTTGCATTTCCGCGATGACTTTCACCAACTTTTACAGCTGAAAACATTCTTTCCAGTTGTATAAGACCATAAAACATCGGAGCAGAATTCGGCCACTTGGGCCATTGACTCCACTGTGCTATTCAATCATGACTGATATTTTCCTTATCCCATTCTCCTGTCTTTTCCCCATAATCCCTGATCCTCTTATTAATCAAGAATCTATCTATCTCTGTCTTAAAGACACTCAATGACCCGGCCTGCACAGTCTTCTGTGGCAAAGAGTTCCACAGATTCCCCACTCTCTGGCTGAAGAAATTCCTCCTCATCTCTGTTTTAAACGATCGTCCCTTTAGCCTGAGGTTGTGTCTCTGGTTCTAGTTTTTCCTACTAGTGGAAACATCCTCTCCACATCCACTCTATCCAGACCTCGTAGCATCCTGTAAAGTTTTAATAAGATCCCCCCCTCATCACCTGGTATGGGCTCCTGCTCTGCCCAAGCCCGCAACAAACCACAAAAGGTCATGAATGTAGCCCAGTCCATCATGCAAACCAGCCTCCCATCCATTGACTCTGTCTACACAGACAAGCAGCCAGCATAATTAAGGACCCCACGCACCTTGGACATTCTCTCTTCCATCTTCTTCCTTTGGGAAAAAGTTACAAAAGTCTGAGGTCACGTACTGACTGACTCGAGAATAGCTTCTTCCCTGCTGCTGTCAGACTTTTGAATGGACCTACCTCGCATTAAGTTGATCTTTCTCTGCACCCTAGCTGTGACTTTAACACTATATTCTGCACTCTCTCCTTTACTTCTCTATGAATGGTATGCTTTGCCTGTGCAGCGCGCAAGAAACAATACTCTTCACTGTTTACTAATACATGCAATAATAATAATAAATTAAATCTAATCTAATCAAATCAAAATAGGCCTTCTGAACAGTCATATTGGAACTGAAATGTTCAGTTGGATTTTTTTGTCTCCCACTACATGTGGTGTGCTTTAAGAATTAGAGCAGGAGTCGGCCATCTGGCCTCATGACCCTGCTGCGCCATTCAATAAGATCATGGACTCAGCTTCAGTTACCCACCCGCTCACCATAACTCTTAATTCCTTTACTGTTCAAAAACTTGTCTGTTCTTGCCTTAAAAACATTCAATGAGGTAGCCTGAACTGCTTCACTGGACAAGAAATTCCACAGATTCACAACCTTTTGTGTGAAGAAGTTCCTCCTCAACTCAGTCCTAAATCTGCTCCCCTTTATTTTGAGGCCATGCCCCCTAGTTCTAGTTTCACCCGCCAGTGGAAACAGCTTCCCTGCTTCTATTTTATCAATTCCCTTCATAATCTTATATGTTTCTATAAGATCCCCCCTCATTCTTCTGAATTCCAATGAGTATAGTCCCAGTCTACTCAGTCTCTCCTCATAAGCCAACCCTCTCAACTCCGGAATCAACCTAGTGAATCTCCTCTGCATCTCCTCCAGTGCCAGTCTATCCTTTCTCAAGTAAGGAGACCAAAACCATACACAGTAACTCCAGGTGTGGCCTCACCAGCACCTTATATACAGCTGCAACATAACCTCGCTGTTTTTAAACTCCATCCCTCTAACAATGAAGGACAAAATTCCATTTGCCTTCTTAATTACCTGCTGACCTGCAAACCAACATTTTGTGATTCCTACACAAGGACACCCAGGTCCCTCTGCACAGAAGCATGCTGCCATTTTTGGTCTCCAGTGAGGAGACCAAAGCTGTACTCTGTTTTGTGACGGCCCGCCATGTTCCAATACTGCCTGTACTCTCTACTGCTGGGGAACATACAGCGAGGGGTCGGTGGCGGCAGGACCAGATGTTCCCAGCGATGGGAATGGCTGGAAAACTTTTGCGCATTGTTATGACGTGGAGGTTGATTCGCTTTTAAGAAGCCGTGCCGAATCCCCCAAAAGGGAATACCTCCCTTCGTAATCTGTTCAAAGTGTTTGGGAAGGTGTGAACTGTCCTTCATTTACATTGAGAACTTTATTAATAGAAAGACCTGTCACTCACTTTAAGTGAACAAGTAACAAGTTATTTATTAAACCAATCAGGAACTTTAACTAAACAAGTAACACAGCGATTCAAGTAAGATTCTACTGGAATGCTGTTCAGATAAACACAAGTGACAGAGAACTTTATCAAAACAAGTAACACACGGCATAAAATGAAATTCTACTGGATTGCTGTTCAAATTCACAGAAGTAACCGGGAACTTTAACTCAACAAGTAACGTCCAGAGTAAAATAAGATTCTACTGGAATGCTTTTCAAATAAATACAAGGTCCATTCATTACCAAAAAGAAATTAATAATAACAGAATTTAGTCATCTCAAAAATATACAAACAGGTTTTGCGGCTTTTGAAAAACTTTTGGAGTTCTTCTGTTGATCCCGTGGACTGTAAAATCTTTCTGATTTGGTACCCATCATTAGATAAATGGAGTGTTCCCTTAAGAGATGGTTTAATCTGTCAGGGAGTTGTTCTTTCCCTCTGTAGGTGTTGAGAGGTGGTAGCTTTTCATTTGAACTCTAGGCAGGCATTTGAGTTCCTCTTTATATAACTCTGATGATCTAATCAACTTTCCTATTCCAGAATTAGCCTGATGTTGTTAACAACAGCAAATTCAAATTTGAAAGATTCCTGATAGCTGAGTGCCTTCTTTATTCAAAAGCCTGTAAAGCCTGTTGCCAAGTCAACCCTGATGCTTGGTCCTCATTACAAATGTTGCAATCTGTGTACTCTGTGTACACCCTCATTTTAAACCCATTTTTAAAGGGACCACACTCCATAAAAGTCAACTTCAGAAAACCATCAACTCTTTTTCTCTCTCCACACATGCTGCCAGATCTCCTGAGCTTTTGCAGTATTTTGTGCTTCAGTCTCAGCTTTCCATCGTTCCCAATATTTTGCTTTCAGATGATTAGGGTTCCTGCTTTAATTGGCCATCTGTGCTGAGCTAATTAATCTCGGTTGGAGATTACAATCGGCCTCAGTAACGTCTGGGATAAGGAGGAACAATAGACCAGTGGACCGGAAGCCAATCTGCATGCAGGCTGTTTGAAATAAGTTATATTTTATATGGCGAGGTGATGATCTAGTAATATTATTGCTGGACTATGAATCCAGAAACTCGGCTCATGCTTTGAGGCAGGATTCAGGGTTTGAATCCTGCCATGGCAGATGGTGGAATTTAAATTCAATAAAAAAATGTATCTGGAATGAAGAATCTACTGATGACCATCGCCATATAGGGCGGCATGGTGGCACAGTGGGTTAACACTGCTACCTCACAATGCCAGGGATCAGGGTTCGATTCCCGGCTTGGGTTTGTGCAGAATTTGCACGTTCTCCCCCGTAACTGCATGGGTTTCCTCTGGGTGCTCCAGTTTCCTCCCACAATCCAGAGACATGCTGGTTGACTCTCAACTGCCCTTCAAGGGCAATTAGGGATGGGCAATAAATGCTGGCCCAGCCAGCGACGCCCATGTTCCCAGGAATGGATAAAAAAAAACTGGTTGATTCTTAACTATCCTCTGAAAAACGCTCAGATATCAAGAAGATAACTCATCACCACCTTCTCAAGGGCAGCTAGGCGTAGGCAATAAATGCTGGCCCAATCAGCGATGTCCACAATGCATGAATGAATAAAATAAGCTCTCCATCTTATTTTCCTCCTTTGGTACATTCTTTGATCACTGTCCCAGAATCTCCTTGGTGAGCCAGTGTTAGATTTTGTCTGATCAAGCTTTTACCACATTCAATGTGCCATGTAATGGCAGATCATGTTAGCACATCATAATTGACTTCCTGAGTGGCTGTAAATTGGAAGAGGGGAGTGTGCAGAGGAACCTGGGTGTCCTTGTGCACCAGTCACTGAAGGTAAATGTGCAGGTGCAGCAAGCGGTAAAGAAAGCAAATGGTATGTTGGCCTTCATTGTGAGAGGTTTTGAGTACAAGAGCAGTTATACAGGGGCCTTGGTGAGGTCACCCCTAGAGTATTGTGTGCAGTTTTGATCTCCTTTTCAGAGGAAGGATGTTCTTGCTCTCGAAGGAGTGCAGCAAAGGTTTACCAGGCTGATTCTGCGGATGGCAGGACTCATATAGGAGGATGTTTTCACTGGAGTTCAGATGGATGAGGTGGTTCTTATAGAGACTTATAAAATTCTAACAGGACTAGACAGGGTAGATGCAGGGAGGATGTTCACGATGGTGGGGGCAGTCCAGAACCAGGGTTCACAGTCTGACGATTCTGCGTAGACCATTTAGGATAGACATAAGGAAGCATTTCTTCACCCAAAGAGTGGTGAGAATTCATTACCACAAGAAGAAAAGTTAAGTAAAGCTTATTTATTAGTCACAGGTAAGGCTTACGTTAATACTGCAGTGAAGTTACTGTGAAAATCCCCTAGTTGTCACATTCTGGCACATGTTCAGGTCAATGCACCCCAACCAGCACATCTTTCGGACTGTGGGAGGAAATCAGAGCACCTGGAGGAAACCCATGCAGACACGGGGATTACATGCATATTCCACACAGACAGTGACCCAAGCTGGGAATCAAACCCAGATCCCTGGTGCTGTGAGGCAGCAGCGCTAACCCACTGTGCCACCGTGCTGCCCAGAAGTAGTTAATGCCCAAAATGTATTCAAAAGGTGGCTGGATATAGCACTGGGATGAAAGGGATCAAAAAGACACACACACACACGAGCTCAAAGATTATGAGGAGAAAGCAGGATTAGGCTGTTGAGTTGGATGATCAGCGAAGATAGTAATGAATGTTGGAGCAGGCTCAAGGGGCTGAATGGCCTCCTCCTGCTCCTATCCTCTATGTTTCTTTCACTGCATCCATAAATCATGCTAATTTTATTTGGACTTTGGTTTATTTGATTTACCAGTCCCTTTTCTCTCATTGTCATATGTCTGTGTTCAACGCAAACCAAAAATCAGCCCCACAACTGCAGGTGGAAAACAATCTTACCGCATAGATGGGAGGTGCAGTGTCTGACACAGAAACTCATTCTGTTTGCTTATTTGCTTACAAACGGCATGCCAGTTGATAGATGTGCATTTAAGGCCAGGCTCTGTTCCTGAACATTATCATGATATCTTCAAAATGGTGCTTATTGCAATGCTGTAATTGTACGAAAGACCCTGCTGTGCAGTGCTGACCATCCCAATTACTGCTAACATTTTGCTATCCTTCATTTGGATGTGTGATGTCTGTCACTTTGATAGCGTGCTTCTGTGCTGTCCGGGCGTCCCAAATTAACGCCTTAGAGTAACAGCAGCTTCTGCTAATGAATCAGATACCCTTCAGAACATTTCATCCTGTCCAGCACAAATGTGTACACACACACACACACACACACACACAAACTCTCACTCACACAGAGACACACACAGACACGCACACATACTCACTCACAAACTCACACACACACAAACTCACACAGATAATACACACACACACACACACTCTCTCTCTCTCATACATGCGCGCACTCACACAGACACAAACTCGCACACATACACAAACTCGCACACGCACACAAACTCGCACACGCACACAAACTCACACACACACACTCTCACAAACTCACACACGCACACTCTCACACGCACACTGTCACTCTCACGTGCTCTCACTCACACAGACACACACATGTATACACACACACATGTATATACACACACACATGTATATACACATACACACACACACACAAACAATCCTCTCATTTAATTCCTTATTTCTGTAGAAGTGTTCTACAATAACTGCTTATTGCTCAACAGGAGCACACGGCTCCCTGCATGAGTCAAGTTAAGCTTGTGTACAATGCCACAGACTGCGGTGTATCAGTCAGCCCGGAGTATTAAACTGCAAATGTTAATTTTAAAACCAACATCTCTGCTACTTACTATCAACATTTAATAGTTTAGTGAAGTATCTTGATTTGATTTATTATTGTCACATGTATTAACATACAGTGAAAAATATTGTTTTTTGCACATTATACAGACAAAGCATACTGTTCATAGAAAAGGAAAGGAGAGAGTGTAGAATGTAGTGTTACAGTCACAGCGAGGGGTGTAGAGAAAGATCAACTTAATGCGAGGTGGGTCCATTCAAAAGTCTGACAGCAGCAGGGAAAGAAGCTGTTCTTCAGTCGGTTAGTATGTGACCTCAGACTTTTGTATCTTTTTCCTGACGGAAGAAGGTGGACGACAGAATGACCGGCATGCGTGGGCATCCTTAATTATGCTGGCTGCTTTTCCCGAGGCAGCGGGAAGTGTTGATAGAGTCAATGATGGAAGGCTGGTTTGTGTGATGGATCTTGTGAATCATAGCCGATTCACTGGGCAGAATTTTATTGGCACACCCACCAAGGTCTGTACGGTCCTGTCCAAAGGCCAACACAGAGTTCTCTGAGCCTTGCCAGAATCGGGGTGGACGAGCGGTAAAATTTTGGCCATAGAGTCATAGAGGTTTTACAATGTGGAAACAGGCCCTTACGCCTGACTTGTCCATGCTGTCCCATTTTTTAACCCCTAAGCTTGTCCCAATTGCCTGTATTTGGTCCATATCCCTCCATACCCATCTTATCGATGTAACTGTCTAATGCTGTCCAGCTGAACTCGATTCCCTGGCACTGTGAGATAGCAGTGCTAACCGCTGTGCCGACATCTTACTCATGTAACTGTCCAAATGCTTTCTGAAAGACAAAATTGTACCCAACTCTACTACTTACTGCCTTTGGCAGCTTGTTCCAGATACTCACCACCCTCTGTGTGAAAAAACTGCCCCCTTTTGTATCTCTCCCCTCTCACCTTAAACCTATGCCCTCTAGATTCTCCTACCTTTGGGGAAAAGATATTGACTATCTAGCTGATCTGTGCCCCTCATTATTTTATAGACCTCTATAAGATCACCCCTCAGCCCCCTACACTCCAGGGAAAAAAGCCTAAGTCTATCCAGCCTCTCCCTACAACTCAATCCGTCAAATTCTGGTAGCATCCTAGTAAATCTTTTCTGCATTCTTTCTAGTTTAATAATATCCTTTCTATCATAGGATGACCAGATCTGTACGCAATCTGTTGTATAAGTCAGCCTGATGTCTAAGACTGCAAATATTAACTTACAACCCAACATCGATGGTAATTACTGTCAATGTTTTAATAGTTTAGCAAAGTCGCTTGTGAGTCATAGCCCACTTAGTAAACAGTGACTTCATATGCTTAATATTTTAAGCTGTTTGATTTTTTTTATTTATCTGTGGGACATGGGCATTGCTGGCTGGGCCAGCATTTATTGCCCATCCCTAGTTGCCCCTTGAGAAGGTGGTGGTGAGCTGCCTTCTTGAATTGCTGCAGTCCAAGTGCTGTAGATTGATCCACAATGCTGTTAGAACATAGAACTCTACAGTGGGAATTCCAGGATTTTGACCCAGCGACTGCGAAGGAAACGGCCGATACATTTCCAAGTCAGGACAGTGAGTGGCTTGGAGGGGAACTTGCAGGTGGTGGTGCTCCCCATGTGCCTGCTGCCCCTTGTCCTTCTAGATGGAAGTGGGCATGTGTTTGGAAGGTGCTGTCTTTGGTGAATTGCTGCAGTGCATCTTGTCAATGGTGCACACTGCTGCTACTGAGTGTCACGGATGGGGGGAGTAGATGTTTGTAGGTGTGCTGCCACTCAAGCGGGCTGCTTTGTTTTGGATGGTGTCAAGCTTCTTCACTGTTGGAGCTGCAGCCATCCAGGTAATTGGGAAGTATTCCATCACACTCCTGACTTGTGTCCTTGTAGATGGTGAACAAGCTTTGGGGAGTCAGAAGGGGAGTTACTCTTCTCAGGATTCCCAGCCTCTGACCTGCTCTGGTAACCACAGTATTTATGTGGCAAGTTTCATTGAGTTCCTGGTCCCAGGATGTTGATAGTGGGAGGATTCAGTGATGGTTACACCATTGAATATCAAAAGAACCCCCTCACTGTCAAAATAGTTCTGCACATATGAAGATGGCCTCAACCAGCATCTTGGGTTCGTGTCACACTATCTGTAACCCCCATGACTTGCCTGAGTTTGCAAAATCTCACTAACTGTTTGGTGGAGACAATACACATCTCTGTGCTTAACGCTGTCTCCACTGACATTGTCTGTATCTTTAAGATTTGATTACCTGTAAAGCCTCGCATCCCAAGCATTATTTTGTAAATTAAGTTTGTGTCTGTATGTGCCCCTGTTTGTGAACAGAACTCCCACTCACCTGGTGAAGGGGCAGTGCTTGTGCATTTGCAATCAAATAAACCTGTTGGACTTTAACCTAGTGTTGTGAGACTTCTTACTGCCTTGACCCCAGTCTAACACCGGCATCTCCACATTCATAGCTGTGGAAGACAGTGCCTTCAGGAAACTAGGTGGAGGAAATTGTAAAAGGGTTATCTGTGCGCTGGGTCAAGCACTCTGCCTCTGTCATACCAATCATTTACTGCTCCCCCCCCCAATCCCCTCATTTAATTGTATGTTTGAGTATACAATAAGCAGTTGACAGTCTAATTACAATTGGGTGTCCAAGAGAGGTTCACAGTTGTTCAAATTGTGCAGTATGTCAGTTGTCAGTGTAAACCCTGGTTCAGTATTGATTCCCTGCCAATGTTTGTCAGTAATGTGTTCAGTAAATCCTGGATATGGTTATGCAGTAACACAACACAAACAGACGTAATTGCTGCATTGCCATTTGCTCCATTTTCCCAGCTTGCTTCTGAAAATTTGTCACAGGAAGCTTGAAGAGACTACTAAACCTACGCTTGCTCCCATCACACACAATGTTCTGAAGTCCCAGAACAACGTTGCTTCATGTTGGATAAAAGCAGATTACTTCGAATACAGGAATTTGAGACCAAAAGAGAAAATGCTGGAAAATCTCAGCTGGTCTGGCAGCATCTGTAAGGAGAGAAAAGAGCTGATGTTTCGAATCCGGATGACCCTTTGTCAAATCTAAAAGACAGAGAATGTGGAAGATATTTATATTGCAGGGGGAGGAAATGGAAGATAAGTCACAGAAACCAGGGGAAAGGCTGCTATTTGCAGCCTGTAGAGAGAATAGACAGGGTGAATGGCCAAAGGGCAGAGAAGCTGTAAACTGAGGCACTGACCCTGCACGTTAAACTGAAGGGAATCTTAAACAAGGACTCCGAAATCCATTTGTGTTTCTGATTTACTCAGCATTTCCCCATTTAGAAATTGTGACGTCTAACTGTGATTGCTGATGCTGTTCTTTAACGTACAGAGGTAGAATGCACTCTCTGGCACTGTGATACAGCATGTTTCATTATCCTAGCGACCGTTATGGAGAAAAATGCTAGTGTATTCAGGGTTTACCATTGCTTGGTGCACTGAGATTGTGAGCGCTCGAGGAAGCCAGCAGTGTCGGAACATGAAAGTAGCGGACGTTAGATGCTGACTTTCTGACGAGACAGAATCCCCAGTCCCCATCTGCTTATTTAGCTGCATATAAAAATCTCATGGCATGTCTCGAGACAAGCAGGGCCTGCGTCCCTGCCAATTATCATCCATCAGCCATTAGCACCAAAACAGATTGACCTCATTTGCTGCCTGCGGGATCTTGCTGTGTGCAAATTGGCTGCCACATCTGCCGACATAATAACAGTGGCCACCTTCCAAAAGGCAACCATTGATGGAAGCACTTTGGGACAAAATAATGATGGGAAAAGAATGAAACAGATGCGATCTTCTTTCTCTGTTTGCCCTCTGTCAGTTTCCCCTCTTGGCTCCAGAAGGAATTCTCTCCCCAGTAAAACTGGTAAATTAACTGTTCACAAGTTTCCGAAACCTTGGTAGGTAGTAGCCCAGAGCTGTGTAAGCCGATTTTGTCTCACCTACCACTTCACCCTTTTATCAAGCAGAAAATAAGTCTCATTTTCATTGCACGGGGACAGAAAAAAGTTTATTTATAAGTCCGAGGATGGTGAATCTGTGGAACTCTTTGCCGCAGAAGGCTGTGAAGGTCAGGTCATTGAGTGTCTTTAAGACAGAGATAGATAGATTCTTGACTAATAAGGGAATCATATCAGCTACGACTCTCACCAACTCTTACAGATGCCCCACAGAAAGCATCCTTTCTGGTTGTATCACAGCTTGGTCTGGGCTCCTGCTCTGCCCAAGACCGCAAGGAACTACAAAAGGATCATGAATGTAGCCCAATCCATCACACAAACCAGCCTGCCATCCATTGACTCTGTCTACACTTCCCGCTGCCTCGGGGAAAAGCAGCCGGCATAATTAACGACCCCACACAGGGACATTCTCTCTTCCAGCTTCTTCCATCGGGAAAAAGATACAAAAGTCTGAGGTCACGCACTGACTGACTCGAGAACAGCTTCTTCCCTGCTGCTGTCAGACTTTTGAATGGATCTACCTTGCATTAAGTTGATCTTTCTCTACACCCTAGCCATGATTGTAACACTACTTTCTGCACTTTCTCCATTCCTTCTCTATGAACGGTATGCATTGTATTGCATGCAAAAAACAATACTTTTCGCTTTATCCCAACACATAATAAATTAAATCAATCCTTTTCCTTCTCACCTCTGTACTCTTTGAATAGTACGCTTTGTATAGCGCACAAGAAACAATCCTTTTCACTGTATACTAATACATGTGACAATAATAAATCAAAGCATCTTTTAGCTGGTACACACTGCTACTACTGAGCATCAGTAATGGAGGATCACTAAGGGACAAATCCACCTAAACTGCACATCTTTGGGATGTGCAAGGAGGAAACCGGAACACCCAGAGGAAACCTACTCCGACCAGGGAGAGCATGCAGACTCCATCAAACAGTGACCCAAGCCGGGAATCAAACACTGTCCTTGGTGCTGAGAGGCAACAGTGCTAACCACCGTTCTGTCCCAATATAACTGACAGTAAAGCAAGTGCCTCACCAGCACTTCCAGATAAATAAGGTTACAAAATACCGATCCTCACTATAAATTGTTTTTCATCAGCTGCTGTTTAGAATTATTATATCACTGACATTTGATTGAGAGTTGACATTTGCAAGTTGTACAGGTTATGTGAAAGTCCGGATTATGTTCCTGGTCTGGTAACTGAGAGGCCTGGAGCAATAATCCAGAGAAACTGAGTTCAAATCGCGCCAAGACAGTTTGAGAATTTGATTTCAGTTTCCGCATACATTTACCCTGCAAATCCCCGACACTCGGGGCAATTTAGCATGGCCAATCCACTAACCTGCACATCTTTGGACACTAAGAGGCAATTTAGCATGGCCAATCTGCCTAACACACATCTTTGGACACTAAAGAGTAATTTAGCATGGCCAGTCCATCTAACCAGCACATCTTTGGACTGTGGGAGGAAACCAGAGCACCTGGAGAAAACCCATGCAAACATGTGGAGTATGTGCACACTCCACACAGACAGTGACCCAAGGCTAGAATTGGACCTGTGTTCTTGGTGCTATGAGGCCGCAGTGCTAACCACTTTGTGTCTACAACACTGCAGTATCAAATTGGAGTCTTGCCTCCAGTCATCCCATATCTCCACTGCAAACTCATCAAACAGATTCAATACAACTTTAAAAACATCATCCTTAGGGTGTGGGCCTTCCTGGTAATTGGTAATCTTGAACACCCCTGGTTTCCCTTGTGTAGGTGGTCAGTAACAATCACCTTGAACTGATTTTAGTCCATGGAAGTTTATTGTTTTTTTATTAGTGTCACAGGTAGACTTACACTAACACTGCAATGAAGTTGCTATGAAAATCCCCTAGTTATAGAATCATTGAATCCTACAGTGCAGAAAGAGGCCATTTGGCCCATAGTTGTGTACCCACAACTATCCGACCCAGGCCCTATCCCGGTAACCCCACATATTTGCCCTAACCGTTCCCCCTGGCTCTAAGGGGCAATTTATCGTGGTCAATCAAGCTAATACGCACATCTTTCGGACTGTGGGACAAAACCGGAGCACCAGGAAGAAACCCATGCAGACTTGGATGGAACATGCAAACTCCACATGGACAGTGACCCAAGGTCAGAATTGAACCTGAGTCAAAGAAGAACAAAGAAAATGACAGCCTAGGAGCATTCCCTTCGGCCCCTCCAAGCCTGCACTGACCATGCTGCCCGACTGAACTAAAGCCAGCCACCCTTCCAGGGACCATGTCCCTCTATTCGCAACCTGCTCATATATCTATTCAGACGTCTCTTAAAACTGATTACCAAATCCGCTCCCACTATCTCCCCCGGCAGCGAGTTCCAGGCACCCACCACCCTCTGTGTAAAAAGCCTGCCTCGTACATCTCCTTTAAACCTAGCCCCTCGCACCTTAAACCTGTGCACCCCTAGTAATTGACTCTTCCACCTTAGGAAAAAGCTTCTGTCTATCCACTTTGTCCGTGCCTCTCAATCTTGTAGATTTCTATCAGGTTGCCCCTCAGCCTCCATCGCTCCAGTGAGAACAAACCAAGTTTCTCCAACCTTTCCTCATAGCTAATGCCCTCCGTACCAGGCAACATCCTGGTAAATATTTTCTGTACCCTCTCCAAAGCCTCCACATCCTTCTGGTACTGTGGCGACCAGAATTGAACGCTATATTCCAAGTGCGACCTAACTAAGGTTCTATAAAGCTGCAACATGACTTGCCAATTTTTAAACTCAGTGCCCCTCAATGCGTCTGTGGCACTGTGAGGCAGCAGTGTTAACCACTGTGCCATGGTGCTGCCACACTCTGGTGCCTGTCTGGATATACTGAGGGAGAATTTAGCATGGTCAATGCTTCTAACCCACATGACTTTGGACTGTGGAAGGAATCTGGAGGAAAGTCACGCAGACACAGAGAGAACATGCAGATTCTGCACAGGCAGTGACCCAAACCGGGAATCGAATCCAGGTCCCTGGCTCTGTGAGGCACAGTGCCACCCTCCCACACTGTAATTAGGGAGTTCCAGGATTCTGACCCAATGACTTATTGAACCCGAAGCTATTTAAATTGTTTTGCTTTAAGTTAATTCAAATGGGAAAGGAATCTAACCTGGGAACTGTGGGCAATTGCAATGTTAATTTGTTCTTATCATTGAGAAGTTGCCACTTTTCATTTGGTGATTCAAGGACAAAAACACATCAAGTAAATCATGTTTAAACAACTTGGATTGTGATTGGACCAGAAGCAGCAGGCTGCAAAACGAACCCTATGTTTTCAATATATCTGTCTGTGTGTCTCACTTCTTCCTGCGGGAAAAGCTGGCTGTGGAACAAATGATGAAGCGATGGCCCAGTGCTATTATTGTTACACTGTTAATCCAGAAACTCAGCTAATCTTCTAGGGGAGTGGGTTCGAATCCCGCCACAGCAGATGGGTGGAATTTGAATTCAATAAAAAAAATCTGGAATTAAGAATCTACAGATCACCCATTGTAGAAAAAACCCATCTGGTTCCCTTTAGGGAAGGAAATCTGCCGTCTTTACCCCGGTCTGGCCTACATGTGACTCCAGAGCCACAGCAATGTGGTTGACTCTCAACTGCCCTCAAGGGGCACCAAGGGATGGGCAATAAATGCTGGCCCAGCCACTGACACCCGTGTCCCAGGAATGAATAAAAGAGAAGCAGGAGGTCTTCATAGATAAACCCAAGATTGTAGAGGGAAATGTTGAAGGGGAGATTTAAAGAATAGGTTTAGAGGGAATAATATCATTGGTTTATAACAATTTATATTCGTAGATACCTATGCAGCAATTTATATCAGTTGTGGTAAATAATATATAATAAATATGTATAAATTTATTGTTGTGCACTCACTGGAAGGCATCTATGTAAGCTCCATCATGTTAAACAGAAGTACATAACATTAAAAGACACAAAATAAATTCTAGCTAGGTTAGCCACATTCCTGAGTACAATTAGCTGGGAAAATCATAAGCTTGTATACAACAGCAGGGATAGATGCCTCTTATCTGTTTTTGGATATACGAAAATAAGTTTCATCATATGCCTGCTAGTTAAAGGAGTAAATTTGTTCATGGGTAGTTAGGCTGGAGCAGTCTCCCAGGTCCACATGATTGTACGCTCAAGGGCTCAAGATGAGAGAAAGGAAGATAACAGTAATAAGGTACCAGGAGAATCGTGTCCACGAGATCAGGAGCTGAACTTGGACAAGTCCACCTTTATGTAATGCCTTTCTCATTAGATATGTGACTGATGTATGTAATCTGTAATCAGTATTATTGGACAAGATCCAGCTGTGATGGGCTGTGTAGATGTTTGAAAAATGTATAAGAATGGATGTTCTTCCTTTATTTGTCAGCGAGAGACAGTGGGTTTTAACAGAAGCCATCTCCCCACCGGCGAAACTAAACTGTTTGATGTGAGGACCAACCGTGAGCTTTGAGTGATTTTTGGAGATTCTCTCCTGCCAACAAAAGCATTCAACAATTGACTGAGCACACATCTGCCCAATAAAAAGATTTGATTTGATTTATTATTGCCAGATGTATTCGTATACAGTGGAAAGTATTGTCTCTTGTGCGCTATACAGAGCATATCTAATTTGATTTGATTTATTATTGCCAGATGTATTGGGATATAGTGAAAAGTATTGTTTCTAATGCACTTCACAAAGCATACCGTTCACAGAGAAGGAGAGAAGAGAGTGCAGAATCTGGTGTTACAGTCATAGCTAGGGTGTAGACAAAGATCAACTTAACGCAAGATAGGTCCATTCAAAAGTCTAACGGCAGCAGAGAAGAAGCTGTTCTTGAGTTAGTCAGTACGTGATCTCAGACTTTTGTACCTTTTTCCTGATAGGAGATGGTGGAAGAGAGAATGTCCAGGGTGTGTGGGGTCCTTAATTATGCCGGCTGCTTTTCCCGAGGCAGCAGCAAGTGTAGACAGAGTCAATGGATGGAGGCTGGTTTGCGTGATGGATTGGGCTACATTCATGACCTTCTGTAGTTCCTTATGGCCTTGGGCAGGGCAGGAGCCCAGACCAAGCTGTGATACAACCAGAAAGAATGCTTTCTATGGGGCATCTGTAAAAGTTGGTGAGAGTCGTCGCTGACATGCCAAATTTCCTTAGTCTTCTGAGAAAGTAGAGGTGTTGGTGGGGCTTTCTTAACTATAGTATCAATGTGGTGAGGACCAGGATAGGTTGTTGGTGATCTGGACACCTAAAGACATGAAGCTCTCGACCCTTTCTACTTTGTCCCAGTTGATGTAGACAGGGACATGTTCGCCACTACATTACTCTATGACAAAACGACCGATGCCAATGCTTCCTCCAATTTTAAGTGCGTATGGTTTTGCGAGTTCCTGTGGCCGTAATTCTAGTGAATTAGAGGCTAATGAGAAGCGCATTCCACAGATGTCATGAGCCCTCTGGCACCTTAGCCATGCAGTGATCTTTCATCGGGGATTGTGGATAATGGGCTGTGGGGGTTATTGATTGCATTCAGGGAGGGCTGCAGGTCACGTTTAAACATTACAAAGGAGTTATGCATTCAGGCCCTGGCTGGGAAGTGAATTAAGACTTTTTTTTTAACCAATTCAGTGTGTTTGCACGTTGTGCTTATTGCAGCCCGCAGGCCAGCTTGATGTTTGAAATTGCCTTTTGATTATTTTGTGACTGTAAAAGATTATTTCAAAGCCCAGCACTGTGATAATTTACCAGCATGAAATTTGTATATGAAAAAAAACACACAGCAGGGAATTGCCACTTAATAAACTGACTTCAGAGTGAATTTGATTGGGAGAATGGAGACGCCTACTCTGTAACTCAGGGGTCACTTCTCTACCAAGTAGAAAGGGTCGAGAGCTTCAAGTTTTTAGATGTCCAGATCACCAACAACCTGTCCTGGTCCCCCATGCTGACATTACAGTTAAGAAAGCCCAACCAGCACCTCTACTTTCTCAGGATGAGAAAGGAAATTTGGCATGTCCGCTACGACTCTCATCAACTTTTACAGATACACCATAGAAAGCATTCTTTCTGGTTGTATCACAGCTTGGTCTGGGCTCCTGCTCTGCCCAAGATCACAAGGAGCTACAAAAGGTCATGAATGTAGCTCAATCCATCACACAAACCAGCCTCCCATCCATTGACTCTGTCTACACTTCCCGCTGCCTCAGGAAAAGCAGCTAGCGTAATTAAGGATCCCACGCACTCCGGACATTTTCTCTTCCATCTTCTTCCGTTGGGAAAAAGATATAAAAGTCTCAGGTCACATACCAACCGACTCAAGAACATCATCTTCCCTGCTGCTGTCAGACTTTTGAATGGACTTACCTCATGTTAAGTTGATCTTTCTCTACACCCTAGCTGTGACTGTAACACCACATTCTGCACCCTCTCGTTTCCTTCTGTGTGATGTTTTGTCTGTACAGCGCGCAAGAAACAATACTTTTCACTGTATACTCACATCTGAGAACAATGAATTAAATCAAATCCTGCTCCCCATGTAGTCTATGAATGGTAGGCCTTGTCGTAAAGTGCACAAAAAAACAATACTTTTCACTGTATCCCAATACATGTGACAATAATAAATCAAATCAAATCCTTCTCCCCCTGTACTCTATGAACAATGTGCCTTGTCTGTCTTGCGCACAAGAAACAATACTTTTCATTGTAGCTAATGCATTTGACAATAATAAATCAAATCAAAATAAAATCGGAGAGGCAGGTTTTAAGGAGCACCTAAAAAATGGGGAGAGAAGCAGAGGGTGGAATTCCAGAGTAAAAGGCCTCAGCAGCTATAGGGGAAGCACACCCAGATACAATTGGGAATGGTTGATAATTTGTTTGAAATGGAACTCCCCTAATTCACACACACTCACACTCACACACTCACACACACACTCTCACACACACACTCACACTCACACACACACACACACACTCTCACACACTCACACTCAACACTCTCACACACACTCACACTCACACACTCACACCGCACACTCACACACACACACAACACACACACTCACACCACACTCCACACACTCACACTCACACACTCACACTCACACACTCACACTCACACACTCACACACACACACACACTCCACCACACACTCACACACTCACACATCACACACACACACAATTCACACACACTCACTCACAACTCACACTCACACTACACTTCACACACACTCACACACACACATCACTCTCTCACTCTACACGCACCACACACACACACACACACACACACACACACACACACACACACACACACACACACACACACACACGTACATCAATGCATGTACAATGACATTTCAATCAAGCGTTAAAACTAGCCTAATGTTTATTAAGCAGGTTCAGATTATTTCTCTCCCACTGGACATCTTAACCACAGTAAGTACAGAGAACAGATTGTTTAAGATCGCAATTAAGAGATGCCAGAGCCACAGAACAATTTATTAATGCATTTAAAATTGGGGTTTCAGATTGTCTTCTAAAACACTCAGCCCCGCGGCGATTTCACCCCCAACAAGTGCGAGACTGATGTGATCAGCACTCGCATCTTAATATTCTGCCGGGCACCAACAAGTCAGCTTCAGCTCCCTGCTCTTGTGAAATTACTTTTTATTTTTATTAATGAGATGACAGTTCACTTCAAAGGAGATTCTTTTCTACTTAACCTGGATCGCTGGAGAGTAGAGCCTGGGCACAGGATAGATGAGAGCTGACAGGGCAGGGAGTTGCTTGGGAGACTCTGGCTGAGAGATTGAACTGACCCGCTGTACACCTCCGCGAGGACCAGGCAGCACCAGGGTCACCAGAACACTGTTTTCATCTTTCTCTCTCTGAACAAGTGTGGGAATGTACGTCTCAACATTATGGATCTGGAATGAGCTTAACACTGGAGAATGACTTCACGCAACAAGCTCTTGACCTTATGGACACCAACTACATACCAATGCCTCCTGATTCCCTATCCTTTCTTGATTTCAACATCAAGGCAATCTAGATATAAAATTCCATTGAACATAAAGCTCCCATTCATGTCCAGTTACACGGACTTATCTACCAAAAGAAAATATATTCCCTTTTTCCTTTTATTTGATTTGATTTATTATTGTCAGTGTTTCTTGCGCACTGTACAGACATAACCGAGAAGGAAAGAAGTGCAGAATGTGGTTTTACAGTCATGGCTAGGCTGCAGAGAAAGATCAACTTAATATTTCATTTGATTTATTATTGTAAAGGCTCGTGGGACATCATTCAGCGTTGTCCTCGATCTACAAATCTCGAGTGTACAGTTCTGCCCTGTGGAATATGGGCCAAACGCAAGCAACTGGGACTAGCTGAGTGGTTGAGAAAGAGAGGGCGGCATGGACAAGTTGGGCCGTAGAGCCTGCTCCCTAGGCTGTAAGCTTCGATGACTCTATAACTGGGCAGGCAGCTGGCCCACATCTTTGGGCTTGAAGTGAGGCCATAGCAGGGTAATTGGGAAGGAAACGAGAAACAGATTGTAAATCGACCACCACTTACTCTGACCTGACCTCGGATACAATGCCCACCGTTCACAACATCCCTTCTCAAATCGCAAAGCTGTAGGAAGCACCGTGTAGATCACAACACAGGCTGAGCTACAATGCACTTTGTGTCCAGTCCCTGGAACAGAGAGACAGTGGCAGCCAGGCAGAGGGCTGTGCAGCATTCAGCTGGTGGTCACAGACACACAGTGAAAGCCTTATCCCGTGCACAAAAAGGCTAGTCTGTCTTTGGAACCAGAATATGTTCTGTCAGTTTGAAATGTGTACTGTCTGCACAGAATGAAAAGGGACAGCATTGTATCACAAGGGAAAAAAATATTCCAAGGGTCAGTTTGAGGGCAGCTGAATGTACTCGAGATGCCAAGGCCACTGTGCACAGTTCCGGTCACCCTATCACAGAAAGCATATAAATGAAGTAAAGTAAAAAAATATAAAGCTTATTTATTAGTGTCACAAGTAAGACTTACATTCACACTGCAATGAAATTACTGTGAAATTCCCCCTAGTTGCTGCATTCCAGCATCTGTTCAGATACACTGAAGGAGAGTTTAGCATTGCCAATTCACCAAACCAGCACGTCTTTCGGATGGTGGAAGGAAACTGGAGGAAACCCACACAGACACGGGGAGAATGTGCAAACTCCACACAGACAGTGATCCAAGCCGGGAATTGAACCTGGGTCCCTGGAGCTGTGAGGCAGCAGTGCTAACCCACTGTGCCACTGCTACAAAGAGTGAAGAAAAGATTTGTTCGGATGCTACCAGGATTTGATGGTTTGAGTTATAATGGGAGACTGGATAAACTGGGGCTGGTACAGGGAGGCACAATAGCACAGTGGATTAGCACTGCTGCCTCACAGTGCCAGGCTCCCGGGTTCAGTTCCCAGCTCGGGTCGCTGTCCGTGTAGAGTCTTCACGTTCCCCCCCCGTCCCCGTCCCGTCCCGCCCCGCCCCTCCCCTCCCCTCCCCGTGTCTGTGTGGGTTTCCTCTGGGTGCTCCAGTTTACTCCCACAGTCCAAAAGATGTGTTGGTTAGGTGCTAAATCCTCTCTCGGTGTAACCCAAACAGGCGCCAGCATGTGGCAGCTGGGGGGTTTCCATAGTAACTTCATTGCGGTGTGAATGTAAGCCTTACGTGTAACAAATAAATAACCTTAAACTGAATAAGCCTCAATCCCTTGTCAATCAAGTATTTTTCAAATTCAGCCCTGTGTAGATTCAATGCTCCAATCTCCACCACTCTCTGGGGAAGAGAGTCCTGTCAGTCTTTCCTCCTATTCATTTGAGCTCATTAAAATGTTTTTGAATGCTCTATTCTTTTAAAGAAGCTAATATCTTCATATCTTTATTATTTTTCTTCATATGTCTCTCTCTGTCTAGCCATGGCAGAGTGGGCACCTCTTTGAGTAAGAAGGATTGTGTGTTTATATCCCATTCTATTCAATTCGATTTATTATTGTCACGTGTATTAACATATCGTGAAAATGATTGTTTCTTGCCGACTATAGAGACAAACCATACCATTCATAGAGAAGGAAAGGAGACAGTGCAGAATGTAGTGTTACAGTCACAGCTAGAATATAGAGAAAGATCGACTTAATACATTTGATTTGATTTATTAATGTCACATGTATCAACATACAGTGAAAAGTATTTTTTCTTAAGCGCTGTACAGGTACCTTTACAGATACAGTATACCTTTCATACAGAAGGAAAGGAGAGAGTGCAGAATGTAGTGTTACAGTTGCAGCTAAGGTGTAGAGAAACATTAACTTAATACATTTGATTTGATTTATTAATGTCACATGCATTGGGATCGAGTGAAATGTATTGTTTCTTGTGTGTTATACAGACAAAGCATACCGTTCATAGAGAAGGAGAGGAGAGAGTGCAGAGTGTAGTGTTACAGTCATAGCCAGAGTGTAGAGAAAGATCAACTTAATACAAGGTATGTCCATTCAAAAGTCTGACAGCAGCAGGGAAGAAGCTGTTCTTGAGTCCGTTGGTACGTGACCTCAGACTTTTGTATCTTTTTCTTAAATTCAGTTATGGGGCGTGAGTGTCACTGGCTGGAACAGTATTTATTGTCCATGCCTAGTTGCCCTTGGAGGGCAGTTGAGAGTCAATTGCTATGACTCTTGTAGCTCAAGAGGTTTGGATTGATTGTGATTGTGTACAGTGGAAGTAAATGGGAAGGGGTTTGGGTCCATTGCGATTGTGTACAGTGGGAGTGAACGGGAAGGGGTTTGGGTCCATTGGGATTGTGTACAGTGGGAGTGAACAGGAAGGGGTTTGGGTCCATTGGGATTGTGTACAGTGGGAGTGAACGGGAAGGGGTTTGGGTCCATTGGGATTGTGTACAGTGGAGTGAACAGGAAGGGGTTTGGGTCCATTGGGATTGTGTACAGTGGGAGTGAATAGGAGGGGTTTGGGTCCATTGGGATTGTGTACAGTGGGAGTGAATAGGAAGGGGTTTGGGTCCATTGGGATTGTGTACAGTGGGAGTGAACGGGAAGGGGTTTGGGTCCATTGGGATTGTGTACAGTGGGAGTGAACGGGAAGGGGTTTGGGTCCATTGGGATTGTGTACAGTGGGAGTGAATGGGAAGGGGTTTGGGTCATTGGGATTGTGTACAGTGGAGTGAACGGAAGGGGTTGGGTCCATTGGGATTGTGTACAGTGGGAGTGAACGGGAAGGGGTTTGGGTCCATTGGGATTGTGTACAGTGGGAGTGAACGGGAAGGGGTTTGGGTCCATTGGGATTGTGTACAGTGGGAGTGAACGGGAAGGGGTTTGGGTCCATTGGGATTGTGTACAGTGGGAGTGAACGGGAAGGGGTTTGGGATTGGGATTGTGTACAGTGGGAGTGAACGGGAAGGGGTTTGGGTCCATTGGGATTGTGTACAGTGGGAGTGAATGGGAAGGGGTTTGGGATTGGGATTGTGTACAGTGGGAGTGAACGGGAAGGGGTTTGGGTCCATTGGGATTGTGTACAGTGGGAGTGAATGGAAATGGGAAGGGGTTTGGGTCCAGGGATTGTGTACAGTGGGAGTGAACGGGAAGGGGTTTGGGTCCATTGGGATTGTGTACAGTGAGAGTGAACGGGAAGGGGTTTGGGTCCATTGGGATTGTGTACAGTGGGAGTGAACGGGAAGGGGTTTGGGTCCATTGGGATTGTGTACAGTGGGAGTGAACGGGAAGGGGTTTGGGTCCATTGGGATTGTGTACAGTGCGAGTGAACGGGAAGGGGTTTGGGTCCATTGGGATTGTGTACAGTGTGAGTGAACGGGAAGGGGTTTGGGTCCATTGGGATTGTGTACAGTGCGAGTGAACGGGAAGGGGTTTGGGTCCATTGGGATTGTGTACAGTGGGAGTGAATGGTAAGAGATTTGAATCCATTGGCATTGTGTATAGTGCGAGTGAACGGGAAGGGGTTTGGGTCCATTGGAATTGTTTACAATGGAAGTGAATGGGAACGGGTTTGGATTGGGATTGTGTATAGTGGGAGTGGATAGAAAGCAGGTTGGGATTGGGATGACGTACAGTGGAAGTGAACAGGAAGAGGGTTTGATCCATTAGTATGAAGCAATTGGTGTAGGAAGACATTATACTGGTCCTGCCACGTCGTCTGTATTTGAGCCTGTTCCCGTGAGGCTGGGGGAAACATTTCCACACGAGGCTAAATTTACAGAAATTACATTTGAAAGTTGAATAAAAATCATTCATGTGACAGAAAGGAAGAATTGCATGAGAATCACAAGCCGTAACTCTGCATTATTCAAAATGATGCTTGCCTGTCACAACTCCATGTTCCATCGATTTAATAAAGCTTTTAAAGGCATGTGCAGAAAAAAAATGAATTTTGCATTCGAAGAAGTGTCTCTCATGAATGTTTTAGCATTTTCGACAGGATGAATAAGAGTTCACAAGTCTTTAGCGGGGAAAGAATTGTTCGCCTGGGGCTGTGTTTCAAGACAGAGCAGCGTTAAGGCCCCCATGCAACTAAGTATAATTCTGGATCTAACTGTGTGTACGCATCATTGCTATCACTCTAATGTGATGGTGACATGCCACAGTCTTGTGACTGGACTGAGCCATCGGAATGCAGATCTCTCAATTGTCTTTTTCCCCGAGTATTTATGATTTATGAGGCTGTTTGAGGTCCGGCGGAGAGAAGTCAGGTTTGATTTCATTAGACAAAGAGGCTCAGGTGGCGGGGGAGGTAGGGGATGGTGGCATTTGGGAGGAAAGGGGTTGCAAAAGTACATCTGTTAAAACCACAGATTGCGATTGGGAACGATAGCAGATCAGCGTAATGAATATTAATGGCTCATCATGTACAAATTAGACAAATAGATTGGGTTGTCTGTCCGCAGATTCTGGATGGGCTCCGGCCCAATTCTTAGATCTAACAATATTGATCACGGGGTGTCACGGTAGCACAGTGGGTTAGCACTGCTGCTTCACAGCTCCAAGGACCTGGATTCGATTCCAGGCTCGGGTCACTGAGTGTGTGGAGTTTGCACATTCTCTTCGTCTCTGTGTGGGTTTCCATCAGGTGCTCCGGTTTCCTCTCACAGTCCAGAGATGTGTGGGTTTGATTGATTGACCATGTTAAAATTGCTCCTTAGTGTACTAGGATGCTTAGGTTAGAGGGATTAACAGATAAAACAGATAGGGATATGGGAGTAAGGCCTGGGTCGGATTGTAGTCGGTGCCCGAAGAGCCTCTTTCTGCACTGTCGGGTTCTATGATTCTATGTTTGGAGATGGGGAGGCAATGGCCCAGTGGTATCATTGCTGGACTATTAATCCAGTGACTTAGCTCAAGTTCCGGAGACCTGGGTTCGAATCTCGCCAGGGCAATTTGAATTCAATAAAAAATATTTGGAATGAAGAATCTACTGATGACTGTGAAACCATTGTCAGAAAAGTCCACCTGGTTCACTACTCCTGTCCTAACTCCTGTATTCAGTGCAGAAGGTGGCCATTCAGCCCATCGAGTCTGCACTGACAACAATCCCACCCAAGCCCGATTCCCATAACCCCTATATGTTACCTGATACTAAGGGGCAATTAAGCATGGTCAATCCATCTAACGTACATCTTTGGACAAGTTATGTCATGCTAAATTGCTCCTTCACATTCAAAGATGTGCAGGTTAGGTGGATTGACCCGAACAGGCGCCGGAGTGTAGCGACTAGGGGATTTTGCACAGTTACTTCATTGTAAGTGTTAATATAAGCTTTACTTGTGACACTAATAAATAACTTTTTTTAACTTTTTATTTTCGCTTTTGCTGATTTACTCTAATTTAGGGTTACCATGAAGCAAACAAATAAGATTGTCTCTTCATCATTTGACACTGTGCTGGGTTTGTGGCTGCTTCACAGAGTGTGTGTTGCTGAAGACATCCACAATTTATTCTGACAAAAGCAGATGAGATGACATTTAATGTGATGATTTTTTAAAAGACAGATTAATTCAAATATATTCCTCGTTACACAGGTGTGAGTGAGTTATCGCTACCATAAAATGAATGACTTATCTGATTAAACCATCTGTCCTTTCCATGTAGCGAGTTTATAGATATGTAGAGCGCTTCCTAATTTTTCATGACCCTGTCCAAAAGAAGCTAACTCATGTCAAGTTGCAATTGCACGAATACTGGCTGCCTTTCCAAACCTCATCCAGTTGTTGATACACGGTGGTGCAGTGGGTTAGCGCTGCCGCCTCACAGTGCCAGGGGCCCGGGCTCAATTCCCGGCTTGGGTCACTGTCAGTGCAGAGTCTGCATGTTCTCCCCATGTCTATGTGGGTTTCCACCAGGTGCTCCGGTTTCCTCCCACAGTCTGAAAGATGGCAGTTTAGGTGGATTGGCTGCACTGAATTGCTCCTCAGTGTCAGGCAGATTTGCAGAGTAAATACATGTGGTATTGGGGATAGGATTTGGATGGAATTGCTGATGGGCTCGATGGGCAGAATGGCTTCCTTCTGTACTATGGTAATTCTATGATTCTTGCGCATGATACAAGCATACTGTTCATAGAGAAGGAAAGGAGAGGGTGCAGAACAGACTGTAGTGTTACAGTCATAGCTAGGGTGTGGAGAAAGGTCAACATAATGCGAGGTCGGTCCATTTCAAAAGCCTGACAGCAGCAGGGAAGAAGCTGTTATTGAGTCAGTTGGTACATGACATCTGACCTTTGTATCTTTCTCCTGATAGAAGAAAGTGGAAGAGAGAATGTCCGGGGTGCTTGTGGTCCTTAATTATGCTGGTTGCTTTTCCTGAGGCATCGGGAAGTGTAGACAGAGTCAATGGATGGGAGGCTGGTTTGCATGTTGGATTGGGCTACATTCACGACCTTTTGTAGTTCCTTGCGGTCTTGGTCAGAGCAGGAGCCCATTCCAAGTTGTGATACAACCAGAAAGAATGCCTTCTATGGTGCATCTGTAAAAGTTGGTGAGAGTTGTAGCTAACCTGCCAAATTTCCTTAGTGTCCTGAAAAGACTTTCACTACCTCCTCCATCAGCAAGTGCGGGGAGCTACCACTCTCTGTGTAAAAAATCTGCCTCGTACATCTTCTTTAAACCTTGCCCCTTGCACCTCAAACCTGTGCCCCCTAGTAATTGACTCTTCCACCCTGGGAAAAAAACTTCTAACTATCCACTCTGTCCATGCCTATCAAAGTCTTGTAGATTTCCATCAGGTCTCCCCTCAACCTCCGTTGTTCCAGTGAGAACAAAACAAGTTTCTCCAACTTCTCCTCATAGCTAATGCCCTCCGTACCAGGCAACATCCTGGTAAATCTTTTCTGGACCCTCTCCAAAGCCTCCACATCCTTCTGTTAGTGTGGCGACCAGAATTGAACACTATATTTCCAAGTGCAGCCTAACAAAAGCTCTGTAAAGCTGTAATTTTTAAACTCAGGTCCGTTTGTCTGTTCAAAAGAACATGTGCGTATGTTGCCAGCAGCCACATCACATCCCACCCTTCACCCAGTCTCCTCATCAAACCTTTCGTTCCTTCTCCCTCAGTTCTTTCAATAGTTTTCCTTGAAAGGCAGATTACCTGATTGGGTGTAAATTGGGAGAGGGGACTGTGCAGAGGGACCTGGGTGTCCTTGTGCACTAGTCGCTGAAGGTAAGCATGCAGGTGCAGCAGGCGGTAAAGAAGGCAAGTGGTATGTTGACCTTCATTGTGAGAGGTTTTGAGTACAGGAGCAGGGATGTGTTGTTGCAATTATACAGGGAACTTGGTGAGGCCACACCTGGAGTATTGTGTGCAGTTTTGGTCTCCTTAGGAAGGATTTTCTTGCTCTTGAGGGAGTGCAGCGAAGGTTTACCAGGCTGATTCCGGGGATGGCAGGACTGATTTATGAGGAGAGATTGACTAGGTTAAGATTGTTTTCACTGGAGTTCAGACGGATGAGGGGCAATCTCATAGAGACTTATAAAATTCTAACAGGGGTAGATGCAGGGAGGATGTTCCCGATAGTGGGGGGAGTCCAAAACCAGGGGGTCACAGTCTGAGGATTCGGGGTAAACCATTTAGGAGCGGAGGTGAGGAGACATTTTCTCAGACAACTAGGGATGGGCAATAAATGCTGACCCAGCCAGCTACACACATGTCCCAGGAATGAATATAGAAAAATCTGGTTCACTAATGTCCCTTTAGGGAAAGAAATCTGCCATCCTTACCCGGTCTGGCCTACATGTGACTCCAGAGCCACAGCAATGTGATTGACTCTCAACTGCCCTCCAAGCGGCAACTAGGGATGTGCAATAAATGCTGACCCAGCCATCGACACCCATGTCCCAGGAATGAATAAATAACTAACTTCTCTGTGCCTGGCTTTAACCCGTAATTTCAGCTGGCCACCAGCTTGGCATTTACGGCCTGTTTGGAGAATTCCCTCTGAGGATTTTTTTTCAGCGAAGGAGTGCGTGCAATCATTCATAAAATGCAGCACAGCCCTGAAATGTTCTTGCTGTGGGAGGACAACAGCGGGCTGACATCTCACTGAAGGTCAGTAATCTCCTGGAGGCATATTGTTCACACTCACGTAATGGCTTTATGCTGTTGGAGCTGCGTATTTAATTCTCCCGACTCTTTGTCAGTAGATGTCACGACTGTACCCTTCTGAAATGCGCCTAACCCCTCGATGATTTGGTTTGCCAGAGATTATCCTGACCAGCTTTTGATCTGCCGAATTTGTGTCAGGTTCCGACAATAAGCAGAGACCAAGGAAACCTTAATGTCACCTGACACACAGTGAGTTAACACAGTGGAAGCTGCAAAGCACCATTGAATTCCACTAGGGGAGGCGCTTGTGGTATTAGTGCGAGACTATTGATCCAGCAACTCAGCTAATGTTCGGGGGGACCCGATTCCAATCCCACCATGATGGAATTTGAGTTTAATTCTTAAAAAATCTGGAATTAAGAATCTACTGATGATCCATTGTCAAAAAAACCCATCTAGTTCTCTTTAGGGAAGGAAATCTGCCATCCTTACCCCAGTCTGGCCTACATGTGACTCCAGAACAACAGCAATGTGCTTGACTCTCAACTGTCTTCCAAAGGCAACTAGGGATGGCAATAAATGTGGCCCAAATCACCAGCGCAGTGCCTCTATCAGAGTATCAAAATCAGATTTGTGTACATTCACTTGATTTAAGCAATTGTCCCATTGTAAAATTCACTGATGAGTGAGGAGAGGGGGAATAATTTAGGGGAGGGTGATCGTCCGAATGGTATTATCGCTAGATTATTAATCCAGAAACCCAGCTAATATTCTGGGGGACCTGGATTCGAATCCACCCCAGCAGATGGTGGACTTTTAATTCCATTTTTTAAAAATCTGGAATTAAGAATCTACTGGTGACCATGAAACCATTGTCAGAAAAAGCCATCTGATTCACTAATGCCCTTCAGGGAAGGAAATCTGCCATCCTTACCTGGTCTGGCCTACAAGGGCGCCACAGTGATACAGAGTGGTTAGCACTGATGCCTCACAGCGTCAGGGACTCTGGTTCGATTCCCACCTTGGGTCACTGACTGTGTGGAGTGTGTACATTCTTCCTGTTTCTGCGTGGGTTTCCTCCGGGTGTTCCAGTATCCTCCAACACTTCAAAGGAATGCTGATTAGGTTCTGTCTACTGTTCCCACAGCCTAATGAAGGACCCCGCCACAACTTGGACATTCTCTCTTCCACCTTCTTCAGTCAAGAAAAAGATGCAAAAGTCACAAGAACAGCTTCTTCCCTGCAGACTTTTGAATGGACCTACTTCGCATTACGCTTATCTTTCTCTATATCCTAGCTATGACTGTAACACAATATTCTGCACTTTCCCCTTTCCTTCTCTATGAACAATATGCTTTGCCTGCATAGCACACAAGAAACAATATTTTTCACTGTAGAGACTGTATAGGTGGAAGAGAGAATGTCCGGGCTGTGTGCAGTCCTGAATTATTTTGACCGTTTTCCCGAGGCAGCGGTAAGTGTTGACAGAGTCAATGGATGGGAGGCTGGTTTGAGCGATGGATTGGGCTACATTCACGACCTTTGTAGTTCCTCAGAGTCTTGAGCAGAGCAGGAGCCCATACTGAGCTGTGATACAACCAGAAAGAATGCTTTCTATGGTGCGACTGATGAGAGTCATAGCTGACATGCCAAATTTCCTTAGTCTTCTGGGAAAGTAGAGGCGTTGATGGGGCTCTCTTAACTGTAGTGTTGACACGGCGGGGGAACCAGGACAGATTGTTGGTGATCTGGACACCTAAAAGCTTGAAGCTCATCCCGCTTAATGCAGACAGGGGCGTGTTCTCCTTTACGCTCCCTGAAGTTAATAACAATCTCTTTCGTTCTGTTGACACAGAGAGAGATTATTGTCGGCTCACCAGTTCACCAGATTCTCTATCTCGTTCCTGTACTCTGTCTCATCGTTGTTTGAGATCCGAATCATTATAGTGGTGTCATCAGCAAACTTGAAAATAGAATTGGAAGGAATTTGGTCACACAGTCCGTGGTGTATAAGGAGTGTAGCAGCCCCCTGATTGTGTCTCAGTACAGGGACTGGCTGTACTGAGACACAATCAACTGTTCGCTTTCTTTTTGTTTCTGCAAAGTTAATTTTAGCTTAGATGTTTACAGCTTTGAAGCAGGCTCTTCAGCTCAACTTGTCCATAGCACCCCTTTTCTTTGCCTTTAAGTTAGTTCCAATTGTCTGCATTTGGCCCATATCCCTCTATAGCCATCTTACCCATTAAACTGTCTAAACGCTTTTTAAAAGACAAAATTGTACCTGTCTCTACAAGTACCTCTGGCAGCTTGTTCCAGGCACTCATCACCCTCTGTGTGAAGAAGTTACCCCTTTTGGCTGAATCTCTGTCTGAACCCACTGTCAGTGCACGCAAAAAGAGAAGAAATACCAGGCAATAAAAACACCAAAGGATCTTCCTCAGGTGATTTGCATCGCCCAAGATCGAGAACTGCATCATAATTGAAAAAAAATGAATCGCTGAAAGCCTATTCCCAAGGAGAAATTAAATTTGTCTTACATGTGTGGGGTGTTATGGTTGTTTGCTGGTTTGATTTGATAAGAGTTTGATGAGGCACCAATTTATCACTGCAGAGAAGTTCCCCATCTCTCACGGGGTGGGGGAAAGAGAAAAAAAAACAGAGAATGTAATAAATAATAACTTTCTGATGTCCTTGGTTATGAAGTTGGACACGTTTATTGATGTTTTAATTCACGTAGCAGTGCGTGCTTTCAAATGGATGGAACGTCTGTTGTAGCCCCGAGGCTGCAATTCTGTTTAGTTGGAGCTCGGGAAGTGTCTGCACAACTAATTTCATTTTACAAGCCTGCAATTTCTGTATCTTTTAACCCATCAAAGGTCAAGCGTGGTGTTTCGGGCATCCCATTACCTTGGAATGAGGAGGTTTGCACTTTCAACTCCTCACGGAAATTTACACATTCCCTGACCTTCACTCTCTCTCTCTTCTTCATTCGTGCTTGGTGCACTCTGGTGTACGTGAAAGGGCTTTTTTACTCCTCTACATTTTTCTTCCCCTTAATTGGGAGCGCATTTGGTTTTAAGAAATGGTTGCCTCTCTGTCAGCACCCTGACAGGTTCGTGCTCCCTTTTGCTCTGTCTGGTATTGTAACCATTTGATCAGTTGCAGTGTTCTCATATTATGGTGATTTGATAGATTGGTTCTCCAACTATATGATAATATATTAAAAATTCTAGCTCTGCGCACACATCCTGTCAGTTTTTGATCATTATACATTACTGTGCCACATTTATCATGCGAAAATGTCTGAGCAAACTCGTCATAATGTAATTACACCCAACCAGTGCAAGCTTTTACGATGATAAAGCCACAATGCACACCTCCCAGTTGGAGACTGATTTACCTCTTGCTTGCCCTGGCTGATTAACCCTCTTTCCTGCCCCCCCCCCCACCTCGCCTTTTGAATAATAGTTTAAGTTTAATTTGCTAATTAGAACGAAGAACGTTACAGCACAGGAACAGGCCCTTTTGACTTGTTTTGTTATTATTACATGTATTGACATACAGTGAAAAGTATTTGGCTTGGTTTGTTCTCACCAGAGCGATGGAGGTTGAAGGGGGTGACCTGATAGAAGTCTACAAGATTATGAGGGACAGAGTGGATAGTCAGAAGCTTTTTCCCAGGGTGGAAGAGTCAATTACTAGGGGGCACAGGTTTAAGGTGCGAGGGGCAAGGTTTAAAGGAGATGTACAAGGCAAGTTTTTTTCTACACAGAGGGTGGTGGGTGCCTGGAACTTGCTGCTGGGGGAGGTGCTGGAAGCAGATACGATAGTGAGTTTTAAGAGCAACTGCACAAATACATGAATAGGATGTGAATAGAGGGATATGGTCCCCAGAAGGGTAGGGGATTTTGTTCAGTCGAGCAGCATGGTTGGTGCAGGCTTGGAGGGCCGAAGGGCCTGTTCCTGTGCTGTAATTTTCTTTGTTCTTTGTTCTTGTGTTTCTTGTACGCTACATAGACAAAGCATACCTTTCATAGAGATGCAAAGCAGAGAGTGCTGAATGTAGTGTTACAGTCATATCTAAGGTGCAAAGAAGCATCAGTTTAATGCGAGATAAGTCCATTCAAAAGTCTGACAGCAACATGGAAGGAGCTGATCTTGAGTCAGTTGGTACGTGAGCTCGGACTTTTGTATCTTTTTCCCAAAGGAAGAAGGTGGAAGAGAGAATGCCCGGGGTGTGTGGGGTCCATTATTATGTGGCTGCTTTTCCAGCAGGAAGTGTAGACAGAGTCAATGGATGTGAGGCTGGTTTGCATGATGAATTGGGCTACATTCATGACCTTTTGTAGTTCCTTGCAGTGTTGGGCAGAGCAAGAGCTGTACCAAGTGCTGTACCAAGCCAGGAATCAAACCCGGGTTCCTGGCGCTGTGAGGCAGCAGTGCTAACCCACTGTGCCACCGGATGGGAGTAAAAGTACATTTTTCAGATTGGAAAATGAGGTGCAATGTAGGGTCTGTGATGTGGATTTTATTTACTACATAGAAGGATGTGGATTGGAATTAGATATCGAGAGAACAATATCATAGTTTTCTAGATGTTGTGACAAGGATGGTTGAAACATTGGCAGGCTATTAGCTTGGCTAGAACTGGCAATTGCAATGTAGGAAAGAAGGGAGAAGTTTATTGGCAACTGAGGTATGAATTATACTATAAACAGCAGAATCCTTAGGAATATTAACATACAGAGGGATCTGGGTGTGCAGGTCCACAGTTTGCAAAAAGTGGCAACGTAGGTGGCCAAGGTGATTAAGAAAGCGTGCGGTATGCTTGCCTTCATCAGCCGGGGCATTGATAACAAGAGTTGAGAAATCATGTCGCAGCAATATAAAACTTTGGTTGGGGTTTTTTTGGAGTATTGCGCGCAGTTCTGGTCACCACACTACCAGAAGGATGTGGAAGCTTTGGAGAGAGTGCAAAGAAGGTTCACCAGGATGTTTCCTGGCTTCGATGGCGTTGGCTATCAGGAGAGATTGGATAAACTCGGATTGTTTTCACTGGAAAGAGCTGAGGAGAGACCTGATGGAAATCTACTCAAGGCAGCACAGTGGCTGCCTCGCAGCTCCAGCAATCTGGATTCAATTCCTGGCTTGAGTCAATTCCTGGTTTGTGGAGTCTCCATGTTCTATCCATGTCAACATGGGTTTCCTCCGGGTGGTCCGGTTTCCTCCCACACTCCAAAGGTGTGCAGGTTAGGGTGCATTGGACGTGCTAAATTATCTCCGGGATGCATAGGTTAGATTAGTGGGGTAAATGTGTGGTGTTACGGAGATAGGGCTTGGGTGGGATTGTTGTTGGTGCAGACTCAGTGGGCAAAATGGCCTCCTTCTGCACTGTAGGGATTCTATGAGAAGTATGAGAGATATACACAGGGTGGATAGTCAGAGGCCTTTTCCCCATGGTGAAAATGTCAATTTCATGGGGGGAGCGGTGGGTGTGGCACAGGCTCAAGCTGAGAAGGGGAAAGTTTAAGGAAGATGTATTGGGGAGAAGATTTTCATGCAGAGAGTGATGGGTGTCTGGAACACACTGCCACTGGAGGTGATGGAACCAGGCACGTTAGCAACATTTAAGAAACATCTAGACGGATGGGCCGAGTGGCCTCTTTCTGTCACAATTCTCTGATTCCCTCACTGAAAGCAGTCTCAAATGTTACTTGAGGTATTTTTCTTTTCTACCTCGTTTGTCTCACTAGAATATTGAGCACAAGGGAGGCATGAAAGTGAAGTGTGCTGTGTTTGTGCGCCAGTCATTAAAACTGATGGAAATGAGAGAAGATTAAAATGCCAAAAGATCACGGGGAACGGGGCACTGCTCCTTGACTCAGTAATAAGATCTAAGATAAAGATTAAGGATGACACAAGGAAGACAACGAACAAAATGATAAATTGGAAAAGAAAGCTCATTTTAAGCGGATGAGAACGGAACAAACTGGAAAACAAAAATTACTTAAAAGAAGCACAGCAGTGAGAAACATTTAAAATGGTGAATTGCAGAATCAAGACCTAAACTCGCTGGTAATGACACAACACAGATGAATAAAGGAAAAAGGGCAAAATTGACAGGACAGGCTCACAGACAGTAAAGCTCAAGGCAATGGAAAGGTGAGGAAATGAGACAGACACATTGACAAACATAGAATTAACAAGGAGGAACAGGCCATTTGGCCCTTTAAGCCTGTTTCCATAGGATCCCTCCAGTGCAGAAGGAGGCCATTCGGCCCATCGATTCTGCACCAACCACAATCTCACCCAAACCTATCCTCATAACCCCATGCATTAACCACCTAATCCGTTGATACTAGGGTCAATTTAGCATGGCCAATCCACCTAACCTGCACATCTTTGGACAGTAAGGGGCAATTTAGCATGGCCAATCCACCTAACCTGCACATCTTTGGACAGTAAGGGGCAATTTAGCCTGGCCAATCCACCTAACCTGCACATCTTTGGACAGTAAGGGGCAATTTAGCATGGCCAATCCACCTAACCTGCACATCTTTGGACAGTAAGGGGCAATTTAGCCTGGCCAATCCACCTAACCTGCACATCTTTGGACAGTAAGGGGCAATTTAGCATGGCCAATTCATCACGCAAACCAGCCTCCCATCCATTGACTCCATCTACACTTCCTGCTGCCTCAGGAAAAGCAGCCAGCGTAATTAAGATCTCCACGCACCCTGGTCATTCTCTCTCCCATCTTCTTCTGTCGGGAAAAAGACATGGAAGTCTGAGGTTATGTACCAACCAACTCAAGGATAGTTTCTTCCCTGCTGCTGTCAGACTTTTGCATGGACCTACCTCGCATTACGTTGATCTTTCTCTACACCCTAGCTGTGACTGTAACACTACATTCTGCACCCGCTCCCTTCCTTCTCTTTGAATTGCCTATATAGCGTGCAAGAAACAATATTTTTCACTGTCTCCCAATACGTGTGACAATAATAAATCAAATCAAAATCAAATTAAATCAAAATCAAATCAAATCAACTCAAGTATAATGCACAGTCAGATGCTCTGTATACAAATCAAAAGACATCTTTCCATTCCCAGGAAATGCTTCCAAATGTGGAAGCACATTGTTAATATTATCGTTCTTAATGGGGTCTCTAATTGAGGTCTCTTTATGTACATTTGTGAAATAAATTACAGTGACCCTTTTTACTTCCTCTTGGTTGAAAGCCAGAAATCTGATTGCGACACGGTTTAATAAAAGTGAGTTTTTTTTTGGAAATCGAGATTAAAATAAGAACTAGGAATAAAAACTGAAGGTGTTGGAAATGCAAAGCTTGCCTCTCAACCCTGATCAAAATAATAACCTGCCTTTCTTCTCTCGCAAGGGCCACGCGTTCTCTGCTTTCAGTTTTGCTTTTAATCTGTGTGTAATTTCACAGCGGCCTGAGTTTCAAATAGCTTCAGATAAAACCTTTGTTTCCAGCCCTGTCTCAGTTCGTCACACTCTGCTGTATCGACCTATGTTTTGGCCAATCCCTCACCCTCTTTTTACCAGATCACCTTTCTCTTTGATCCTCACTTTTATCATAAAGCAAAGTTTACTTATTTATTAGCTACAATTAAATTGACACTGCAATGAAGTTATTGTTAAAATCCCCTCGTCGCCACATTCCGTCGCCTGTTCTGGTCAATGCATCCTAACCTGCACGTATTTCAGACTGTGGGAGGAAACCGGAGCATCCGGAGGAAACCCACTCAGACACAGGGACAACGTGCAGATTCCACACAGACAGTGACCCAAGCAGGGAATTGAATCAGGTCCCTGGTGTTGTAAGATTACAAGACATAGGTGGAGAATTAGGCCATTTGGCCCATCAAGTCTGCTCCGCCATTCAATCATGGCTGATATTTTTCTCATCTCCATCCTCCTGCCTTTTCCCATTACCTCGATCCCCTTATTAATCAAGAACCTATCTAACTGCTGTGAGAGAGCAATGCTAACTATAAAAATCCACTTGTCACCACAGAGTGGTGCCTGTTCAAAATAAAGTTAAAGTTTATTTATTTGTCACAAGTAAGGCTTACATTAATACTGCAATGATGTTGCTGTGAAATTCCCCTAGTCACCACGCTCCGATGCCTGTTCAGGTCAATGTACCCTACACGCCTGTCTTTCAGACTGTGGGAGGAAACCCATGCAAACATGGGGAGAATGTGCAGATTCCACACAGACAGTGACCCAAGCCAGGAATCGAACCTGGGTCCCTGGCACTGTGAGATAGCGGTGTTAATCACTGTGTCACCCTGCTGCTCCGTATGCACTCTTTGACTGGAATTTTACTGGCATACTCGCCCTGATTCCAGAGGCGAGAGAGGCTCAGGGAACGGCATTCTCTGTTGGTCTCGAGCGCGATCATGCGGAGCACAGGCGTATGTGCCGATAAAATTCCGCCCTTTCTCTCTCAAACTGTCTCTTGGTACAGTGGTCATGCTAAATTGTCCCTTAGTGTCCAAAGATGTGCAGATTAGATGGATTGGTCGTGCTAAATTGTCCCTTAGCGTCCAAAGATGTGCAGATTAGATGGATTGGCCGTGCTAAATTGTCCCTTAGTGTCAGGGTGAATACTGGAGGGTAAATATTAGTGTGTCGTTGGGCAGTTATCTGGATTCCGTTATTCAGAGCTTTGTCCTTCAGGGCACAGACATCACAACACATTACCCTTCAACAATGGCATGCAGCATCCACTGTCAATTCATCTAAGCAAAGAGGACAACATCATTTCGCTGAGGCAATGGGATTTGGAGCTTTTAAGTGCAGCGATTTAAATAAAGGTGATGTGTACCTCAAGGCAGACAGCTTTTATGGGATGTACCACCCTCCCCCACCCCTCCAAAACCCAGGAATACGAACTCCTCTTTAGCCCCCGAAAGCCTTGTAGTAATGAGCAATCATCGGGGTTGAGCTAAGGGTCCTGTCAGTGGGTGGAAACCTTTGCTTCACCTTGAGCTGTTTTTACAGAGCTACTGAAGGATTTACTGCGTGGCATAAAACTACGCACTGGTCAATAAACTCACCTTCCCAGGCATAGTGTTTAATAGATTTCATACTGTGTGATAATTACATTTTACATAATTAATATGTCTTATATATTGAACTACCTGACAGCATAATTGCAACCTTTCTGTTAATTGATAAAAGGGAGCTGGTGGTGTTTTTTTGTTATTCGCTTCTGGGACACGGGGTGGCACAGTGGGTTAGCATTGCTGCCTCACAATGCCAGGGACCCAAGTTTGATTCCTGACCTCGGGTCACTGTCTGTGTGAAGTTTGCACATTCTCCCCATGTCTGTGTGGGTTTCCTCCGGATGCTCCGGTTTCCTCCCACAGTCTGAAAGATGTGCTGGTTAGATGACCCAAACAGGTGCCGGAGTGTCGAGACTAGAGGAATTTCACAGTAACTTTGTTGCAGTGTTAATGTAAGCCTTACTTGTAACTACTCAATAAATTTCACTTTATTTTACATGGGCACATCGCTGGCTTGGCCAGCATTTATTGCCCATACCTAGCTGCACTTGTTCAGAGTTTATTAAAGGTTATTTTTTTGTTTGTAAGGCACAATTTAGTATCACTAATCCCCCTAATCTGAACATCTTTGGATACTAAGGGACAATTTAGCATGGCTAATCCACTGAACCTGCATATCTTTGGACACCAAGGCACAATTTAGCATGGCCAATGCACCTAACCTGCATGTCTTTGGGCACTAAAGGGGCATCTTACTCAGACCCACGCACAGACTTATCCTGTAACCCCAAACATTTATCCTGCCAATTCACCAAACCAACACATCTTTCAACAGTAAGGGGCAATTTAGCATGGCCAATCCATCTAATCTGCACACCTTTGGACACTAAGTGGCAATTTAACATGGCCAATCCACCTAACCTACGCATCTTTGGGCATTAAGGGCCAATTTAGCAAGGCCAATCCACCCTAACCCGCACAACTTTGATCACTAAGGGACAATTTAGCATGGCAATCTATCTGACGTGCCAATTCTTGGACACTAAGCGGCAATTTAGCATGGCCAATGCACCTAACCTGCATATCTTTGGATACTAAGGGGCAATTTAGTACAGCCAATCTGCCTAACCTGCACATCTTTGGATAAGGTAAGGAACAAGGAGCAGAACAGTCTGGAAATACAGGTGCAGAAATTGCTCAACGTGATTTGCTAGGGGTATGAAAACCCAAAGAACAAAGATTCATTTTGAGTGGGATAGAATTACACCAGGAAGTGGGATATTTAGTTCATCTTGGTGAAACCATACTTGCAGCATCGTGTACAGTTCTGGCCTTCAATTATCTAAAAAAAAACTGTCAGCATTGGAGAAATCATGGAACAAACTTGCAATGTTGTTTGAGAATGGAACAATCTGGAAAGTTTGAACGGTGAATTCAGTAAGTGCTTGAAGGTGAACATTTTGCAGGGTTAAGGGGCAAGATTAGGGGAGTGAGTTAATTGGATAGATCATCCCACGAGCTTACGTGACATTCCCAATGTCCTTGTCCACTACTGTCTGATCCTGTGTTTCAAAGCGAAAAGCTTAAAAAAAATCACTTTGATAAAAAAAATGAGGATTATGTCTTTGTAATGTCACAGCAAATATTCCAGCATTTTTTTCCCCTTTGAAGCCTTGCTTATATTGAAAGCAAATTGCAGAATGTTGTTTTGATGGTGGGTGGCACAGTGGGTTAGCACTGCTGCCTCACAGCACCAGGGACCTGGGTTCGATTCCCAGCTTGCGTCACTGTCTGTGTGGAGTTTGCACATAGTCCCCCAGTCTGTGTGGGGTTCCTCTAGGTGCTCTTCTCACAGTCCAAAGATGTGCACCTTCGGTAGATTGGCCACGCTAAATTGCCCCTTAATGTCAAAAGGTATGCAGGGTAGTTAGATTGGCTGTGCTAATCTTCTTCCACTATCCCCCTCGGCAGCGAGTTCCAGACACCCACCACCTTCTGTAAAAAACCTGCCTTGTACATCTCCTTTAAACCTTGCCCCTCGCACCTTAAACCTACGCCCCCTAGTAATTGACTCTTCCACCCTGGGAAAAAGCTTCTGACTATCCACTCTGTCCATGCCTCTCATAATCCTGTAGACTTCTATCAAGTCTCCCCTCAACCTCTGTCATTCCAGTGAGAACAAATCAAGTTTCTCCTACTTCTCCTCATAGTTAATGCCCTCCATATCAGGCAACACCCGGGTAAATCTTTTCTGTACCCTCTCCAAAGCCTCCACATCCTTCTTCTAAACTGATCTAGTCCCATTTGCCTGCATTGGGCCCATAATCCTCGAAACCTTTCCCGTCCATACCCCTGTCCGAATGTCCTTTAAATCTTGTCATTGCACCTGCCTCTACACCCACTCTGGCAGCTCATTCTATACACACACCACCTTCTGTGTGGAAAAAGTTGCCCCTCAGGTCCTCTTTCCCCTCTCGCCTTAAACTTACGCAGTCTAGTTTTGGACTCCCCCCTACCTTGGGGAAAAGGTCTTGACTATTCACCTTATCTATGCCCCTCATTATTTTATAGACTTCTGTAAGATCACCCCCTCATCCTCCAACACTCCAGGAGAAAAAGTCCCAGCCTATCTAGCCTCTCCTTACAATTCAAACCTTCCAGTCCCAGTTGCATCCTTGGGAAGTATTTTTGCACCCCTTCCAGTTTAATAATATCCTTCTCATGGCAGGGTGACCAGAATTGTACACAGTGCTCCAAATGTGGCCGCACTAATTGATTTGAATGTTTTATTATTGTCACATATGTTGGGATACAATGAAAAGTATTGTTTCTTGCACACAAGTTCATAGAGAAGGAAAGGAGAGGGTGCAGAATGTAGTGTTACAGTCATAGCCAGGGTGTAGAGAAAGATCATTTTAAAAGTCTGATGGCAGCAGGGAAGAAGCTGTTCTTGAGTCGATTGATACGTGACCTCAGCCTTTTATATCTGTTTCCTGATGGAAGAAGGTGGAAGAGAAAATGGTCGGGATGTGTAGCGTCCTTAATTAAGCTGGCTGCTTTCCCGAGGCAACTGGAAGTGTAGACAGAGCCAATGGATGGGAGGCTGGTTTGTGTGATGGACTGGGCTACATTCACGACCTTTTGTAGTTCCTTGTGGTCTTGGCCAGAGCAGGAGCCCGTACCAAGCTGTGATACAACCAGAAAGAATGCTTTCTATGGTGCATCTGTAAAAGTTGGTGAGAGTCGTAGCGGACGTGCCAAATTTCTGTAGCCTCTGAGAAAGTAGAGGCATTGGTGGGGTTTTTCTTAACTATTGTGTTGGTATGGAGGGGACCAGGTCTTGTATAGCTGTAATGTAACATCCAACTCCTGAGCTTTGACAAAGTGTCGTCCGGACTCGAAACATCAGCACTTTTCTCTCTTACAGATGCTTCCTGACCTGCTAAGATTTTCTCTTTTGACCCGAACTCCTGTACTCAAAGCTCTGATCGATGTGTGCCTTTTTCACCACCCTGTGACGCTACTTTGCAGGAACTATGCAGCTACACCCCTAGGTCTGTTCCTGAACATGTCACTGCGATTAGAATTAATGGTGTTAGGCTCACAGGAAAAACTGGATAAAACAATGTATTGATTACCACAAAGAACTTCCTTTTAAGAGGCCCAGGCTTTGTATAGTTCCAGCTGCTTGTATAACCATTATTGACTATTTAATTGACTCTCCCTCTGAATAGCCTGCTGCCGTGACAGAGATTTCCTACCTTGCTAAATGTTCTGCGTTTCATTGGGATTAATAATTTTCCCTTTTCTACCTCCTGTCATGGGGATAAATGGCCTTTGCATGAGACAATAGGTGCCCTAATCCACAACCAAGCCCAAACACTCCTGCTTCTTCTACTGAGCTACTCAATTCTGCCTGCAGATACCTCTGTGTGGACGGAATACAGGAATTCAATCATAGAATCCCTACAGTGCCATTCTACCCATCAAACCTGCACTGATAACAATCTCACCCAGGCCCTATCCTAGTAACCACATGTATGACACTCCGTGTTCTCCCTGACACTATGGGCCAATCCACCCTAATGCACACATCTTTTAATACTAAGGGGAAATTTAGCATGGCCAATCCACCTAACCTGCACATCTTTGGACGCTGAGGGGCAATTTAGCACAGCCAATCCACCTGATCTGCATATCTTTGGACACTAAGGGGCAATTTAGCACGGCCAATCCCCCTAACCTGAACATCTTTGGACACTAAGGGGCAATTTAATATGGCCGATCCACCCTAACCTGCAAATCTTTGGACACCAAGGGGCAATTTAGCATGGCCAATCCACCTAACCTGAACATCTTTGGACACTAAGGGGCAATTTAGCATGGCCAATCCACCCTAACCTGCAAATCTTTGGACACTAAGGGGCAATTTAGCATGGCCAATCCCCCTAACCTGCACATCTTTAGACACTAAGGGACAATTTAGCATGGCCAATCCACCTAACCTGCACATCTTTGGACACTAAGGGACAATTTAGCATGGCCAATCCACCTGATCTGCACGACTTTGGACTCACTCACAAGCTGAATTCTGCTCGCTGCTGTTTGAAGGATTGAATATTTTAGATAATTCAGATTCTTTGGATCAATCCGACTGCATTCTGCAATAGATTGTTGTGAACAGTTTGCCTGCCTTGATTCAGTGAAACCAGCTCGGTGATAATTTGCCGGCAGTAATGTGCTTTGTGCCATATTGATGGGAGTGTGGAATGAAATGAAATGATTGGAATGTATGAGGAGAGATTCTCCAGTGGAGTAACCTTTCCCATTAGATCAGAAATTGAATGAAAATTCACCACTCTGGGTCAGATCACAATCGTTCTAATCCAATGTATATTACAAGCAGATTGACTAACCAAAGTATTGCATTAACAAAAGTATTACTACCTGGAATCATAGAAATCCCTACAGTGTGGAAGGAGGCCATTCAGTCCAACTGACTTAACAACATTGTGATTTTGACTTGATTTTTTGATTTGATTTATTATTGTCACGTATATTAACATACAGTGAAAAGTAATGTTTCTTGTGCGCATTACAAAGCATACTGTGCATAGAAAAGGAAAGGAGAGAGTGTAGAATGTAGTGTTACAGTCACAGCTAGGGATTTGATTTATTATTGCCACATGTATTGGGATACAGTAAAAAGTATTGTTTCTTGTGTGTTATACAGACAAAGCATACCATTCATAGAGAAGGAGAGAGCGCAGAATGTAATGTTACAGTCATAGCTCGGGTGTTGAGAAAGACCAGCTTAGTGCGAGGTAGGTCCATTCAAAAGTCTGACGACAGCAGGAAAGAAACTGTTCTTGAGTTGGTTGTTACGTAATCTCAGACATTTGTATATTTTTCCCGTTGGAAGAAGGTGGAAGAGACAATGTCCGGGGTGTGTGGGGTCCTTAATTATACTGGCTGCTTTGCCGAGGGAGCAGGAAGTGTAGACAGAGTCGATGGATGGGAGGCTGGTTTGTGTGATGGATTGGGCTACATTCACGACCTTTTGTAGTTCCTTGCGGTCTTGGTCAGAGCATACTAAGCTGTGATACAACCAAAAAAAATGCTCCTTGCTGCCATCAGACTTTTGAATGGATCTATCTTATAATAACTTGATCTTTCTCTACACCCTAGTTATGACTGTAACACTACAGTTTGCACCTTCTCCTTTCCTTCTCTATGAATGATATGCTTTGTCTGTATAGCGCACAAGAAACAATACTTTTCACTGTATCCCAATACATGTGACAATAATAAATCAAATCAGATCAAACCGAAACCTACCTCATATTAAGTGTCCAAAGATGTGCAGGATAGGTGGATTGGCTATGCGATATTGCCCCTTAGTGTCCAAAGATGTGTAGGTTAGATGGATTGGCCATGCTAAATTGCTCCTTAATGTCAGGGAGATAAACAGGGTTATCTCCCTGATAAATGGGGTTGTGCGGATAGCACTGGTTGGGATTTTTGTATCTTATTTATTCTCAGCTTCTGGATGGGCCGTGTGTCTTTTTTTCCGCCTGCGCTACACCATTTGACTCGCCACCTTGTACTTCACTCGTAGCTGAACCAGTTTGAGCTCCCCTGATGTTTGCTTCCCAATCTCAATTTCAATTTTCTTTTCCTTAGAAACTGGATGGATCAGTTTCCATTGTTGGTTTGCTTTTGCTCTGCCTCTTTCAATCAGGTCTGTCTCAAAAAATGCGCACTTTGGATCTGTAGATTCCTTCACAGCTTATAACATAAAGTTTAGCCCTATACTTTCTGCAATTTAAAAGTGCAGTATTGTTGCAACTATACAAGGCACTGGTGAAGCCGCACCTAGAGTATTGTGCGTAGATTTGGTCTCTTTATTTGAGGAAAGATGTTGTGACATTGGAGGCAGTTCACAGGAGGTTCACCAGATTGATTCCAGAGATGAGAGGTTTGTCATATGAAGAAAGATTTAACAGTTTAGGCCGACGCTTTCTGGAATTTAGATCAAATTGAGGTGTACAAGATGATAAAAGGTCTGGATAAAGTAGACATGGAGCGGATGCTTCCTGTTGTGGGGCATTCTAGATGAGAGATCATAGTCTTAGGATAAGAGGCAGCAAATTTAAAACAGAGTTGGAGCAGAAACTACATCTCCCAAAGGGTTGTGAATCTGTTGAATTCGCTCCCCCAAAGTGCGGTGGGTACTGGGACAGTGAGTAAATTTAAGAAGGAGTTCAACAGATTTTTAATTGGGAATGGGGTGAAGGGTTATGGGGAGAAGGCAAGAAAGTGAGATGAGAAGCATATCAGCCATGATTGAGTGACGGAGCGGTCTCGATGGGCTGAATGGTCTAATTCTGCTCCTATATCTTATGACCTTATGAATGCTTGTAAGAAGTAGTGAGAGTGGGTGCGCCAGTTTCCTCCCACAGTCCAAAGATGTGTGGGTTACGTGGATTGGCCCTGCAAAAATTGTCCTTAGTGTCCAAAGATGTGCAGGTTAGATGGATTGACCATGCTAAATTAGCTCCTTAATTGTTCATGGAAACCCAGGAAGACATGGGGAGAACATGCAAACTCCAGACAGATACTGACCCAAGCCGGGAATCCTGGCTTTGACAAAGGGTCATTGAAACGTCAGCTTTTTTCCTCCTGACAGATGCTGCCAGACCGGCTGAGATTTTCCAGCATTTCCTCTTTTGGTTTCTGATTCCAGCATCCACAGTGATATATTTACAGTTAGCTCTGAGCGCTGAACATCCCTTTTAAAAGCATTGCCTTCTGATATTTACAATTGCTTCCTGCGAATCTTTCTACCAAATATGCCGTGTTATTTGATTTGATTTATTACTGTCACGTGTATTGGGATACAGTGAAAAGTATTGTTTCTTGTGTGCTGTACAGACAAAGCATACTGTTCATAGAGAAGGAACGGAGAGAGTGCAGAATGTAGTGTTACAGTCATAGCTAGGATGTAGAGAAAGATCGATCTGATTTATTATTGTCATATGTATTAGCATACAGTCAAAAGTATTTCTGAGAGGGACAGTTCACTATTTGGGGCAAGGTTTAACACAGATGTCAGAGGGATGTATTTTACAGAGGGTGGTGGGGGCCTGGAATGCACTGCCAAATAAGGTGGGAGAGACAGACACACTGGGATCGTTTAAGACTTATCTTGATAGCCACACGAACAGACTGGGAATGGAGGGATACAAACAAATAGTCGAGTTGGAAGCATGAGTGGCACAGTCTTGCAGGGCCGAAGGGTCTGTTTCCTGTGCCGTACTTATTCTTTGTTCTTATTGTTTCTTGTGCACAGACAAAGCATACTGTTCATAGAAAAGGAAAGGACCGAGTGCAGAACGTTGTGTTACAGTCTCAGCTAGGGACATAGTGCTTTATTTGCACGATATTATATCGCTACAGGACTCTGTGACATTGATGCAGTTCGAATTGTGTGGCGTATCACTGTCTAGCTCCACAATCACAGTTCCCCGCGGCGCCCTGAATCCGCCGCTTCCGTGTGCTGTGATACCAAGCCACTTGTGCCCTCCACTAAGTTGTTAATCAGATTTTAAAAGGTTGCCTCCGAGTCCTTGGTGGCGCCCGTTGGAAAACTCTTGCACACACTACGCGCTTGTATTTCTGGGGTGAAGATAGAGGCGGAGGAGTCCTGCATAAAGCTTATCTAGACATGACAGCTCCTTCAACGTGCAATCAGGTTTGAAAGGATAGAATAGGCAGCTCGCTGGAAAACATTCTCAGCCTATTGTTAGCTGAGCGGTTCTCTTGGCTGCAAGTATCTCTCCCCTCAGGAGAGAAAGTGACATTTTTGTATCTGGGGCTAGATACCAATTACTCCGGTATTACAAACTCCATTGTGCCCCACATTATACAAACAACCTGAAAGCTTCCAAAGTCTCCAACCAAAACACAATTGCCATCTGCCAGCATTCTGTCTTTTGAACATAACCTGTTACTGCACACATTTTGAATATTTTTGTATAATAATAATGTGACACTATTGTCAAAGAATCATAGAATCCCTATGGTGCAGACGGAGACCATTTAGAGTCATAGAGATTTATAGCATGGAAACAGGCCCTTCGGCCCAACTTGCCCATGTCACCCTTTTTTTAAACCTCCCCCCCCCCAAGCTAGTCCGAATCGCCTACTTTTGGCCCATATCCCTTTATACGCATCTTACCCATGTAACTGTCTAAACACTTTTTAAAAGACAAAATTGTACCTGCCTTTACTACTGCCTCTGGCATCTTGTTCCAGACACTCACTTCCCTCTGTGTGAAAAAAATTGCCCCTCTGGACACTTTTGTATCTCTCCCCTCTCACCTTAAACCTCTGCCCTCTAGTTTTAGACTCCCCTACCTTTGGGGGAAAAGATATTGACTATCTCGCTGATCTGTGCCCCTCATTATTTTATAGACCTCTATAAGATCACCCCTCAGCCTCCTGCGCTCCAGAGAAAAAAGTCCCAGACTATCCAGCTTCTCCTTATAACTCAATCCATCAAATCCCGGTAGCATCCCGAGTAAATCTGTTCTGCACCCTTTCTGGTTGAATAATATCCTTTCTATAATATGATGACCAGAACTCTATACAGTATTCCAAATGTAGCCTTACCAATGTCTTGTCCAACTTCAGCAAGACGTCCTAATTCAGTGTTCTGACCATTGAAACCAAGTAAGCTGAATGCTGCCGTCACCACTTTGTCCACCTGTGGTTCCACTTTCAAGGAGGAAACCCACGCAGACTGGAGGAGAATGTGCAGACTCCACTCAGACAGTGACCCAAACCGGGAATCGAACCCAGGTTCCTGGAGCTGTGAGACAGCAGTGCTAACCCACTGTGCTACCGTGTCACCCATTTTTTATCTTTCAAGTTTCTCATCCCTTTTTCTTTTTCTCCTATTCCCTCTCAATAAAAACCTGCATTTATATAGCACTTTAACAGCAATAAAGCAATCACAAGATGCTTCACATGGGCGTTATCAAGCAAGTTTTATTCCAAATAGGCTTACTTTAACACTGCAAAGAAGTTAAACAGTGGTGAACGGTGGTTAGCACTCCTACCTCATAGCACCAGGGACTCAGGTTCGATCCTCGGCTTGGGTCGCTGTTGTGCGCAGTCTGCACGTTCTAAAATTGGCCTTGCTAATTTGCCCCTTAGTGTCCAAAGATGTGTGGGTTCAGTGGATTGGCCATGCTAAATTGTCCCTTCATGTCAGGGGGACTAGCTAGGGTAAATATATGAAGTTATGGGGATAGGATCTGGATGGGATTTTGGTCGGTGCAGATTCAATGGGCCAAATGGTTGCTGTTTGTACTGCAGGGATTTTATGATTCTATGCTAATATAAAAATTCACTCCTGTGTATTTTTACCTCGCGCAGTATCTACAGCACAGAAACCGGACATTTGGCGTATCTGGAACCTGCTGGTGTTTCTTCTCGCCCTCATTCATCCCGTCGTACCAGCACAACCTTCTCGCGTATGCCCTTAATCCAGCTGCTCCTATGTTACTGGCAACCTTTAAAAACATCCGCACTGGGGAATTGACGTGCGTGTTTTAATGAGGTCGCCCTGAGGAACTTCAGACCTTGTGTGGGGATTGGCAGACTGGTTGACATGTTAAACTATTAATAAAATCATCCCGCGCTTCTAGTCACTTCCAGCCTGCCAAGGCACAGAGGAAATAATGGACAGTTTACTTGGTTGAAACACCCCTTTTGCCTGCCACTGTTTCTCATTTGCACAAAGAATGTTCTGCACTTATTAACGTCCTTTTCACAACTGCAGAGAAACCAGCCTCCCCTGAATTACTGTCAAGCACAGCGGGAATAATTTTACAGGAAATTATCAGACCCAATATGTCTCCTTCCCATAGATGCTCCAAAAGTCATCCTGTGTCCAAGAGTTTAAAGCAGCTCAGATACATACAGCAATTCTCTTTATCCTGTAAAGACACTCCTTTATCTGTAGACAAGCATCGGAACACTTTCATATTTCATCAACTTCAAAAGTTAATACACAGTTAAATGGATTGACCATGCTAAATTACCATTAGCGTCCAAAGATGTGAGGGTTAGGTGGATTGGATATTATTGCCCCTTAGTGTTCAAAGATGTGCAGATTAGCTGGATTGGCCGTGTTGAATTGCTCTTTAATGTCCAAAGATGTGCATGTTAGTTGGATTAGCCATGCTAAGTTGCCCCATAGTATCCAAAAATTAGAAGGTTAGATGGATTAACCATGCTAAATAGCCACTTAGTGTCTGAAGATGTGCCGGTTAGGTGGATTGGCCATGCTAAATTGTCCCTTAGTGTCCAAAGATGTGCAGGTTAGGTGGATTGGCCATGCTAAATTGTCCCTTTATGTCCAAAGATGTGCAGGTTAGGTGGATTGGCCATGCTAAATTGTCCCTTTGTGTCCAAAGATGTGCAGGTTAGGTGGATTGGCCATGCTAAATTGTCCCTTAGTGTCCAAAGATGTGCAGGTTAGGTGGATTGGCCATGCTAAATTGTCCCTTAGTGTCCAAAGATGTGCAGGTTAGTGGATTGGCCATGCTAAATTGTCCCTCAGTGTCCAAAGATGTGTGAGTGCACATCAATTTTTAAACATTCTATTATGTGCAGCATCTAAATTTTATTGGTGAGGTGATGTCCTGATGATATTGTCACTCAATCAATTCAGAAACTCAGCTAATGTTCTGGGGGACCCAGGTTCAAATCGCGCCATGGCAGATGGTGGAATTTAAATTCAATAAAAAATATCTAGAATTAAAAATCGACTGAGGATCCAATGTCGATTGTCAGAAAATCCCATCTCGTTGCCTTTAGGGAAGGAAATGCCATCCTGTTCGATTTGAGTTATTATTGTCACATGTTAACATACGTGAAGAATGTTGTTTCTTGTGTGCTACACAGACAAAGCATATCATTCATAGAGAAGGAAAGGGGAGAGTGCAGAATGTAGTGGTGCAGTCATAGCTAGGGTGTTGAGGAAGATCAACTTAGTGCGAGGCAGTTCCATTCAAAAAGTTTGACAGCAGCAGGGAAGAAGCTGTTCTTGAGTCAGTCGGTGCGTGACCTCAGACTTTTGTATCCTTTTTCCTGATGGAAGAAGGTGGAAGAGAGAATGTCCGGAGCAAGTGGCGCCCTGAATTATGCTGGCTCCTTTTCCCGAGGCAGCGGGAAGTGTAGACAGAGTCAATGGATGGGAGGTTGGTTTGGGTGATGGATTGGGCTGAGCAGGAACCCATACCAAGCTGCGATACAACCAGAAAGGATGCTTTCTGTAGGGCATCTGTAAAAGTTGGTGAGAGTTGTAGCGGACGTGCCAAATTTCCTTAGTCTTCTAGATGTTAGAGTTGGTGGGTTTGGAGAGTGCTGTTGAAGGAGCCTTGGTGAGCTGCTGCAATGCATCTTGTAGACGTCCATTGTGAGTGAGATTGAATATTTAAAGGGATGGACGGGGTGCCAATCTATCAGGGCTACTTTATCCTGCATGGTGTCGAGATTCTTGAGTGTTGCTGGGTTGCACCCGTCCAGGCTTTCACTGACTGCAAGAGAGTGTAGGTACAATCTGCGGCCTTAGACGGTGATAGAAACATAAATACAAGTCTAACTCCCGAACCCAATGGAAAACCAGAGCTGGCAAAACAAAAGGGCTTTTCAAAAATATTTTGATGTTTCTACCATCCCTTCCCCCCTTTGTGGCTTTTAATCAGGCAATTCAGCTAAGCCTGTTTGAATATGAGCTCCCTGATTAAGGGCCAAATTGATGGGAGCCTCTTGCCCTGTATTGAACCAGGCATGTCCGTTCCTCTGGGACTCCAAGTTTAGACTGCGAACTGAAAGCACTCTATGTGCTGTTGACAGACTCGTCAATAAAGCGGTTTTGGTAAATGGACTTTTGTCTCCAAGAACTTAATCCAGCGGCTATCGCCTATTTTGGTTTCATAGCTTTATAAATTTGGAGCTGGTGCTTTTTCCTGACACATGCTTCCTATCTGTTTTAAGGTCCCATAATCTGGACAAAATCAACTTCCACAAGGCAACAAGAGGACACAGAAAGTGACGGAAGTACAGTGTGATAAAATAATCCCAGACAAACCATTTAGAAATCATTTATACACATAAAGACATTGCTGTCTACAAATCATCGATTTATTACCTAGGTAGCGATTAGGTTTTAGTGTGAGGGTTGCTAAGTAACCAGCCAGGGACGTGAGGTTGTATTGTCTGAGATAGTGAACACTCAGTGTAAGAGCTTTGACCTGCAGTGACCTCCTTTGTCATCTGAGGTTTGGTGAAAGTAGAAATGTAAATTTTTTTGCAAGCCGCCACTGGACAAACCTGGACAGGACTTTTCCCGATGTGATTCCAGCTCCTTGGAATACATTCTTAAGATGGAAGGTGATACTCTGCTCTCTTTTTGGGGCGGCACAGTTGCACTGTGGTTAGCAATGCCACCTCGTGGCAGCAGGGATCTGGGTTCAATTCCTGGCTTGGGTCACTGTCTGTGTGGATACTGCACATTCTGGCCCCTCCGGAATCCTGAGTGGAATCGTTGTTGGTGTTGACTTGATGGGCGGAATGGCCTCCTTCTGCACTGTCAGGATTCTATAATGAGTCACTGCTGCCTCTTAGCGCCAGGGACTCTGGTTCAATTCCTACCTTGGGTCACTGTCTGTGTGGAGTTTGCATATTCTCCCCATGTCTGCATGGGTTTCCTCCAGATGCTCTGGTTTCCCTCCACAGTCTGAAACATGTACTGGTTTGGTGCTAAATTCTCCCTCAGCGTACTCGAACAGATACTGGGGTGTGCGCAACTAGTGGAATTTCACAGTAACTTCATTGCAGTGTTATTTGTGATGTTGATAAATAAAATTTTGAATGGACCTACCAGATATTTTTAAGCTAATGTTTCTCCACATCCCAGCAATGACTCTAACAGTACATTCTGCAGCCTCTCGTTTCTGGGCTTGGGGTCACTATCTGTGTGGAGTCTGCACGTTCTCCCCGTGTCTGTGTGGGTTTCCTCTGGGTACTCCAGTTTCCTCCCACATTCTGAAAGACGTGCCAGTTAGGGTGCATTGACCCAAGCAGGAGCCAGAGTGTGGTGACTAGAGGATTTTCACAGTAACGTCATCGCAGTGTTAACGTAAGCCTACTTGTGACACTCAACGAATAAACTTCAACTTTAAAATTGTAGCCGCTTCTACTCCTGCCTCTGGCAGTTGTTCGAGACACAAACACGCTTTAATTATCCAAAAAGACAGTGTTACCTCCTCCATCCTAAACATTCTGCAATCCATGTCACTTTCCTGAAGACGGATATCACTGGTGATCGAGAGTTCCAGGCCGTTTGCACTCTCAGCTACATTCTGCCATTACATTCCTCTAACATGACTGCAGTTTGATGTGTGGAGCAGGGAGAGGTGATTAGTGTTTGATTAAAAACAATGTGGACTGCATCAAACAGCTGCCTTTGTATAATGAGATTCAGTATTAATTACCATTAATATACAAGGCCAGAGACAAGCATTGCGGAGTGAAGGAATACTTTGGTCAGCACGTTCCGAGTAAGGACAGATCAAAACTAATAAGTAATTACTTGTAGAACCTTTGATTTGATTTGATTTATTATTGTCACATGTGTTAACATCCAGTGAAAAGTATCGTTTCTTGCACACTGTACAGACAAAGCATACTGTTCATTGAGAAGGAAAGGATGCAGAATGTAGTGTTACAGTCACAGCGAGGGGTGTAGAGAAAGATCAACTTAATGCGAGGTAGGTCCATTCAAAAGTCTAACGGCAGCAGGGAAGAAGCTGCTCTTGAGTCAGTCGGTACGTGACCTCAGACTTTTGTATCTTCCCGAAGGAATAAGATGGAAGAGAGAATGTCCAGGGTGAGTGGGGTCCTTGATTATGTTGGCTGCTCTTCCGAGGCAGCGGGAAATGTTGACACAGTCACTAGATGGGAGACTGGTTTGATAGACTGGGCTTCATTCATAGAATCATACAATCCCTACAGTGAGGCCATTTGGCCCATCAAGTCTGCACCGATGACAATCCCACCCAGGCCCTATCCCTAAGACCTCATATATTTACCCCGCTAATCCCTCTAACAGACATATCCTGGGACAATAAAGAGCAATTTATCATGGCTAATCAACCTAACCCGCACATCTTTGGACAGTGGGAGGAAACTGAAGCACTTGGAGGAAACAGACACAGAAAAGGGGAGAACGTACAATCTCCACACAGACAGTGACCCATGCCGGGAATTGAACCTGGGTCCCTGGCGCTGTGAGGCAGCAGTGCTAACCCACTGTGCTGCCCCAGTGTAACTGACAGTAAAGCAAGTGCCTCACCAACACTTCCAGATAAGTAAGGTTACAAAATACTGATCCTCACTATAAACTGTTTTTCATCAGCTGCTGTTTAGAATTATTATATCACTGACATTTGATTGAGAGTTGACATTTGCAAGTTGTACAGGTTACGTGAAGGTCCAGATTATGTTCCTGGTCTGGTAGCTGAGAGGCCTGGAGCAATAATCCAGAGAAACGTGAATTCAAATTGCGCCAAGGCAGTTTGAGAATTTGATTTCAGCACACATTTACCCTGCGAATCCCTGACACTCGAGGCAATTTAGCATGGCCAATCCACCTAACCTACACATCTTTGGATACTAACCAGCAATTCAGCATGGCCAATCCACCTAACCTACACATCTTTGGATACTAACCAGCAATTTAGCATGGCCAATCCACCAAACCTGCACATCTTTGGATACTAACCAGCAATTCAGCATGGCCAATCCACCTAACCTACACATCTTTGGATACTAACCAGCAATTCGGCATGGCCAATCCACCAAACCTGCACATCTTTCGACACTAAGGGGCAATTTAGCATGGCTAATCCAACCTAATCCACATATCTTTGCACTGTGGGAGGAAACCGGAGCATCCAAAGGAAATCCACGCAGACACAGGGAGAATGTGGAAACTCCGCGTAGACAGTGAGCCACGCTGGGAATTGAACCCGGGTCCCTGGCACTGTGAGGCAGCAGTGCTAACCCACTGTGTCACCTCGTTATTTGGCTGAAGTTTCCCATTGGACATCCAGAACTCTCCAGTACCCCACCACGATGGATGGCATGTGCACAGTGGTTAGCAATGCTGCCTCACAGCGCCATAGGCCAAATAGCCTAATCCTACTGTTATATGTTATGGTTTTATGGAATAGACCATACAGCCTGCTCCGCCATTTAGTACAAGGTGGGATGTCTTGCTGAAGTTGGACAAAACATTGGTAAGGCCACACTTGGAATACTGTGCACAGTTCTGGTCACCCTATTATAGGAAGGATATTATTAAACTAGAAAGAGTGCAGAAAAGATTTACTAGGATGCTGCCAGAACTTGATGGTTTGAGTTATTAGGAGAGGCTGGATAGACTGGGACTTTTTTCTCTGGAGCTTGGAGGCTGAGGGGTGATCTTATAGAGGTGTATAAAATAATGTGGGGCACAGATCAGCTAGATAGTCAATATCTTTTCCCAAAACTAGCGGACTCTGAGATTAAAGGGCATAGGTTTAAGGTGAGAGGAGAGAGATACAAAAGGATCCAGAGGGGCAATTTTTTCATGCAGAGGGTGGTGAGTGTCTGGAACAAGCTGCTGGAGTTGGTAGTAAAGGTGGGTTCAATTTTGTGATTTTAAAAAGCGTTTAGACAAAGATGGGTGCGATGGGTATCGAGGGAGATGGGCTGCACTTAGAATATAGTATTCAATTCTGGTCGCCACATTGCTAGAAAGATGTGGAGACTTTGGAGAGGGTATAGAAAAGATTTACCAGCATGTTGCCCTGGCATGGAGGGCATTTGCTCTGAGAAGAGATTGGAGAAACTTGGATTTTTCACTGGAACAACGGAGGTTGAGGGGCAACCTGATAGAAGTCTACAAGATTATGAGAGGCACGGATAGAGTGGATAGACAGAAGCTTTTTCCCAGGGTGGAAGAGTCAATTACAAAGGGGACATGGGTTTACAAGGGTAAGATGGGTATAGAGGGATATGGGCCAAATGCGGGCAACTGGGACTAGCTTAGGGGGTTAAAAAAAGGGGCAGCACGGACAAGTTGGGCCGAAGGGCCTGTTTCCATGCTGTAAACCTCTATATGATTGTGGAAGCCAGCTGTCCATTGATACAGTGGGACCGCGTGCTATTCTGGTTAATAATACCTGTACATTGCTGGATGAGCATGGTTTGTCTGATAAATAATGGTTAATGGTGCAGGATAAATTACTTTTCTCTCCCTTAATGATTGCT